>CM071936.1:64351752-64961152 GCA_016081115.2 Rehmannia glutinosa
GCACCTTACTAAGTTGGGTGACCGTGTGGCCGAGGAGCTTGGTCAGGTACCGCAGCTTATTCAGTTTGAGATTTGTCGTCAGTTCCCATTCATGGGCCAGTACGAGGACTTCATGTACGCCAATCCGGCCACCGCTAGTCAGGTCGATCTACGTGCCTCTCAGACCAGTCCTTATTTGCCTCCTCCCCTCGCTATGACTACCACTATGGCTCCGCCAGATGCAACTACCACTTCAGCTCTTCAGCAGCGGCCTGTTCGAGATAAGCAGCCATCTCATTACCTTATCAGCCCATTCAAGCCCACAGATGTGTGAAAGAGAGACGCTACGGTGGATGAGTATCGTCATTTTTTGGCATCCAAAGAGGAGTGAGTAACATGTTTAAATAAGTTAATTTCAAATATTTTATTTTCTTTCCTGTTAATTAACCAAACGTAATTGAATGGCACGACAGGAAGAATGTGGGATTGATGTATATTGTTCAGCCTAGTTTCTTTCGGGAGCTTAAGAATATTACTGTGGAGCTGGAAAATGATGTAATTATAAATCCATTAATACGTTATAATTTATAAATCAAACTATTAACACGTTATAAATTATAACGTGTTGTATTATAACAACACGTTATAATATAACGTGTTATAATAATATATAACATGTTATACATTATAACGTATTATGATATAACACGTTATAATGTATAATCATATAGCGTGTTATACTATAACACGTTATACATTATATCATGTTATACTATACTGTAACACGTTATACATTATATCATGTTATACTATAACACATTATAATGTATAACGTGTTACAGTATAACACGTTATAATGTATAACGTGTTATAATGTAACGTTATGTAATATAACGTGGGAGATATATAATGTATTTTTAACACTTTATTTTTCTCTACAGAATATCAATGCATACTTGTCTATCCTCCAGTCTGATCCCCAATTTCTTGGGATTGTTCCTCATGCTAAGATGAAGGGAAAATACAAGATTGTCGATATGTTCCTCTCGGTGAGTAAAATTAATTAATAAAATAATCTTAGATTCTATATTTTGTGTAGTTTTGTGTCTAAATAATCAATTTTTTTGTTGTGTAGTATATGTATGACACCATCTGGACCACGTTGCACGACAAAGATCCAGAGGACACAATATATGACCCTCTCACCATGGAGAATGTCCCTTCCGAGGAATTGGACAAAATGGTCCATATTGTCCAGCACGGGCCTCAGGGAATCCGATGGACTAGAGAGATGTTAGGGAGGTAATGAAAATAATATTTCTTCTGTTTACTTTTTTCAATTTTTGGTGCTTTATTTTAATTTACTGATTTGCAATTTTTTTCGAATTTTGATGGTGTGCAATTTTGAGCACCATTTTGTTGCCTGTCGGGTGGATCATTATACAGGGAGAATTTCTTTGCATGACACTGTACGTTATAGGTATACATCTGAGATTACGGCCTCGAGGATCGCCGTGACACGACCACTACGTCGCATCCTCCCTACATTGATGCAGCACATAGGCTTCTATAGTCGTGGATAGACTGTTCGTCCCGAGTGGGAGTTTATCGAGCCCCCGCCAAGGGATTGTTATGAGCAACCAAATAACGTCAGTTGTGGGCCATTAGCGCTTGTCCAGATTGAGTCCTTCATCGCATGGAATATGCAAAAGGCAGCTGTTCATAAGTCGATTGAAAAGATTTGCCAAAGGATTACATTTTCGATATTTAAGTATGGTACGGATAGTAGTATACTTGTAGTAGAGGATGTTCAAAATTAGGACATATTATGTACAGTGATTATTTGTATATATTTTGCAAAGTTTATTTTGGATATTTGTATATATTCTGTTCAACAATATTATAACACGTTATAACATTGTATAACACGTTATAATATATAACGTGTTATAATATACCACATTATATATATAACGTGGTATTTATAATTACACGTTATATATTATAATGTGGTATTTATAATTACACGTTATATATATAACGGGGTATATTATAACACGTTATATATAATAATGTGTATTATATATTATAACATTTTATACAATCACACGTTATAATATATAACGTGTTAAAATATACCACATTATATATAATGTGTTATACAATTACACGTTATATATTATAACGAGTAATGAATTAACAAGTTATAATGTATAACGTATTATAATATATTATAAATTTATAACACGTTATATATTATAAATTAAAACATACATCAAAAATAGGGGCAACAGAAGAAATAATGTGACAGAAAATAATGTGACAAAAATTACAACATGTTACGATAAGACATACAACTAACATCTCTTCTAATTTTCATCATCCGGGCATCTGGGTTATTTCTACGAGTATGATCAGTAGCTCGACATATTCCGCATTTTTTTTACTATGCATATTTCCGGAAGTACCCGATTGTGTTAATGAGGCGCTACCGTCTTCGAGCGGAATCGACATACTACATTTGATGGAATTGTGGCCAGCAGCCCCACATCTTGAGGATACTTGACTCTTACATGAACAGTTGCTCGATGACTCAACAACGGATTGTACTCTACTTTGTCTTGGTCGTCTGGCTTGTCTAGGATCATTTGGGGGATTGCATTCTAATTCTCTCACACCTTCAGGTAGAACCCACTCACCCAGGTCAGGAACTTGTAGCACTTCACCTGCCCATATTTGTTTAAGGTTTTCGATTTTATAATAATGTGCAACAAATGAATAAATATTGAGGTTCGCCTTCCTAATTGTTGTAGATGCATGAGAGCAAGGCATCAACTCCTATTCAAATCTTGACAGTTGCACATTCTTAGAGACAAGTTGACCAAATAATTCTTCGTTCCATCTTTCACCTTGTACTTCACACTGCTAAGATATTGGGCATCCATCCCACGACCTGCCTCGACTGCAATACCTAATTATTTGGTTACTTCTTGTGTTAACTCTTCAGCTCTTTCATTAGAATCAATGCATCTCTCAAAAAACCATTTTTCCATAATAGTCTATGCCCACTCAAGCACTGAACAAACCGCAACTTTCTGGCCTATAATAATCGACTACTAAAGCTCTCGGCCGAATTGGATGTCATGAACCCATATCGCTGGACACGACACTTACATCAAGACCATCTTTCCTCCTCTGCACATTCTAATTTCTTAAACGCACCATTCTCACTAGCAACTTTGATGTTTGTAAGATATTTTTCATAATCTTCATGGCGGTAAGAATATGCTGCATTTCTGAACATTGCTACTACATGCTGACCGTATTGATCCAAATTTTTCTGGATATACTACTTTTATTTCCTTACTGATACTCTTATGTTGATCAAAGAGAATCAAAAGATCACAGGGGCAAGCATAAGCTTCTCGCAACTATCTCAAAAACCATGTCCAGGACTCGTCATTCTCAACATCTCCAATTCCAACTGCGAGGGGGAATATTTGTTCATTACCATCTTTTATTACGGCAACGAACAATATTCCTCGATACTTGTCTTTAAGGTGTGTTCCATCAATAACAAAAACAGTCCTGCCATGATTCAGGAATCCAGTAATCGATGCATGCAAAGCAAAAAACACATATTGAAATCTATTAGCATGATCTATCTTCCACTTTGCTATCGATCCAGGATTCGTCAAAGCCAACATGTGTGTGTAAGACGGAACCATGTTGAATGATTTGTTGTTATCTCCAAATATCATTCCAAAAGCATGATGTTTTGCCCTTAATGCAACATTATAACTCACTTTTAGTCCATGTCGAGATTCCAGCTCTGCCATCATATCTCTTGGAACGAGACTAAAATGCTCCACTAGCAATCTAGATGCAAAATAGTGGTCAATTACTTTAGAATGCACCTGTCTAGATATAATTCTAATAGACCACTTGACAGTGAAAGACTTTGAAAAATATCGCGTTCACACTTTTATTTATAAGAGAAAATAGGCCTGTTAATATAATTCATTTAAAATTCAATAGTAACAGCGGAAACAAATTATAAAGTGTAGAAAATTCATATATTCATTTATTTATAAGAAATTCACACATTTACTAAAAAGATCCCTTTTAGTCTATTTGCATAAATAAACTTAGAAAATCATAGTAATTCATCATTTATTATCACAACTCTAAAATTCCTTAGAAACTGAACGTTTGTTCTCAACACCAATCAATTATCACACATAGTCTAGCATCGTAGGTAAATAATTAGAAAATAATAATTTGTTGAACAATTTCTTATTCATTTGAAACTTAACATTTAGAAAAAGACATCACTCTAGCAGTTGCATAGGAAAATCATAATTCATTCAATAATTTCTTGTTTAATTAAAATCACTATTTAAAAATAAAAAGGACATTACTCCAATAGTTTCATAGGCCACCCATTATCCACCGCTAATAACCATCACCGACTCTTTAACCTGAAAAGTTTGTTATATGTTGGGTGAGCGACATGACTCAAATGGAGTATAAATTGTCCAAGCTAAATACACAGATATCTCACATGACATGCAAATACAATCAAATAGACATAGCATAGATCATTTGAAAAATCGTAGACATAGACAATAGGTAGCACTCGCAGGTTCCACCGAGGATACATCGACCCCTGACCTCTTGAGTCTCCGGCTCAATAGGGCCTAAGAATCGTATCTTCATATTCATGCAAAATAATCTAAGATTTAACAAGACAAAAAGTTTAGAAAAACAAACCCCACCTTGAAACGTAGCTTGAAAATTAAGTAGAGCCTAGAAGTGTCGGATGCAAGCACGCTTAATCCTCGCTCGATAAAACGCCTAATCAATAGAAAATAACACTAGTCAAAATCCTCGAATAATCTAACTTAAACTTAAAAAAATAATAATCTAAAAATCCTAATTTAGGGGCATAATAGAAAAAAATAGAATTGAAGGTTGAATTGGAATCAAAATAGAAATTGGGAATCAGAGGCTAATTTGATGGTTTGGGGTTGAAGGATAAATCTGTCAATAGTGTATAAGGACCACATCCCCAAAATTCCTCCTCCTTTTTCTTCCCCTCCCATACGTACATCACCATCATCTCTCTCCTATTTTCTCTTTTTTTATTTTTCTTTTCCTTTTCCTTTCCTTTTTCCTTTTTCTTTCTTTTTTTCTTTTCTCTTTTCTTTCTATTTTCTTCCTACTTTTTCCTACCTTTCCTACTCACGCCATCAGCCCCCCCATTTCTTCTTAATTTTTTTTTCCTATTTCTTTTTTTTTCTTTCTTTCGGTCAACTCTCCAAAAGCCTACCCTCTCTCTCTCACTTTCCACCTTTCTTTCTTTCTCTTTTCTTTCTTTTCTTTCTTCTACTTCTTTCTTTTCTTTTCCTTATCACTTAACAACAACTTGCAACACCACCATCTTTTCCTTCCTTTTTTTTTTTTTTTTTTAACTATCTCAACCCTCCCCACACAAAATCTCGACCGACTCCAACCTTCTTTTCTTTTTTTTTTCCTCCTACTACTGCACGCACAGCGACACGACCCGGGTGGAATCGCGAGCGGGTTCAGGCGGAAAAGGTCAGTATCGGGCTGAATCGTAGAGGTACGTGTTGTTTTCGGGCTGGTTCGTGGGTGGTTTAGGGTGTAGGGGCTGATTCGGGGACTTTCGGCGGTGGCCGAATTTGGATTTGGGCGACAGCGAATTGAATTTCTGGGTATGTTGGGTTTGGGCGTTCGATGGGTTACGGGTTTCGGTATTCCGGCGACGGCATCAGGGTAAGGCTTATTGCTGCCGCTCGGTTAGATTATTCTTGGTTTGAGACGTGATTTCTGGTTTTTGGTTGAACTTTAACTTGGCAGAGAGATTCTATTATTTGCTTGTGAATGGGGATGATTGAAAATTGAGGCTGCTGGGTTGATTTCGATGGGAAGAAGTAACGTGTATTATCGCAGAATAAATTAAAAAGATTACCTATGGCTGGAAGGAGATCACGTAAAAAAAAAGATTACGAAGAGGGGATTGTATTTATAGGATTGATTAGGTATAGTGTTTTAATCTCACAAGATTCTCATGAATCGGGTAGGATATATCAAGATTTGATATATTTGGAAGTTTAAAATTGTGTGTATCTTGATATTCTAGAATTCTATTAAATTGGGTACCGCTTAAATTGATAAGGGATCATATTAAATGGGCTTGTTTAAACTTGGGCTTGGACAATTGGACATTGGATTTGAAAGATTAGGCTTGAATAAAGAAAATAATAATTATTAACCCCTAAATAAAAATAAACTAATTAAAAAAACTCTAAAACTCATAGTTCTTAATAAAAGCCCAAAATATAAATTTCGGTATTATTAAAACTATCCCCTTAAAAATAATTTCGTCCTCGAAATTAAACTTACCTAACAAATATTGAACCTCTGGATGTGATGCTAAAATATCGTCCTCGAAATTCAATTAACTTATTTACTATAATCAAATATCGTCTAAATATCATGCTATAATTCATTCTTTTATTCTCAAGTTGCATTGTCCTTGCCATCTCAACTATTGTTGTAAGGAAACTCCACTAAAGGTAAATATGCCTCCAAATTATTCCAAAAATCCAAAATACATGTCCCTTAAAGTTCTATTGTCCTTTTAGTTTGTCCATCAGTCTACTGAAATAGATGGTATAGTCCACTAAAATTTAACCATGTTCCCCTACATTGTTGCAAGTTCTCCAAATATTCAAAGTGAACTAGTATCTCTATCTGATATCTTCACTATTTCTCTTACGTACAATTGAGCAAATTGATCTAAACCATATATCATTTGCAGAAAGTGTGCAGACTTGGTCAGTCGGTCACAAATAATCCATATCCTGATTTTCCTTAGCTAATCGCGACTAACTTACAACAACGTCAATATTTGTATACTTTTCATCTTTCATTCATTGATATTAAATGTCTTAACAAAATCTGGACTGTCGTTGAAGCTTGACCTTAACTCGTTGACGTGTCGTGCATCTATCCACATAGTTTCAATACTTCCTATCATATTCCTCCACAAAAATATATTTCGCATCTCTAGACAAATATTTATAACTCATAGGTGAGCGTGTATGATATCCTAATGTGCTTAGCCCAGCATCACAGTTTTTCTTTAAGTACAACCAAAATCCCTTTGTAGACTAATACATCTTTACCAACTATAACAAATCCGTTGAGGTCTGCGATTAGATCATGGTTTCTCATCTTATCTAAAACTCATACGTCCATTGTGCCTAATAAATCTTATCACTAAGTACAAGTCGATCAACCATTGTTGCAGTAATTGATTCAACCACAAAAAGGTGTGACAACCTCGATTATCAACATAGCAAACTCTCTCGTCAAGTATTCTTATTCTACTGGTAAACTGGTCAATCCTTACTTAACTTCTTAGAAATTCCCCGCACATTTCTTCATCCACCAAACTTCACATTTTTTTTTTTCACTCCGATCCTTGGGTTGAACTCTTAACTATACTCCATTCTTTCTAGAAACCTCGAACTCATTCACAATCGTAATTGTACTCCATTGATTAATAACTTCAACTTTAACCATGTCAATTTTTTTTATGCCTCATACGATAACAATCTGACCAATCAATACTACGCAGTCTAACCACAATTGAAACTTATTAAAATTCAGTGGGTGATATCGAAACCTCAAATCGATCCTAGATAAGACACTAGCTCCTTTAAGTAGTCAAATGAATCATCCATCTTTAGCATGGGTACTTGTTTTGTAATCCAATAAATTCTCCATATAATCAATATACTCCATAGATCCATCTTATTTTAACAAACATGATTGACTCTCCTCATGATAATACTCTAAGTCATAAGTCCTTTAACCAATTTTTTTTTTGTAATTGCATATTCAATTCTTATAATTCCTTCAACGCCATCATATGGGTGAATTTGATACTGTGTTGTCCCAAGTAAAAAGTCAATGGTGAAATCTATAAGTCTGTCATATGGAATCACAAATAAAAGTTTCAAAAAAAATATATATATTTCATAGCCTCGAATATTTAGCATATTTACCATTATCAAACCAAAGATTGGAAACCTATTGCGCTAACCAAATACTCTGACAATTTCCATTCTTAAACTTTCTGTTGTTTTCTTTCCTGACATTAGTTGGGGTACAGTACTATCCATTGTTCCGTAGAAAATAAACTAATCTTTGTTATGCAATACTATCTCCTTATGTGGCACTCCACACCTTCTCGGCTCTTACTAAGTTAGTCCATGACTAAAATCCCATAAAAATCGTTCTTTGACATAAATCAATTTCTAAATCCAGTCTACTAACTTCCGCTTTCACGACTCTAGACATCCAAACAGTAATTATTGTCTTTCCAATTGTTATACTAACATCATAACCATCTCAAAGTATCATTATTAACTCTTAGAAAAACGAACATGACGTAAATCATGAATATTCAACTTGAAAACCATTAAAATCTATCCAAAATCTATGTTGCTAGTATTCTGCTCATAGTCAATCCAAACATTCTAAATCTTCTATTGTTTGAATAAATTTGTAATGAACCTCATGTATTCTACCATAAAGGCCTCCTAAAGTTTGTATTGTTCTCTATACCTCTCCATAGAATTCATCAATATCTTACAATAGTCCAATAGTCATATTCTATCGTATGTGCTATGTAATAGCAATAGCAGTAGCAATGGCAGTAGTGGTAGAAGTAGCAATTGAACCTTTGAAAATTTAACTTCATACCTTGGCTTTGGTAGTAGTGGCTTGCTCATCTTTTTTTTGTTCTTTTTTTTTTTTGCAATAGAAATCATGTAATTTGTCAGTAGCAATAGCAATAGCAGTTGCAGTAGCAATGGCAGTAGTGGTAGAAGTAGCAATTGAACCTTTGAAAATTTAACTTCATACCTTGGCTTTGGAGTTGACGTGGCATAGCGGTGGTGGATTCATAGACTCTTTTCATTTATTTTAAAAGCTTCTTATTCATTTATCAGAGTACACACGCACACGAAACTACATGTTTTTTTTTTGCAAGTCTACAGGAAGGTAGACCTGTTCTGATACCACCTGTAACACCCCAAAATTTTGAACTATAAAATGTGTGCAAATATTTATTTTACCGTATATATTTTTTTTCCATAAGAAACATGAGAAAGACAACTCGTTATAGCGAACCATTTAATTTTCAAAAGAATAATAATTATAGCGGAAGCAATCGCATAACATAATTGGAATAAAATTTGACATCTATATATAATTCTAACAGACCACTTGACAGTGAAAGACTTTGAAAAATATCACGTTCACACTTTTATTTATAAGAGAAAATAGGCCTGTTAATATATTTCATTTAAAATTCAATAGTAACAGCGGAAACAAATTATAATATGTAGAAAATTCATATATTCATTTATTTATAAGAAATTCGCACATTTACTAAAAAGATCCCTTTTAGTCTATTTGCATAAATAAACTTAGAAAATCATAGTAATTCATCATTTATTATCACAACTCGAAAATTCCTTAGAAACTGAACGTTTGTTCTCAACACCAATCAATTATCACACATAGTCTAGCATCGTAGGTAAATAATTAGAAAATAATAATTTGTTGAACAATTTCTTATTCATTTGAAACTTAACATTTAGAAAAAGACATCACTCTAGCAGTTGCATAGGAAAATCATAATTCATTCAATAATTTCTTGTTTAATTAAAATCACTATTTAAAAATAAAAAGGACATTACTCCAATAGTTTCATAGGCCATCCATTATCCACCGCCAATAACCATCGCCGACTCCTTAACCTGAAAAGTTTGTTATATGTGGGGTGAGTGACACAACTCAGTGGAGTATAAATTGTCCAAGCTAAATACACAAATATCTCACATAGACATGCAAATACAATCCAATAGGACATAGCATAGATCATTTGAAAAACCGTAGACATAGACAATAGGTAGCACTGCAGGGGTTCCACCTAAGGGATACATCGACCCCAGACCTCTTGAGTACCTGGCTCAATAGGGCCTAAGCAACTGTACTACATATTCATGCAAAATAATCTAAGCATTTAACAAGGACAATAAAGTTTAGAAAAACAAACCTCACCTTGAAACGTAGCTTGAAAATTAAGTAGAGACTACAAGTGTCGGATGCAAGCACGCTTAATCCTTGCTCGATAAAACGCCTAATCAATAGAAAATAACACTAGTCAAAATCCTCGAATAATCTAACTTAAACTTAAAAAAATAATAATCTAAAAATCCTAATTTAGGGGCATAATAGAAAAAAATATAATTGAAGGTTGAATTGGAATCAAAATAGAAATTGGGAATCAGATGCTAATTTGATGGTTTGGGGTTGAAGGATAAATCTATCAATAGTGTATAAGGACCACATCCCCAAAATTCCTCCTTCTCCTTTTTCTTCCCCTCCCATACGTACATCACCATCATCTCTCTCCTATTTTCTCTTTTTTTATTTTTCTTTTCCTTTTCCTTTCCTTTTTCCTTTTTCTTTCTTTTTTTCTTTTCTCTTTTCTTTCTATTTTCTTCCTACTTTTTCCTACCTTTCCTACTCACGCCATCAGCCCCCCCCATTTCTTCTTATTTTTTTTTCCTATTTCTTTTTTTTCTTTCTTTCGGTCAACTCTCCAAAAGCCTACCCTCTCTCTCTCACTTTCCGCCTTTCTTTCTTTCTCTTTTCTTTCTTTTCTTTCTTCTACTTCTTTCTTTTCTTTTCCTTATCACTTAACAGCAACTTGCAACACCACCATCTTTTCCTTTCTTTTCTTTTTCTTCTTTAACTATCTCAACCCTCCCCACACAAAATCTCGACCGACTCCAACCTTCTTTTCTCTTTTTTTTTCCTCCTACTACTGCACGCACAGCGACACGACCCGGGTGGAATCACGAGTGGGTTCGGGCGGAAAAGGTCAGTATCGGGCTGAATCGGAGAGGTACGTGTTGTTTTCGGGCTGGTTCGTGGGTGGTTCAGGGTATAGGGGCTGATTCGGGCCAATTCGGGGACCTTCCGGCGGTGGCCAAATTTGGATTTGGGCGACAACGAATTGAATTTCTGGGTATGTTGGGTTTGGGCATTCGATGGGTGTTTCGGTATTCCGGCGACGGCATCGGGGTAAGGCTTATTGCTGCCGCTCGGTTGGATTATTCTTGGTTTGAGACGTGATTTCTGGTTTTTGGTTGAACTTTAACTTGTCAGAGAGATTCTATTATTTGCTTGTGAATGGGGATGATTGAAAATTGAGGCTGCTGGGTTGATTTCGATGGGAAGAAGTAACGTGTATTATCGCAGAATAAATTAAAAAGATTACCTATGGCTGGAAGGAGATCACGTAAAAAAAAGATTACGAGGAGGGGATTGTATTTATAGGATTGATTAGGGTATAGTGTTTTAATCTCACAAGATTCTCATGAATCGGGTAGGATATATCAAGATTTGATATATTTGGAAGTTTAAAATTGTGTGTATCTTGATATTCTAGAATTCTATTGGAATTGGACTGGGCTAAATTGATAAGGGATCATATTAAATGGGCTTGTTTAAACTTGGGCTTTGACAATTGGACATTGGATTTGAAAGATTGGGCTTGAATAAAAAAAATAATAATAATTAACCCCTAAATAAAAATAAACTAATTAAAAAAATCTAAAACTCATAATTCTTAATAAAAGCCCATAATATAAATTTCGGGTATTACAACGTGTGATGGTGCAACTGGAATTACCCAACCTCGTGCTGCATGAGTTGCTGTTGTTTCCCTATTGTAATCTCATTCAGTATCTTCACCCCGGACATTTGTGTGGATATTTGGAATTTGACTTTGATTCTCTTTTGATACGGTGTTGTTTTGAACAACTTTTTATTCAATTGGAATCTGATTTTGATTCTTTGCAAATATTTCTCTTCGTCTACATCTCCACTAAGAAAATTCTTCAAAATCAGCATGTTGGTGGTCATCATCACACTACTACAAAAATGCTAATAGATAGCGGTTTTAGTCCGCTGTCTATTAGTGAAAAACCCGTTGTTAGAGCCACTGGTGTGTGTTAAAAGTGTGAACTTTTGACAGCGGCTGAGAACCAGTGTTGTTTTTGTTTAAGACACCGGTTTAAAACCGATGTCTTAGATATAAAATATCCGCTTTCTAAGACCCTGATGTTAAAAGTTTATGTTTTGGATACCGATTTAGAACCGCTGTTTTTAAAGGAATACACATCGGTTGTACACACCGGTTTTAAATCGGTGTCATTTTATTTAAAGACATCGGCTCAAAACCGGTGTCTTTTGTATGAAATAAAATTTGTAAGCTCTAGATATAATACAAATTAAAGCTGCAATAAATCCATATCAATAAGCAATTCATAATGAAATCCAATTCCAACAACCATTGTAAATTCACTACAATTAAATGAAATCAAATTCCACCAATCAATAAAAAAATGCATTAATACTAAAGTCACGAAGATCCATAATCCAACAAAAAGTACTTGTAGCGAAGTTTTCTTTCGATAAAGCAACTACAAATTCATAATCCAATTCTATCAACCAATAGAAATGTTATATACATTCAACTAAAGGTAACAAAATCCAGATGATCAACATTGCTCCTGTCATTCGATTTCCTATCATTACAACAAGAATAAGAAATGATAATTATACCCTTTAGGTCCTGTACTTGATTATAAAGCCTACGATTTTCCTCCATTAACTTTATGATATCCAGAAGCAACATGGGCTAGTCCATAAATATGGAGACCTGTAGACCAAGAGTAAACTCTGGTTAAAGAAAAATGAAATAGTCTTACCTACTATATTAGAAACATAAAAGCAAATGAAGAACGAAAATTTTCAAATTCCTACCAAGATTGTGAATTTCTTCATGGAATTTCACCCAATCACCGAATTCCCAGAAGCATAACTCTCCAAACTCACGAAAATCGGCCCAACATATAATTGAAGAAATAATGCTATCGTTTACAATGGATCGGACCAATGAATATTTGTAATTTTGAAAGATAGCCGCGCGAGTTTTTGTAATTAGGTGGTTCAAGCAAAAAAAATAAATAACAAACCTAAAATATGTAATATGTTGATTTTTGGGTTGGTAAAGAGAATTTATTATTGTTATGACATCATCTAAAAAAATAACATCAACCTGTTCATTTCCTAAGCAATAAGCCAATAACTAGATGAAGAAACTATTCTTTTGGGAAATTATTGTTAGGTCTCAATGGAGTGTTTTGTAATATTCAAAAACCTCTGGAGTCTTTTGTAATTAGCCCAAACCTCATGGGGTTTCTGTACTCATCCCAAAAAAAACCTTGATGATATGGAACCAGATTAAAAAAGCATTATCTTACTGTAGCGTGCATGTGATATAGAAAATTGAGCCGGATCCTTGATAACAAGGAATGAATTATTAGCAGAACCATCTTTGTCCCGAAAAATAACAACACGGGATACTAGTTTCCAGGGAACTAATGAATTCAGAGGAAAACACTAATTCATTCAAATAAAAGGTAAAGAAAGATGAGACACAATGAATGAATGTCTGGCGATGATACACGGAGATGATAGACGAGATTCTAGAGTTTGGCTAGGAAAAAGAAAGGCGAAGACTGAGAGTTAGTTGCACCTGAGCCGTAAAAATGCAAAGATGAATTTGCCAACCAGTATTTTTTAAATAATCAGGCTATACGGGTTTCACCGGATTTAAATACTAAGTCTTCTCAGTCAATATAAATATCACTTCATTGAACCAATTTCCACCACTGCCAAAAGCATGGAGGTCTTAATTTGGGCTTGATGTGTCATGTTACACCACAAGATATCTTAGGACAACAGTTATTTAAAATATATTCTATTTTAAATTTTATTTATAATGCACATTCTAAATCACTGCTTTCAAGTATTCTGAGACTTCGAAGCTTCCACGCTAGTGTAACATGACACATCAAGCCTAACATACAATATGATTAGTCTCTTCACATAAATAATTATAATGCACATTCTTAATTTGGGCTTGATGTTCGAAATTCAAAGATATAGGTCATTAACAATCAAAACCACAGACAACGCCTCAGTAGGTAAGAGGTTGAGATCACTATATAAGGATAAAGAGAATTACAACATGATTAGTTTCTTCACATAAATAATTATACAGGTTTATCCAGACACTAAGTTATAACAGGTTATTTTTTCTTCATTATGTATTTTTTCCTGATGGAAACACAAACAGGTAAAAGTCATAACCAGTACTCAGTATAGGACCATAAAGTATTGGGTAATTACAAAAACTACCCGAGTTTTACCCTAATTACAAAATACTCCAACTTTGTTTTTCAAAATTACGAGGTTTTTATTTACCTAACCAATACCCCATTCCCGAGGGTGTAATTTGTAAAATAGAAGCAAATATTAAGGATGTATCTGTAATTTTGAAAGATAACTCGGGGGTAGTTTTTGTGATATAGTAATACAAAGAGAAGAAAAATCCTTTTGAAATGCCTCCAGTATCATCTATAATATTGCCAATAGAAAATAACTCATAATTTGAAGAGCTATCTATAGGCAATTGCTAGACTCATCAAAGATTTCAGCTGTCATTAATTTTGACATATTAGATAAAGGATGTTAACCTTGTGATGGAGATAAGATTTATAGTATCTATTAGGATTAGTTTTTTAGTAGATTATATAATTACATAGTAAAATCTTGTCATGTCCACTGAAACTGACCATAGCATGCAAGAAAACCTACGGAATTCACTAAATGCTCTACCCACTTACCTTGAGCAGTATTTCATGTGACCACTCGGTCAAATCTACCCGGTCGTCGGAGGGCATGATCTAAAACATCTGCTTTGTTAGTTGCACCAAGGACTATCACGGCTGAGTTACTATCAAAACCATCCATTTCCTGCAGTATAATTTCTAATAAGAATACCTCACTGAGCAAAATGAAGAAATTCTTAAAGAAACTGGGTTTCAGAAATTATACAGTGAGAAGCTGATTTAAGGTTTGTTCCCCCTCATCATTACTCAAAATACGGGATCTACCATCACAACTCTTGGCTACAACATCTATCTACAAAATGAGGAATAGTTAATGAGAAGGTTGTAAATGATTATTTACCAGAATGCCTTACAAGTTAATCCTGAAAACTCAACAGAAAGGACAAACAGAGATGAAGAGGAACCTCATCTATGAATATTATGGATGGAGCCTCCTTCTTTGCCCGAGCAAAAAGGTCTCTGACATGAGATGCTCCTGTAACACAAATTTTTATTGTCTGCAAATATCAAACAAGAAAAAAGCGTACAAATTAAATATATATGAATCAAATTATTAAAAGGGTTATAATCTCTAAATTAAATCCTCTGATTCTTTTCTTCAAAAATAAAATATCCGGGATTTGAGAATTTGGAGTTGAAATCTTCAGTTTGATTTTCTCCAAACTTGAACTTGAACTTTAATAACGTTAATTCGAGGGCTTTGAAATTGTCAGTAGATATCAATCAAATCCAGGACAAGAGCACTGGATAGTTGTAAAGCATATACTCAAGTATCTTTGCCGAACTAGAGAATATATGCTAGTTTATTCAACTACAGATTTGGTGCCCTGGGTTATTCTGATTCTGATTTTCAGGCTGATAGGGACACTCGTAAGTCCACATCAGGGCCATGTTTACATTGGGTGGTGGTGCTGTTATTTGGAGGAGTATCAAGCAATCATGCATTGTTAATTCCACAATGGAGGCGGAATATGTGGCAGCTTGTGAAGCAACCAAAGAAGCCGTGTGGCTGAGGAACTTTCTGCTAAGCATTGAGGTGGTTACATCTGCATCGCAAGCCATTACATTGTACTGTGACAATAGTGGTGCAGTGGCAAACACAAAAGAACCTAAAAACCATCAACGTGGAAAACACATAGAACGAAAGTATCACCTTGCCAGGGATATTGTTGAACGAGGAGATGTGTTAGTAAGCAAGATAGCATCCGCAGAAAATCTTGCTAACCCCTTTACTAAAATTTTACCAACTAGAAGTTTTGAGGGGCATATTGTAAGTATGGATGTACTAGACATGTCTCATTTACTCTAGAGCAAGTGGGAGAATATTGATAGTATTGTGCCTACGAGTAAATTATTATGTAATTGACATTTTGAATAAAATATTATTTTCATATATATTGAGCTTGCATATATCCATGAATTGTTTGATATTATAAATTGAGTGTTTAAGTTGTTAAACACAGAAAGATTCAATTTATAATTCAATTCAAAGAATTAATATCTACGATCGGTAAATAAATATGGACAATTTATTTTGATAATATCGTCTCAATTTTATTTAACTTTATCTTGACTTTGGTAATAAAATTGTTAATACATTTTCTAAATGTATTGGAATGGACCACGTGAAATTTAAATACTTAATTGACCAATAGATATTTAATTTCACTTGATTATCGTCACGTGACACCTTAATCCTGAGTGGATAATGAACTTTGATTACTAACTTGAAGTTCTTTGAGGCATCAATGAGTGAGATTAAATTGATGATAAATATCTCGATGCTTTGGGAATTAAAGTGAAATAACAAGGAACATATATTCACAATATGGAATCCGTAACCTATTTAATAGGCATGATCATGATCTCATGTGTTTTTTTAATAGACAGTAGAATCTGAGCTCAGTAATTCGACATTTGTTGTTGAATTCATGATGTGATGGCAATCACATGGGACTCTCATATAGAAGATGATGATTGTCATTTATAAATATTAGAAAATGGATTTTGGTCATTTTATCCTATTTCTAATATTTAGTTGATTAATGAGGGTGACATGTAAGATCGACAAATTAGAGGATTTAATTATTGGCTTCAGTAATTTCAATTAGATTAAGAGTGCAATCTTATCCCTGTAGTGGAGTGGAATAAGTTTAATAAATTATTTTGATTGATCAAGAGTTGACTGGATCACAATTTATTTATTGGAGCTTTGTCTAATTGGGTCCGATCAAGTCCCTTTGTTGGCTCTAGAAAAAGAACTGGAATAAATTATAAAAGTTATAATTTATTAGTGCAGTGTTTTTAATTAAGTGTACTGATTGGGATAATTTGGAAAAAAGATAAATCACATGATTTGTCAATCAATATGATTTGATTTTCCAATCAAAATATTACCTAAAGTAATACTTTCCTTTTGGCATTCCATTCTACTTAATTACATCTATCGATCATTTTTGTGCCCACACACACAAGAGAGATTTTGACTACACTTTTGAGTTCTTGGAGAACACCAAAGAAGTCTTGAAGGTTTGGAGCGTGGAATCTCTGCAAAAGGTTTTTGAAAGCACGCTGCAAGGGTAATCTTTTTCTTTCTATCACTACAAATTAATTAATTCATGTTAATACACATTATGATACAAGATCCTATTCCGGATTGGTCGGATCACATTAAATTGATTTTTGTGATTGAGCAATTCCGTTCCGGCCAACAACCAGAACACGGGCAAAATGCCCAAGAGAACCATTAAGGGCCCGTTCATCAATTTGAAAGGGAGTCCCAATCGCCTTGGCAATACACATTATGATACTCGGACGCCAATATTCAACGCTCAATTCAAAAATTCGAACCCATACACTAGCCTTGGATGGACAAACCTTGTACGGATTGAAGTCCGATGTCCAGGGAGATAATCGAATTGAACCCGAATTGATCTTCCATGAAGAGCGTATAGCCGCCCGAGCCCTGTCCTCATCTGACGAAAATTTAATACAAAAGTATCCTTTACCTAAAGGAATTAAAGCCCAATTATATTGGGTTTTCCATAATTCGGCTAAACGGTTACGAAGGGGGGTTATAGGCCAGGGCTTCTCCCCTTTACCAAGCACGATATCAATGAACACGAAAATTCACTAACACATTGCTTATAGAGATTTTCGTCAATAGTAACGGAAAAAAAATCCCCTTTTTTAACCGGATTAATACCATCAATGTTAGCCAAAGAATCCATAAACATTTTTTTTAATTAATCATTATTATTATTTTTTTTGAGGCGTGATCTCCTACCTGTATATCAAAAAATCAAAATGTCATACAATGTCATGCCCGTCAAGGCGGGAGAAAGTCAAAGAACAAATAACCTATCACTACGAAATGTAGAAAGACTATCATAATTAGATATCTAACAATAAAAGGGGAACCAATGATCTATGAAAATCTGAAGCTCGGATATCCCATCTGGTCCATCCGAATGAGCGCTAGGAGGTGGTGAGAAGTCGTGCCCTGAAACTAGGGTTAGCAGGTTTTACCAAAGAATCCGTAAAAGTAGGGTTAACATATTTTACCAAAGAATCCCTGAACGTTGGATTTGCACTAGGGCATACATGCGGCATCATTGCACCAGGGCCAACTTGTTGCATACTGGTATTTGGAGGGGGGAAAACCATAGAGGGAGTTGTGGATGCCATCAAGGAGGGAGAGGGGACCACAGCCACATCTCCTCTTGATGTGGAGGCCACCATATGAGGATTGGTTGGGACCACCATGGGAGACAAGTTTGTTGTAACCACGTGGGGGGAAAGTGAATCTGGGACCACCATAAGGATGAATTGGTTGCAACCATGGGCTGACCCAAGATTTGTAATTGAGGGGGACCAACTACGGATGATAGGGGATAGGTAGACGCGGGTAATCACACATGTTTGGACTCAAATGGAACAATATGGGTATTTTGTTTTTTTTTTGGGGGGGTGGTGGCTTGGGGCGATTTCGTGTATATGTATAATTTCTTAATCGAGTTTTGAGATGAGTATGAGTAGTATTAATATCATAGAGTTCTGGAATAGATACCCTAGTGCGAACAGTTATAGAACGAATTATCAAATATTTACGTATATATATATATATATATATAATAATTATATTTAAATATGTAATATTTGCATAAAAATTACATCAATATTTATAGTTAAATATTACAAAATACTCCACAATTTTAAATATTATGATACATATCAAGACCTACCCAATAGTTTAATCATATTTAAAGCCAATTGCCCTGGGCTTATATGGTTCACATTAAATTTTATTTATCGACAATTTGGGTTGGGAGCAAAAACACTAAATATTGCATATACATACACATATATAAGTAGTAAAACTGAAAAATTTGAGGGGGGGCCAAGGCTTCCCTTGCTAATAGGTGGTTCCGCCCCTGGTTGCAACCACCAAGGAGGTGTGTGGCAGTAATGGCGTCCGCCTAGAAGGGACCAGAACGACATCAAGCAACATGTTGGTAGCATCATAAGCATGGATCGCAGCGGCCTGATGAACAATGGAGGAGAGATTTGTTTTTGGGGGCGAAAAAACCATAGGAGAATATAAAGAGGCTGAAGAGACGACGTAATATGCCTTATCCGCTACACCGGCGCTGGAAAAAGTCGTCGGAAAATCCATGGAAGGGGACGATTCTAGGGTTTTAGAGAAGAGAGAGAAAACAACATTTTTTTATGACACATTTTATGATCTCTATAATTTTCGCTTGTTCCACGACAACCATTATTCATTTACCATTTTTCATTTACTTTAAGATCATGATTGTTGTCAAGTCTTTTTTCTTATCAAATATATATAGATTGAAAGAAAAATCAAACAATTAAGAAAGTTAAAAATTGACGTCGTTTTAGTTCTACCTAAATCCTATATATTGGGAGTCTTTTTCAGAGATTAATTATATGCACTGGTAATGTTTCGAATAATTTAGTTCTTCCTAAATCCTATAAATTGGGCGTCTTTTTCAGAAATTAATTATATGTATATGGTAATGTTTCGATTAAATGTCAAATTCAACAGTGTATGATATATCATATATGCATATCATCTTATAAATAGGTCTAGATTAACTTAAATTAGTTGTAAAATCGGATACAACTAATTAACATGTAGCAAAATATAAAAATGGTCATTGACATGCGCCACGACCTACAAAATCAGAGCAAAAATGAGGTTAATTCCAAGACTATAACAACCTTATATATCATAACAATAAATTTATGCAATTAAGTTTTAAGCAGTAATTATATTTACCAAAATTATAAAAATAGTTTCAAATATATGATTTTTATATAAGCGTGGAATTTATGTCTAGCTATATATACATAACATTTTCAGCCGTAATGAATATATACCCTGAAATTAATTTATATGTACCATTAATGTTATAGACCCATATATAAGTTTTAGGGTCCCAGTATTCCAGACCAAGCTCGTAGATTTGGACCCAAACACTTGCTATCGACGTGTGCACTTTGTAGGGATTGAAATCTGGGACCCATGGAGAGAGACGGATAGTACCCGGATTGAGCGCCCAGTTAATACGAGCATGAGCTCTAGCACGATCTTGTGCATTAGAAAATTTAACACAAAAAAATCCCTTACCTAAGGGGATTAGTTTCCAGTCAGTGTTAATACCCCATCATTCAGATAGGCGTTTATGCAATAGCATGGTCGCCCATGGTTTATTTCCTTTCCCTAAAAGCACTCTTCCAATTAATGAATAAACGAATTCCGCGACACGTTGTTGATAAACGTGTTCAACAATAGTTATGGAATAATAATCACCTTTTCTAACCGGCTTAGGGATAGAATTGGAATTACCAGAAACCGCATGCGCAAACGTTTTGTCATTACCTTGGGCCTGCATAGTTGGATCAACGTCGTGGTGAGTACCTGAAATAATTTTAGAAAAAAGAGTGGCCAAAAATGGGTTTAGCGTTAGTAGTATGAGCTGATTGTCGGAGGTTCGATTCATAAACGGATGGGGAAGATGTTCCAGTAATGTGAGGTGTATCCTTGGGACCAGATATTGGGCAGAGGCCTGAAGACGGATATGGGCCCATGAGCAGTGGACCATGCGGATCGTGGACAGTGGCCCAGGGGGCATCACTCCCTTGGGGGGGGCCTGAGATGGAGGTGCTGTGGGGGGCCTGAGATGGAGGTGCAGCAGCCGGCCCCCCAAGAGCAAGGGGGCCGGACCCCCATGGAGGATAGCGGCCATTGGGGGAGACATGGCAGCCCCGCCCATAATAACCGCCAGGTGCAGGCTATGAGGGGCCCACGCCAGGAGGAGCTGCAGGCGCGGACGGATGCGTGGGGAGCGGTTGCGCGCTGGGGGGACCATGCTGGTACAAGGATGCGGTGCTGGCAGAATCCCGCTGCAGGTACGAGGACGCATTGCTGGTACGAGGTGGCTGCTATCCTATGTTGTACTCGTGTGCGACGCCAGCTGTTGTGGCACTTGTGGACGGAGGGTGTTGTCCTTTACTGTTGCTACTGGACTAGAAGGTCCAAGGAACTCCATAGAAAGAAAACGTCCCCGACGTCAATTGTGCTCCATGTGCGGGATGCATTGCACGCGGAGAGGGTGGCTGCGCAGGTGGTGACCCACGCGGACGGGCATGGTGCGAAGTAAAATTCGACGTTAAACCGGAGAACGCCAGAGATTCCGGCAAAGCCATTGCCGGTGCTGGCGCCGGAGGAGGGGGGAGTCCGATGAGAGAGCAGAAGAGAAGAGAGAGAGAAACCCTAGAGAGAGAAAAATCTTTTTCGTGGTTTGTATCATTCCCCACAAAGATAATATATGTCAACTCTTTTATTTAAATTATCGTTAAGTACAAACATTATTTATCACTAGCGTCAATGTCAATGACTTCCACAAGGACATGTTCTATATATATTTAGGCTAGTTATTCAAGATACGAGTTGACGAGAAATAGGAGGATATATAATTAAATTCAATAATACATTTTTCTTCTCCAATATGACTGGGGCCAGCCATGCTTGATTCCTTTCCATGCATACCCTTAGTAGCAAAATGATTCCCAAAACATTGTTCATAACCACCAAGAAGAGAACAAATAATGTCGTGGGGTATATTGTTTTCTCCAAGATAACTTGGGTCAAGAATGCTCAAGTCCTTTTTATCTTGTACTTTTACCATATTTGGATGGTTTTGAATACTGATGTAATAGTGGACCGTTTACAACCACCCGTAAGAGAACAATATAGAAGTGGAAGAATTTTTTCTTTGGGTAAATGACTAGTGTCCGCTAGATTTGAATTTTATGCCAGAAGATGTGCTTTGCCATTACATAAAAAATTCGTAACTATCAATATCGATACCAACACGAAGAATTTTACAAAAGCCATTATTATTTGTTATAAAGATTCTTTCAGTTAAAGTACAAGAAATGTGTGATTTTATATTTTCCATTCACGTGTTTAAATAGGAATAAAAAAATTCATAGTGCAACACATTGCTTCAAATTTTTGACTATCTAACTCACAACATAATGCAATCATTAGAAATTCATATGTGTTATGTACAACATAATAAGACCAACACCTACATTAATTATTTTCAATCCAGTTTATAAATATTACATTTCATATTTCTTGAAAAGTTCAATGATTGATGTATAATTTGGTGTTTAGGACTAGTGGCAGTGGTAGAAAAATATAATTTTTGAAAGTATTTCAGGTACTTTTAGCTTTTAAAATAGCCAAAATAATATATACCAACCTTATATGACAACAACTCCTTGAGGCACAACTACAAGCTAATTAGTTTTGATACTGTATACTTCAATTATTTCGTACTATTTTCTCTGTAGTTTAAATAAATTTACATTGTATGTTGAATGATTATTGTTATGTTATAATCCATGGATTTACATATAACTTAACCCACCTGATTAGACATCGATTACATAAGCTTCAAGTAAATCAAGTAAATGGTGTACACATCGACAAGTTTGACCACGTTTCATTTACAAGGTTAGTTGTCATATCTAGACCAATATAGTTTGTATATATCGAAGAGGGAAATAAGTTGTTTTGCGCATTCAATAGTGGAGAAGGATTGTGTTGCGTAATTTTGCAGTTAAATAAGTACGCAATTAGTATCTTTTTGTTCAACTGCGAAACATCTAACTTAATCTAGCAATACTCGCAAGAGTACGAGATCATTTCTAGGGCAGTAGGTTAACCACAAGTCGTCTCTCAAGGAAGAAAAGAAATTTGCAGAATTGAATCCAAATTTTGGTGGGGTGCTCCAGTTAATGGGGATAGGAAAATTTGTTGGTTTGCTTGTGATAATATGACAGTACCAAAAGAGGTTGGGGGGCTGGCTTTTTAAGACCTGGCTATGTTCAATGAGGCTCTAATTGTCAAACAATTATGGAGACTATTGACTCAACCCAATCTCCTGATTAGTAAAGTTCTCAAAGCAAATTATTTTCCTCAAGAGGGGCTTCTCAAATATGAACCTAAGAATGGTGATTCATGGTTGTTGAAAAGTTGGATTATGTAACGCCCCGAAATTTTGAATTATAAAATGTGTGCAAATATTCATTTTATCGTATACTTTTTTTGTTCCATAAGAAACATGAGAAAGACAACTCGTTATATCAAGCCATTTAATTTTTTCAAAAAGAATAATAATTATAGCGGAAGCAATCACATAACATATTTGGAATAAAATTTGACATCTACATATAATTCTAACAGACCACTTGACAGTGAAAGGCTTTGAAAAATATCGCGTTCATACTTTTATTTATAAGAGAAAATAGGCCTGTAAATATATTTCATTTAAAATTCAATAGCAACAGCGGAAGCAAATTATAAAGTGTAGAAAATTCATATATTCATTTATTTATAAGAAATTCACACATTTACTAAAAGAAAAATATCCCTTTTAGTCTATTTGAATAAATAAATTTAGAAAATCATAGTAATTCATCACTTATTATCACAACTCGAAAATTCCCTAGAAACTGAACGTTTCTTCTCAACACCAATCAATTATCACACAGAGCCTAGCATCATAGGTAAATACTTAGAAAATAATAATTTGTTTAACAATTTCTCATTCATTTGAAAATTAACATTTAGAAAAAGACATCACTCTAGTAGTTGCATAGGAAAATCATAATTCGTATAATAATTTCTTATTCAGTTAAAATATACATTTAAAAATAAAAAGACATTACTTCAGTAGTTTCATAGACCATCCATTATCCACCGCCAATAACTATCGCCGACTCCTTAACCTGAAAAGTTGGTTATATGTGGGGTGCGCGATACAACTCAATGGAGTATAAATTGTCCAAGCTAAATACACAGATATCTCACATAGGTATGAAAATACAATCCAATAGGACATATCATATCGTAGACATAGACAATAGGTAGCACTCTAGGGGTTCCACCTGAGGGGTACATCGACCCCGGACCACTTGAGTCCCTGGCTCAATAGGGCCTAAGCAACTGTACTACACATTCATGCAAAATAATCTAAGCATTTAACAAGGACAATAAATTTTAGAAAACAAACCCCACCTCGAAACTTTGCTTGAAAAATAGTAGAATGATTTGATGCAATATCCCTATTGAACTTCAGAGCTCGTCGTCCTCGTCGCCTAACATGAATATATATACATCTTTCCTAGAAGTCAAAACTTAAGTATTAAACTCGATATCAGAAGTACTAAAATAACATTCGTGGAAGCTCACGGTATTTTCCTAAGGTTTAGGGTTCAACTTGGTTGGTTTGAACAATACTAAAATCACTGCGTAGTTGGGATCAAATAATATTTTCTCATAAACCGTATAATGGAATTATTTAGTATTTTTACAAAGAGGTAATAAACTCAAAAATAGATATCATATAAAAATTTCAGAAAGATTAGAAATATTTAGCTATGGATTTTGAATTTGTGAAACTGAAATTGCTGTAACATTAAAACCTGCATAGCTAAGGGAGAAAAATCATATTTAAATAAATATAGTACTATATGATTTTAAACTTTAACAACGTATACAAATCAAATTATAACATATACAAATATCATAAAATATTAAATTCGTTATCTTTAGGTTTTGAATTTTATAAACTGAAACCTTTGTCAATGCTAAAACTGTAACGTCTTGGAAACTAATTAATATTTAAATAAATATACGTTAGAATGATCTGATATTTTATCGGATGGTAGTATACATTAAAATACATAACATATTCAAGTTTCAGGTATTTGGAAGGTCTTTATATATATTGTATTGAATTTATAAATCAGAAACTGAGTATACTTAAGATTTGGGAAGCGTGAATGAAAATTCAATATAAACTAAACTACAATTCAAACGTATATGAAAATTTTACTGAATATGTTAAACATATGATAACATAATATATTAAAATTTCACGAATGTTGGATATGTATAAGTAAGGTTTTGGAATTTCTAAAACGAAAACAGAGAATAACATAAATTCTAGCATCTTAGTTTGAAAATTCAATAACTACAAAAGTACTCATCGGATTAGTATGAAATTTTAACTGTGCGATACAATTATTACAAAGAATAACATATTAAAATTTAGGAAACTTCTGAATAGTATAACTTTAGTATAACTTGGATTTCGAAATTTGTAAGTGAATTACCTTAGGAGTTGAGGATGAAATAGGGAAGGCAATTAAGGGATCATGACGTTGAAGAAAAACTTCATCGAGGTTGTATGGTAGACGATGGGACTGTGGTGGTGCAGAGAAAGAGCTGGAATGTGTTTTCTTTTGGTCCCCTCTAATGTGATATAATAAAACCCTAATAACAAAAGAGTCCTAATATAATTACCCTAGCTAGTTTCTCAAACACCTTAGGATTCCTCATGGGCCAAGTAATTGAATAATAAATCCAATAATAATAATAATTCACTAATGGGCCATCTAACTAATTAAATACACTTCTTTTTTTTTTCCGGGTGTTACAGACTAGAACTAAGTCGACTCTTATCAAGGGTCTTAGGATGCAAGTGGGTAATGGGAAATCGGTTAATGTTTGGGAAATATCTTTCTTTCAAATTGTGTAGCCCAATACCTGACACTTGGAAATTTCTTTGGGCTAAGGATTTGATAATAGCAGATGGTAAACAGTGGAATAAAGAGCTTATCAGTCAAATTTTTTTGTGTTCAAGATGTGGAAGCTATTTTGCAGGTTGCTATCAATCAAGAGGGATCTAAAGACAGATGGATATGGCATTGGGATAAGAAAAGTAGATTTTTAGTCAAGTCTGCCTATTGTCTACTTAGAAATTCTATGCTAAGGGAGATGGACTTGCCTGGAAATAGTAGAGGATCCGAATATACTGAAGTTTTGTGGAACAAATGCTGGGTACTAGAAGTGAAAAACAAAGTGAAACATTTTGTCTGGAGAGTTCTTAATAACATCCTGCCAACTGCCATACAATTAAACAAAAGAGGTATAAAGTTGGATACAAGATGTCAAATTTGTGGGGAAGGAGAAGAGACAATTTGAACATCCTGTTTTCTAATGTCCAAGAGTTGCATTAATTTTGACGTTGGCACGGTGCAATGGAATGATACTTTGCAACAAAGCTTCAATATGAAAATATGGTGGAAAAAAATCTATAGCATAAAGAACTGTGATTGCACTACAAATAGGATACAACTTTCAGTTTGTATTTTATTGTGGTTATGGAAGACAAGAAAACTCTGGGTCTTTCAAAAATGTGAATGACAAGAAGTGGATATTGTTAGAAAAGCAGTTTAGGAATGCAAGAATATCAGGCTATTGTTGACAGAAGAGAAATTGACAGAACTAATTAGGAGCTTGAAGAACAAAGGGAACAAGGTGGATGCAGTAGGGCATCTTCAAGTGATGATCAATGTTGTAAAGCTAAAGGACCCCATGACTGCATTTGGGGGATGGATTGAAAATGATAAAGGGTGCATTATGAGAGCATGGGCAACTTCTAGGGATGATATCAAACATCCAATGGAGGGTTTTGATTGGGATTAGACAAGTGCTATGCAACAAAGACGAACACATGTAGTCTGAACTTACATATAAACGACAATGATATTGCTTGGAAACTAAACAAACATCTTATGTTTGAAGGATATGGTGCACAAATAGCCGTAGACATCTACTTGTTAAGTTTTCTTTTTGAACATATAATTTTCTTATATCAAGACCATAAGAGCAACATCAAATGTAATAGACTAGCTTCTATGGTTTTTGATAGCATTTTGGATTTGAATTGGGTTGACCAATTCCCCAATTGGCTACTTCATAAGTCATTTTGGACAGTTAGCTAGTTGGCTACGTGAATTGTACTTGGTAGTTTTGATGAGTTGATTAATAAAATTTCTATCGTTCGAAAAAAAAGGAGTTGCATGCACTCCTAGAGATGGGATGACATAAATCTTCCAGATTAGGGTCAGACCTAATACGATAATTCATCATTCGTTAATGTAATCTTGGAGGTTTTGACAAGAAAGAGATTTCAGTTAATCAACTTGAGGCTAGGAATTATTCACCTTGAGAAAAGGTTTAACTTAACTTAGGAATTCCTACGGTCCATGAAGCAAGAAATTATGTTAAGGGGTGATTAGAAATTAAGGGTTTTGTTTTGTTAAAATCACAAGAATATTTTAGAGGGTCCACATTCGAACACGTTTTTATCCATCGTCTTCTGATCTGAGTTTTCTGAAGTAATGCTTAGTTGCGTACTCCATTTTCATTTTGTTTTTCTCATTCAACATATCTCTGGGGAATTTGTAAGCTAGATAATAAAAAGACGATAATTACTAGTACTCGTAGTCTTCGTGGGATCAACACTCAATACTCGTTTGGCTATACTATAAAGGATAGATGCACTTGCCTAGACGTTTTAGAGTAGCTTCCGTGCCAACAATCCCTTAATTAGGATTATATAAAAACTAGCTTTCCAAATTTATGTTTGTACTGCATTAATTATTATATTTTCTTTTATAAAATTTAATATTTTTTTTTGTTTTTATCCATTTTTGATGTATAATATATCAAATTAATCATCTTTTTTGTAATATTTAGTTTGACACTAATATTGCATATATAAAATAAAAATAAACCTAAAAAATATAAAATATATTTACTCATTTTTTTTTTGTAATGGGCTTAAAAACTATGCATTTGGGCTATTGGATATTAATTTGTTGGGGTTGCATAGTCCGGGTTAATTAGTCACACCAAACTGAAACTTAAAGTTCAGTCCAAACTAAAATTGGACCGAAAAGTTTGGTTGGTGTTCAGTTATTATTTTTGAAAACTTTTTTTTTAAATATAGATGAAAATATTTTTTTTCTTTTTTAGTAATAATTGTGTGTTTTCCTCTGATCCACTCGTTTACGTGAAAAGTGAAAATCCCCATGCCAGAAGAAAGAAAGTTCAAACTCAAGATTTAAGAAAGCAAAAAATCCCCTTAGCTCGTTCCGTCGTTCGTCTAGTCGTACTTGTTTAAAATTCGACAGGTACCAACGCCAGCCTTCTTCTTAGAAAGTAACAACCAAGGCTTTTGTCTGGCTAGTGAGTTAGTCCCCAATTTACTATTTCTTACTTTGCCAAATTCTCACCACCAAATCACATCTTGATTCTTGAAATAAGATTTGAGAAAAAGAACTTAATAATTGGGGGGCTTCAATTTTTGATGGAAATATTTACATATGCGATGAGTGGCTCATATTATAAATCTTATAGTTAAAGACGGATTTGAAAGAGTTGAATCAGTTAATTGAGTGAGTTCTCATAGTGGTGCGGTATGTGAGGCAATCACCTGTGTGACTAAAGAAGTTTAACGATTTTATAATTGAGGAAGGAATCAAAAGTAAGAAATTATGGTTTCCAGATATTCCAACAAGATGGAACTCCATTCATACAATATACTAGAGATGGCTTTAGTTTATCATGGTGTTTTTGATAGATATGAGGTCAATGATTCTGATATTCGATCTAATTTTATGCCTAGTGGATCTTATGGAAATATTGGTTCACCCACTCAAGATGATTGGACTTTGTGGATTTTTTTTTTTGAAGTGTTACATTATTTTATGAACTCACTCTTTGAGTTTCTGGATCCATATTTGTGACTTCTATTTTCTTGGACTATATATTTGAAATAAATGAATGTTTGAATAATTGGCTCAAGAGTGATGATGAACTTGATGGATATATTTGTGAGGGTGCAGTTGAAGTTTGAAAAATACTGGGGGACATACAAATGTTTAAATATGATGTTGTATATTGGTTTTCTGCTTGACCCATGTCAACTCTTTATGATCTTTCTGATCAATACAAAAAACTATATGCTTCAGCGACATCATCAAGATCATCACATTTTTCAGGTCGACATAGTTCAAGTAGATTTACTAAAGACCCAACAGATGTTATGGATAAGAAGATTCATATTCAAAAGATGGTATATGGGATAGGGGTGAGGAATCAGAGTTATATATGTATTTAAATGAGTTCTTGGAGAAAGTTGCTAACGAATTTGATGTCCTGGATTGGTGAAAATTTCAATGTTGTAGACTTCCCATTCTAGCCAAATCGGATCGTGATGTAATGGCGATGCCTTTATCTACCGGAGCTTCGGAGTTTACATTTAGCAATGAGGGTTATATAATTGAGGATTTTAGAGCTTTATTGACTCCTAAAAGCCTAAAATAGTTCAAACATTAATTTATTGCCAAGATTGGCTCTGTCATGCTCAGGCAAAATCTTTGGAAGAAGATTATGATTTTATAAAGAGGATTGAACAAGGTAAAATTTTAATATTAATTTAAACATTACAATTTCATTATTATATAATTGCATTTCCTTCTAATATTTTGTTTTTCATAAAATGGTTGCAGATTTGTTGGTTGCAAGCGTTGGTGTAGATTCCAATATCCTTACTATATGATTATTGACTTAAGTAACTATGAATGGTTGATTAAATTATGTTTATCTTTGCATATAATATTTATGTATTGTGATTGTCTTTTTTTTTTCGCATCGTTTATACTCCAACCCAATCTACAGGAAACCCAACAAAGATATTCGCCCACATGAGCGAAACCAAAAATCTCAACCCTACAACTATAAAAATGGAAACAACATGTCAGATGACCATACATGTTGGCTTTTACAACCTTCAAGTTATAAACAAATGGACTTTTAATCAAAGTTGAAAAATCATACAAGAGAAAAACATAAATGCGGTTATCTCGAAATCGGTTCAAACTCGAAAAATCCATTTTCTAAGCAAAAATGCAAAAGGGGAATTTTCTTATGAGAAGAGAACAGTTGATACTATAAAAGCCCTAACTGATATTTTTTGCCCAAATCTATCATTTATATCAATGCTCAGTCCCAATGTGTTAGTACAAGTTGTAATCTGATACATTCTGGAAGGGTTGGCTATGAACGACGATAGTTCATGGCCTCAACAGCAGGGACGACAGCGGCACACCATATCTCCTCACCCATTTTTCCCCCTTCTCCCCTTTCTTTCTATTATCATACTATTTTTGTAGCTATTCTTGCTGTGTTTGGTTCGTTTTGGTGTGGTGGCATGAATCCGTAGTGGTTAAAGTAGCGGCGGCGTTGTTCGCTGTTGTGGTTGAAGGTTGGGGTTGCAAGTTTGGTAGTGAAGCGGGAGTGGAGGAGCATTTTATTTTTTATATTTTTAGAGACACAAAAATAAGATTGCCATTAATTATCAAAACCTATATTAAAAACGAATGTTATAAACCATAAAAGGCGGTCAAAGTCATCAGTTGGAAAAATCAATGTTAAAAATAATGTATACACAAAGAAAAGGGTGAACAAACCCATCAGTTAGAAATATTGATGTCTAATAGCGAGAAAATACGGTCGTACACATCAGTTCGTCAAAAAATTGATTTGAAAAACTAAAAGACATCAAAAAATGCGTACAACTGATGACTTTTGGGCGATGTCTATGACCAGTGTTTCTTGTAGTGTATACTAATTGTTACTTGGGAGACTATAGTAACAATTCAATAGTTATAGTTGTATTTGAATCATATTTAAATTTGCACCGGTTATTTGAACTGAGGTAGCATTAATTGTGTCATGTAATTATTTATAAATAAAATGGAGTTAAAATTGCCAGAATGATGTTTCATTTTAGGAAAATTAATATGGGGATTATTATATATCAATTAGGTACGTCAAGATAAATCCAAAAGGAGGAATGTTAATTTTTGATAGATTAAATTAGGTTCATGTTATAAATCACAAAGTTAGATCATTACCTGTTTAATTGACGATAGAAATAATATTTTATATTTTTACAGGTTTTCTTACATTATTTAAGATTGGGAAAGAAAGACAATCTTTTAACTTTAAATAGGATTTTCAAGAGTGACAGGTAAGTGAAAATCCATCTTCAACTACAATGCTTGAACATAACATTATTTCAAATATCTGTTTATTGATTGACGTGATATCTTATTGCGTATATGAGTGTTATTTAATGTATATGTTGCTTGGAGTTGTTGGGATATGGTGGTTGTTATAATTGAGCATGATATTCATTACCATTTGCACGTGCATGCATAATAAATGAGCACTGTCGGGATTAATCATGCACAACATGTCTTTTGAAAAGAAAATATTTTTGTTGGCCACTACTAGTGCACCGAGGTCTGTGTGGCTTTTGTATATGATGTTTCAGGTACCGCAATTGGGCTGATTTTTCGAAGAATCATAGGGGCAAACATGAGACGGACGCCTGGTGGTTATGGGAGGATGGTCCAATTGATAGTACCCTTATGATTGATGCAGCAAGTGGGATGACTTCCCTTGGATCGCGGTGAAGGCATGAGGCGGACATCTTGTGGTCATAAGACAATGGCCATCGACTGTGTCAATTTATTATTGGCCACGTGATAATTATATTGAGCTATTTCCGGTGCATAGTAGGGGGCAAGTGTCCGATAAAGGAAAATAAATTCGGTTGAACTATTTTTGTTCATCGACATGCATTATTTAAATGATATATTGGATACATTACTTATGTATTTCATATCATTTCATTAGCATGCATGATTTTTACTTATTGAGCTTTAGCTCATGTAGTTCATGCATTGTAGTTGAGAATGGTGTTGCATGAAACTTGTTTAGCTTATCAAGGCGGTGTTGGAGCTCCTACAGTGCGAGGATCGTGTACATGAATGACGACATGTTAAGCTAGGGGGCTTGATTTTCTTTTTTGTTTATTGTATTCTATTTTGAATCGGTACAACATGTGACTTTTGAAATTCTTAATGTAAAAATAATTGTAGATGTCTTGAAGTATGGCATATGAGTTAGTATACATTGTTATTGTTTTTATGCACAGACGGGATTGACAACCCTTTAGCTTCTGGACATGGCTTGTCCTTCCTTTATGTGTTACATGGATAGCGTGTACGGTGTTGTTTATCTTTATCAATGTTCCATAGGGACAAAAACTATACAAGTACAAATCTTTCATTGTAAATTGCACTTTTTTTTTTCTTTATTGTGTCGGGAGTTGGGTGTCACACTAGAAGTCTGCTTCAATCCATAAAGTTCTTTTTTCACCTTATGCACTTTATCTCCTATAGTGTTTTGCTCAAATCCTAGAGGTTGTTCAACATATATATCTTCCTCCAATAGTCCATTTAGAAATGAACTTTTCACATCCATTTCATAGACTGTGATATTTTTGTAAGCAGCATAAGCTAGAAATATCCTTATTGCTTCAAGTCTTGCAACTGGAGCAAGTGCTTCAAAGAAATCTATACATTCTTCTTGGACATAGCCTTTGGCTTCCAGTCTTGCCTTGTTTCTAACCACTATACATTCCTCATTCATCTTGTTTCTAAACGCCCATTTAGTTCCAATGACATGCTAATGAGCTTCTCCTTGAACCAATTCTCATACTTTGTTCCTTTAAATCTGATTCAACTCTTCTTGCATAGTTAGAATCCAATGATTATCTTCAAGAGCTTCTGACACATCCTTTGCTTCAATTTGAGGGAAGAATCATGCAACTATGGCTTCATGTTAAACTCTTGATCTGGTTCTTACTCATTCTCTAACATTTCCAATAATGAGCTCAGGTGGATGGTCTCTCAGCTATCTCACATTAGGTTGGAGTAAGTTAGCTGTGTTGATTTGGTTTCCAGCTAGGTTGTCTTGGGCATTGTCATATTGATCATCTGTGTTCAACAGTATCTTCTCCAGCTCTCTCTGAGACTAAGATAACTCATCCTCATCAAGGTTGAGTCATCAGGGAGTTGTCTCAGTGTATGGACTCTTATGAATAGTTGCCTTGTTCTGCTTCTCAGCTAACTCATCAATGCTTCAACACTGATATTTGGTTCATCAAAGACTACATGAATTGATTCTTCTATGACCATAGTTCTTTGTTCTCGCAGCTTCCTCGATAGTTCTATTTCTTCTTTCAACTACTCCAATCTGTTGTGGAGTTCTAAGTAGTTGATAACTCATGAGAGATTCCATCTTCAATGCAATACTGAGCTATGATCCCATTCGCAAACTCAGTTCCTCTATCTGATCTTATCTTGATACTTGATTGATTTTTCTCATTTTGAGCTCTTTTCATGAGTTGTGGTAACTTTTGCAAAGTTTCCATCTTCTTACACATAAAATGGTCCATGTGTATCTTGAGTAGCCATCCACAACTACTAAGGTGTATTTCTTTCTACTTATGCTAGCTAGCTCAATTGGTACAAACAGGTCCTATGTAATAGCTGTAGAACCTTTGTGGATGAAGGATTTTTCTTTTCTTTGAATGAAGATTTGATTTGGTTTCCCTTTTGACATGCATCACACATATTTTCCGTCTTGTAGACTGAATGTAGTAGCCCTTCAACCAGATGACTTCTTGCAATCTTGTTGATTGTCTTGTAATTCAGATGACTCAGCTTCTTGTGCCACATCCGACTTGCTTCAGTTGTGCTTTTAACTGTCAGGCATGTACTTGGAGTTACAATCTACCACATGCATATTCGTCTTCCTTATGCTTGAAAGAACCACTTCATTAGTTTCTGAATCCTTGATTTGACACATTACTATATTGAAACCAACATTACATCCTTTATCACAGAGTTGGCTGATGCTTCTCGGGCTTTGGTGGTTCTACTTTATCTTTATATAGTACTTTCTGTTTGGAGTCTGCTAGTTGACTATTCTGAATTTTATTTCAGCAGTCTTGCCAGTGAACTCTGCTGGTTTCTTTCTTTTTCCTTTATATCTAAGACCAACATGTGTGCGAGTTTAGTAAAGTGCGAGTGCAACATATGGTGTCTTAGATTTATTGCTACATTCATTCATTGAGGGGCCTTTTTCTAAGATCATTCTAGGAATTTGTGCTCTAAAAAAAGAATTAAAGCCTAGTCCAGCTTTATCTCCTATTTCCTTTTGTATAATCATCAGCTCATCCAATATTTTAGATGATTTGCTGAGTGATGCAATGATAATTTTTTGATCTTGTTCTATTTTTTCCTTAGTAGAACACTCAGCTTTGATCAACTCAATCTCAACTTTCAACTTCTTATTCTCATCAGCTAGCTGACTCAGAGAACTCAACTCTTCAGTTAGCTTTGAGTTTTTGCTTTTGAGTTGGCTGTTTTCCTCATTTAAAAGTGTGTGTGAGGATTTTATGTTCACTATCATGACATCAAAATCAAACGAGTTAGGAATTACCTCATCTACTTGTTCCTTATTCATTAGACAAATATGAGCATATTCCTCTTTGTCAAATGAGTAATCAACTTCACCGTCATCTAAATCATTCGCTTCTTTGTCTTTGGAGGCTTTTGTTTTAGAAAGCATGATTTTCTTTCTTTCTTTTCTTCTTTCCCTAAAGATTCATTTCTAATTCATTTATGTACTTGTTGACTATTAGATATGGACAATCAACTGCAAAGTGACCTGGTTGTCTGCAGTTCCAGCATAGGTCTTCAGCTTTCTTTTCAGCTCTCTTGGGGGTTCTCTCTTCTTTCCCTTTAGTCGAGGCTAAATGTCTTCTTAAGGATTCTTCCTTTATTCATTGATAGTTCTTTTTGAAGAACTTGTTGAATCTTTTGACCACTAGGGCAATTTTTTCGAATTTAAGACTCAGAGTTTGGAAAACATTTTAGTCTGTTAGAACAAATAAGTAGAAATCCAGCAGGAGGGTTAACCACTTAACAAATCTATTGACAGAGTTGTTGATAGAGTAAATTAGTTGAACAATTACAACTTTCACAAACTCATATTTCTTTTAGTTACAACAGAAGTCTTACACCCTTTCAAGTTTTTAAACAATCAACACAATGTATTTTATAGAGTTATTTCGTAAACAAGTATATCAATGTAAATAGAAATGTAAGTGTAGTAACATAAATGATACAATAATTTATAGTGGTTCGAGAATAGGGTAACTCCTCTATGTCCACTCTTCTCCTACTCTAGGAGAAATGCACTAAGTATCAAATAACATTAGATACAAAGTACAAAATAGTCCCATCAGCTTTGTTCCTACAACCCACTGCATAGACTCGTCATTTCACTAGATTTGCTCACACAGTCCTCTAGCTACTTCAGTTCACACCCAATGCAAGATTTGATCACAATAGCCCTCTTGTAGCCCTGTCTTGGATCAACAAGAACCTGACCACAAAGCTTTCACTTCAAGGAGATGTGAACCCCATTTTAGTTTCTAAACTTATTCCTCTTCAATTGTGTTTATTACCCTCAATCTTCCACATTGTGTGTAGGATAAGGTGCTTTATAATGAAGCTTGAGGAATTTTTATCGTGAAAATATCTTCACTAAACAGCAAGTGTACGGTGTAGCTAGTAGATAACGGCGAACAAGGTCGTATTCCTCTGGGATTGAATCCGAAAGATATAAAGTATGGTAAATATCATACTCCAATTTTATTAAGGCAATTATAAACAAAAGTGATGTCTAAATTAATCCTAAAATTCTCAACTAAAATATCTAATTATTATAAAAACCCGAACTTCACAAGAAATCAAACAAATACGAAATGCAATCCTAGGATTATGATCATAACATGATTCATCAATATTAGTTCCAATTATTATTTCATCAAAACCAATTTCCGTGTATCTATGGGTTCAATTGATAAGATAGTTTATTCCCTCTCCCCGGTGCAAACAAATTGTATATTAATAAGAATTGCAAGTATCCCAACTCAACAATGAATATCAACTCCCAAAAGCATATAGAATTGAAGTAAACCCACACAAACGTTATAGGTCACCTGGCTTAATGCTCGTTTATGTTATGAATTCGTTTCTCAAAAGTAAGATCTCATCTCCTGAATTTTGAACTAACAAATAAGTCATGCCAATTATTGTCTAGATAATCTACAACAAATAAGCACATGAATGCATAAATAGAACACAAGAAACCAATTAAGAAGAAACAATCAAATTAGAATTAACATGAATCCACAGTTTCGATCATGCCCTATAGTCAAGATATCTAGCCTAAAAAACTTGATTGCAAATTTATAGACAAATATGAAAATAAATAGTTAAACATGGAGTTAAGTACATAACAAAAGCTCTAAACTATGATGATAAAACCCTCTTGTGTAGATGGATCCTTCTTCACAATCTAGAACCTTTTCGTAATTGAAAGAGGTCTTTTGTTGTTCTTGGTTGTATTGTGCTTTTTTCTCTCTTTGATGTGTGTTTTCTCTATAAAATTTTCATATCCAGCTTTAGGGCTTGGTATTCCTTTTATAGATGCTTTGAGAGATCCTTGTAGAGTCCCGGCGAAAATAGGAAATAAATTTAGCCCCCAAACACAAACCACGACCATGTAAAATCCCATTGGCAGATAATGTAACGTGTTTCTATCTCTGTTTTTGTCTCGAACAAATCCGACGACCATGGTAATTCCCACGGGCAGTCCGTGGTTTTTGTCTCTAAAATTTCAGTTCGCACGTCTGTGTAAAATACCACGATACAGATCCCATGCCCATTGTAATTTCCCACGGCCTGGTCGTGATTTTTGTACTTCGTCATTTTCTTCGCGTATTTGATTGTCTCTTGGCTTTCGGCATTCCTCTCCAGGTCGTTCTACTGATATCTTTTCATATGAAGCTCCGTTTCCTACAAAAGTATACAAGAATACGCTGTATCACGCCCAACAAAGAAAACTAACCAAAACACCATAAATATCCATGCAAATGTATCAAATATGTACTCAAATAAGCCTCCACATGCACGTATATTTCACACTTATCAATTTTCTGATAATAGTTTGAGAGGGAAATTGTGTTCGGTATCTTTTGCTTACTCGTATTGCTCTTATTTCTCTCTGTCTCTCTCTGTAAATTTGTCAGTTTTTCTAGTGATGATTTGATATTTGTCCGATTTAAAATTTGTATGTTGAAGAAATAGACACTTTCAAATCACACTGTTGGACAATTGGCATATTCTTTTTTGCAGCTTGTATTGACCCTTCCTTGTATGCTTCTGCCTTTCTGCATATGTCTGAAATTGGCAGTCTTGCAGGTGTTTTCTACTGGTTGTATCTCTTTTTCCATCATTGAATGCATAACACCTTTATGGTCAAACATTGTACTCTCGAGTACTTTAATGAAAAACGTCATTGTACTCGGTAATCGAACTCGCAGTTGACTTGAGTCTTTGCAGCTACTTTAGCCCACTCGACTGAATATTGAGTCTTCTAAATGATAAGTCTTCTGAGACACTTCTATTGTGACTCTTCTAATAGTTTTCTGCATTAGAATTAGCTCGTACTACTCTACTAAGAGTCTTCTGAATTTTTAATACTCAGCTGTGAGTCTTCTGAAACTTTGATACTCCGTTGTGAGTCTTCTAAAATGCCTTCAGCAAATCATCTACACTTTGACTTAGTTGTATTGAGTCGACCAATATTTTATCTATTACATAAGGAGAAAATTACATTGAATTGGGATGCCAACTTCCTAATACATAGTTTTCTAAGCATCATCAAAATCTATACAAATAAATTTCCTAACAAGCTCATAAGAGCCCCGATAGCAATAACACCAATAAAATTCGTACCATGGGGATTCCACATGAGGGATTCATTGACTCCAAACCTTTTGATCCCCTTACGAGAATATAGTTTTTCATGGAAATTGCATAAACATATTAATGTAAATTGCAATGGCATTCAATAGGGACAATTTAAAAGTTTAGAAAAATAAATCCCACCTTGAAAACTTCTTGAACTATTGTGAGTGATTTGACGCAAGAATGCATCTAGTCCTTGCTTGATTAATTGCCTAATAATAGAAATAAAATAACTAATCAATACCTTGAAAATTCTAAATCAATAAGACTTAACTGTTAAATAGGGACTTAGAAAAATTACAAGATAAGGTTAAAGATTAAATTGAATTTTTTGGTTACATTTTAGTCAAATTGGAGTTGAATGGGCAATTTTGAAAGAATTAAATTCTGAAAGGGGCAAGGTTGTGACGTCTTTAGGTGGATAGGAACTAAACCATACATTAAAACTTTTCCCAAAATCTCAAAGATGCAACAAATCTCCCATCTTTTTCTTTTCTTCTTCCTTTCGGCTAACCCCGTACTCTTCTCAGTTCTTCTTCTTTCTTTTTCTTTCGTTTTTCCTTTCTTTTTCTCTTTATTATCTCTCATGTCAACTCTCTCTCTAATTATTTTTTTTCATTTGTAGGCCTCATCTCTCTCCCTCCATTCTATTTCACATACACGTGCACAGACATACACACATATGCTGAAAAGGGTAGTGGCGGGCTCGCGGCTGAAGGACTTGAGACAATAAAGCTCGCAATGTGGAACTCACGTGATTTCATGTTTCAACCAATTATTCTCTAACGATTTTAGTGGTTTAGGTTTTGGGACGGGACCGAGTTTGGTGGTGAAATAGTTTGAACAAATGGCTTATGGGAACAAAAGCTTATGGAGGTTTGGGCGGCGGAGAAGGATTTTCGATGGTGGTCTTTGGCAACATGGGTTGTATGTGGAGTGACTGGAAGTCTCATTCTTCTATCTATTTCTTCACACACACACACACACACACACACACACACACACACACATATATATATATATATATATATATATATATATATACTTATATTGAGATGGTTGTTTGGTTGGATGGTGTTTGTTGTCATTGGTGGTTGTCGGCATGTTGGTTTGGAGTTGATAGGAAACTAGAAGAGTAATCTAGTGTGCTTTTCGCTTAACTTTTACTAAGAGAGTGTTTTATGCCTTTAAGAGATTATATCAGGGTAATTTTTATAAATACAATTTATCACCAAAAAATATATGATAATAAGACTCTAAAATTTCTGATTATTCTAATTAAACAATATGTCTCCATACGATATTTTTACAATTCTGGTAAGTTGATGAGAATAAGATGAATTTTTATGGAGTCTCAAGTAATAGAAACCCTTATCTGAAATCCTTATAGTTTATCTGGAGAAGACATGAATAATGAGCTTAATACAATAATGAGTTAAACTCAAATTGTGTTTATAAGATCATGGGCTCAAATAAAAGAATTTAAAATCTCAAATTGATAAAAAGAATTTATCCCCTAAATAACTAAAAATTCTCATCTTAATATAAATAATAAATTTTGGATTTACATAATATCCTCCTTAAACATAATTTTGTCCTCGAACTACAGTTTACATAACATAGTCCGGACTTAAAATTTTGGGTATTACATCATATCCCCATTAAACATAATTTTGTCCTCCCACTTCAGTTTACCTAACATAGTCTGGACCTAGGGATATAATTTTATGGTTTCCGCCATACATTCCCATGTTGCCTCCTCTTGGCGATGTCTCTATTGTATATTGATTAAGTCTGTGTCTCAGTTTCTCAACTTATGCAAGTTTTGATCCAGTATTGCCACCGACCTTTCTTTGTATGATAGTTGCTTGTCCAATTCAACTGTTGCATAATTAACAATATGATTCGGGTCACTCATGTATCTCTATATCATGGATACATGAAAAATGTTATGCATATTCAACATTTCTGGCAGCACATCTAGTTTATAGGTCACTTTCCCAATACCCTCCAATATTTTGTACGGCCCAATATATATGGGTTTAAGCTTCCTCTCTACCAAATCTGAATATCCATTTCATCGAGGATACTCTTAGGAGAACTCTCTCTGAATGCAACTCTCTTGTTTTTAAGTTGGCAATAAGACTTTTGTTTGTGTTATGTCACTTTAATTCTTTCTTTTTATCCTTTCTATGGCTTCAATGGTTCTCTTTACATGTTGGGACCCAAAATATACTTGTCTCCAACTTCATCCCAATGAACTGGTGATATACACTTTCTCCAGTACAAGGCTTCATATGGTGTCATCCCAATAGTCGATTGGTAGTTACTGTTGTAAGCAAACTCGATTAGTGGCAAGTGTCATTCTCAACTTCATCCATAATCTAACACACACACTATAAGCATATATTATAGTATTTGTATCATCCTTTCGGATTGTCCATCCGTTTGGTGATGAAAAATTGTACTAAATTTAATTTCATCCTCACCATTCTATGCAGTCCTTTCCAAAAACTCGAAGTGAACCTCGTGTATGTGCCAAACACAATTGGCACTCATCCCCATGTAACTTTGTAATCTCCTCAATGTACGACTGCACATACTCTTCCATGTTGAACATCATCTTCACTGGAAAAAAGTGTGCAGTTTTCATCATTCGATCAAATACTTCCTATATGGTTGAATTTCATTTGGTTAACCTAGGTAATCCAATTACAAAGTCCAATATAACATGTTCCCACTTCCACTCTGGAACATAGAGTGCTTGCAACAACCTAGATGGTTGTAGGTGTTCTTTCTTTATTTGCTGACAAGCCATGCATCTTTATATAAATGATGCAATAGTTTCCTTCATGTTTCTCCACCAGAAAACCTTTTTCAGATCTCAGGATATCTTGGTCCCTCCTGGATGCACAATGTACGTAATACAGTGAGCTTCTTTCAAGATATATCTTCTCAAATACTCATATTTTGGGACGTAGGCTATCCCTTCATAGGTAAGTGTGCCATCATTTACTTCAGCAATACTTTTAATGTTTCTGGCTAAAGATCACTCTATCTTTTACACATAAACTTATCCTTTGTTTATGCCTCCTTGATTCGGCTTCTCAAGGTAGGTTCTCCCACCATTGCTGTCATGATAGCTTTTGTACTCCTAGGTGGTATTATCAAACCAATTCTCATCTTGGTGAACACTTTGATTAGTTGCTTTTGCTCTATCATCATACTCACCACATTGGCTTTACCTGGATTGTAGTGGATTATACAACTATAATCTTTAAATAACTGCAACCATCTTCTTTGCCTCTTGTTCATTTTTTTGTGTGTGAAGAAGTACTTGAGGCTCTTGTGATCTATATTGATATCACATTTTACACCTTACAAATAATGTCGCCATATCATCAGGGCATGCACTACAATTACTAACTCCAAATCATGAATAGGGTAGTTAAGCTCATGTTGCTTCAATTGGCTTGAGGCATAAGCTATCATCTTGCTTGCTGCATAAGTACACATCTAATAGTTTGTTTTGACAAGTCACTATAGATAATGAATCCTTCTGATCTATCTGATTTCATCAAAACATGTGATCTACCAAACCCCTAGTTTAGTTATTGAAAACTCAATTCACACTTATTGGTCCATTGGAATTTCTACACTTTTCTTGTTAATCGAGTCATTGGGCTGGCAATCTTTGCAAATCCTTATTATCTATAATATACAACGAGTTCTAAGAAGTTGTGAACTTTGCCATTCATTCACAACCTCAACTTTAGTCGGACCAACTTCAATGCCTCTTGCAGTGACCAAATAACCTACGAACACTACTTGTTCCATCTAAAATCCAAATTTCTTAAATTTCCATACAGCTTGCCCCCGAATACATCAAGATCTCATCAATGAATGGAATGTCAAATGGATCTAAGTATGTTTTCTGATTTAACAAATCCATGAAAACAATTTGTGCGTTGTTTAACCCAAAGGGCATCACAATGAACTCATGATGCCCATAACGGGTTCTAAATGATTTGAAATCATTCAACTGGCTCTTAGGAACATTCAATTTAAACAATTTTCTTGAAATAGTTTGATGGCTCACATGCCTAAATAATGATAAGTAGTGTAGAGAAATTTATGTGCTCATGTCCATTACAATAGAACAATACTTTTAAACAGTTTAAAGATGCTCAAATATCCATTCAAGTAGTCAATAGGAAATGAACACTTTTTTATTATTGTATAATAAATTGAAGGTTAGAAGTTGGGTGTTTAATTGGATATAAATTATGGGATAAACTGGTAAATTAAAATTATAGACTTTCAAATTTTTTCTCATAAATTCTCAGAAATATACACATCACTCCTTCAAATTTTCTAAAATTACAGTTAAACCCAACAATTTTTCCTAAATGATTACACTTAAACTATTTGATTTTCAGAGAATTACATGTAAGTATTCAATTTTAACAAATCCTAAAATACCCTTTTTAACTTCTAATCAATTAAAAGAAAAAGAAATGGCCAGAATTCAAGAAAACAAATTCAAAACCCAACTTTAACAAATCCATCTATATCAATTTATTATCAATTTGCAAATAGTGCATCATCACATATGTAATTTAACAATTCAATATCAAAGTAATAGTTTCAATCATTTTTAGTCAAACATATATGAGAGCAACTTAAAACCTTCACACACCTTTGAATAACCAAGATCATCCTCTCCAAAATGCAACTCACCACAACAAAGACTTGTTTAAATATTAAAAATAGATTAAATATATACAAAACGTTAGATTCTGTGTCATTTATTTCGAACATTGTATTGGGTAAAATTGTGCGAATACTATTGCAATTAAATGAAAAACAATTGTTTGCTTTTTGGTCATGGATTATACACTCAAATCACTTACATCATTAAAATAACACTTTTTGCTATTAAATGGTCATTCTCTCATTGAAGCTAATAATTGTTATATATTCTTAATATAATGATAGAAATGTCACCATATATGACTTTTTCTTTTCTGAGTAGCACTTTGTGTTAATTGTGTTTGAATATACTTTCTTCTCCTCACGATAGTAGATTTTGAACTATATACACAATCTTTGTTGATTTAGCTTCAAAAGCTTTCTAGACGACAATAAGAAGTACATATGTGGAAAATGGTGAAACACGTCATTTAAAAATAATGAGAAGATAATATTTTATATGTCAACTCTTTTATTTAAATTATTGTTTAGTACAAACATTATTTATCACTAGCGTCATATGTCAATGACTTCTACAAGGACATGTTTTATATATATTTAGGCTACGTTTGGTTGGGTGTAATGGGCTTGATATCAAGCCATTTGATAATAAATCCACCACATTAAGTTGTTTGGTTGGGAAAGGAAAAGCCCATGAAATGAGCAAGGCCCGGTATTTTATCACTTAAATTCGTTATAGCCCATCCCACCTCCATGGTGGGATACAACTTCAAGCTCTATCAAATTGTTTGTGAATTACATCAATGCCCTCATTTAAGTAAGATAGATCGTACCCACATCAATGCCCCCATTTCAGTGGCTGTGACAAATATTTGTTCTAAATATAAAAGTAAATTTCATATTTCAAAAGAAACAAAGTTATTACACAAAATTGAATAATTAAAAAAAACAAATAAACCAGTCTACTGAATTTGGGGTGTTTAAAAGGTAATTTCATATATTTGCAAGGAAAAAAAACATACATGTCGGCGAAAATGAATACCACAATCCAATTTAGAAGTATCAATCTAATTAACCGATAGAAAATTGTAGTCCCCAAACCCTAGATGAAGAATAATATATGGCAGTTGTTTACTACTCATTTCATCAAACGTACAACATATAATATTCAGATGGGTGAAACTCGCACGAAACTTGATAATCAACAAGCGAAAGAAACTTACCTCAGCGGTGGTTATTGTCCAAGCAAAGTTGAGAGTTGAGACAGACCATAAAGTTGGGAAAACGAAAGAATGGAATTGGAATTTTGTGGAATCTATACTATTTCACATATGGCGGTAAAATCATTGTATTGTTAAATTGTTGAGGACAAAAAGGTAAAAAAACTGATTAATAATACCCAAAATGGGCTAAACCAAACAAAATAAAACTTTATGGGTTGGATATCACTTCGCCCCAAAACGTAAACAAACAACCTAAACTTATGGATAAAGTAGTCTTGATAAAATTGGAAAAGGAAATGGGATTTAATCAAGCTCATTCCTATAGCCCAACCAAATGCACCCTTAGGCTAATTATTCAAGATACGAGTTGATGAGAAATAGGAGGATATATAATTAAAACAAATAATACACTTTTCTTCTCCAATATAACTAGGGTCAACCATGCTTGATTCCTTTCCATGCATACCCTTAGTAGAAAGATGATTCCCAAAGCATTGTTCACAACCACCAAGAAGAGAACAAATAATATCGTGGGGTATATTGTTTTACCATATTTGGATGGTTTTCAATACTAATGTAATAGTGGACCGTTTACAACTACCCATAAGAGAACAATATAGAAGTGGAAGAATCTTTTCTTCGGGTGGATGACTAGTGTCCGCTAGATTTAAATTTTATGCAAGAAGACGAGCTTCGCCATTACATGAAAAATTCCTAACTATCAATATCGATACCAACACGAAGAATCTTACAAAAGCCATTATTATTTGTTATAAAGAATCTCTCAGTTAAAGTTTCCATTCGCATGTTTAAATAGGAATAAAAAAATTCATAGTGCAAAACATTGCTTTAATTTCTTGACTATCTAACTCACAACGGAAAGCAATCATTAGAAATTCATATGAGTTATGTACAACATAATAAGATCAACACCTACATTAATTATTCTCAAACCAGTTTATAAATATTATATTTCATATCTTTTGAAAAGTACAATAATTGATGTATAATTTGGTGTTTAGGACTAGTGGCAGTGGCAGAAAAATATAATTTTTGAAAGTATTTCAGGTATTTTTAGCCATTAAAATAGCCAAAACAATACATACCAACCTTATATGACAAGAACAACTCCTTAAGGCACAACTACAAGCTAATTAATTTCGATACCCTATACTTCAATTATTTCCTACTATTTCCTCTGTAGTTTAAATTAATTTATATTGTATGTTGAATGATTATTTTTATGTTATAATCCATGGCTTTACATATAACTTAACCCACCAGATTAGACATCAGTTTCATAAGCTTCAAGTAAATCAAGTAAATGGTGTACACATCGACAAGTTTGACCACATTTCAATTACAATGTTAATTGTCATATCTAGACCAATATAGTTTGTATATACCAAAAAGGGAAATAAGTTGTTTTGCACATCCAATAGTGGAGAAGGATTGTGTTGCGTAAGTTTGCAGTTAAATAAGTACGCAATTACTATCTTTTTGTTCAACTACGGAACATCTAACTTAATCTAGCCATACTCGCAAGAGTACAAGATCAATTATGGGGCAGTAGGTTAACCACAAGTCGTCTCTCAAGGAAGAAAACAAATTTGCAGAATTGCATCCAAATTTTGGTGGGGTGCTTCAGTAATTGGGGATAGGAAAATTTGTTGGGTTGCTTGTGATAATGTGACATTACCAAAAGAGGTTGGGGGGGGTGACTTTTTAAGACTTGTCTATGTTCAATGAGTCAGTAATTGTCAAATAATTATGGAGACTACTCACTCAACCCAATCTCCTGATTAGTAAAGTTCTTAAAGCAAAGTATTCTCCTCAAGGGGAATGTGAACCTAAGAGTGGTGATTTATGATTATGGAAAAGTTAGATTAGAACTAAGTCCAATCTTATTATGGGACGTAGGATGCAACTGGGGGATGGGAAATCGGTTAATGTTTGAGAAATCTCTTTCTTTCAAACTGTGTAGCTTAATATTTGATACATGGAAATCTCTTTGGGCTAAGGATTTGATAACATCAGCTGGTAAACATTTGAATAAAGAGCTTATCAGTAATTTGTTTTTTGTGTTCAAGATGTGTAAGCTATTTTGAAGTTTACTATCAATCAAGAGGGCTCTAAATACAAATGGATATTGCATTGGGACAAGAAAATGAGATTTTAGTCAAGTCTGCCTATTGTCTGCTTAGAAATTCTATGGTAAGGAAGATTGACTTGCCTGAAACTAGTAGAGGATCCAAATGTACTGAATTTGTGGAGCAAATGCTGGGGACTAGAAGTGCAAAACAAAGTGAAACATTTTGTCTGGAGAGTTCTTAATAATATATCCTGCCAACTGCCATACAATTAAACAAAAGAGGTATGAAGTTGGATACAAGATGTCAAATTTGTGGGGAAGGAGAAAAGACAGCTGAACATCTATTTTTCTAATGTCCAAGAGCTGCTTTAATTTGGAAGTTGGCACCAGTGCAATGGAATGATACTCTGTAGCAAAGCTTCAATTTGAAAATGTGGTGGCAACAAATCTGTAGCATAAAGAACTGTGATTGCACTACAAATAGGATATAACTTTTAATTTATATTTTATGGTGGTAATGGAAGACAAGAAAACTTTGGGTCTTTCAAAAATGTGAATGGCAAGAAGTGGATATTGTTAGAAAAGAAGTTCAGAAATGGCAAGAATATCAAGCTATTGTTGACAGAAGAGAATTGTCGAAATTAATCGGGGGTAACTGGGAGGAGCTTGAAGAACAAGGGGAACAAGGTGGATGCAGTAGGGCATCTTCAAGTGATGATCAGTGTTGTGAAGCTAAAGGACCTCAAGACTGCATTTGGAGGATGGATTGAAAATGATAAAGGATGCATGATGAGAGCATGGGCAACTTCAAGTGGAGGCATCTTTGATTGGGATAAGAAAATGCTATGCAACAAAGATGAACACATGTATTATGTTTGAACGAGATGGTGCACAAATAGCCGAAAACATCTACTTATTAAATTTTCTTTTTGAACAAATTATTTTTTCGTATCAAGACCATAAGAGCAACATCAAATGTAATAGACTAGCAACTATGGTTTTTGATAGCATTTTGGATTTGAATTGGGTTGACCGATTCCCTAATTGGCTACTTCATTAGTCAATTTGGACAGCTAGCTAGTTGGCTACGTGGATTGCACTTGGTATTTTTGATGAGTTGATTAATGAAATTTCTATCGTTCGAAAAAAAAGGAGTTGCATGCACCGCTAGAGATGGGACGACATAAATCTTCTAGATTAGGGTCAGATTGGACATATACTTGTTAATGTTAGTCCAAGTGGCCACCAAAATCTAGGGTGGGTGAATAGATTTTCCCGATTTTCAGATTGACGCCCTTTTTTCGAATATGAATATGGTGAAGAATTAAAAGTGCAGAAATATAAACAACACACACTGATTTAGTGTGGTTTAACCCACCTAGGACCTAATCCACTACCAACCGGTATGTCCGAATGGATTTCAAAAAGGAAAAGGTTTATTGATACCAAACAAATACAACATTTACCTTGAAGAGTGTCACACTCTTCTTACAACACCACCTATGAAGATTACCACAATATTCTTCAACAATGAAGAGCACCAAACTCTTTAACACCTAGAATCAACCAAGTGTGTTCTTACTACAAGAACACTAACAAGAATTTCTTGTTTTGGATGATTTGAGAATTACAATAAAGATTACACTTTGTTTGAAAATATTACAACTCAAAAGTGCAAGTGTAATCAAGAAGGAAGCCTAATACTCAAGATGTGTAAGTGTAAAACGTAGGCTAAATACAACAAGAATATTGACAATGAAAAATAAGAATTTTGCTGATTTTTCTTGTTGCTTTGTATGCTTGTGTTGTGTATTTGATCCTTCAAATCCTTCATCTATTTATAGGACAACTTCAAGATTGGATCTCCAACATGGACTCCTCCATCTCCACTTTTGTCTACAAAAGAAGGATCAAAAGATCTACAAAAATGGTTAATAAAGATAAAGTAGATCTATCAGATAATGGCTTAACAACTGATATAATCTCGCTATCAAAAAACATAGGGTGATCGGTCGCTATATTGAAAATTTAAAAGTTTAAAACGTGAATCTGAGATTAGACACGGGTTGCCCTGGGGGTTGGACCGGTTGATTGGGGAGGGCGACCGGTCGACTACGGGGTTCAACCGGTCCCCCTCATATTCGATCGGTCCCCGTGAATACAAAGACAAAAACTGGGAAAACCTAAAATCTCAGGTACCGGTCAACCTCACCGGTCGTCCCCCTGGGCGACCGGTTGCCCTCCCACATTTTCTTCTCTGTTTTGGTTCTGTTTCAAACTTTCAGGTACGGGCCAGTCGACCTCAATATAGAGAAGTTGTCCAATTTTTTTATCAAAAATAAATTTCAAGAAGTGCTTCAAAAACTTAGTAAAAATCAATTAAAATATTTTGAAGCTTTCGTACAATATTTGGGGACATTGTTTTGGTATAAAAACTCATTTAAATAAAATCATCATAATCATCATATTTTTTTCTTACAAACTCCCCATTTTTTATGATTACAACCAAAAACAATTTTACAAGAGCGAATAAGATTTCTAGCCGAAAAATAATCTATTCGTTTTAAGCAACATTTATCAAAAATAAAGTTTTATCAAGGAAAGGACCAAGATTTTTCAAAATGAGTTTTTAGAAGTTCCCCCTATCAACAAGCTTAACCAAAACACAAAATAAGCTAAAATCATAAGCAGAAAGGCTCAGCTTTTACGTTATAGCTTAAAAGCTATAGAACATAAAAACCACCCCTGTCAATAAAAATCATTAGTAACAAGACTTAATAAATGTAGAAACAAAGTATAACAAAGTTTGTAGCTCCAAAAAGCCATTTTCTTAAGCATTTTTTCTTAAGAGCTTTTGTTAAGCTAAAAAAGCTTAAAAGCTCCCACTGTCAAAACAAACTTATTAGAAACAAATCTCATCATAATAAGGGAGTCAAGAACATAAATTCATAAGAAAAAAGCTCCAGCTTTTTTAAACCAGCTTTTTTACCCAAGAACTTTTTCTGTGAGCTTTTACTAGCTCTTTTACCTTATGAATAGAAAATAAGCTCAAGACTAATTTCTCCCTCTTTGTAATCATCAAAAAACATAATTAGCAAAAAGTAAACATTAGAAATAAACGTCAAAGCCGCGCATAAATAGAGAAACATGCCATAATCCAAGAGTTAATATCAACACAACAGTTTGAAATATAAAAGAAGCTAAAGACAACACGGGAGAAAATCATTCTTCATCGGAAGAGAAGCACGCGGTGGGGAGGAGTTCTTTGATAAACGTTTTTTGTTTCCCAACCGACTTTTCCAACTTGTAGTTCTCGTGATGAAGCTCTTCATTTCTCGATTCAAGTGAGGCACAACGAGCTTGAAAAGTGGTATTGGCGGTTCTTATATCATCATCACTTTGATCACCGCAACTGGTATTACCCTCCGGATTGACGTGTTCACCACCCGCCGCTAAACATTCGGCCTCGGCATCATCAAAGAGGTCATCGGGATCATGAGAAGATGAAGCTTGTGACCTACCTTTAGTCGATTTTGTAGGACGTCTAGCCATGTTCCTATGCATCCGAAGTATTTTTATATATTGGCATTATCAAAATCATCTTATATTACTTTGGAGTTAAATTTGGAGGGAGAAAGTCCCGAATGTAGAAGTAGTTTGCTAATCAAATTCCCCAGTGCAAAAATCTTAGCCCCTTGAGTAACCGACTCAATTATGCACTGAATAAATACGGCTCCAAAATTAACTAGCTCTCCTTTCTTGATCTTATAAGTGAAGAAGTAATCTATATTATTTGGCAACTTAACCAATTTTCCACAAACATAGTAAGCCATAATCATAGATAATAATCGAATCTCATTTGTCATAGATAGAGTTGTGTAAGCCTACCAAACACGAAAAAAGTTTTGACATCTTCCAAAGAGACTCCAAGCTTATCATTATCCCAATGGGTGCAAGAAAAATAACCCCATCCTCCTTCTCTAACATTCAACAACCGAAAAATATTATTCGGCATCCAACGGAAAGGACGCCCTTTTACAAATGTGTTAGGAAATTTATTTGTTAGATTTTAATGATACCATGTAAAACTTATACTAGCAAGTTGGCACCCCATTTTCCTTGTAATTATGTATTGTAATAGATAGGACTGGAAGAGCTGAGTGAAGTTAGCTAAGTCAAGAATACAAGAAGTCAACTGCAGACTGGAAATAAGTCTCTACTATGTGTCAGCTGAGTATGGCCTAGAAGGAAGTCAATGACTCAACTGAAGGAAAATCAGCTGTGGAACAACTGTGTGAAGTGTCAGTCAAGTAAACTCTAGAAGCCAAGTCTAATAGTTGAGGTGATGGTTGAGTCAATCTTATGATTGAAGAAGACTCAAGTCACCTGGGGTAACGACAACAGTCAAGTTAAGACAACTGACTTAGATCCGTTCGAATAAAGTCAAGGATATTACTCGATATAGTATTACGTCCAAGCTGCCAGGTCTTAACGTGTTTGGCCCAGAAATATGCAAAAGGAATAAGCCAATGGGAAACACTGCAACTTGTGTAAGAACCTGCAAGGCTGCGATGCCATTTAATACGAGGAAGGGTCAACATCACAAGTGCTGCAGATCAAGAAAAGACAAGCCAACGAACACAAAGTAACATTTGAAACTAGCCTTTCTCTTCAATGGACAAATTTCAAATATGCACTATAAAAGGCCGAGGAAGAATTTGAGGAAAAAAAAAACTTGAACCGTGCAAGAGCAAGCAATATTCAAGCAATTAACCTGCAATATTCTCAAAACATTTCAAGATATTCCTCAAGCCTAAAACTCGAAGAAACTCGATCCAACACAAGCTGTGAAGGAGAGATAACTTCAACCAGTTGAAGAGGAAACATTTGAAGATAAAAAAGGGGTCTACTTTCTAAGTTGAAGGATTATAGACCGGTTCTAGGTCGAATCAAGTTTCAAGTTTGTTGGAGGGTGGCGTGAACAAATCCAAGAACTTGAGAGTAAGCTGAAGTAGCAAGGCAAATGCCTCGTGAAGAAGCTGAGTCGCAGGAGAAGCCAGCTATGTGATCAAGACTGTCTCTAGACTGTTCACTGCTTTGTAACTTGATCTGTTACTTAGTGGATTCCTCCAGGAGTTGGAGAAGAGTGGATTATAAGGATTACCCCATCTTCGAACCATTATAAAAATTACTTGTGTCAATTTACTTTCAATACTTACATTCCTGCATTTACTTTACATCTGTTGTTAGTTAAATTTGCTATCCAACTGATAAATAACTAAGTGCTAAAACAAGTGTTAAAAACAAGCTTAAATCTATCAAAGGGTGTTAAGTCTTCCGCTGTTATAAAAACCAAATCAACTAAGTTAGGTGTTAGCTTAAGCAGTCGGGTTATACTATCAACAGCTCTATCGAGTCTGTTGAGTGGGTAACTTAGCTGAATAGCAAACTTAGCTGTCCCCTAAGGACACAACTGATTTGAGTCAACTCTGTTGAAAATTTTAAAAGGACTAAAATAAAAAATTTGGTAAGGTTTATTCAACCGCTCCTTCTAAACCTTACATCACACCCCTTGGGAACTACAAGTGGTATCAGAGCGGTTGGTTTATTGAGCCTTCCGCACTGGTTACTGAACTAGATCTCAATCTTTTTCAAAGGTTTTAACACTTGTGTTTTTCAAAGTCTTTCAAGCAAAGTTATTATCATGGAAGAAAATCTAACTCGTATTCCAATGTTTACTGTGGAAGAGTTTGATGAATGGAAAATTCCTATGCAGGCTCATCTATCCACTTTACACGATGAAATGTGGCTTGTGATAGAGGATGGACCATTGCGAATATACAAAGTCAACACTGCCGCAAGAGCAACACCTGCAGCTGAAGGAGAAGCTGCTGAGGCTAGACCAGCCACGGTTGAAAAACCACACACATAATGGACCAATGAAGATCGAAAGAGATATAACCTGGACAATGTGACCAAGGATATACTCTACAAGACATTGGACAAGGCAATGTTCAACAAAGTCAAGTCTTGCAAATCAGCCAAAGAAATCTGGGAAAATTTAACCCTAATTTGTTAAGGATCAGAACAAATTAAGGAGAATAAATTAACTGTTGCTGTTCAAAAATTTGAAAATTTTAAAACGCTTGCAGGTGAAACTCTGGATCAGCTGGATGTCAGATTTACTAAAATAACAAATGAGCTTTCAACTCTTGGGAAAGAGTACACTCAAAAGGAGATGTGCATGAAGATTTTAAGAGCCATCCTAGGTGAATGGGAAATGAAATTCATGGCCCTGAGACATTCAATGGACCTCTCAAAAACATCCAACCATGAGCTATTCTCAGACATCAAAACTTATGAGTTTGAGCTGAGAAGAAAAGAGCAAGAGGAAACAATTGTACCTAAGACAGTTGCACTATTGGCCAGTAATGGGAAAAGAGCTAAGCCTAAGGAGACCATTGACCAGGAGGAGATTGCCCTCATGGTAAAGAGATTCAACAAGTTCTTCAATAAGAACCACAAAAGAAACAAGGGTGAGACCTCCAGAAGACATTCAGCACCCTCTAAAGCAAGGGAGGACAGGCCGCCCAAGAGAGCTGAAAATCAAAGAGCTGATAACCAAAGGACTGACAAAGCTGATCAAAGAGCTGAGAACCACTATAAAAATTATTTGTGTCAATTTACTTTCAGCACTTACATTCCTGCATTTACTTTACATCTGCTGTTAGTTAAGTCTGCTATTCAACTGATAAATAACTAAGTGCTAAAACAAGTGTTAAAAACAAGCTTAAATCTATCAAAGGGTGTTAAGTCTTCCGCTGTTATAAAAACCAAATCAACTAAGTTAAGTATTAGCTTAAGCAGCTAAGTTATACTGTCAATAACTCTATCGAGTCTGTTGAGTGGGTAACTTAGCTGAATAGCAAACTTAGTTGTCCCCCAAGGACACAACTGATTTGAGTCAACTCTGTTGAAAATCTTAAAAGCACTAAAATCGAAAATTTGGTAACGCTTATTCAACTCCCCCCTTCTAAACCTTACATCACACCCCTTAGGACCTACAAAATGAGTTGATAGCCACGGGCGTATCTCCAAACTCATATTCAATCCATAAATTTGAGTAAAACTGCAATATCATGTCATCATCATACATAACAAAAGGGTGCTCATCCACCCTTGAGTCACAAAAAAAATCTCTAATTGTTGAGAACTCATCCGAAAAAGTACCAAAACGACAAATTTTGGTATGCCCAATACTCTTACTCCTAAATTCCGAGTCCTCATAATATGTTTTGGCAAACTTATTGATAAACGACAATGTATTGGCATAAGTTGAAGCTTGAGATAAAAGAGATTTTTTACCTATTACCTATTTCACAATTTCTTTGGAAATGGTGGCCCGAAGCTCGACAATTTGGGCTCGAGAAAGTTGGGGATTTTGATTTCTGGCTTGCCCATGAGCTGTATCCTATTGGGTTGCTCGTATTTCGCGTTGCTCCACGGCAAATTGTCAGGAATTTGAAGAACCCTCTCCCACTCTTCTTTGCTTAGGGTTTGTGTTTTGACTGGTGAAATCTTCTTATTTGTGAAATTCTTAAAATGTTTTGAAAATTTGATTTTTCACCCCAAAACTTTTAAAATGCATCAAAAATGTAAATATAGACTTTATTCAATATGCATTATGCCTAAACAAGCTCGAATCAAGTTAAAAGACTCAGCGGATAACAATTTTGTAAAAATATCCGCAAGTTGGTCTTGAGATGCAACAAAGCTCATCTCAATTTTTCGATTGGAATGCAATCCCTTAAAAAATAATGTCGAACCTCAATATGTTTGGTTCAATTATGATGAACCAGATTATGTGAAATATTTGTAGCGGACGTGTTGTCACAAAAAATAGGAACGTTTTCAAAAGAAATTTTATAATCCGCTAGTGTTTGTTTCATCCAAAGTAATTGTGAACAAAAAAAATATATTTGTAGCATGATTTTGTTTCTTTGAAAACCAAGAGACTAGTTAATCGCCTAAAAATTGACATGAGCCGAATGTACTTTTATGATCATCAATATTGCTGGCATAATCCGAGTCACTATATCCTTTTAAAGAATATTTTTCATTCTTTGGATATAACAAACCATAAGAAATAGTGCCTTTTAAATATACAAAAATATGTTTGACGACACTTACATGAGATTCTTTAAGATTTCTTTCGAATCGAGCGCATAGACATACAACATGAAGAATATCAGGTCTACTTGCGATTAAATAAAGTAAACTACCAATTATAACTCGATATTTGGTTTTGTCAACTGATTTACCTTTCTCATCCTTGTCTAGTTTGATATTTGTTGCCATACGAGTAGCAACGTTTCTTCTTTCTTCAATTCCGAACTTCTTTAGAAGCTCTTTGATGTATTTGGATTGAGATATATAAATACCTTCTTGGCATTGCTTATTTGAAGCCCAAGGAAGAAATTAAGTTCTCCCATCATACTCATCTGAAATTCACCTTGCATAAGATTAGAAAATTTCTTGCTTAGAGACTCATTAGTAGCCCCAAAAATTATATCATCAACATAAATTTGCACTTTTCAAAAACAAAAAGAGTAGTGTCAACATTACCTCTTAAAAAACCATTTTGCAAAAGAAAATAACTTAGTCTATCATACCAAGATCGGGGTGCTTATTTTAAACCATGTAAGGCCTTTTTAAGTTTATAAACATCATTTGGTCTTGAGAAATTTTCAAACCCCGGAGGTTGTTTTACATAGACTTCTTCTTGAATAAAATCATTTAGAAAAGCAGATTGATCATCCATTTGGTAAAGTTTGAAATTTTTAAAGCAAGAGTAGGCTAGTAAAATACGGATAGCTTCTAAACATGCTATGGATGCAAAGGTTTCGTCATAATAAATACCTTCTTCTGGACAATACCATTGAGCTACTAGCCTTGCTTTATTTCGAACTATGCTGCTTTGATCATCGAGTTTGTTCCGGAAAATCTATTTCATGCCAATAATTGTTTGTGATGGAGGACAAGGTACCAATTCCCAAACATGATTTCTTTCAAATTGATTCAACTCCTCTTGCATCTCAAGAAACCAATCTTCATCTTCAATGGCTTCCTTAGCATTGTTAGGCTCTTTTTGGGATAAGAGCTTTTTTGGCAAATTTCCTTCTAGTCATTACTTTGTCTAGAGGATCCCCAATTATAAGATCTTTTGGATGATCTCCTTTGAATTTCAATGCCATGGAAATATCCGAATTATCACCTTTATCCTTTTGTTGAACATTAGAAGTTGAAGGTTATCATTTGATGTGGAAGGTTGATCATTTTGAGCATCATTTGGAACAATTGGTTCAACTTCATCTTCTTCATCACTATCATCATTTGGGATTCTTTCAACTCCGGAGGCTTCATTGAATTTAACGTGAGTAGACTCCTCAACCACCATGCTAGTCTTGTTATAAACTCGATATACCTTACTCTTGGTCGAGAATGCCATATATATCCCTTCGTCGGCCTTAGGATCAAGTTTGTCTAATTGATCCTTGGTGTTCAAAATAAAACACTTACAACTAAATATTTTGAAATAGCTAATATTTGGAGTCCTTCATTTCCAAAGCTCATAAGGTGTTTTATTCAACTAGGGACGAAGATATACCCGATTTATGACATAACAAGCAATGTTGACAGCTTCAGCCCAAAGGTATTTTGGAAGTGAAAATTCGTTGAGCATAGACCGACACATTTCTTGAAGAGTTCAATTTTTCCTCTCGGCAACACCATTTTGTTGAGGAGTTCTTGGAGCCGAAAAATTATGTGCATTCCTCTTGGTTTCATATAATATTCTAATATCACCATCAAATTCACCTCCTCGGTCACTCCTTATAGATTTAATAGTATCTTCTTTTTCATTCTCTATAAGTCTACACAACTTAGCTAACTCATTAGCGACATCACTTTTATTTGCAAGAAAAATAGCCCAAGTATATATAGAAAAGTCATCAACTATAATAAAGGTGTAATGTTTTCCACTCAGACTCTCGTTACCAATATTCCCATACAAATCAAGAAGAAGTAATTGCAGAGGCTTGGTTGTGGAAATTTTATTTTTGGGCTTAAAACTACTTTTAACTAATTTGTTCTTTTCACTAGTGTCCATAAGCCAATATTTACAAAATTTAATTTGGGTAGTCCTTTGACATGTTGGTTTTTGTATATCTTTTGTAAATTTTTGTATCCAACATGTCCAAGTCTCCTATACCATAAACTAGTTAAATCGTTATTGGCGACAAGACAAGAAACATTTTGACTAACTAAATCACTTATACAAATTTTATAAAGATTGCATTTTCTACTAGCTTCACAAATAATTTTACTATTTTTAATAATAAGGCATTTTTCTTTGTTAAAAACAACATCATAATTTGAATCACAAAGTTGGCTTACACTTATCAAATAGAACTTGAGCCCTTCTATTAATAAAACATGACGAAGAGAGAAAGAAGAATTACCAATGTCTCCATTGCCAAGAATTTTGCCTTTGCCATTTCCGAACGTGCCCATCCTTCCTCCTTGAAGCTTCATGTTGGTAAAAAATCTTCTTTTCGGTCATGTGGCGCGAACATCCAATGTCCACGAGCCATTTGGAATCTTCCGTGATTGTTGTTACCCCTAGTACCTACAAATAAATTATTTTTAGGTACCCTACAATTTTGGGGTCCATGGGGGTTAGCATTGAGACCTTTGGGTCTCCAAAAATGAGCATTGCTATTTCTAAGTTTACATGTACTAGAAAAATGTCCATTTTTACCACAATAATAACAAGTAATAATATTAGGACTACTAGCACGAATAAAAGTTGGAGCTTGGTTCTTTTGCTTAAAATCGATTTGAAAAGGTTTATAACCAAGTCCTAGTTTAGATTTCTCACTTCTTTGTGCACCAAGAATTTTTGTGACCTTGTCGGTACTCAAGTTGAAACGTGGCACATCCTTTTTCAAATTTTGAATCTCTTTAGTGAGCAATTAATTTTCGGAATCAAGACTTTGAACTTTAGCAAGAGTAATAGAGTGTGCATGATCAAGAGATTCATAAGAAATAAATAACTTGTCTTTTTCTAGTTTTAACTCTTTAAACTCCTTTTTCAAATTCATGTACTTGCAAATAATATCTTTAAACTCATTTTGTAATTCCTCATACACATTGAAGTTCATCAATTAAGGAAGAAGAGTTAGAGCTTACCCTGTTATTATCATCGTCTATGGCCATAAGACCATTTCGGTTTCCTCTTTGTCGTAGGATGTTGCAAGAAGTTCATCCCACGTTTTGGCATCCGCATTGAGGGCCTCCTTTTTGGGAAAAGGCTTTTTCTTCTTTTTCTCTTCCTCCGCCAATTTTGGGCAATCGGCTATAAAGTGCCTGGGTTTCCCGTATTTAAAGCAAGAGTTGTCTCTAACTTTTCTTGCCTTGTTTTTGTTGATAAATTTAGCAAATTTTCGAACAAGGGCGGCAGTTTTCTCATCATCCTCATCACTAGCATAATAGGAATTATTTGAAGTTAGACACTTAGGAGAGTAGATTGCATACCCGGTTGTGAGGTTGATGGTTTGGAATTGTTTCTTTCCTTGAGATAGACTTCATAGATAACAAGATTTCTAATAAGCTCGTCAAACTTGAGAGTCTCATGGTTTTGAGCTTCCGTTATAGCCGTCACCTTTTCGGACCATTAGCCGGGAAGAACATTTAATACTTTGGTTACCTTATTTTCCTCCGAGATGACCTTTTCGAGTGCCAATAGGGGATTGAGGATGTTATCTAGCCTTTCCACCATTTTCGAAATTCCTTCATCCTCGATCATTACGAAGTTTTTGAAATCTTTAACAATCATTGTTTTTGTAGGTCCCAAGGGGTGTAAGTGTAAGGTTTAGAAGGGGGGGTTGAATAAACCTTACCAAATTTTCGATTTAGTCCTTTTAAATATACAGAGTTGATACTACACAGCTGTGTCCTTGATGGACAGTCAATTTAGTCACTCAAGAGAGTTAATCTCTCAACAGAGTCAATCAATCTGTGATGGAATAACTCAAATTTGTTGGCTCTAAATTAACTCAACCGTGGTTTTGTTTTCATTGGAAGACTTAACACCCTTAAGTTTGATTAAGCAAGAATTTAGTGCTTGGTTTAGTACTTATAAATTATCAAGTGGATAGCAAATTTATCGTGATTTAAAGATTAAGATGCAGGAATTAAAGTCTTTGAAATGTAAATGACACAATGAAATTTTTATAGAGGTTCGAAGATGGGGTTATTCTTCTACTCCTATCTTCTCCAACTCTGGAGGAATCCACTAGGTAATGATCAAGTATACAAAGTGGTAACAGTCCGGATACAAGTCTTGATCACACAAATGACTTGATCCTTTGGGACTCGATCTGAGACGCCTTGATCACTCGGTGGCTTCTCGTGCGACTCGGCTTCTTCACAGGCAAAATTGCCTTGCTACTACTGATTCACTTGCTCAAGCTCTTTGGATTTGATCACGAAGTCCTCCAAAAGCTTAAGACTTGGTTCGACCTTGAACCTTTCTACAATCCTTCGTGGAATGCAGACCCCTTGATTTTTCAGTATTTTCCTCTTCAACTGATTGAAGTTATCTTTCCTTCACAGGTGAGTGTTGGATTGATGTTCTTCGTAGTGTAGGCTTGAGGATTGAGAGTGTTTCAGATTTTCTAATAATTGCTTGATCGTTTTTGGTTCTGGTCTGTAACTTGTGTCACTCCTTGTGTCTGTCCTTCTCAAACAAACTCCTCAGCCTTTTATAGTGATCTTTTAAAAATTTTCCCGTTGAAGAGATAGGCTTATTTTTGAAAGTCACTTGCGATCGTTGGCTTGTCTTGTTGCGATCCTTGGAATTGCCATTTCCTCGTATGAATTGTTCTTTCACCTTTTCGAGTTCGACACGGTGTAGTGCTTCCCATTGGTTCATTCCATTTGCACGCTTCGAGGAGTACTCCGAGAAAGGTGATATGGAGATATTACTTGTTTAAGTAAATCTCTTGATTTACGTAACGGATCTTTTTACGATTATCTCGACTTGACCGCATTTCCTTGCTTTCCCCAGGTGACTTAGAGTCGACTTCCAATCATGGATGACTCTTGTCACTTCAACTTGAGACTTGGCTTTTCTCGAGTTGACTTGACGGATACTCCACTCACCGCATCTCACCGCTTCTTGATAGAGTTCCGTCTACTCTTCTTTGCCATACTCAAATTTGTCTCGCAATGAGTCTTCCTTCTAGTCTTGATTGTCTTCTTGCATGTTAGGGCGTAGGCGACTTAACTCGGCTTGGCCAACTCTATTTATTACAATGCATTTTACAACAAGAATTGGGGTGCCAACTTCCTATTCTAAGTTTTACATGGCATTCATCAAAATCTAAACAATAAATTTCCTAACAATTTCCCCGTTTTGATGATGCCAAAACTTAAACCATTCAAAAATGCAAATAGCAAAGATACATACAGAGATAGTGTATTGACATAGAATGCATGCGCGAAATCAATCCTTTTATTGATCATAACATTCTTGTTCTTTTACACAATTTTTACAAGGTGTATCGAGCACATATTTGTCTACTGCAGAAAAATAAAGAGAATTTATAGCTTTATTTGGAAGACTTACATTGTATGTATTTACATAATAAAATACACGAAGGGTGGACAACAACACTTCATCTCCTTCGATGTCTCCTTCTTTCATCTTGTTCAAATCTTCTTCTCTTCTTTTCTTTTTCTCATCGTCAATTTGCCTTCTTTTTCTTTTCATATGCCTTCCTGGCACTTCATCTCTTCTTAATCTTTCATGTCTTTCCTCCCATAGCTGAGTTTGTCTCTTGTTTTCTTCTTCTAATCTTTTTGCATACTCATCGTTACTTTTAGCCACTTGCAAATTTGCTACTTGGTCAAGACCAGCCCAGTAGATCCCTCCTTTCTTTCCTGGATCTACCTATTCAATGTTTTTGGGCGAGGCCTGGAGTCCAAGCTTATTCCTCCACCATCGCTTCTTCCTCTACCTGCAGGCGTGTCTTTGTCTTGGGGTCTTCTTCTTTCCAAATGAGTGACCAGCGAGTGACCAAAGCAGAGTGATCGCCGTAGTCTCGCGCTGTCGCCTTCTTCACATAACGTGAGACCCTTTTCCCAAGACAAGTCCCAAGCTTGAGCCATAGACATATTTGCAAAGTATCCTTCGATTCGAGCGTTTTAAATTCATCAACGATCGTGGCTCTGTCCCGACATCCGAGATGGCATAAGTGTCTCTGTCTCTTTGGAATGCCTCCATGTTCTTTCGAGATGTTCATAACTCGGGCATCCATCCTTCCTTCCACTTCCTTCATCCCTGCTTCAATTGTTTTTCTCTTTTCACCATAGATATAGCGAGTGTTGGAGTGGTAGAGTCACTGAGGGAGTTTGCTTTGATAATGTCACCGTGACAAGACCTTGTTGGGGGTTTGTGCAATCATCAAGGTCACATCTCGTCGATCCTTCCCCTCAACAAGCTTTCCTTTCTTTTGTTTCAACACTTCCTCACCGACTTTCCTTCGCAATTTCTCCTCCTTCTCAACTTCGATCCTTTCGTGCTTTAAGGTATTCCTCTTCCCCCTTTGGCATCATCAAAAGAGAGAGGGACACTGGAAACATCTTTGAAAGCGGGAAGTCGAGCCTCTTTGATGGTAGAGTTCTGTCTCGAGTCTGGCTGCGCAGAGTATGCGACGGAATTCGGATCGAGTAGCATTGGACTCTGCTGAAATCAACTTCATCTCAAATCCATGAGAAGGCTGAATTTTGTATTCATGGTTTCTTCCAAACACTTTGTAGATCACTCTTATTTTGCTCACGCAGCGGCTTTATCTCGGCGGTGTGAGCTTCATGCATATGCTCAATATGTTCTCTCGACTTCATTTTTGCATCGGCATTTTCACTCTCCATATCGACTTGTTGAACAATGTCCTGAAGTATCTAACTTGTTCCACACGCATTGTTTGCTTTTTGTTGCCACCATTCCCGATCCCGACGTTATGCCTCTTAAATCGCCAGTAAGATTTGCATCTCTGTTGTCGATCGCATGTCCATAGAGGCACGATGCCTCTCCATCCGTTCAATCTCGGCCGAATAATACCTTGAACACTTCGCGGACTTGGTGATTCCTCCGTTTGCGGTGATGGCCATGCAACGTCAAAGTCATAATCACCGAAACAATGGTGCCGATGGAAAAACGGGAGCTGGTGCGTGGAAGCGTGCTAGCTCGTTCTCGATTCTTCATGGAGGTCCTACCTCCCGGAGAAAAGGAAAATATTCTATAAAGGAATCATCACGCCAACCGGTATTTGCTCAATGATGAGAGGTGCGCGTGAAGTTCCTCTTGGAGTCGAACTGCTATAGCTTGGGGAGCTGCGCAGATGGACTCTGTCTCACTGGGGTCTTTTGTGAAGTGGACCCGACTTGCGAGCCTCAGTTTGTCTCAACAGCCGTTGGTCTCACCGATTTCTCCAATTGAGTAGACGGTCCTCGGCCTTATCGGAAGCGTCATCGGACGATGATGAGATTTCCATTGGTGGCTCATCATCAAAATTAAAGGTTTGACGAGTAGTCTTGGGATCGAGACTTGCTCGTGCTTGGAACATCCGCACTGAGTCTTTTGGATCATCACATGGGGATGACTCGAAACTTTTCTTCTTCGCCTTCCGATCCCGGAAAGGTTACATCGAGGATTATCCTGGGAATCATGAAGCGCGCTTATCTCCTTTTCGGATGGGTCGATGATAGCAGGAGCGATGTTTTCTACTTGACTTCTTTACCCCGGAAGTCTCAACCTCCCGTGGGCCTTCATTACCTCCAGCGGTCTCGATTGCAAATGAGGCCTTGTCCTCCCTTTCGACAAAGTGTCACTGTGTCTTAGGGTCTTCTCGTGGTGGCATCCATTGTAGTCTCAACCCCATGGATTGCACTTTCATTGCCCAGTGTTAACTCCCGTGGCTACATTCCTTCTTGTGCCTCGACCGCATCAACAGGCGTCATTAGCCTTGGAGCGGTTGGCACCTCAATTGAGATAGTCTCAATCGTCCGAGCTTCGTTGATGACAACTTGCTTTTCTTCTTCTTGTGTTTGTATTTTCTCTACTTCGCCTCCTGGATTCGTTGTTGAGTCATCTGCGGCATTCTCCGACCTTGCCGCTGCGGTGGAGGGAGTTTCCCCCTCACCGGCGCACCACCAATGACTTGGAATGGGGTCACTCTTCTCCAAACTCTCGGCTGTTTCTATTGAATGTTCAGCCGTTGGGGCGGAGTGGTAGGACACCTTCAATAGGGGTTGGCTCAACCAGGTCCCCACTATCCCGGTTTCATCGCCAAGTCCCTTATCGCCTTCTTCCGAGTGAGCAGGGAAGTGGTGGCAGCAACAACAACGGTGGCAATTTGCTGAACCACTCCCATTGGATCAATTTCGGTACCGTGTTCGGAGGACTCTCCTGGTCCCTCCATCAATCTTTGCTCGTGAAGGATTACGGATTCATGCAATGATTGCTGCATTTGCAACTCTTACGTGGCGGCGGCATTCTCCGGATCCTCATCACTCGTCGAGAAGACATCAAGGAGAGGATGTGTGTGTTACGTGGTGCCGGAGATGGGGCGATCTTTGGCCTTCTCACGTGCCTCGGCTTTCCTCTCGCCTGCCTTTCCTTCTCCTTGTCCTTGAAGATCTGCAGGGATGTCATGCGATTGTCTTCATCCATCTTTGGGAGCACGTGGTTAGTCCAAGAAGTTTAAGGTGGAGATAGGATCATTGATTTACTCAACTTCCATTTCCTCCACTCACGCAGACGATTTTGGATGTCGGGTAAGGTGGAGATAGGATCATCACATCACTATCGGCTCTATCGGCTTCTTCTTGTGTTTGGTGTGTGGACTACAGGTGTGTCTTCAGGTTGCCTCTGCTGATCGCCTTCAGCAGACTTAGCTGTTTCATCAATTACATCTGGGGACTCGACTGCTTCAGCAGTTTCTGGTATTTGTTCCAGCGGAGTGGCTGACTCAGCCGGTTTTTCAAGCTCGGATCGCTTGATGATTCTTCTTCGTCTTCTAGTTTGTACCGAGGGATTTACGGTTCGAGAGATGGTTTCGTCGAGTCTTGGGGCGGGGGGGCCGTCTTTGGAGTCTTTTCTCGAGGAGCCGTCTTGGCTTGTCAGTTCTCCTCTTTTTGACGATCGGAGAAGGTATTTGTGAGTCCTTCACGTAAAACTGTGCGACCTCCTCCACATAGGTCATCGGATATTCTAACGTCAGAAACGGTTTTAGCCTTGATCGTTTCCAATTTTTCATCGATTTTCTTCACTAGGGTGTCGTCGGACCCCTGTTTCTCCATTCCGTCGAAATCCACAGTGGACCCGTGTGGATTTGCTTTTCTAACTTGGTAAAATCATAGGTTGGTGCCATTTTTCAGGATTTTATCGAGAAAAAACTTAGAGATTGATTTGAAGATAGATAGGGCTTGAGAAATTTTTGCCTTTGCTTTTGAGAGAAAGAAATGAACAGTTTTGGTAGTGTGAGAGAGAAACGGACGGAAATGGTTTAAGTATGGTTTATGAAAGGACGTGCGGGTGGTTTTTTGAAATGTGATCGAAATCAATGGCTTAGATTTTGCACACCTATTTAGCATTTAATGTCTCGTATTTAATGCGGCATTTATATCCAATCATAAGCTTGGTGTGCGGCTTTATGTCTGTACACATCATCATTATCTTTGACGTATTCCTTAAAACATTCCCGCTTAGTCAAAACGATTGCGTTTTTGTCACTTTGCTCATAAGTGACTCGGCTTATCCCTTAGCCGATTTAACTCTACTTCTCACAGTTCTCTTAGTGACTCAAATTATCACCGACTTGTAGTAGTTGTCTTTCCGATCTGGTGATTCTTGGTGATTTGTGTGTTCAGCTCTTTTTCACCCCCTTTTTTTTGTGTTTCATTTATTTTCTTTGATTCTTCATAGTGTTAGCTCAGCTCAATTAACCCCAACTCATGTTTGAGTTCTTCAAATCTTGACTCACATAATGGTTTTGTGAAGATGTCAGCCAATTGTTTATCAGTTGAGATATATTCCAAGATGATGTCCTTCTTTTCAACATGATCTCTTATGAAGTGATATCGGACATCGATATGCTTTGTTCTTGAGTGCAACACAGGATTTTGAGTAATGGCAATTGCACTTGTGTTATCACACATGATTGGAATTTCTTTTTCCTCAACTTCATAGTCTCTCACTTTGTCTCATCCATAGGACTTGGGCTGCAACACCGCCCGCAGACTATGTATTCTCGTTCACCAGTAGAGGTGGCTATTGAGTTTTGCTTCTTGCTAAACCAGAAATCACTGTTTCCTAGCATTTGACATGTGCCTGAAGTGCTTTTTCATCAACTCGCATCTAGCATAGTCGAGTCGAATAGCCGATTAGCTTGAATCCACCTTCCTTTGGATACCATAAGCCAACTTCTTGGCTTCCTTTCAAGTATCTCAATATTCTCTTAGTCTTTGTCATATGGCTCTCTTTTGGAGCAGATTGAAATCTTGCACATACACCTACAACAAAGGTGATGTCCGGCACGCTTCTTTGTGAGATAGAGCAATGATCCAATAAGTGCTCTGTATCTTGTTTGATCTACAGCTTGCCATCCGCATCCATGTCCATTTTGATGATGTATTCATTGGTATTTTCATAGAAGACTTCTCCTCCATACCAAATTTCTTCATTAAATCTCTGGTGTATTTTGTTTGACTTATGAAGGTTCCATCCTTCAAATTGTTTCACTTGGAGTCCAAGGAAGAATGGCGGCTCGCCATCATGCTCATTTCAAATTTACTTTGCATGAGGTTTGAAAATTTTCACACAGACTCTTTGTTTGTGGATCCACAAATGATGTCATCCACATATATTTGAACAAGCGATACTCTTCTTGTCTTGAATTACGAAAAGTGTTCTATCTACTTTTCCTTTTGTGAATCCATTTTCGTTAGGAATTGTGACAAAGTATCATACCATGCTCTCACGGGTGCTGTTTCAATCCATATAGAGCTTTCTTGAGTTTGTATACCTTATCTCCAAGAGTCTTACGCTCAAATCCTGGAGGTTGTTCAACATACACTTCTTCTTCCAATAAACCATTTAGGAATGCACTTTTTACATCCATCGATATACAATGAAATTCTTGTGAGTCGCATAGGCAAGAAACATCCTTATAGCTTCCAATCTTGCTACGGGGCAAATGTTTCATCAAAATCTATCCCTTCTTCTTGGCAATATCCTTTGGCTACTAATCTTGCTTTGTTTCTTACAACAGCCTTCCTCGTTCATCTTATTTCGAACACCCATTTGGTGCCAATAACATTTTGATGTATGGGTCTTTGCACTAATTCCCATACTTTATTTCTTTCAAACTGATTCACTCTTCTTGCATAGCTTGAATCCAATGTGTGTCGTCCATGCTTGTGACACGTCTTTGGGCTCTATTTGCGAGATAAAGCATGTGAATATGGCTTCTTGTTGAGTTCTCGGATCTTGTTTTGACACCTTCTCTTATATCTCCAATGATAAGTTACGGTGGATGGTCTCTCGGCCATCTTACATCGAGGTTGGAGTAAGTTAGGCTGGATTCGATCAACTTGCGGTTTTGTGTTCTTTGTGGTCGCTCTCTCTCGTAATCACTTAGCCGCAAATTTTCCAGTTGTTTTTGAGATTCAACTATCTCATCTTCTTCGAATTGATAATTCGACTTGACTTGACAAAAGATAGGACTCTTACGTATGGTTGGATGATTCACTTATCGGTGACTCTTCAATGTCTTCTCCATTTACATTTGGCTCATCGAATACCACATGAATGGATTCTTCCGCAACCATAGTCCTTTTGTTGAGTACTCTGTAGGCTTTGCTTTCGGTGAGTATCCTAAGAAGATACCTTCATCGACTTTAGCATCAAAAGCCTTTAGATTGTCTTTGCCATTGTTGTGGATGAAGCATTTACATCTAAATATTCTCAAATATGCAACATTTGGTTTTCTTCCATCCAAATCTCATAGGAGTCTTTGTCACCGTCTGTTTATCATACATCTGTTTTGAGTGTAGCAAGTTGTGTTGATTGCTTCACCCAAAATCTTTTTGGTAACCCCCTTGACTAACATGGTCCTTCTTCTTCTTTGAGAGTTCTGTTCCTTCTTTCTCGCAACTTCATTCTTTGTGGAGTTCTTGTGCGATAGTTCATGACCAATACCATTCTCAATACAATCGAGTTATTATTCCATTGACAAACTCGGTTCCTCATCTTATCTTATTTTGATAATGGTTTGACTCTTCTCGTTTTGAATCCTCTTCATCGATTGTGGTAGTTTTTGTAGAGTTTCTTTCTTCTTACACATGAATATTGTCCATGTATATCTTGAGTAGTCATCTACTACCACCAAGGTATATTTCTTCCCACTTATGCTAGCCGGTTCCACTTTGGGCCAAATAGATCCATATGTAGCGGATGCAATATTCTTGTTGAAGATTGGCATGTCTTTTCTTTGAATGATGACTTGATTTTTTCCCTTCGACATCGTCACATATACTCTCCTTTTTGTATACTGAGTCCGAAGTCCTTCCACAAGATTACTTCGTGCAAGCTTGTTGATCGTTTTGAAGTTCGGGTGACTCGGCTTTTTTGTGCCACGACCAACTTGATTCAATTTGTGCTCTTTGCTAGTAGACAGTCTTTGGGTGTTGCGGTTGACCAATCCACGACATACATATTCTTCTCTCTACATCCTTGCAAAGACAACTTCATTTGATTCAAGATATCCTTGATTTGGCATACACCCATGTTAAATCCAACATTATAACCCTTGTCACGAGTTGATGATGCTTAGCAGTTGAAGTTGAGTCCTTCAACATATGCAACATCTGTGATTTCTAATTCATTCCTCTTGATGGATCCAATGCCTCTTATTTCACCAGGTGCTTCATTTCCTCCAAATATGACTTTTGCTCCTTTTACTTCCTTGAATTTTGACAGATTTTTCTTGTTTCTGTCATGTGTCCGGGAATGACCACTATCCATGTACCAGGTTCCTTGGCACTCACTTTGTTCCTTGAACCCGCAATCAAGGAAATTAAGTTTTAGGTACCCATACTTGTGCGGGTCCCGAGGGGTTAGAATTGTAAGATGATCCAACCAACTTATAGCCAAATGATTTGACTCTAAGGGGTTGCCATCTATCGATGCCATAATCATAATTAATCCTAGCAAATTGCTTGGCGATTTTAGGTTCATACAAATTGTCTCTTTTGTGCGTATGCTGTGTATAAGTTTTAGCCATTGCCTTCTTTGGGTAATTGTGGTGTCTCGAGTGTAGTGCCTAGGTGCATATGTGTCTTGATGAAAGCTCTTATACTTTTGGAATGGCCTTTCTTTGAGTTCTAGGCCTTTGCCATTTGGGCTTATATTCCATAAGTCTATGCTAATAGTTTACATTATTCCAATCAGCTTGGCTTGGATATTTTCTACCATTCCCATCATATGTATTTCTTTTATGGATTTTCTGGGGTTTTTGGTAGCTCGCTTCTTCTTTACTGAGTATTTTCTGTTTTTGGAGTTTTTGAGGAACTCGGCTGAATCTCTTCTCAGCTGTCCTCTCAGCGCACTCAACTAGCTATTTTCCTTTTCCTTTATAACCAAGGCCAGTTTGCTTGTTATTGTGCTTTAGAGTGAATGTGTGTGTAACATTTAGAGTTTTGGATTTTTCAGACTCTTCATGGCTTGAAGATCCTTTTTCCAAAATTACTTTTGATGTTTGACATAGCATAGAGGAATTAAATCCTAAGCCTGTCCTGTCTCCACATTCTCTTTGACTCAAAATAAGATCATCCAATGATTTAGATGCCTTAGTGAATGAGGCAATAACATTTTTGAGATCATTCTCCCTCTTCTCTATAGCAGCAATTTCTGCTATTAATTTAGCATTCTCAGCCTTTAAACTTTCATTCTCATCAGCTATTTGACTTAGAGTACTCAGCTCCTTAGTCAGCTTTGAGTTTTGACTCTTGAGTAGGCTGTTTTCCTCATTTAATAGTGTGTGTGAGGATTTAATGTGTTCAAAATCTTTCATCATTTTTCCTAATGAATCATAAAGATCAGTGGGTGATGATGTGTGTGTGTCACAGTCACTATCACTAGAGTCTGAGTTTGATGAGTTAGAGTGTACCTCATCTTCTTGGTCAGGTTGATCTTGTTCCTTGGCCTTCGAGCGATTAGGGCTACTTCTTCGAGTCACTTGAGTAGTCGGCTTCACTTTGCTCTCTCAATCACCGTCTCTCTTGACTTGGGCCATTTTTTTGATCTCTCTGAAACCATCATTGCTTTTTTTTTTTCTTGTCTTCTTTCTCTCAAGACCTTTCTTTCTTCTTCATTCCTGTATTTGTTAACTACAGGATATGAGCAAATAATGGCATAGTGACCTGGTTGTCTACGCCCAAAGATAGGTATTCAGCCTTTTGATCGGCTCTTTCCATTCTTGGATTGTTAGCCCTTTGATATTCACTTTTTGATGATCTGTTCTCTTGGTGCCTATCTTCCCTTGATTTGGAGGAGCGAGGTCTTCCTGGAAGATTCGCCCTTTCCTCTCTTGTAGTTCTTATTGAAGAACTTGTTGAATCTTTTAACCATTAGGGCTATTTCTTCGGATCAATGACTTCTTTGACCTCGGCTCTCTTCCCATCTTTAACAATTAGAGCAAATTGTTTTGGGTACATTGTCTCTTCCTGGTCTTTTCTTCTCACTCAAACTTGTAGGCTTTGAGGTTTGAGAATAATTCATGGTTGGATGTCTTTGATAGGTCCATGGAATGTCTCGAGTGCCATGACCTTCATTTCCCATTCACCGGAAGACTTTTTAGGATCTTCATACACATTTCCTTCATCGTGTATATTCCTTTCCAAGTGCGATAGCTCATTGGTGATTTACGTGAATCGAGCATCCAGTTGATCCAGGTTTTCTCCTGAGATCATTTTGAAGTTTTCAAATTTCTCGACAACCACCGATAATTTGTTTTCTTTGATTTGTTCTCGAGCCTTCACAAATCAATGTGAGCTTGTCCTAGATTTCTTTAGTCGTTTTGCATGATTTGACTTTATTGAACATGGCTTTGTCCAAGATTTTGTAAAGGATGTCCTTGGCTACATTGTCCAGGTTGTATCTTTTTCTGTCATCATTTGTCCACTCGGTTCTTGGTTTTTCAACCATGACTCGTGCAGGAGCAACATCCTCTTCTCCTTCAAAGCAGCTCTTCTTACACAGTGTTCACCTTTAAGATTTGCGTGGCCCATCTTCTATCACTATCCACATCTCATCATGTAATGCTTTGATAGATGAGCACGCATACGAATTTTCCAATCATCAAATTCTTCAATTGTGAACATAGGGATGCGTGTCAAATTTGCTTCCATGATAATAACTTTTAATGATAGAAAGAGTTTTGAGAGTTTAAGTACTAAAGCGGACTTTGAAAAGTTTGGAGATCTAGTTCAAGAACCGGTGCGGAGGGTTCAATGAACCAACCGCTCCGATACCACTTGTAGGTCCCAAGGGTGTAAGTGTGTAAGGTTTAGAAGGGGGTTGAATAAACCTTACCAAATTTTTGATTTAGTCCTTTTAAATATACAGAGTTGATACTACACAATCGTGTCCTTGATGGACAATCAATTTAGTCACTCAAGAGAGTTAATCTCTCAACAGACTCAACGAGCTGTTGATGGAATAACTCACTTTGTTGGCTCTAAATTAACTCAACTGTGGTTTTGTTTTTCATTGGAAGACTTAACACCCTTAACTTTGATTAAGCAAGAATTTAGTGCTTGGTTTAGTACTTATAAATTATCAAGTGGATAGCAAATTTATCGATTTAAGCGATTAAGATGCGGGAATTAAATTGCTTTGAAATGTAAATTACACAATGAAATTTTTATAGAGGTTCGAAGATGGGGTAATTCTTCTACTCCTCTCTTCTCCAACTCCTGGAGGAATCCACTAGGTAATGATCGATATACAAAGTGGTAACAGTCCGGATACAAGTCTTGATCACACAATTGACTTGATCCTTTGGGACTCGATCTGAGACGCCTTGATCACTCAAAGAAGCTTCTCGTGCGACTCGGCTTCTTCACAGGCGGTTGCCTTTACTACGACTTACTTGCTCAAGCTCTTTGGATTTGATCACGAAGCCCTCCAAAAGCTTAAGACTTGGTTCGACCTTGAACCTTCCTACAATCCTTCGTGGAATGCGGACCCATTGATTTTTCAAGTATTTTCCTCTTCAACTGATTGAAGTTATCTTTCCTTCACAGGTGAGTGTTGGATTGATGTTCTTCGTAGTGTAGGCTTGAGGATTGAGAGTGTTTGATTTTCTAATAATTGCTTGATCGTTTTTGGTTCCGGTCTGTAACTTGTGTCACTCCTTGTGTTTGTCCTTCTCAAACAAACTCCTCAGCCTTTTATAGTGATCTTTTAAAAATTTGCCCGTTGAAGAGATAGGCTTATTTTTGAAAGTCACTTGCGATCGTTGGCTTGTCTTGTTGCGATCCTTGGAATTGCCATTTCCTCGTATGAATTGTTCTTTCACCTTTTCGAGTTCGACACGGTGTAGTGCTTCCCATTGGTTCATTCCATTTGCACGCTTCGACGGGACTGAGCACTCGAGAAAGGTGATATGGAGATATTACTTGTTTAAGTAAATCTCTTGATTTACGTACAACGGATCTTTTACGATTATCTCGACTTGACCGCATTTCCTTGCTTTCCCCGGGTGACTTAGAGTCGACTTCAATCATTGGATGACTCTTCATCACTTCAACTTGAGACTTGGCTTTTCTCGAGTTGACTTGATCGATACTCCACTCACCGCATCTCACCGCTTCTTCAATAGAGTTCCCGTCTACTCTTTCTTTGCCATACTCACTGTCTCGCAATGAGTCTTCCTTCTAGTCTTGATTGTCTTCTTGCATGTTAGGGCGTAGGCCGACTTAACTCACTTGGCGACTCTATTTATTACAATGCATTTTACAACAAGAATTGGGGTGCCAACTTCCTATTCTAAGTTTTACATGGCATTCATCAAAATCTAAACAATAAATTTCCTAACAGTTTTTCAAGCTTGTTTAACTTTCTTGGTACCTTCATAATGTTTTCTAATTTTTCTCACACTTCATGTGCCAATCTTATCCCTTTAATCCAGTTGTACTCGGTGGCGGTGAGGAAACAATGTAAAATATTCAAAGCCTTACTATTTAGAGAGAAAGCTTTCTTGTCGTTTTCATCGAATTCTTTGAGACTCTTGAGGGCCGTGGTTCCATCCTCCAACTTATTTGTTGGTTGAGCTATTCCTTCAATAACTGCGTTCCAAATATCAAAACCGCAACCTTGTAGAAAGCATTCCATTATGTCTTTCCAAAAAGCATATTTTCATAGTTGTTGGCGTCAAATAGTGGTGGCTTGTTGGTGGGAGGCGCCGGTTGTGAGGTAGCTTTCGTTCATAGCCATGAATTTCCTCTTTACTCACAAAGATTAAACGAGCTTGCCAAAGAGTTTGGCTTTGATACAGCTTGTTAGTCCAAGTGGCTACGAAAATCTAGAGGGGGATGAATAGGTTTTCCTGATTTTCAGAGTTACGCCCTCTTTTTCAAATATGAAGATGGTGAAGAATTAAATGTGCAGAAATATAAACAACACATAATGATTTATAGTGGTTCAACCCACATAGGGCCTAATCCACTACCACTCGGTATGTCTGAATGGATTTCGAAAAGGAAAAAGTGTATTGATACCAAATAAATACAAGCTTTACCTTGAAGAGTACCACATTCTGCTTACAACACCACCTATGAAGATTACCACAATCTTCTTCAATACCTAGAATCAACCAAGTGTGTTCTTACCACAAGAACACTAACAAGAATTTCTTGTTTTGAATGATTTGAGAATTACAATCAAGATTACACTTTGTTTAAAAATATTACTACTAAAAAGTGCAACTGCAATCAAGAAGGAAGCCTAATACTCAAGATGTGCAAGTGTAAAGCTTAGGCTAGATACAACAAGAATATTGACAAGGAAGAATAAGAATTTTGCTGATTTTTCTTGTTGCTTTGTATGCTTATATTGTGTATTTGATCCTTCAAATCTTTTATCTATTTATAGGAGAGCTCCAAGATTGGATCTCCAACATAACCTCCTCAATATTTATCTTTGTCTACAAATCTACAAAAATGATTAATAAAGATAAAGTAGATCTATCAGATAATGGCTTAACAACAGATAAAATCTTGCTGTCAAAAATCATAGGGCTGTCGGTCGCTATGTTGAAAATTCCAAAGTTTAAAATATTAATCTGAGATTAGGCACGAGTTGCCCTAGATGTTGGACCGATCGACTGGGGAGGGTTACCGGTCGACTTGGGGGTTCTACCGTTCCCCCTTATATTCGATCGGTCCCCATGAATACAGAGACAAAAACTGGGAAAACCTAAAATCCCAGGTACCGGTCGACCTCACTGGTCGTCCACCTGGGCGACCGGTCACCCTTCCCCATTTTCTTCTCTGTTTCGGTTCTATTTCAAAATACAAATTGCAGGTACGGGTTCCCCTATAGGGAGACCGATCGACCTCAATGCAGAGAAGTTGTCCAATTTTTGTCAGAAATAAAATTCAAGAAGTGCTTCAAAAACTTAGTAAAAATCACTTAAAATATTTTGAAGCTTTTGGACAATATTTGGGGACATTGTTTTGGTATAAAAACTCATTTAAATAAAATCATCATAATCATGATAAAAATATTTTTCTAGCAGTTTAGTTTTTTTTTTGAACATATTGTTTTCTTGTATCAAGACCACAATAGCAACATCAAATGTAATAGACTAGCTACTATGATTTTTGATAGCATTTTGGATTTGAATTGGGTTGACCAATTCCCTAAATGGCTACTTCATTAGTCAATTTGGACAGTTAGCCAATTGGCTACGTGGATTGTACTTGGTAGTTTTGTTGAGTTGATTAATGAAATTTCTATTGTTCGGAAAAAAAAGGAGTTGCATGCACTCCTAGAGATGGACGACATAAATCTTCCAGATTAGGGTTAGACCTTATACGGTAATTCATAAATCGTTAATGTAATCTTGGAGGTGAGAAAGAAAAAAAGTAAAAGCAAATAAATAGCAGTGTAAACAAAAACTTAATGTGGGCGATTTTCACATTCTAGTGTGTGCGTTCGTCTTCTCACGCCGTTCGCCGGTCTCTGCGCCCAACTTTCTAGTGGCTCCATGGCGGAGCCACTTTTTCACGGACTGACGTCCAATTTTACCACTCATACGCGATCACAACCTTCATCTTCGACGTCCCAAGTACCCAGGGTTTTCACGCCATCGCCCGCAAATTCTGCCGCTCGCCCTGGCCAAGACCACGTGCCCGCTGAGGCTTATTCTGCCGGAGCTATACCTGCTGCAACCCTCCGCACAGCCCGCTGCTGCAGCATCCTCATCACCCCACAACCTGCTGCATCCTTTGCTGGTCCCCCCACCCACCGCGCAGCCGGCAACATCCTCGCCATCTACCGCTGCTGCTGTCCATTTGTATGGGGCCGCAGCCAGGGGGGCAGCCTCCCTCACGCCAATGCAATCCGCCTCTATTGGGGGGGCGCCCTCCCTTCCCCCCATGGCTGTCGCATGCCATGGGGGGGCCGACCCCCTTATGGCTCCTTATGGGGGGCCGATAGCTGTCTCTCCTTCCAAGGCCGCCCCCCCAGGAGGGTGATTACCCCTGGGCCGCAGTCTGCCGTCTGCATGGAATCCCGTCCACAGGCCCTTGCCCGGATGCTGTTTCCAAGAATGCTCCTCAGGTTGCTGGAATCTCTCCCCCAACGACATCGGTTTATGAATAGAACCCTCAACATTCGGCTCATACTACTAATGCTCAATCCAGTTTTGGACATACTTTTGCGAAAATCGTCTCAGGTACTACCCATCCTATGGATTCAACTCCGCATGCCCCAGGTAATTTCACCCCATTTTCCCAAATGGTTTCTGGCAAGTCCCATTCTATCCCTAAACTTGTTAGAAAGGGAGATTATTATTCCGTTACTATCGATGAAAACGTTTACCAACAACGCCTCGCATAATTTTCTTATTCTTTGATTGGAAGGGTGATTTTAGGTAAAGATAGCAAGCCATGGGCGACTATGCTGTTGCATAAATGCCTATCAGAGTTATGGGGGATTAAAAATGATTGGAAACTAATTCCCTTGGGCAAGGGATTTTTTGTGTCAAGTTTTCTAATGCGCAGGATCGATCTTGTGCTTAGTCACGTTTTAGTTGGGGCTCAATCCGGGAACTATTCGACTTTCTTCTTGGGTCCCGGACTCAATCCTCATAAGGTACACACATCGGTTGCTAGTGTTTGGGTCCGAATATTTGAGCTCAGCTTGGAATACTGGGATCCGAACACTATTATGGGAATTTCCAGTGCTATCGGCAATCCAATTCATATTGATCAGCAGTCACTAGATGCGTCTCTGGGCATTTCATCCGGGTGTTAGTTGATATCGATCTAGCTAAACCTTTGGAGGATCACATTATGGTGGAACGGGTTGGCAAGTGTTCCTTTGTGTCGGTAAGCTATGATTTATTAAGGAATATTTTTCTAAGATCATTCATTCATTGAGGAGGATCACATTATGGTGCGAGTGCAACATATGGTGTCTTAGATTTATTGCTACATTCATTCGTTGAGGAGTATTTTTCTAAGATCATTCTATGATTTTGTGCACTAAGAAAGGAATTAAAGCTTAGTCCAGCTTTATCTCTTATTTTCTTTTGTATATCATCAATTCATCCAATGTTTTAGATGATTTGTTGAGTTATGAAATGACAATTTTTAGTTCTTGTTCTCTCTTTTCCTTAGCAGAACACTCAGCTTTGATCAACTCAATCTCAGCCTTCAACTTCTTATTCTCATCAGCTAGCGGAATTAGAGAACTCAACTTTTCAGTTAGCTTTGAGTTTTGGCTTTTGAGTTGGTTGTTTTCCTCATTTAAAAGTGTGTGTGAGGATTTGACGTGCTCAAAGTCCTTCATCATTTTACCAAAAGAATCCTAAAGATCTGTGAGAGTAGAAGTGTTTGTGTCATGATCACTATCATGACAATCAAAATCATAGGAGTTAGGAATTACCACATCTTGTTGTTGCTTAACCATTAGAAAAATATGAGCATATTCCTCTATGTCAGATGAGTAATCAGCTTCATGGTTGTCTAAATCATATGATTCTTTGTCTTTGGAGGCTTCTGCTTTAGAAAGCATGGTTTTCTTTCTTTCTTTTCTTCTTTCCCTAGAGATGCATTTCTTCTTCATTTATGAACTTGTTGACTATTTGATATGGACAGTCAACTGCAAAGTGACCAGGTTGTCTGCAGTTCCAGCATAGGTCTTCAGTTTTCATTTCAGCTCTCTTGGGGATTCTTTCTTCTTTCCTTTTAGCCGAGGCTGAATGTCTTCTTGAGGATTCTCCTTTAATTCTTTAATAGTTCTTTCTGAAGAACTTGTTGAATCTTTTGACCACTACGGCTATTTTTTCGAATTTAAGACTAAGAGTTTGGAAAACATTTTAGCCTATTAGAACAAATAAGTAGAAATTCAGCAGGAGAGTTAACCACTCAACAAATCTATTGACAGAGTTATTGATAGAGTAAATCAGTTGAAAATTACAACTTTCACTAACTCATATTTCTTTTAGTTACAACAGAAGTCTTACACCCTTTCAAGTTTTTTAGCAATCAACACACATTATTTTATAGAGTTATTTCATAAACAAGTATAGCAATGTAAACAGAAATGTAAGTGCAGAAAAATAAATGAGACAATAATTTATAGCGGTTCGAAAATAGGGTAACTCCTCTATGTCCAGTCTTCTCCTACTCTAGGAGAAATGCACTAAGTATCAAATAACATTAGATACAAAGTACAAAACAGTCCCATCAACTTTGTTCACACATCCCACTGCATAGACTCGTCAATTCACTAGATTTGCTCACACAGTCCTCTAGCTACTTCAGCTCACACCCAATGCAAGACTTGATCACAACAGCCCTCTAGTAGGCATGTGTTGGTTCAACAAGAACGTGACCACAAAGCTTTCACTTCAAGGATATGTGAACCCCATTTCAGTTTCTAAATTTATTCCTCTTCAATTGTGTTCAGTAGCCTTAATCTTCCACATTGTGGGTAGGATAAGGTGCTCTATAATGAAGCTTGAGGATTTTTTATCATGAAAATCTTCACACTAAACCGCAAGTGTACAGTGTAGCTAGTAAATAACAGCGAATAAAGCCGTATTCCTTAGGGATGGAATTCGAAACACATAAAGTATAGTAAATATCATACTCCAATTTTATTAAGGCAATTATAAACATAAGTGATGTCTAAATTAATCCTAAAATTATCAAGTAAATTTTTTAATTATTATAAAAAACCCGAACTTCACAAGAAACCAAACAAATACGAAAAGCAATCCTAGGACTATTATCATAACATGATTCATCAATATTAGTTCCAATTAATATTTCATCAAAACAAGTTTTCGTGTATCTATGGGTTCAATTCATAAGATAGTTTATTCCCTCTCCCAAGTGCAAAAAAACAGTATATTAATAAGAATTGCGAGTATCCCTACCCAACAATTAATACCAACTCCCAAAAGCATATAGAATTCAAGAAACCCCCCACAAATATTATAGGTCTCCTTACTCAATACCCGTTTATGTTATGAATTCGTTCTCAAAAGGTAGATCTCATCTCCTAAATTTTGAACTAACAAATAAGACATTCAAATTATTGGCCAGATAGTCTACAAGAAATAAGCACATGAATGCAATGAACACAAGAAACCAGTTAAGAAGAAACAATCAAATTAGAATAAACATGAATCCATAGTTGCGATCATACCCTAGTATCAAGAGATCTAACTTGTTGCAAAATTATAGACAAATAGAAAAATAAATAGTAAAACATGGAGTTAAGTACATAAAAAAAGCTCTAAACTATGATGACAAAACCATCTTTTGTAGATGGATTCTTCTTTACAATCTTGAACCTTTGTGGCTTCGTAATTGAAAGAGGTCTTGTGTTGTTCTTGGTTGTATTGTGCTTTTTTCTCTCTTTGATGTTTGTTTTCTCTCTAAAATTTTCATATCCAGGTTTAGGGCTTGGTCTTCCTTTTATAGATATGCTTTGGGAGATCCATTGTAGAGTCCCGACAAAAATTAGAAACAAATTCGGCCCGCAAACACAAACCACGGCCATGTAAAATCCCACTGGCAGACTGTGTAACATGTTTCTGTCTCTGTTTCTGGCTCGAACAAATTAGATGGCCGTGGTAATTCCCACATGCAGTCTGTGGATTTTGTCTCTAAAATTTTAGTTTGCACTTCCGTGTCAATTACCACGATACAGATCCCACGCCCGTGTAGTTTCCCATGACCTGGTTGTGGTTTTTGTAGTTCGTCATTTTCTTCGCGTATGTGATCGTCTCTTGGCTTTCGACATTCCTCTCCAGGTCGTTCTACTGATATCTTTTCATATGAAGCTCCGTTTCCTGCAAAAGTATACAAGAATACACAGTATCATGCCCAACAAAGAAAATTAACCAAAACACCCTAAATATCCATGCAAATGTATCAAATATGTACTCAAATAAGCCTCTAAATACACGCATATTTCACACTTATCAATTTTCATATAATAGATTGAGAGAGAGTTTTTGTTCGGTATCTTTTTGCTTACTCGTATTGCCCTTATTGCTATCTGTCTCTCTTTGTAAATTTCTTGAGAGAGAGTTTTTGTTCGGTATATTGGTTTTCTTTATTCAAAACACTTTGATTTTTGGAATTTACTCAAAATATGAGTATATAGTAATCACAAGTTAACATTTTCGAATTTTACAGAAAAGTCCTTAAACTTAATTTCAAAATTCCTCAATTAAGTCCTTAGGCTTTCAAAGGTTGGTTTTTATCATCTGAAAACTTTTAAAACTTTGTTATTATCTTAAAATATCATATTTCAAATGTAGTACAGTCCCATTTTCGAAATTTTACAGAGGCATCACATAGTTTTTAAAATCTTGCAATTTAGTCCTTCAATTTTGCCAATTTTGCATATAAGGTCTAATAGTGCAATTTTTATATATATTCAAGTTTTACAGAATATAAAGCAAATAAAACATGAAATTTCAAGTGCATAGGCATGCATTAACATATCCTTCAAGAATTCATCAAGAAATTCATAGATTTGTACATGCATGCACCTATTTTTGCAAAATTGAAACATCAAGCATACTTTTATGAAATTGTTGGACATATATACTTGAAATACACATGCAATACATATTTATATATATCATGCAAGTTTCAAATTACTACATACAATTTTTACAAAATTATTTGTGTTTTTTATAAAGAATTTTTCCACCCACCTTAAAAATCTTTAAATTGTGTCCTTAAAATTGAATTTCTTCTTCTTGCTTCCAACTTCACGGTTCTAGCACTTCAAGGCAGCCACTAGGTCCAAAATTTTCCAGAATTTGGAGTTATAATTTGAAGGATTTGAGGTAGGAAAGAAGGGATTAGAGTAAAGGTCAAGAAATCTACACTTACCTTGTGTAGTTTTGCAAGTTGAGCCTAAAATGGAGTATTTTCTTAGCACCTTAACACCTTTGATTCAAGATTCCAAGGTCAGCCCCTATATCCACACTAAAACCACATTTTGGTGTTAAAATTTGAAATCAAAAGAGGAAAGGAAAAAGTAGTACTAAACAACAATTTTTACCTTGTTTTCTTGTTTTCCTAGAAATGTTTTGAAGGTCCTCTTCAAGTTTATGACCAAGTCTTGATTTCCTTAAGCTCTTCAAATATGAACTTCTAGGTGTGCCACAAAAGAGAAAAATTCACCAAGTTAGTAGATGAAGGAGATAGGCTTAGAGATTTTAAGGAATAGATTGAAGATGAAAGAACAAAATTGTCTTACCTTGCTTACAATATGGTTCAAATTTTAGGGGGGAAATGGGGAAGATTTCTTGAGTTTTTAACTAAGTGTTGGAAGAGAATAATGTTGGAAGTGTAGAGGGAGTTGGGAGGTTTTGAGAGAATTGTGTAGGATGAAATGAGTGAAACTGCTCCGTTTTGGCAAGCATATGGCAAAAATGAGAGGTAGGGAGGGGAAGAATTTTTTTGAAATCTTGTGAAATGTTTTATGCATGGGGGACAATGGTTTGGTCAAGGTATGAGTGTGATTAGTTAATGGGAATCTTGTGGGAAATGGGAGAAGTATGGGTTGTTGGGGAATTTTAAAAGAATGTTTGCTTGAGTGGGATTTTAAGAAATTAAAAACAATTTGAGGCTTTCATTTTGTCCAAATTGGTGATAATCGTGTTAAGTATCAAGTCAAAAATCACTTGTCAATCCCACAATCACTTACCAATTCCACAATCCTCATCATAAGTCAAGATCCTTATTCTATAGGCTATATACATCACTTATGCAATAAATCATCTAAGTGATATGGTGTCTAATAATTCCCAAGTGTTGTATCATCACTTATCATCGAAGGTACTAAATAAAATTAAAATCAATGGTACAAATCAAAAATATCAATCAATCAATTAATTAAATTAGAAAATTATTTTGAAATATATAAATATTAATTTCAAAAATTACAAAATAAATAAATGAATACTACAAGAAAATTAATAGCTATTCGTTAAGAAAAGAAATCCAACCGGTCAATGTAACACGTTAAAAGTTGGAAAAAAACCAGCTACCGTTAGAGAAATGTGATTAGGCGTTATTACGCACCATATAAAATAAAGTTTTTCTATATACAAGTGATATATCTACTAGTTAAATTAAGTAGTAAGTAATTTGACAAAATCAAGTATGAAACGCTTGCTATTTCAATATAGAAGTTGAATTTTTAATAAAATAAACCTCAAGTGCTATTTGTTTGGGAAAAAATAAAATTTTACTAAATGAGTTTTCAAGACAAAGACGTTGTATTTTCAAAATACGAATTGTGTAGTAGATAGTCTTCAAAGATCATACAGATGAAAAGATTTGTTCGTAAGGGACAAGATCATCCTTTTTCGAAATAGTTTTTAAGCGCTACTATATTCTTTGCTAAGAATTTTAAAATTTTATAATACAAGTTTGATAAATCAAAATAATAGATTTTTGAGTAAATATATTGCGTTTATCGATAGAATATTTTCAAATTGAAATGTTATCTCAAAATCTCAAAAATTTAAAAGTAATTTTGTTTAAATCAAAATGATAATTTTGCATAAAGAATGGACTTTTAATAATACTTTTTCTTACCAAATTAAGATGAAATAGATAATAGTCATTGAATTTTAAGAATTAGGTAACAACATAAACCAAATAGTAATATCATGTCGTTAGGTAATAAATAACGCTAGAGCCGACAACATAATATGTTATGCAGAATAAATAGTAAAATGAGAATACTTTATTGGAATATTAAATGTAATATCGGAAAAATATCTGCGATCGTGTCATCTGCGGTTGAAAAATCTCGGGCCTCACATTGGGTTTATAAGATTTTGGGCTCAACTAAAGAATTTCAAATCTGAAATTGATAAAAAGAATTCATCCATTAAATAACTAAATATTCTCATCTTAATATAAAAATAAATTTTGGGTTTACATAATATCCTCCTTAAACATAATTCCGTCCTCGAACTTCAGTTTACCTAACATAGTCCGGACCTAAAATTTTGGGTATTACATTATATCCCCATTTAACATAATTTCGTCTCCAACTTCAGTTTATCTAACATAGTCTGGACCTAGGGGTATAATTTTATGGTTTCCTCCATACATTCCTATGTTGCCTCTTCTTGGCAATGTCTACTCCATTGTATTTTGATTAAGTTTGCGTCTCAGTTTCTCAACTTATGCAAGTTTTGATCCAGTATTGCCACGGACCTTTCTTTGTATGATAGTTGCTTGTCCAATTCTACTGTTGCATAATTAACAATATATTCGGGTCACTCATGTATCTCTATATCATGGATACATGAAAAACATTATGCATATTCAACATTTCTGGTAGCAAATCTAGTTTATAGGACACTTTTCCAAACGCTCCAATATTTTGTACGGCCCAATATATCAGGGTTTAAGCTTCCCTCTCTACCAAATCTGAATATCCATTTCATCGATGATAATCTTAGGAGAACTTTCTCTCTGAATGCAACTCTCTTCTTTTTAAGTTGGCAATAAGACTTTTGTTTGTGTTATGTCACTTTAATTCTTTCTTTTTATCCTTTCTACGGCTTCAATGGTTCTCTTTACATGTTGGGACCCAAAATATTCTAGTCTCCAACTTCATCCCAAATGGATTGGTGATCAACACTTTCTCCAGTACAAGGCTTCATATGGTGCCATCCCAATGGTCGATTGGTAGTTATTGTTGTAAGCAAACTCGATTACTGGCAAGTGCCATTCCCAACTTCATTCAAAATCTAACACGCACGCCCTAAGCATATATTATTGTATTTGTATCGTCCTTTGATTGTCCATCCGTTTGGTGATAAAATACTGTACTAAATTTAATCTTGTCCTCACTATTCTATGCAATCCTTTCCAAACACTTGAAGTGAACCTCGTGTCTCTGCCAAACACAATTGACACTGATCCCCATGTAACTTTGTAATCTCCTCAATGTACGACTGCACAAACTCATCCATGTTGAACATTATGATCACTGGAAAAAAGTGTGTAGTCTTCATCAACCGATCAAATACTTCCTATATGGTTGAATTTCCTTTGGTCAACCTAGATAATCCAATTACAAAGTCCATTGTAGCATGTTCCTACTTCCACTCTGGAACATCGAGTCCTTGCAATAACCTAGATGGTTGTAGGTGTTCTTTCTTTACTTACTGACAAGTCATACATCTTTATATAAATGATGCAATAGATTCCTTCATGTTTATCCACCAGAAAACCTTTTTTAGATCTCAGTATATCTTGGTTCCTCCTGGATGCACAATGTATGTAATACAATGAGCTTCTTTCATGATCTCTCTTCTCAAATACTCATCTTTTAGGACGTGGGCTATCCCTTCATAAGTAAGTCTTCCATCATTTGCTTCAACAATAACTGTAATGTTTCTGGCTAAAGCTCGCTCTTTTCGTTTACACATAAACTTATCCTTTGATCATGCCTCCTTGATTCGGCTTCTCAAGGTAGGTTCTCCCACCATTGCTGCCATGATAGCTTTTGTACTCCTAGGTAGTATTATCAAAACAATCCTCATCTTGGTGAACACGTTGATTAGTTGCTTCTGCTTGATGATCATACTCGCCACATTGGCTTTAATTGGATTATAGTGGATTATACAACTATAATCTTTAAATAGTTCCAAACATCTTCTTTGCCTCTTGTTCATTTTTTTATGTGTGAAGAAGTACTTGAGGCTCTTGTTATCTATATTGATATCACATTTTCCACCTTACAAATAATGTCGCCATATCTTCAGGGCATGCACTACAACTACTAACTCCAAATCATGAATAGGGTAGCTAAGCTCATGTTAGCTTTAATTGCCTTGAGGCATAAGTTATCATCTTGCTTGCTGCATAAGTACACTTCTAGTAGTTTGTTTTGACAAGTCACTATAGATAATGAATCCTTCTGATGTATCAGGTTTCGTCAAAACATGTGATCTACCAAACCCTAGTTTAGTTAGTGAAAACTCAATTCACACTTATTGGTCCATTGGAATTTCTACACTTTTCTTGTTAATCGGGTCATTGGGCTGCCAGTGTTTGCAAATCCTTACTTTCTATAATATACAACAAGTTCTAAGAAGTTGTGAACTTCATTAACATAGGTTGGTGCATGCCATTCATTCACAACCTCAACTTTGGTTGGACCAACTTCAATGCCTCTTGCAGTGACCAAATAACCTAAGAACACTACTTGTTCCATCTAAAATTCAAATTTCTTAAATTTTAATATAGCTTGTCCTCGAATACATCAAGATCTCATCAATGAATGGAATGACAAATAGATCTAAGTATGTTTTCTGATTCACCAAATCCATGAAAATTATTAGTTCGTTGCTTAACCCAAAGGGCATCACAATGGACTCATGATGCCCATAACAGGATCTAAATGATGTTATGGGTATATCTCCTTCTTCGATCTATAATTAGTACTGTCACATCCCAATTAATAATCCAATATAATATAAGATATCCAATAGAGTACTACTCTTGACATTCATAAGCTTAGGCTCATCAAGAGCCATTATCTGAAACAAACAACTAAAACTATAAATACAACAAAAATCTACAGATCCTCAACATATAATTAAAATAAAGTTGAAAGTCACCCAACTATTATAAAATAAAATAATTACATTGTTCATATGCTAATGAATAAGTCATTTTAAAGGAAACTTCCATGAAGTCAATCCGGATCTAGAAATCTCATGCCAGTTTTACCGATCTCAAAATATTTGGTCTCTAAAAAGTTTTTATAAAATTATGGGGTGAGATAAATGAGCTTAGTGGATGAGGAAGAGGCATGCAATGGTTATTTAAAGAGCTGGAATATTTTCTTTTAGCCTGAGTAAAAGCACTTGGAGTGAAATATAGATTTTTTTATTTATGTATGCATGATAATGAACATAATCATATCACAATAATTTTAAATTATTAGAATAGACAATATATACCTCAATTTTGAGAACAATTAGTAGATATTTTATTTTAAAAATAGACAGCCAGTCAGTCAATCAGTCTCACAAAATTAAGCATAGGGTCGAGTGTTGATCAGAGACATAATCCGTTCATTCTCCTTATAACTTCCAAATAGTATTTGGCCAAAGCCTAGTAACCTAATCCCTCCTAGTTGGCTCGACGCCTCTTTAGATGTGGGATTTTTCCCAGAGATCATCATATTATGGAATACGCTTTACCTACGACCCAATCATCGGTTGGACACTCTATCCTCCATTGTTGGGATTAGGATCATGGGTATCAAACAGAGACCACATACGACCGACTAAATATATTGTTTCACTTACCTACACCGTAGTATGGCCCGAAGGAACCATATAAATTTGATAAACAGTCAATCCGAACAGTAATAATTTGAAATAATTCAATTGGCTCTCGGGCACAATCAATTTAAATAATTTTCTTGAAATAATTTGATGGTTCATAGGCCTAAATAATGATAAGCAATGTAGAGAAATTTATGTGCACATGTCCAATCTAATAGAACAATACTTTCAAACAGTTTAAAGATTCTCAAATACTCATTCATGTAGTCAATAGGAAATGAACATTTTTTTATTATTATATAATAAACTGAAGGTTAGAAATTGGGTCTTTAATTGGATATAAATTATGGGATAAACTGGTAAATAAAAATTTTAGACTTTCAAATTTTTTCTCATAAATTCTCAAAAATTACACGCCAATCCCTCAGTTTTTCTGAAATTACGATTAAACCCAACAGTTTTTCCTAAATAATTACAATTAAACTATTTGATTTTCAGAGAATTACATGTAAGTCTTCAATTTTAAGAAATCCTATATACCCTTTTTAACTTCTAAACAATAAAAAGAAAAAGAAATGGCCAGAATTCAAGAAAACCAATTCAAAACCCGATTTCAACAAATCCATCTTTGAATATCAATTTATAATCAATTTGCAAATAGTGCATCATCACATATTTAATTTAACAATTCAATATCAAAGTAATAGTTTCAATCATTTTTAGGCAAACATATTTGAGAGCAACTTAAAACTTTCACACACCTTTCAATAACCATGATCGTCCTCTCCAAATTGCAACTGCAACTCACGGCTTCTTGGAGAATTTTTTTCTTTAAGAATTTGGGTTCTAATCATTTCCTAGCTCATGGCTATAAGGATTTCTTATCCACAAATATGCCCAGACCTTACTAGATAGATGTTGGAAGCATTCAATTTCATGTGTTGGAAAAAATTAAAAGGAAAAACACAATCTCTTTTGTCTATCAGTTGTCGGTTGAATGCATAGTTAAAACAAAGAGAAGGGCTTGATGTTTTCTCGTGTTTTTAAGACACATAAAAGTGAACCTTGAAATATTTAAAATGGGTGTTAAAGTGGGCTTGGATCACTATTTTAATAGAATAATATTAAAGGAAAACTAAAAAAAATTCTTGTTTCTAAATTGAAATTGAGAAGTGCAATAAAGGTCCCAAAGTGTATGGAGGTAAAGTTTAGAAGGAGGAGGAGTTAAATAGACTTTACAACTTTTTTATTTTTTGAAATTAAAGTTTAGAAGTTAACCACTCAACAGATCTCTTGACAGAGTTGTTGATAGAGCAACTCAATTGAGAATAAACAACTTTTATAAAACCAATTTTCTTTTAATAACAACGGAAGTCTTAAACCCTTTTGAGTTTTGGCGATCAATACTTAGAGTTTTATAGAGTTATTATGCAAGCAAATAAGCAATGTAAATGACATAATTATAAAGTGCAGAATATAAATAACACAAGTATTTATAATGGTTCGAGGATGGGGTAATTTCTTTACGTCCACTCTTCTCCTACTCCAGGAAGAATCTACTAAGTATTAAGTGACTTTAGATACAAAGTTTACAAACAGTCCCAACAACTTTGTTCACATAGCCCATTGCCTAGATTCAGTTCTTCACTAGACTCTTCTAGCTACTTTAGCTAACTGATGATGCAAGACTTGTTCACACAATCCTCTTGCAACTCCAGTCTCTGGTTTGACAGGAACCTCACTGCACCCTTTCACTTCTAGGTGATGTAGACCCGAGTTTAATTTCACAAATTTTTTCTTCAACTGTTTTCACATCCTTAATCTTCCATAAAGTGTGTAGTATAAGGTGTTGTTAGGAAATTTATTGTATAGATTTTGATGATGCTTAAAAAACTATATATTAGAAAGTTGGCACCTCATATTTATGTATTTTCTACACTTGTAATAGATAAGTTTTAGTGACTCGAAAAACAAATGCAGGATTATAGAAGTATTCTTTGAAGAAAGCATCAAATGACTCGCACTTGAGTTCGTGAAGATTCGCTTGATTCACATCTCGAGTATAGTGTCGCAGAGTATACCAAAGTCTTTCAAAAGACTAACAAAGAGTACATCTTATAACTCTCTCTGAAGATTCAAATATTAGTCTTGAAGGGGTAAAGCAACTGCAGGACTAAAGTCAACTAAAGAAATCCGTTACAATGTGTCCAAGGAGGATATACATCGAAATCAATTAAGTACGATGTTTGACCATAAATGTTCAAGACATTTATGACGGTAAAGAGGTTCAACCTATAAGAAGCATATGCGGCCTAGATCATTTAGAAAGTTGTAGAGGTCGAAAGAATACAAGGAAATGTAAACATCAAAGCTGAAAGAAAGGATATGGCAACTGTCCAAGAATGGGATTTGAATGTTTCTCTCTCTGTAACAGAAAAATTTCAAATCCTCACTGTAAAAGCTGAGGGCTTTTCAGAGAGAACATACAAGAGACAAGAGACAAAACTCATGTGAACGAACAGAAAACTGATATCAAAAACTCTCTCTTGAGCTTTTCTGCAAATCCTCAAGCTTACTCAAGAACACCTCATCCAACACGCATTGTGAAAGATTGAAGCTGTTATTCAGTTGAAGAGGAACTTTGTAAAAACAAAACTGGGGTTTACACTACCAAGAATTGAAGGAAGTGTAGTGAGGTTCAAGTTGAACTAAGATTGTAGATCATAGAATGGCTATGTGAACAAATCCTGGAGATTCAAAGAGCTGAAGTAACTAGACAACTATCTGGTGAAGAGCTGAGTCCCATGTTTAGCTAGTTGTGTGATCAAGGCCATTTGGATTGTACCATTTGTAACCAAAGTGAATTGTTACTTAGTGGATCTTCCTGTAGAAGAAGAGTGGAGTTGAGAAATTACTCCATCCTCGAACCACTATAATTTTTGTTCTCTACATTATTGCACTTAAATTTCTGCTATTAATATTTTGTCAATTATTTGCTATCCAAACTACTGCATGATTCTCCAGAAAACATTAAGTGTGAACTAAATACAAAAGGGTGCAAGCCTTATTCTGACATAAAAGAAAACTTGTTTTATAAGTAGTTAACATCCTTCAGCTGAGTTACTCGATCAAGATCTCTTTTAAGGGAATTTTTGAGTGGTTAAATCTCCTGTTGAATCTCATCCCAGTTGTCTGAGGACTTAGCTATTTTCTTAAACTCTGATTTGTTAAAATCAAAAAAATGTAAAGTCAATTTAACCCCCCTTCTAGACTTTACTTGACACCACTTGGGACCTACACGTGTCTTAAATGAAGTTGAGGTCTTTTTATATTTAAGCTTTAGAGAGTATGCTTGCTTTGCAGATTCTTTTTTGAATTTTCACTTGTTGCTCTCGTTCGTGTGTCGTATTTCTCTATGACTTTTCCTTATCTTTTTGTAGTGTAGATTTGAATTTTGTTCGTCGAAAAGATAAAGAAATTCAAATCCCACTGTTGGACCTTTGGCATGTCCAATTTTTGCAGCTTGATGTTGACCTTTCCTTGTATTTTTCTGTCTCCTACACATTTCTGAAATTGCCAATCTGCAGTGGTCGGCCTCGGCAGGGCGTATTTCTCCATTTTTCGAGGTCTATTCTATTTCCGATTCTCTAACCCTAAGCACTAAATTTTAATTACTTTTTAAACATCAAAATCACTTTTACAACTGATTAAGTTCATCAAAAATCATCGTCAAGGCATTAAGCTTCTATTTTTTAAAAATGGTGGATAAATGAGACCAAAAATCACTAATTGTTCAAGTTCATCTACTAACTTAAATTCTTCACCAACAATTGCTTATACAACTTTTAAACATAATCTTAAACCATTAATATCAAGCTTAAATCACCATAAGTTAAATAAAACTCAAAATAAAAAACAAAGTCTAGAATCATCACATTAAACTATTAAACTACAATTTATCATGCTTTGAACAAACAAAACATCATCCTAAAAATTTCACATCTTGGCCGTCCCCTATGGTGTAATTAAGGGGTATATTTTTCATTTTCAAAACAAGATTGAAATACATAATCATGCTCCTACTAGTTCGATATAAAACAATCTTTAAACAAAAAGTGAAACAAAAATTATTTATTAAAATTATCATATTGGCCGAAAATAAAGCCTCAAAAATGGGGGTTGTAATCTTCATATTTTTATCCTCCTAAAAAGATTTCAAGAAAATACAAGAATTAAAGAAAAGATGAAGAAAATGTTACCATTGAAGCTTTCTTCAACAATGGAGGATTTTTGTCCAAGTATGGTAGTGTGAGGGTGTTGGGGGATTTTATAAAACGTAAGAGAGTTGGGGTGGGAAAATCCTCTTTTAAAAATTATTTATAAGAGTTAGTATTTTTAAAAATCCTTAAGTAAGCTATTATTATTTTTAAAAATTCTGAGAGTTAATTAAAACTCGTTTTTCATAAACTAGATGGTCACTAAATCTTAACAAAATGTGAGGTAGAAATTTAGTCTCGAATTCCCATAATATAAATAAGCACTTTAGTGAAAATCTTCGAAATTCACTTAATAGGTACAAAAATCTCGATACTAAAATTTATGTCCGAAACTCCATAATAATATGCATAATATGTCATTGTGATGTCCATTCATATTCATTACCGTAGTTAGGGGCACAATCAGTTTTCGGATGATCAAAATATATATAAAATGCATAAAGAGAGTAAATCGCACATTTAAAATATAAACTAGATATTGATGCAACATTATTCATGAATATTAATTTAAAAAGCTCGAGTAATTAAAAAGGACTGGGTCGTCACAACCTCCCCTACTAAAAAAACATTCATCCTCGAAATTCGACTTACTTAGTTAGGAATGTTCGGATACTTAACCAGGATCTCTTCCTCTCTCCCCCAAGTAGCCTCTTCCCTACTATGTCTCCTCCACTGTACTAGCACTAGAGGCACTTCTCGATTTCTCAACTTATGTACTTTTTTTCCCAAACTAGCGACAGGGCTTTCCTCACAGGCAAGGTTATTACTGACGTCCAGTTCCTCGTGATTAATGATGTGGCTTGGGTCGGAAATATACTTCCTAAACATAGATATGTGAAACACGTTATGTACCGCTGCAAGTTCTGGAGGTAGTGCTGAATGGTATGCGACATCTCCAATCCTATCCAAAATTTTGAATGGTCCTATATCATGTGGTATCAACTTTCCTTTCTTCCCAAAACGAACAACTCCTTCTCCAGGGTGCTACTTTGAGAAATACTTTGTCCTTCACTTCAAATTGTAGGTCCTTCATTCTTCTGTTAGCGTAATTTTTCTGTCGATCTTGTGTTGCCTTAATTTTTTGTCTCGAATCTTAGGAATCACTCCCAATGTTCTCCTCAATAATATCTGGTCTGAAAATCTTACGTTCGCCAACTTCATCCCAATGAGCTAGAGATCGACACTTTCTTCCATACAATGCTTCGTATGGTGCCATTTTGATAGTAGTCTGGTAACTGTTATTCTAAGAGAATTCCACAAGCGGTAGATAAGTCTCCCAACTTCCATCAAGATCCAACACAAATTGTTCTGAGCATGTCTTCCAATGTATGAATTGTTCTTTCTTGATTGACCATCCATTTGAGGATGATATGCGGTGCTGAACTTGAGCTTCGTTTCATAGCTACATGCAGGGGGTAAAACGAGGATCACGATCTGATATAATGGATACTGGCACTCCATGAAGGCTAACAATCTTCTCAATGTAAATCTAAGCGAAACGATCCATACCGAAAGTCATCCTTACCGTTATAAAGTGTGCGCTCTTCGCGAGTCTGTCCACGATAACCCAAATATCCTCATTCTTCCTCACGGATCTGGGTAGTCTTGTCACGAAATCCTTAGTAATGTGTTCCCAATTCCATTCAGGAATATCTAGTGGGTTTAATAATCTTAACGGCCTCTGGTGTTCGGCCTTCACTTGTTGACAAATGAGACATCTTTCCACAAATTTGCCTATCGTGCGCTTTATATTCCTCCACCAGAAAATTTCTCTCAAGTCCCTATACATCTTTGTTCCTCCCGGATGGGCTGTATAAGGTGTGTTATGGGCTTCATCTAGAATTTCCTTTCTCAAGTCCTCATCCTTAGGTACTCATAATCTTCCATCATAGACTAGCGTTTTGTCTAATGCAATTGCAAATCCCTGAATGTTTCTTGTGAGTACCCGTTGCTTCATCTAGTTGAGAAAAATATCGATCTTCTGAGCATCCTTGATTCATTGCGTCATGGTAGGTTGTACTGTCAAGGCCACAATCACGGCAACTGCCTGATTAGGTGGTCTCAAAATTTCCAACCTTAGATTGGAAAAGTCTCTTAATAGTGATTCTTGTTGTGTGAACAAAACTGAAATCTGCCCATTGTTCTTCCTACTAAGTGCATCTACCACAACATTAGACTTTCCTGGGTGATATTCAATGATGTAATCATAATCCTTCCCCAATTCTAACCACCTCCTCTGATGCATATTCAACTCCTTATGTGTGAAGAAGTACTTCAAGCTTTTGTGTTTCGTGAAGATCTCACACTTCCCACCATAATGAAAATAACGCTAAATCTTCAAGGCGTGCACTAGTGCCGCTAAATCCAAGTCATGAGTGGGCTAGTTTTGTTCATGCATTTTTAACTGACTCGATGCATAGGCTATGACTTTGCCATTTTGCATTAGCACACGTCCTAATCCTAGTTTTGACGCATCTATGTGAATTACAAATCCTTCGGTTCCCTCTAGAATTGTCAAAATAGGAGATGTCACTAATCTCTTCTTAAGCTCTTGAAAGTTGTTGTCACACTGGTCGGTCCACTAAAATTTCTCACTCTTCTTGGTTAAGTGTGTTAGTGGCTTGGCAATTTTTGAGAAATCCTGGATAAATCTTCTGTAATATCTAGCTAACTCTAGGAAACTTCGCACCTCTTTGGTGTTAGTCGGTGATTTGTAATCCAGTACTACCTCCACTTTGGATTGGTTTACTTTAATTCCATTGGCAGTGACAATGTGTCCTAAAAACACAACCCTGTCTAGCCAAATATCACACTTGTTGAATTTGGCATAATGTTTCTCCTGTCGCAAAGTTTCTAACACGATGCAAGGGTGTTCCTCATGTTGTTCCTTGTCTTGCAAGAATACCAAAATGTCATATATGAAGACAATAACAAACTTATCTAGACAAAGATGAAACACTGTGTTCATCAAATCCATAAACATTGTTGGCACATTGGACAAACTAAAAGGCATAACGGTAAACTCAAAGTGATCATATATTATCCTGAACGCTGTCTTAGGGATATCACAATCATTGATCTTGAATTGGTGGTATCCTGATCTCAAGTCAATCTTGGAGAACACACTGGCTCCCTTTAATTGATCGAACTAATCTTCAATCCTTGGCAAGGGATATTTGTTCTTGATAGTCAACCGGTTCAAATCTCGATAGTTGATGCACATCCTAAGGGATCCATCTTTTTTTTTCACGAATAGTATTGGCGCTCCCCAAGGTGAAACACTAGGTCGGATAAATTTCTTATCCAACAACTCTTGGATTTGGATCTTCAATTCTTGCAATTCCTTGGGCGCCATTCTGTATGGAGCCTAAGATATAGGTGCCGCTCCTGGCACTAAATCTATGGTGAATTCAACTTCACAATCTGGGGGAATTCCCAGTAAGTCATCTGGGAATACGTCCAAAAATTATTTGACCACTGATTCATCGGATGCCATCCTTTCCACTATCTCTTTCCCCATTACGTTCACCAAATATCCATGGCACTCTCTCTTTTGAAACATTCTGATAGCTTTTATTGCTGACACTATCTTTACTCTAGTGTTGGTCTTTGCCCCGTAAAAGATAAATCCGTCTCCATTTGATCCTCCAAACTCAATTTCCCCATCGAAACATTTAATGGTGGCTCGATTCTTACTTAACCAATCTATACCCAATATAACATCAAAATCTCTCATCTCTAGCATATAAAGATCAGCTTTCACTTGTTGACCACTAATAGTAAGTTCCAGTCCTCTCGTAGTTTTCTTAGTCTTGACAGTTTCTCCTGAGTCAATACTTGTTTCTAGTTCTTCATTCTTATCGCAACAGTCTAAACCTAGTTTTCTCCTAACGTTCTCATACATAAATGAATGTGAAGCTTCAGTATCAAATAATACAAGTGCAGGAATATGAGATACATGTAACATACCTATCATGGTCTCGTTTTCCTCTGGTTCCTCTTCATTGGTCATGGAAAAAACACGAGCCTTTCCCTTTCTATCTTGGGGACATCCAGGGCCTTGTTGGGGGCCTCCTACCCTCATTCCCTGTGGGGCCTGAATGCCTGGATTTGGGCAATTATCAATCCTATGTCCCAGTTGGTGGCATCTAAAACATGGCCCTTTCCTGGTTAGACACTCGCTGTAGTGATAATTCTGGCAAGTAGGGCATTTTGGTGCATTTCCACGAGATGGGACTAGGTTCCCAACTGGTTTGAACCTTTTTTTCGAGGGAACGAACTTTCCTTTTTGTGGAGGAACCAATTTCTTCTTCCCTGGGGGGTCGAGAGGTTTGGGGGTCTGATCGAGATTCAGACTATATGATATGATTTAGGACCTCTCGATCACCTCTCTGTAGGTGGGCAACCTCAAGCCTGATACAATGCTCCCAATCTATTGCCTTAGTCCCCTCTCGAACCTTTTTGCCTTCCTCCCATTTGTGTCCACCATCTGGGGCGCGAACCTAGACAACTGATTGAATTGTATTTCGTACTCAATCACTGATAGCACTCCTTGCTTCATATTAACAAATTTTGTTTCTTTCTGATCCCTAATTGATTCCAGAAAGTAGCGGTCCAGAATCATTCCTTTGAATTCGTTCCAGGTTAATTGTCTCTTTTGTCCCTCTGTCAGTGTCCTTTTGTGGGACGTCCACCAATGGGCCACACTCTCTGCTAGCTGAAATTTCCAACACAAAACCTTTTGTGTTTCCGAACACTCCAGGTGATCAAAAATCCTTTCCAACTCCATAATCCACTCTTCCGTAACGTTGGACCCTCATTTCCATAGAGTCTTGGTGGTGCGAATCGTCGGAATTGCTCGGTGCTCCTTGGGGTGCATTTGGCGCATTTTGGGGTGTCACTTGCTGAACAATACCCTGTAGGGTAGTCAGGAAGTCTCTTGTGAATTATGCCCCTGTTGCTCCTGCTACAGGAGCTGCTTGCTCGGGTTCTACTGCATGTTCGCTTGCAGTTGAGCTGATGGAGGCTCTCTCTCTACCCTCGGCCTGCCACGTTGTCTTCTTTGTGGTACCATTTTTCTTTATCAACTGTAATATTGTAGCGTCCTTGTTAACAATTGATCAAATGCGTCGCAGCCTGATAGCATGTACTTCGTAAGCTACTTTATGGCTTGGTTCCGACGATGTCCTAAGTGGGACACATAGGCTTTCAAAGGTTCACCCATGTTCATGGTGGCACTTAGATAGTCGCCATATACTTGTTATGGAGTCATCTGAATATATAAAAAGTTCTATCAATCTATTTGATTGTCGACTAATTGTCAGTCTTATTTCGAGGACTAAGTTCGAAAAGTCTAAGTTCATGAAGCATCAATTGATATAAGTTCAAAGTTCTTTATTCGTGAAGTTCTTAAAGGCATCACTAGTTTTTCAAGATATGTCGTACTAGTTATCATAAATTTCTGGTAAAGTTCCTCTAAAGTTCTTCATATTTCCTAATCACTCTTGTATGAGAAACAAGGCATAATCATTCATTTCATAAATTTCCTTGAAGTAATATGCAATAATCAAAGTATTTTACCAAATTATACCTCGAAGCGAGCGTGGGTTCTTCTAGCGTGGTTGTCCTTCCCATTTTTCAGTAATTAAGGGTGCGATTGGGTATACTTTCATTTTGAAAATTTTCATTTTGCTAGAGATTAGTGGCAAAAAAAATTTTGGGAGAAAAAAAGATGAATTTTGAGAGTGTGATTGGATGTGAGATGAAAAAGTAATGATGAAAGTTGATGTGATTTAAAAAAAGTAAAATAGTGATTGAATATGATTAGTAGTTAGAAATGTGTGAGTGAGTGAATAGTAAAATTTGTGGGAGAATGTGTAATAATGATTAGTTTTTTGTGAAAAAATGTGTAGATGTGATTGGTAAGATAAAAAATGAGAAAAAATGAAAGTGAGAGAATAGTATATTTTCTGAAAATTTTCTTAAACAATCGCATGTTTAGTCAAAAAATAACATGTATGCATATTTTAGCAATTATAGAGAGTTAACAAATATAGTATAATAGTACGACATGCTTACAAAATCAGAAGTTTACCCACCTTTGAAGTTTAACAGAAAGCTAGTGATCAAATTGATTGAATGAGACCGTATCCGATTGCACCGCACCTAATATAGTTAAAATTTTCAATTTAATGACATAGGACAATGTAGATAATCAATAAATAACTTAGTTTCTCAGGCTAAGTAAAGTCTAATACGTTCCTAAAAGTCAAATATCCTATAATCGGATGTTCGGTACCCTTTTAAAGAGCTTTAAAAATGATAGTTGTCCAAAGTCAACAACAAAGTCAAAAGTCAACATAAAAGTCAAAGTATGACTAATTAAATCCAATTAATCCCTAATTAATCACTTAAAAACTTCTAATCGACTAACAACTTGGTGTAGATAAAATTTCCGATTAATCGAACCCCTAATTTCTAAATTCATAGCTCAACTTTAAAATCTCGACTTATTTAAAAATAACACATCACCTCGAAAAATATCAAAAATATTTTAGTCTCGTCATTCTTAAAGAAAATCTTTCTGAAATCTCACGTTTCCCAAAAAATCACTTTATGTTGCTTCGTTAACTTTTTGCCTCGTAACCCGAGCCTACTAACCTAACACTTAGCATCAACTTTTCGAAAAGTAACATTGGTTTGCATGCCAAAAGCACATGTCACATCACATCATATTTTATGTCAAATCGGTTACTTTCTCTTACATACCTACACCTACACCTATCACCCACCCAACCAGCCTATCATCCTATCTCCCATAGCAGCCACTATTCATCACCACCACAACCACCTCCTGCCACCATCAGCCGCCGCCGCCACCTCCGGCAGGAGGTGGTCGGCCCCGGCGGGGCGTATTTTACTGTTTTTCGAGCTTTATTTGATTTTTTCGATTCTATAACCCAAGAACTAAATTTTAATCACTTTTTAAACATCAAAGTCACTTTTAAAACTGATTAAGTTCATCAAAAATCATGCTCAAGGCATTAGGCTTCTATTTTTTTAAATATTGTGGATAAATGAGACCAAAAATCTCTAATTGTTCAAGTTCATCTACTAACTTAAATTCTTCACCAACAATCATTTATACAACATTTAAACATCATTTTAAACCATTAATATCAATCTTAAATCATCATAAATTAAATAAAACTCAAAATCAAAAACAAAGTCTAGAATCGTCACATTAAACTATCAAACTACAATTTATCATGCTTAGAACAAACAAAACATCATCCTAAAAATTCCACCTTTTGGTCGTCCCCTATGGTTTAATTAAGGGGTATATTTTTTATTTTCAAAACAATATTAAAACACATAATCATGCTCCTACTAGTTAGATATAACACAATCTTTAAACAAAAAGTGAAACAAAAATTATTTGTTCAAAAAAAATCATATTAGCCGAAAATAAAACATAAAAAATGGGATTCTAATATTCATATTTTTATCATCAAAGTTCATTTCTATGGTTGATAATTGCATAGGATCATCCTCCTAAAAAGATTTCAAGAAAAGACAAGAATTAAAGAAAAGATGAAGAAAATGTTACCTTTGAAGCTTTCTTCAACAATGGAGGATTTTTTGTCTAAGTATTGGAGTGTGAGGGTGTTGTGAGGGTGTTGGGGGATTTTATAAAAAGTAAGAGAGTTAAGGTGGAAAAATCCTCTTTTAAAAGTTATTAATAAAAGTTAATATTTTTAAAAATCCCTAAGTAAGGTATTATTATTTTTAAAAATCCCGATAGTAAATTAAAACTCATTTTTCATAAATTAGATGGTCACTAAATCATAAAAAATGTGAGGTAGAAATTTAGTCTCAAATTCCCATAATATAAATAAGCACTTTAATGAAAATCTCCGAATTCACTTAATCGGTACAAAAATCTTGATCCTAAAATTTAAGTGTGAAACTCCATAATAATGTCCATAATATGTCATCTTGATGTCCATTCATATCTGTAGGTCCCAAGGGGTGTAAGTGTAAGGTTTAGAAGGGGGGGTTGAATAAACCTTACCAAATTTTCGATTTAGTCCTTTTAAATCTACATAGTTGATTCTACACAACACCGTGTCCTTGATGGACAATCGAATTAGTCGCTCAAGAGAGTTAATCTCTCAACAGACTCAAATTGAGCCATGATGGAGTAACTCACGGTTTGTTGGCTATAATTTAACTCAACTGTGCTTTTATTTTCATTGGAAGACTTAACACCCTTATGTTTGATTAAGCAAGATTTTAGAGCTTGATTTAGTACTTATAATTTTATCAAATGGATAGCAAATTTATCAAAGAGATATAAGCGATTAAAAGTGCAGAATTTAAATGCTTTGAAATGTAAATGACACAAGAAAGTTTTTATAGAGGTTCGAAGATGGGGTAATTCTTCTACTCCTCTCTTCTCCAACTCCTGGAGGAATCCACTAAGTAATGATCGGTTTACAAAGTGGTAACAGTCCGATACAAGTCTTGATCACAACAAATGACTTGATCCTTAGGGACTCGATCGAGACGCCTTGATCACTCACCGGCTTCTCGTGACGACTCGGCTTTCTTCTTCACAGGGCAACTGCCTTTGTTACTACAAACTCACTTGCTCAAGCTCTTTGGATTTGATCACGAAGCCCTCCAAAAGCTTAAGACTTGTTCACCTTGAACCTTTCTACAATCCTTCCTAGAATGTAGACCCCTTGTTTTTCGATTTTCCTCTTCAACCGATTGAAGTTCTCTTTCCTTCACAGTGAGTGTTGGATTGATGTACTTCGTAGCTTGAGGATTGAGAATGTTTCAGTTTTTCTAATATGCTTGTTTATCTCATATGTGTGTCATCTCTTTTTATCTCAAACAAACTCCTCGCCTTTTATAGTGAACTTTCAAAAATTTGCCCGTTGAAGAGATAGGCTTATTTTTGAAAGTCACTTTGCGATCGTTGGCTTACAAATTGGAATTGCCATTTCCTCGTATGAATTGTTCTTTCACCTTTTCGTAGTTCGACACGGTGTAGTGCTTCCCATTGGTTCATTCCTTTTGCACGCTTCAGGGACTGAGCACTCCAAGAAAGGTGGTATGGAGATATTACTTGTTTAAGTAAATCTCTTGATTTCTCGTGGCAACGGTTCTTTTACGCTTATCTCGACTTGACCGCATTTTCTTGCTTTCCCCAGGTGACTTAGAGTCACTTCCAATCATTGGATGACTCTTCTTGTCACTTCAACTTGAGACTTGGCTTTTCTTGAGTTGATTTGACTGATGCTCCACTCACCGCATCTCACCGCTTTTCCAAAGAGAGTTCCCTGCCTACTCTTCTTTGCCATACTCACTGTCTCGCAATGAAGTCTTCCTTCAAGTCTTCGATTGTCTTCTTGCATGTTAAGGCGTAGCCGACTTAACTCACCTCGGCCACTCTAATTGTTACAATACATTTTACAAAGAGAATTGGGCGCCAACTTTCTATTCTAAGTTTTACATGGCATTCATCAAAATCTAAACAATAAAATTCCTAACAATTTCCCCCTTTTTGATGATGCCAAAACTTAAATCATTCAAAGATGCAAACAAAGAATGATACATACAAATAGTGTATTGACATAGAATGTATGCGCAGAAATCAATTCTTTTTATTGATCATATCATTCTTGTTCCTTAACACAATCACAAGGTGTATCGAGCATATAATTGTCTTCACAAAAATTAAAGAATTTATACCTTTATTACGAAGACTTACATTGTATGTATTTATATAGTAAAATACACGAAGGGTTGGACAAAGAACACTTCATCTCCTTCGCCGTCTCCTTCTTTCATCTTGTTCAAAGATCTTCTTCTCTTCTTCTCTTTTTCTCGTCGTCACGTCATTTCTTTTTTTCTTCTCATATGCTTTCCTCGGCACTTCATCTTTTCTTATTCTTTCCTGTCTCTCCGCCATAGCCGAGTTTGTCTCTTGTTTTCTTCTTCTATTCTTTTTGCATACTCAGCGTTAGTTTTAGCCACTTTCAAATTTGCCACTTGGTCAAGCCCACCAAGATCCCTCCTTTCTTCCCCGGATCTACGTATTCAATATTCTTGGGCGAGGCCTAGGTCCGCTTCTTCTTCCCCTATCGCTTCTTCCTCTACTACCTCGGGCGTATATCAATCGGGTCTTCTTCTTTCCAAATGAGTGACCAGCGAGCGATCGCGGTTGTCTGTCTCGCTGTCACTTCTTCACATAATGTGAGACCCTTTTCTCAAGATAGTCCCAAGCTTGAGCCATAGACATATTTGCAAAGTATCCCCGACTCGAGCGTTTTAAATTCATCGACCGATCGTGGCTCGTCCCGACATCCGAGATGGCATAGGTGTCTCTCTCTTTGGAATGCCTCCGTGTTCTTTCAAGATGTTCATCACCCTGCATCCATTCTTCCTTCCACTTCCTTCATCCCTCGCTTCAATTGATTTTCTCTTTTCACCATAGATACAAAGTGTGTTGGAGTGGCGAGTCACGCGAGTTTGCTTTGCTTATAATGTCACCGTGATGAGACCTTGTTGGGGGTTTGTGCAATCATCAATGTCACATCCGTTGATCCTTCCCCCTCAACAAGCTTTCCTTTCTTCTCGTTTCAAGACTTCCTCCTCACCGATTTTCCTTCTTCACCGCTTCCTTTCTTTTTTTCGGCTTCGATTTTTTGTGCTTTAAGGTATTCCTCTTCCCCTTTTTGGCATCATCAAAGGATAGAGGAACCCAGAAACATCTTTGGCAAGCATGAAGTCGAAGTCTTCGATGGTTGAGTTCGCTTCAAGTCTGTGCGTTGTATGCAAAGACGAATTCAGACGAGTAGCGTTGGATTCTCACAAATCGCTTCATCTCACCATGAGAAGGTGAATTTTCTTGTCATGTGTTCTTCCAAACGCAGAGATCATTTGTATTTTGCTCACGCAGCAGCCTTGATCTCGGCAGTGTGAGCTTCATGCATATGCTCAATGTGTTCTCTCGCTTCGTCTTTGCATCGAAGATTTCCACTCTCCACACCAGCAGCTTGTTGAACAATTGTCCGAAGTATCTCACCTGTTCCACACGCATTGTTTGTTGTTTGTTGCCACCATTCCTTATCCGAATCATTATGCCTCTTAAATCACTGTAAGGGGTGGCATCTCTTTGTCCAACGCATGTCCAAAGAGGCCTCGATGCCTCTCCATCCTTTCAACCTCAAAGAAAGAGTGCCTTGAACACTTCTCGAACTTCAACGATTCTTCACATTGCGGTGATGGCCATACAACATCGAAGTCATAATCACCGAACGATGGTGTCGATGGAAGAACAGGAGCTGGTTTGTAATAGCGTGCTTGTTCGTTTTCAATCTTCGTGGAGTTCTCGTATCTCCAAAGTGAGAAAGGGAAAGATTCTACAAAAGATTCATCACCGCCAACCGGGATCTGTTCGATGATGAGCGGTGCGCGTGAAGTTCTTTTGGGAATCGATCCTCTGCAGCCTTGAGGAGCCCGAGCAGGGTCTCTTTTTCACTGGTTCTTTGTGAAGTAGACCCGCTTGCCGAGCCTCAACTGTCTTAACAGCCTTCGTTGGTCTCACTTATTTCTCCATTTCAGAGACGTCCTCGGCCTTATCGAGCGTCATCGGACGATGATGAGATTTCCATTGGTGGCTCATCATCAAAGTTAAAGGTTTGACGAGTAGTCTTAGGATCGACTTGCTCGTGCTTGGAACATCCGCACCGAGTCTTTTGGATTTGTCATGGGGATGACTCACTTCTTCTTCGCCTTCCGATCCCGGAAAAGTGACATCGTGGTTGTCCTGGGAATCATGAAGTGCGCTGATCTCCTTCTCGATGGGTCGATTATAGCAGGGAGGGATGTTCTCTACTTGGTGCTTTACCCTGGAAGTCTCAACCTCCCGTGGCCTTCATTTCCTCCAGCAGCTCTCTCTATCTGCGAGGCCTTGTCCTCCCTTTCGACAAAGTGTCACTGTCTTAGGGTCTTCTACAGATGGCATCCATTGAGTCTCAACCCCATGGATTGCACTTTCATCGCCTGCAGTGTTAACTCCCGTGGCTGTTCCTTCTTGTGCCTCGACCGCATCGCCAGCGGCGTCATTAGCCTTCGTAGGAGTTGGCACCTCGGTGACAGACAGTCTCAATCGTCTAAGCTTCGTTGATGGCAACTTGTTGTTCTTCTTGTGTTTGAATTTTCTCTACTTCGCCTCCTACATTCTTTTTGTGGAGTCATCTCAAATCCTCCGACCTTGCTGCAGGTGGAGGGAGTTTCCCCCTCGGGCGCACCACCGAGTGACTTGAATGGGGTCACTCGTCTCCAAGCTCCCGGCTTTCGATTGATTGATTGCTCGGCCGTTGGGGCAGGGTGGTAGCACACCTTCAATAGGGGTTGGCTCGATCAGGGTCCCCACTATCCCGCTTTCATCGCCATCTCCTTATCGCCTTCTTCCGAGTGAGTCTGGGGAAGTGGCGGCAAAGAAGAATAACAAATGGCTATTTGTCAACCACTCTCATTGGATCGATTTCACTGTGTTCGAGGACTCTCCTGGTCCCTCCATTAATCTTTGCTCGTAAAGGATTCTTGATTCGTGCAATGCTTGCTGCGATTTGCAACTCTTCTCGTGGCGGCAGATTCTCCTGGTTCCTCGTCACCGCCGTCGAGAAGACATCAAGGAGAGGATGTGTGTGTTACGTGGTGCCGAGAGATAGGGCGGATGCTTGCCTTCTCACGTGCTTCGCTTCTTCACTTTGCTTTTTCTCTCCTTGTCCTTGTAGATCTGCGGGATTTCTGTGCGATTGTCTTCATCCGTAGCCGGGAGCACAAAGAGTTAATCCAAGGAAATTTAGCAGCCTTCTTCTTCTTCTATGAACTCGGTCGTTGGAACTGCTCCGCGACTTGCTCAACTTCCATTTCCTCCACTCACGCAGACGATTTTGGATGTCCGGGTAAGGTGGAGATAGGATCATTACATCACTATCCGCTCCGCAGTTCTTCTTGTGCTTCAAACCAGTGTGAGCTACGACTTTGTCTTCGGTTGCCTCTGCTGATCGCCTTCAATGATTTGGTCTGTTTCATCAACTACATCTTGAGACTCTACTTCTCTAGTAGTCTCCTATTTGTGCTAGCCGAGTAACCGACTCACCTGGTTTCTCTGTCGGACCGCTTGACAAGTCTTCTTTGTCTCCTAGTTTGTACCGAGGATTTCTCGTTCGAGACGGTGTCCTCTCGAGTCTTGGGCGGCCGGGGCGGTCTTTGGTGTTTGTTTCGAGGAACCGCCGTCTTGGCTTGTCGCTTCTCCTCCTTTTGACGATCGGAGAAGGTATTTGTGAGTCCTTCTCGACCGCAGCTAGCAGGGGCAGGAGACACGGCCGGGCGGGTGACTCTGACTCGCTGCAGGGCGGAGCATGTTTGTTTTCTTTTGCTGCGGGGCAAGCATCTTTCTTAGCACCGCAGGCAGGGCGCTTTCTTCTTAGGGAGAGGAAGCATTTGTATCTTGGGTCACCGATTCCCCCTCATCGTGTCGCTCTCTTGGCGTAAGCTCGCTTCGAGCGCCCGAGAGAGGTTAGCTCAACATTCTCTTGTTAACATGGAAAGCCTTCCCATGCCTAAGAGGGACTCTTTTCACCTCCAATAGCCGCCAATCACTGTGGCCATATCCCAGGATCCTCCAAATGTGCCATCTTCTTTGAAGGACTTGTTCCCCACGCTCGCGAGTCTGCTTGTAGATAAACTCAGCCCAGATTATCTTCTTTTCTTCGATGATTGCAGCCATCACAATCGGCTTTGCCTTTTGACATTGGTCAAAGTCGCCAAATTTGATGTCGATACATTTGGCAACTATGTCCAACAATTTATGATAATCCTCCTTCAATCTCTTGTTTTGTTTGTGTGTGTATATTATTTTGTCAAAAAAGTCGGACTTGGCTATTTCTTTCCATGCGTCGGCCAAGTTTACATCAGCCTCTTTAATCTCGGATGCTCCTTCCTGGCGGTAGTGAGCAATATTCACCAAATCCTTGGCGTTGATAGTCACCGCTTCCCGTGAACAGATGACTTGATTCCTTCATCGTGAATCTCAAAGCATTCACGTAGAATTGTGCGACCTCCTCCACATAGGTCATCGGATATTCTAGCGTTAGAAACGGTTTTAGTCCGGGCGTTTCCAACTTCTCTCGATTTTCTTCACTAGGGTGTCATCGGACCCCCCGCTTCACCATTCCGTCGAAATCCACCGCCGAACCGGTGTGGATTTGCTTTCCTAACTTGGTAAAGTCATAAGTTGGTGCCATTTCTCGGATTATATCAAGGAAAAACTCGAAATTGATTTGCAGGTTGATAGGGTTTCGAGAGTATTTTGCCTTTGCCTTTTGAGAGAAAGAGATGAACAGTTTTTAGAAGTGTGAGAGAGAAACGGACGAAAATGGTTTAAATATGGTTTATGAAAGGACGTGCGGTGCGTTTTTGAATTGTGATCGAAATCAACGGCTTGATTTCGCACGCCTATTGAGCATTTCATGTCTCGTATTTAATGCGGCAAAGATTTATATCCAATCATAAGCTTGGTGTGCAGCTTTATGTCCGTACACATCATCATTATCTTTGACGTATTCCTTAAAACATTCCCGCTTAGTCAAAACGATCGCGTTTTTGTCACTTTGCTCATAAGTCGCTTCAAACATCTCTTAGCCGATTTAACTCTACTTCTCACAGTTCTCTTAGCGACTCAACTATCACCGACTTGGTGTAGTCAGTCTTTCCGACATACTGGTGATTTATTGAGTGATTTTTTTTCGGCTCTTTTTCTCCCCTTTTCTCGTTCCATTTCTCTTCTTTGATTTGTCCGAGTGTCACTCACCAATTAGCCCCAACTCATGCTTGAGTTCTTCAAATCTTGACTCACATAATGGTTTTGTGAAGATGTCGGCTAGTTGTTTATCGGTTGAGATATATTCCAGGATGATGTCCTTCTTTTCAACATGATCTCTTATGAAGTGATATCCGACATCAATATGTTTTGTTCTTGAGTGCAACACAGATTTTGAGTGATTGCAATTGCACTTGTGTTATCACACATGATTGGAATTTCTTTTTCTTCAACTTCATAATCTCTCACTTTGTCTCATCCATAGGACTTGGGCACAACACCGCCCGCAGCTATATATTCTCGCCTCGCCTTGTAGAGGTGGCTATTGAGTTTTGCTTCTTGCTAAACCAGAAATTAGTCTGTTTCCTAGCATTTGACATGTGCCTCAAGTGCTCTTCCCTGTCCACTCGCATCCAAAGATAGTCGAATCAATAGCCAATTAGCTTGAATCCACCTTCCTTTGGATACCATAGGCCTACTTCTTGGCTTCCTTTCAAGTATCTCAAGATTCTCTTAGTCTGTGTCATATGGCTCTCTTTTGGAGCAGATTGAAATCTTGCACATACACCTACAAAGAAAAGTGATGTCCGGCTGCTAGCCGTGAGATAGAGCAATGATCCAATAAGTGCTCAGATCTTGTTTGATCTACAGGCTTGCCACCGCATCCATGTCCATTGTGATCGATGTGTTCATTGGTATTTTTACGTAAGACTTCTCCTCCATACCAAACTTCTTCATTAAATCTCTCGTGTATTTTGTTTGACTTATGAAGGTTCCATCCTTCACTGCTTTCACTTGAAGTCCAAGGAAGAATGTCGGCTCTCCCATCATGCTCATTTCAAATTTACTTTGCATGAGGTTTGAGAATTTTTCACACACTCTTTGTTAGTGGATCCAAAATGATGTCATCCACATATATTTGAACAAGCAAAGATACTCTTCTTGTCTTGAATTCTGAAAAGTGTTCTATCTACTTTTCCTTTTGTGAATCCATTTTCGCTTAGAAATTGTGACAGGTATCATACCACGCTCCGGGTGCCTGTTTCAATCCATACAGGGCTTTCTTGAGTTTGTATACCTTGTCTCCAAGAGTCTTCTCGCTCAAATCCTGGAGGTTGTTCAACATACACTTCTTCTTCCAATAAACCATTTAGGAATGCACTTTTTACATCCATTTGATATACAATGAAATTCTTGTGAGTCGCATAGGCAAGAAACATCCTTATAGCTTCCAATCTTGCTACAGAGCAAATGTTTCATCAAAATCTATCCCTTCTTCTTGGCAATATCCTTTGGCTACCAATCTTGCTTTGTTTCTTACCACGAGCCTTCCTCGTTCATTTTATTTCGAATACCCATTTGGTGCCAATAACATTTTGATGCATGGGTCTTTGCACTAATTCCCACACTTTATTTCTTTCAAACCGATTCACTCTTCTTGCATAGCTTGAATCCAATGTGTGTCATCCAATGCTTGTGACACATCTTTTGGCTCTATTTGCGAGATGAAGCATGTGAACATAGCTTCTTGTTGAGTTCTCGATCTTGTCTTGACACCTTCTCTTATATCTCCAATGACAAGTTCTCGTGGATGGTCTCTCACCATCTTACATCAGTTGGAGTAAGTTAGCTGGATTCATCGACTTGCACCGTGTTCTTTGTTGTCGCTCTCTCGTAATCACTTAGCCGCAAATTTTCCACTGTTTTTGAGATTCACTATCTCATCTTCTTCTCAATTGATAATTCCACTTCACTTGAAAGATAGGGACTCTTACAGTATGGTTGGATGATTCACTTATCAACTCGACTCTTCAATGTCTTCTCCATTAACATTTGGCTCATCGAATACTACATGAATGGATTCTTCGTAACCATAGTTCTTTTGTTGAGTATTCTCAGAGGCTTTGCTTTCACCGAGTATCCTAAGAAGATACCTTCATCGCCTTTAGCATCAAAAGCCTTTAGGTTGTCTTTGCCATTGTTGTGAATGAAGCATTTACATCCAAATATTCTCAAATATGAAACATTTGGTTTTCTTCCAAATCCGATTTCATAGGAGTCTTTGTCACCGTCTGCTTTATCATACATCTATTTTGGGTGTAGCAAGTCGTGTTGATTGCTTCACCAAAATCTTTTTGTAACCCCCCGCTTGACTAACATGGTCCTTGCCGCTTCTTTGAGAGTTCTGCTCCTTCTTTCTCGCAACTCCATTCTCACTGTGGAGTCCTTGTCTGCTGATAGTTCATGACCAATACCATTCTCAATACAATACGAGTTATTATTCCATTGACAAACTCGCCTTCCTCTATCCGATCTTATTTTGATAATGGTTTGACTCTTCTCATTTTGAATCCTTTTCATCACCGTGGTAGTTTTTGTAGAGTTTCTTTCTTCTTACTTACACATGAATATTGTCCATGTATATCTTGAGTAGTCATCTACTACCACCAAGGTGTATTTCTTTCCAAATAGATCCATATGAAGCGGATGCAATATTCTTGTTGAGGATGGGCATGTCTTTTCTTTGAATGACGACTTGATTTGTTTTCCCTTCCGACATGCATCACATATACTCTCCTTCTTGTATACTCGAGTCCGAAGTCCTTCTACAAGATGACTTCTTGCCACTTGTTAATTGTTTTGAAATTCAGGTGACTCACCTTTTTGTGCCATAGACAACTTGATTCACCAGTATTCTTTGCTAGTAGACATGTCTTTGGGTGTTGCATGACCAATCCACTACATACATATTTTTCTCGTCTACATCCTTGCAAACCACTTCATTTGATTCAATATCTTTGATTTGGCACATACCCATGTTGAATCCAACATTGTAGCCCTTGTCACGAGCCGATCGATACTCGATAAGTTGAAGTTGAGTCCTTCAACATATGCAACATCTGTGATTTCTAATCCATTCCTCTTGATGGATCCAATGCCTCTTATTTCACCAGGAGCTTCATTTCCTCCAAATATGACTTTTGCTCGTTTGACTTCCTTGAATTTTGACAGATTTCTCTTATTTCCTCGTCATATGTCTTGAATGTACCACTATCCATGTACCAGGTTCCTTGGCACTCACTGCTCCTTGAACCCGCAATCAAGGAAATTAAGTTTTAGGTACCCATACTTGTCCGGGTCCCGAGGGGTTAGAATTGTAAGATGATCCAACCAACCTATAGCCAAATGATTTGACTCTAAGGGGTTGCCATCTATCGCTGCCATAATCATAATTAATCCTGGCAAATTGCTTGGGAATTCTAGGTTCATACAAATTGCTCTTTTGTCTCAGTATGCCTGCATATGTGTTTTAGCAATTGCCTTCCTTGGGTAATTGTGGTGTTTTTGCGTGTAGTGCCTAGGTGCATATGTGTCTTTGATGAAAGCTCTTATACTTTTGGAATGGCCTTTCTTGAGTTCTAGGCCTTTGCCATCCTGGCTTATATTCCATAAGTCCGTGTCGATATTCACATTATTCCAATCACTTGGCTTGGATATTTTCTACCATTCCCATCATATGTATTTCTTTTATAGGTTTTCTGGGATGTTTGGTAGCTCGCTTCTTCTTTACAGAGTATTTTCTTTGGAGTTTGGCTTTGGGACTCGGTGAATCTCTTCTCACTTGTCCTTTCAAAGACTCTCAACTCGGCCGTTTTCCTTTTCCTTTGTAACCAAGGCCGCTTTGCTTAGTATTGTGCTTTGGAGTGAATGTGTGTGCAACATTTAGAGTTTTGGATTTTTCGGACTCTTCATGACTTGAAGATCCTTTTTCCAAAATTACTCTTGAGGTTTGACATGGCACAGAGGAATTAAATCCTAAGCCTATCTTGTCTCCACATTCTCTTTGACTCATAATAAGATCATCCAATGATTTAGATGCCTTAGTGAATGAGGCAATAACATTCTTGAGGTCATTCTCCCTCTTTTCTATAGCAAAGAATTTCTCGCTACTAATTTAGCATTTTCAAATTTTTAAACTTTCATTTTCAACAACTATTTGACTTAGAGTACTCGGCTCCTTAGTCGGCTTTGAGTTTTGACTTTTGAGTAGGCTGTTTTCCTCATTCAATAGTGTGTGTGAGGATTTAATGTGTTCAAAATCTTTCATCATTTTGCCTAATGAATCATAAAGATCAGAGGTGATGAAGTCTCGTGTGTCACAATCACTATCACTAGTGTCCGAGCTTGTTGAGTTAGATTGTACCTCATCTTCTTGATCTTGTTCTTTGGCCATCAAGCGGATCGGGCTTCTTCTTCGAGTCACTTGAGTAGTCGCTTCACCGCTTTGCTCTGAATCGTCTCTCTTGACTTGGCTGTCTCGGGCCTCTGCAGCCATCATTGCCTTTTTCTTTTCTTGTCTTCTTTCTCAAGACCTTTCTTTCTTCTTCATCCCCGTACTTTGCCGACTACAGGATATGAGCAATCAATGGCATAGTGACCTGGTTGTCTATAGTTCCAACATAGATATTCAGCCTTTTGATCACTCTTTCCATTCTTGAGTTGTCGCCCTTTGATACTCAACTTTTTGACGATCCGTTCTCTTGGTTGGCCTGTCTTCCCTTGATTTGGAGGAGCCGAGTGTCTTCCGGAAGATTCACCCTTTCCTTTCTTGTAGTTCTTATTAAAGAACTTGTTCAATCTTTTAACCATCGTGGCTATTTCTTCTTACGGGTCGATGACTTCTTTGACCTCGCTCTCTTCCCATCTTTAACAATTAGAGCAAATTGTTTTGGGTGCAAATGACTCTTCCTGGTCTTTTCTTCTCACTCAAACTCGTAGGCTTTGAGGTCCGAGAATAGTTCATGGTTGGATGTCTTTGATAGGTCCATGGAATGTCTCGGTGCCATGACCTTCATTTCCCATTCACCGAAGACTTTTTAGGATCTTCATACACATTTCTTCTCGTATATTCCTTTCCAAGTGTAGACAGCTCATTTGTGATTTCTCAGAACCGAGCATCCAGGTTGATCCAGGTTTTCTCCCGAGATCATTTTGAAGTTTTCAAATCTTTGTACACCACCGATAATTTGTTTTCTTTGATTTGCTCACGAGCCTTCACAAATCAATGTCAACTTGTCCCATTTCCTTAGTTTTTTTGCAAGATTTGACTTTATTGAACATGGCTTTGTCCAAGGTTTTGTAAAGGATGTCCTTGGCTACATTGTCCGTTGTATCTTTTTCTCATCATCATTTGTCCACTCGGTTCTTGGTTTTTCAACCATGACCGTCCGGGAGCAAAGATCTTCTTCTCCTTCACCGCAACTCTTCGTCTGTACCGTGTTCACCTTTAATATTTGCAGAGGCCCATCTTCTATCACTATCCACATCTCATCATGTAATGCCGATAGATGAGCCTCGCATACGAATTTTCCAATCATCAAATTCTTCAATAGTGAACATAGGGATGCGTGTCAAATTTGCTTCCATGATAATGACTTTTAATGATAAAAAGAGTTTTGAAAATTTAAGTACTAAAGCGGACTTTGAAAAGTTTGGAGATCTAGTTCAAGAAACCGGTGCGGAGGGTTCAATGAACCAACCGCTCTGATACCACTTGTAGGTCCCAAGGGGTGTAAGTGTAAGGTTTAGAAGGAGGGGTTGAATAAACCTTACCAAATTTTCGATTTAGTCCTTTTAAATCTCTGACAGAGTTGATTCTACACACCAGTCCTTGATGGACAATCGAATTAGTCGCTCAAGAGAGTTAATCTCTCAACAGACTCACTCGAGCCGTTGATGGAGTAACTCGATTGTTGGCTATAATTTAACTCAACCGTGGTTTTATTTTCAGCGAAGACTTAACACCCTTATGTTTGATTAAGCAAGATTTTAGAGCTTGATTTAGTACTTATAATTTTATCAAATGGATAGCAAATTTATCGTGAGATATAAGCGATTAAAAGTGCAGAATTTAAATGTTTGAAATGTAAATGACACAAGAAAGTTTTTATAGAGGTTCAAGATGGGGTAATTCTTCTACTCCTCTCTTCTCCAACTCCCCGGAGGAATCCACTAAGTAATGATCGGTTTACAAAGTGGTAACAGTCCGGATACAAGTCTTGATCATAACAAATTCGACTTGATCCTTAGGGACTCGATCCGAGACGCCTTGATCACTCGGTGGCTTCTCGTGCGACTCGGCTTCTTCACAGGCAGCCGCCTTTGTTACTACTGACTCACTTGCTCAAGCTCTTTGGATTTGATCACGAAGCCCTCCAAAAGCTTAAGACTTGGTTCAACCTTTAACCTTTCTACAATCCTTCCCGGAATGTAGACCCCTTGTTTTCGATATTTTCCTCTTCAACCGATTGAAGTTCTCTTTCCTTCACGGTGAGTGTTGGATTGATGTACTTCGTAATGTAGGCTTGAGGATTGAGAATGTTTCATTTTTCTAATATGCTTGTTTATCTCATATGTGTGTCATCTCTTTTTATCTCAAACAAACTCCTTAGCCTTTTATAGTGAACTTTCAAAAATTTGCCCGTTGAAGAGATAGGCTTATTTTTGAAAGTCACTTTGCAGTCGTTGGCTTGCAGTCCTTGGAATTGCCATTTCCTCGTATGAATTGTTTTTTCACCTTTTCGAGTTCGACACGGTGTAGTGCTTCCCATTGGTTCATTCCTTTTGCACGCTTCAGGGATCGAGCACTCCAAGAAAGGTGGTATGGAGATATTACTTGTTTAAGTAAATCTCTTGATTTACTGCAACGCTTCTTTTACGCTTATCTCGACTTGACCGCATTTCCTTGCTTTCCCCAGGTGACTTAGAGTCGACTTCCAATCATTGGATGACTCTTCTCACACTTCAACTTGAGACTTGGCTTTTCTTGAGTTGACTTGATGATGCTCCACTCACCGCATCTCACCGCTTTTCCAATAGAGTTCCCGTCTACTCTTCTTTGCCATACTCACTGTCTCGCAGTCAAGTCTTCCTTCAGTCTTGATTGTCTTCTTGCATGTTAAGGCGTAGCCGACTTAACTCAGCTCAGCCAGCTCTAATTGTTACAATACATTTTACAGCAAGAATTGGGGCGCCAACTTTCTATTCTAAGTTTTACATGGCATTCATCAAAATCTAAACAATAAAATTCCTAACAATATCCATTACCATTGTCACGCCCCAAATTTACATACCCAATAAAATAAATAGCATCTAATAAGGTACAACCCAAATATTCAAACTTAGGCTCATCAAGAGCTATTATCTAAGTACGAACAACTAAAAATAGAAATACAGCGGAAGTCTATAAATCATAATATACAATTATAATGGAGTTGTAACTCACCTAACTATTACAAGATAAAATAGTTATATTGTTCAAGCGCTGATGGATAAGCCCTTCAAGCAGAAACCACTATGTAGACTCAACTTTGAGCTAAAAGTCTCATGTCAGTCTCATCGATCTCAAAGTATTCAGTCTCTGAAATATTTTATAAAATCGTGGGGTGAGCTAAACGAGTAGGTTGGGTAAGGGGAATGCAATATTTGAATACTAAAATATTTTCTTTTCAATTGAGAATACTTAGTGTGCCAAAAACTTATTCATGTATGTATGACAATGGTGCACAAAAGATTCATTAATTTTATGATGCTAGCAGTGATGCAATGCATATTGTACAACAGTTACTCAAGTACAGTAAATATTTTACTTTGCAAATGGTCAATAGATATTCCAATTTTTAAAACCAATAATGGATATCTCATTTTAGAAACAAAGTATAAATAGTTAATCAATTAGTTCGTCAACCCGAAATAAGAAACGTAGGATCAATGTTGATCGGACACTGATCCTGTCCGTTCTCCTTATTGCGCTCAATAATATTTGGCCGAAGCCCAGTCACCTTATCCCTCCCCGTAGGCTCGACGTCTCTTTAGCTATGGGCTTTTGCCCAGAGATCGTCATATTCATGAATATACCGTTCTACGACCTAAATTATGTCGCCGTCTCCGGCCCGACCCGAAAATGGGATTAGGCATATGGGTAGTCAAACAAGGACCACAGACAATCTGTTGGATCCATTGTCCACCCTACCCAGACCTCAATAGACTCAAACAGTCAATACTTTTGTCAAAATGGCATTTATTTGCCCAAGGGCCAAGTCAAGCAGTTGCAAGAATTATAATGCAAGCGAAAATATAAATTCATACCATGATTGATGCAATTTATGTTTTATAAATAAACTAAATTACCTTGAAAGAAAAGAAATGAAACAATCATAGAACAATCTATTATTGTGAAAGCATGAAAATGATTATCGTGAAATTATGCAATTGCTCAATGTCATGAAGTTCGTGAAATGGCTAATGTGGTGAAACTTATGAAATTGCAAGCAAACCTAATTTTCTTTAGAAAAATGGTAATTTGCCCACCTTCACTTTGATCACCAAATTCCTCCAATGAATTCATCAACTAAGTTTGCAAGGATTCATACAATAAAACCCAACAACTATTACAAATTATCTACTTTTATTATTATTGTTATTACTATTATTTTAGTACTATTTTTATTACATTATTCTTATTCGATTAATTATTGTTATTCAACCATTTGAAAACTATAGTTTATTCAATCCATATCACAGAACTTTTATCAATTTATGAGGTCCCAAAATCATGCGGTAATTAGGACTAAAGTTATGAAAAGAATGGGTACTTAGCCTTATTCTTATAGACAAATTAAATATCAAACATGTAATACTAGTAAACTTTATTTAAGGCCCAAGTTACAAAGACCCATGTATTCTGTACCAACACAACTTCCAAGTTCTTTATAAACAATTAAACCATAACAAACTAATCTAAACAATCAGTTTAACAAAGTCAAGAAACTACTTAGCTTACCCAATTACACGTAGCATATTTATGTTTAAATCTAATTCTCTCCAAAATAATAATATCTAAGTATATGTTTTTCTTTTAAAACACCCTTAACTGACCAAATTCTTTAAACTAACCAGTTCAGAAATCCATTTCAACAACAAATATCAGTTTATCGATTATTTTTTCCGAATTTATTAAAATGAGTTTACCCACTTTTAGCTTAAGTCCTGCTCACGATAGGATCATCGGTAGCACAGCCGGAGTCTATAGAATTAAGAAATGGGTGGACTATAGAATTACCAATTTAATGGGCTTGATTGAAGGTTTGGAATGGTGGATAAAGAAATGTTAAAATTACATGGATTATAGATTGATAAAGTTAAAAGTCCGTTAACTAAGTCTATCTATATATGATTATTAACCATTAAATCTCTCCCACATAATAACCCAATATATCCGCATTTGTTAAATAATACTAAAACTAATCTCTAGGGGGAAAAAACGATTTATAAAATTCTTATTTCTCTAACAATTCAAAATTGACAACTCTTGTACACCCGATATAATATAACCAAAAGAATGTATATATAAAAAAAATCATGGCTCAAATATTTATCATTTTGACACTTACATTGTTATTTAAATATGGGGTCTCACAACCATAGTTACGGGCGCAATCGGTTTTCGGATGCTTGAAATATATATAAAATGCATAAAGCGAGTAAATCGCACATTTAAAATGTAAACTAGATATTTGATGCAACATTATTCATGAATATTAATTTAAATAGTTTGAGTAATTTAAAAGGGTTGGGTCATCACACATGTGCTTGGAGTGGCAGTAGACCAATCTACCACATACATATTATTCTTTCTGATCCCTGAAAATACAACCTCATTGGTTTATGTGTCATTGATTTGGCATTTTCCCATATTAAAACCAACATTATAGCCTTTATCACAGGGTTGACGGATACTCAGTAGATTAAAGTTTAATTCTTCAACATAGACAACATCCTTGATTTTCAATCTATTTTTCTTGATTGATCCAGTGCTTATGATTTTCATTGGAGCTACATTTCCTCTAAATATAACTTTAACTCTTTTTTCTTCTTTGAAAATTGATAAGTTACTTTTGTCTCCAGTCATATGCGTAGAAAAACCACTATCTATGTAGCAAGATCCTTGGCACTCAGATGTCTTATGAACCTGCATCAAAGAAATCAATGTTTAGGTACCCATACCCGTGTAGGGCCTAAGAGATTAGCACTATATGGTGATCCAACCAACCTATAGCCAAAAAGGTCTGACTCTAAAAGGTTGCAACCTTTCAGTTCCATAATCATAATGAATGCTTGCAAATCGCTTTGGTGTTTTAGCAACATATAACTGTCTCTTTTATTTGTATGTTGAGTGTTCATGTGAGCATTTGAATTCTTGTGATAGTGTTCGAAATATTGTGCCTAGTGTGCATTGTATCTATATGAAGGAGTGTGCTGATATACATGCCTAATGAATGACCTAAATTGGTCTTTGGCATTTTGCCATTGTGGTTTATTTTCCTTAGGAATTTTCTGATATTTCATGGATGGATTCCAATCAACATATGTAGGATAGTTTCTACCATTCCCTTCATTTATTTTCTTTGGCAGTCAACATTTAGAGTTTTAGAGAGTTATTATGCAAGCAAGTAAGCAATGTAAATGACATAAATATAAAGTGCAAAATATAAATGACACAAGTATTTATAATGATTCGAGGAAGGGGTAATTCATTTACGTCCACTCTTCTCCTACTGCAGGAGGAATCCACTAAGTATCAAGTGACTTTAGATACAAAGTTTACAAACAGTCCCAACAACTTTGTTCACACAACCCATTGCATATATTAAGCTCTTCACTAGACTTTTCTATCTACTTCAGCTAACTGATGATGCAAGACTTGTTCACACAATCCTCTTGGAACTCCAGTTTCTAGTTTGACAGAAGCCTCACTACACCCTTTCACTTCTAGGTAATGTAGACCCGAGTTTAATTTCACAAATTTTATCTTCAAATGTTTTCACATCCTTAATCTTCCATAAAGTGTGTAGGTTAAGGTGTTGTTAGAAAATTTATTGTATAGTTTTTGATGATACATAAAAAACTATATATTAGAAAGTTGGCACCCCATATTTATGTACTTTCTACACTTGTAATAGATAAGATTTAGACTGACTCGAAAAACAACCAAGCAGGATTACAGAAGTCTTGCTGAAGAAAGCATTAGAAAAGACTCACACTTGAGTTTGTGAAGATTCAATTGATTCACAGCTGAGTACGGTGTCAGAAGACTCTCAGCAGAGTATACCAGCCAAGTCTTTCAAAAGACTGACAGCAGAGTACATCAGATAACTCTCTTAGAAGATTCAAATATTAGTTTTGAAGGGGTAAAGTAGCTGCAGGACTAAAGTCAACTAAAGAATTTCGTTAAAATGTGTCCAAGGAGGATATACTTCGAAATCAATGAAGTACGATGTTTGAACTTAAATGTGCAAGAAATTTATGACGGCAAAGTGGTTCGACCTATAAAAAGCATATGCATTCTAGATCATTTAGAAAGTTGTAGAGAATGAATACAAGGAAAGGTCAACATCAAAGCTGAAAGAAAGGATATGCCAACTGTCCAACAATGGGATTTGAATTTTTCTATCTCTTTAACAGACAAAATTCAAAATCCTCATTGTAAACGCTGAGGGCTTTTCAGAGAGAATATACAAGACACAAGAGACAAAACTCATGTGAACGAGCAAAAATCTGATATTCAAAAACTCTCTCTTAAGTTTTTCAGCAAATCCTCAAGCTTACTTAAGAACACTTCATCCAACACACATTTTGAAAGATTGAAGTTGTTATTCAGTTGAAGAGGAACTTTTTAAAAATAAAACTGGGGTTTACACTACCAAGGACTGAAGGAAGTGTAGTGAGGTATAAGATGAACCAAGATTGTGGATCGTAGGAGGGCCGTGTGAACAAATCCTGAATATTCAAAGAACTGAAGTAACTAGACAGCTATCAGGTGAAGAGCTAAATCCTAAGTTTAGCTAGCTGTGTGACCAGGCTATTCGGATTGTACCATTTCGTAACTAAAGTTAATTGTTACTTAGTGGATTATTCATGGAGTAGAAGAAGAGTGGAGTAGAGAAATTACCCCATCCTCGAACCACTATTAAATTTTTGTTTCTCTACATTTTTGCACTTAAATTTCTGCTATTTATTTTGTCAGTTATTTGCTATCCAAACTACTGCATGATTCTCCAGAAAACACTAAGTGTTAACTAAACTCAAAAGGGTGTAAGTCTTCTTCTGACATAAAACAAAACTTGATATAAGCAGTTGACATTCTTCAGCTGAGTTACTCTATTAACAACTCTTTTAAGGGAGTTTTTGAGTGGTTAAATCTCCTGTTGAATCTCATCCCAACTGTCTGAGGACTTAGCTGTTTTCTTAAACTCTAATTTGTTAAAATCAAAAAATTGTAAAGTCAATTTAACCCCCTTCTAGACTTTACCTGACACCACTTGAGACCTACACGTGTCTGGAATGAAGTTTGAGGACTTTTTAAATTTAAGCTTGAGAGAGTATGTTTGCTTTGCAGATTCTTTCTTGAATTTTCACTTGTTGCTCTTTTTATTGTGTCGTATTTCTCTATGATTTTTCCTCATCTTTTTATAGTGTAGATTTGAATTTTGTTCGTCGAAAAGATAAACAAATTCAAATCCCACCGTTGGATATTTAGCATGTCCTTACTTTGCAGCTTGATGTTGACCTTTCCTTTTATTTTTCTATCTCGTGCACATTTCTGAAATTGGCAGTTTGCAGGTGCTCTTCTAGTGGTTGAATATCTTTTGCCTTTATAAAATTACTAGCATATTTATGGTCAAAAATTGTACTTCGACTTCTTTAATGAAAGTTTTCCTTAGACTTAGTGCAATAGAACTTGTCCAGCTAACTTAAGCCTTCAATTCTTTTACCCCACTTGACTGATTCTTGAGTCTTCTAAGTTATATGCCTTTTGAAAAGTCTTATGCTTTAACTCTGATGTCAGTCTTCTGCTTTGACTTGGCTGGTACAACATTGCTGAGAGTCTTTTGAAATATGATACTCATATGAGAGTTTGTTGAGTCTTTATTACTCAGTTGTGAGTCTTGTGAAATGCCTTCAGCAAGTCTTCTGAACATTTACTTGGTTGTTTTGAGTCAGCCTAAGTCCTATCTATTAAATAAGCAGAAATTACATAAAAATTGGGGTGCCAACTTCCTAATACATAGTTTTCTAAGTATCATCAAAACATATGCGATAAATTTCCTAACAATTTCCCCCTTATTATAGATGCCAAAACTATATCAATATATGTGCACTAAAAGTAAAGAATTTAAAAAGAAACAATCGATTTTCTGGATAATCATCCAGGAACTTACATGTATACTTTACAGTATACATTTACAACATGATGTATACAAATATTAATTTTCCCCTGTCTTCTGCCTCTGGCCTTCCTTTGTTCATCTTATATGCCCAACCAATAAGTAGTTGTTCTTCTGTTGGAGTCAGCTAGAAATCCTTCTCCTCTATAACCTCTTCCTGGGGAGAGCCTCTTCTTGTAGGATGATTATTAGCTCTGTCTCACCCACTTGAAGATTCACTTACTTTTTCTCTTCCACTCACTTACTTGGCTGCTTCTTCCTATGACTTGGATGCTACCAGCTTTAGGTTAGCTATTGGATATACTTTGTTGCCCTTTATGATGAGAATCCATGGACGAAAGACCCAGTAACAGTGCCAGTTGGTCCGGTGACGAGGGCTCGAGCAAGAAAGTTCATGGAAGCACTCAATGGGTTGATCTAAGTCATTCAAAAAGAGACCGAGAGTGTGTTGTCGATGGAGGAAGATGTTCGGGTGGTCCAGTTGATTCGCTTCATTAATATTCAAGAGTCCACCTCTGACTAAGCAAGTGAAGGATGCCAGGAATACAAGTCATTTTGCGTCTTGAAGACTTTGTAATCAAGAGCTCAATAGTGTCTTGTATTCGTCCATCTTAGTTAGTCGTAGTTTGATTTGTTTTGAGTCGTTTGATGTTTTGGAGGCCAAATAAACCTTTATGGCTGCGTCTTAAGTTGATGTTTTGAGTTTGGAACGAGCAGGGGTCAAATTCAAAGGCAAAGTCGAGAGGGGTTGTTTGACTTGATGCACAGGCAACCCATGCACCATAGCACGGCCCGTGCATCGTTGCAAACTTCAACTTAACGCAAGGGCTGGCCGTGCGTAGGCGTATGGCCCGTGCGTCCATCCTGGTTTTGGTGGGTCTGTTCAGTTTTTATTTGTTAAGTTATTTCCTAGTAGGGTTAGGGTTTTAGATCCCATATAAGGGAGAACACTTATTCTTTTTCATTAGTTATGAAATTGAATTCATATTTTTACTCTCAAATTGAGTGTTTTTCCAAGTGCTTCATGATTTACATTTCTTGTTGCAATTATCGACTTATCAGGCAATAATCCATAATTGCTTGTGGCGTCTTCGCATACCGAGATTCTTGCTTTGCTAAGCAATGGGTCGAGATTATTCCACCATATTTAACCAAACTAGTGAAGATCTTGCGTTAACAACATATTGTTGTTTGGGTCGTATGCACGTTCTTTGCTACGTTTCACATCAGTTAGTAATCAAAGCCATCTAGCAAGGTTAAATATGTCCTTGTTTTCTTTAATCCTTGTTATTTTCCAGATTCTCTTATAAACCATAGTTCTTCAAGGGTACCAAAAAAAATTCAAAATTTGCACAGAAAAATCAGCGGGTAAAGAATTGCAATCCGCGTGCACAAAAAAAAGGAAATTTGAAAATTTTGGAAAAATCGGGATTTACAAACCCTAGTCTTCAAATTTCATCTTATCGAGATCCATTATTTGCTTAGCTATTGTCTTGGTTTATTGAGGCGTACTTGCGATTGTCTGATTGGTTTATAATCATAACAAGTGCGGGTACTTGGAAGTTGTGAGTTCAGTGATACACGAGCGTATACACGTGAGGGAGTGAATCAACCATGTCCAAGAAAAACCTCATGAAGAAAGTGATGATCGAGACGTACGGGATTCCAGTGAGGCGCCGAAAATAGAGGAACCTGTTACTAGGGCACGGAGACCTAGGAGTTCGAACTGGAGGAATGGGCGGATGAGATGGATGATTTTGATATCGAAAGAGAGCAAAATTACAATACGAGCAGAGGTTGGCGTGGAAATTGGGGTGATAGAGGACGTGAAGATGGCAATTTGAGTAACATCAAAATGCAGATTCCATCGTTCTAGGGAAAGAGTGATTGGGACACCTATTTGGATTGGGAGAGGAAAATCAAGAATGTGTATGACTGCCAGAATTTCTCCGAATTGAAAAAGGTGAAATTGGCATCAACTAAATTTTTGGACTACGCAAGTGTTTGGTGGGATCAATTAATGGTCTCGAGGACTAGAAGCGGCGAGCGGCCCATTTCCACATGGGAAGAGATGAGGAGTTTGATGCGACATCATTTTGTACCAAATCATTATTACCACGACGTCTATCAAAGGTTGCAGAGGTTGACACAGGGGTCTAAGAGCGTAGAGGATTATCATAAAGAGATGGAGATGTTGATGGCGAGGGCTAATATAGAGGAGGATCAAGAGGTTACGATGAAGAGATTTATCGCAGGATTGAATACTCCTGTAGCAAATGTTGTTGACTTACATCATTGTGTCGATCTTGAGGAGATGGTGCACATCGCGGTGAAAGTTGAGCAGCAGCTCAAGAGGAGGGGTTTCAACCGACAGGCACCAAATTCTAACTCCATAGCATTGAAGTCGAACACTAACAAAAAAGAGGAGCAAAGTTCGAAAATGACAGAGCAAAGGGTGAGGGCGAACGAGCCTAAACCCACAGGAAAATTCGAACAATTTACTACTCGAACAAGGGATATTAAATGCTTCGAGTGTCATGGGCTTGGGCATATTGTTAGTTAATGTCCAAATAAAAGGGTGTTGGTGTTGCGTGATAATGGGGAATTGGAGTCAAAAAGTGAGCGAGATCAGGATTATAGTGATATACCGGAGTTGGAGGATATTATGGAGGTAGTAGAGACAGCGAAGGGGGTGGCATTGTCTTTAGTGTCCCAGAGAGTGCGGAGTGTTCAGCCTAAGTCAGATGAGGGAGTCCAGCGAGAAAATATCTTTCATACAAGGTTTTTTGTCAATGGAAAGGTGTGTAGTGTCATTATAGACGGTGGTAGTTGCACTAATGTAGCTAGCACAAAGTTGATAGAGAAATTGGGGATTCCAACGATGAAACACCCACAACCGTATAAACTGCAGTGGTTAAGTGATTGTGTGGAGATGTGAATCACTAAGCAAGCGAAAATATCATTCTAAATAGGGGGATATAATGATGAGGTGTTGTGTGATGTTGTGCCGATGCAGGTGGGGCACATCCTATTGGGTAGACCGTGGCAGTTCGATAGAACGGTACAACATGACGGTTACACCAAGTAGTATACTCTTGTTCATAATCAAAAGCGTTTTGTACTTTTGCCTTTGACTCCGAAGGAAATTTATGAGGATCAAATAACATCGAGGGCAGGAGAGGCAAAAAAAAAGGGAGTTCAGCTAGTGAGTAGAAAAATCCAAATAAAGCCGAGAAAAAGGAGAGCTTCAGGGAAAACAAGAGTGAGGGTCCGGCTAAGGGTAGAAGTGAGGCACGAGAGATAGCTAGGAAAAAGGAGAGTAACATTATTGAGAGGGCCGAAAAACAAAAAGGTCTATCGAATGGCCTTGAGGTAAGAAACGAGGGAAAAATAAATTTAATGGCAAAAATTAATGATCATAGGAAAGCCACAACGAGTGGTTGTTCGATGATACTCTTGGTTTACAAGGGCACTTATTTATCTACTGACAGTCTTAACCCCGATTTGCCTAGTTCCGTGTTGTCTTTGTTGCAGGAATTCGAGGATGTGTTTCCAGACGAGATGTCGGATGGATTACCGCCTATTCAGGGAATTGAGCACCAGATTGATTTCATTTTGGGGGCATCACTACCGAACTGACTGGCGTACAAGTCCAACCCGAGAGAGACCAAGGAATTGCAACGTCAAGTTGATGAATTGCTAAGTAAGAAACTCATTCGGGAGAGTATGAGTCTATGTGCAGTTCCGATGTTACTAGTTCCAAAGAAAGATGGGTCGTGGAGGATGTGTGTGGACTGTCGGGCTATCAATAACATCACTATTAAGTACCGATACCCCATACCTCTCTTGGATGATATGTTGGACGAGCTTCATGGGTCTAGCATCTTCTCCAAGATAGATTTAAGGAGCGGATACCATCAGATTCGGATGCGGGAAGGAAATGAGTGGAAAGCGACTTTTAAGACCAAACATGGTTTGTATGAGTGGTTAGTTATGCCGTTTGGGCTAACTAATGCACCGAGCTCATTTATGAGATTGATGAACCATGTTTTGAGGGCTTTTATTGGGAAGTTTGTCGTGGTTTACTTCGATGATATCCTCATCTATAGTTAATCATTATACGAACACTTAGATCACTTGCGGGCGGTATTAGAAGTGTTAAGGCAAGAGAAACTATATGCAAGTATCAGGAAGTGCACATTTTGTTCTGATCAATTGATATTCTTGGTATTTGTAGTGAGCTCGAAGGGAATCACGGTGGATGAGGAGAAAATTAAGGCTATTCGGGATTTGCCTAAGCCAACATCGGCCAGTCAAGTTCGTAGCTTCCATGGGCTTTCGAGTTTTTATTGGAGGTTTGTACAAGATTTTAGCACTATCGCAGCGCCATTGACAGAGACAATTAAAAAGAGTGTTGCGTTTCAGCGGGGTCAAGCCCAAGACAAGGCATTGGAGTTGCTTAAAGAAAGGCTAACACATGCACCTTTGCTAGCATTGTCGGATTTCACCAAGGTTTTCAAGATTTAGTGTGATGCGTCGGGAGTTGGGATTGGAGCCGTATTTATGCAAGAGGGGTGGCTAAATGCGTTCTTTAGCGAAAAATTGAGCGGGGCGGCCTTGAACTATCCGACGTACGACAAGGAGTTGTATGCTTTAGTCTGGGCCTTGAAAACGTGGCAGCATTATCTATGGCCGAAGGAATTCATAATTCACACTGATCACGAGTCATTAAAGTATTTCAAGGGGCAGCAAATGTTGCACAAGCGACATGCACGCTGGCTTGAGTTCATCGAGATGTTTCCGTACCTCATCCGGTACAAGCAAGGTAAGACTAATGTTGAAGCAAATGCACTATCTCGGAGGTACACTCTTATTTATACTTTAGATGCTAAACTTCTTGTGTTTGAACATATTAAAGAGTTGTACTTGCATGATCTTGATTTTGCTGAGTCATTTGTTGCATGCGAAAAAGGGGCGGTGGATAAATTCTACCGACATGATGGTTTTCTATTTTGAGAAGATAAATTGTGTATTCCTGAATGTTCATTGAGGGACTTACTAGTGAGGGAATCACATGGTGGGGGTCTTATAAGACATTTTAGGGTAGCCAAAACCTCAGCAGTCTTGTAAGAGCATTTTTATTGGCCACATATAAAGCATGATGTTGAACGTATATGTACTAGATGCATTACCTGTAGGCAAGCTAAATCCCGAGTTATGGAATTTGTTTTAGGACTTCCGAGAACTAAAATGGGTCCGATTCTATATTTGTTGTCGTAGATCGTTTTTCAAAGATGGCACATTTTGTTCCTTTGTCATAAAATTGATAATGCATCTTTGATTGCTGACTTGTTCTTTAGAAAAGTTGTGAGATTGCATGGTATGCCAAGGACCATTGTTTCGGATAGAGATGCTAAGTTCTTAAGTTACTTTTGGAAGATCATGTGGGGAAAATTTGAAACTAAATTGTTATTTTCTACTACGTGTCATCCCCAAACGGACGGTCAAACTGAAGTAGTAAATAGAACTTTGTACATGTCGTTAAGGGATATCATTAAATAGAATATTAAAACGTGGGAAGAGTGTTTACCGCATGTTGAGTTTGCTTATAATCGTGTTGTTCATTCTGCATCAAAGTTTTCACCATTTGAACTTGTTTATGGTTGTAATCCGCTAACCCCATTGGATTTATCACCTTTACCTATTTATGAGCATGTTAACTTAGATAGGCAGAAGAAAGCTGATTTTGTGAAACAGTTACATGAGAAAGCAAGGCTCAATATTGAACGGCGAACAGAGCAGTACACACCACATGCTAACAAGCATTGTAAGAATATGGTGTTTCAGCCGGGGGATTGGGTTTGGGTACATATGCGCCCCGAATGATTCCCGGCCCAGCGAAAGTCTAAATTGCAACCTTGTGGAGATGGTCCATTCCAAGTGCTTGAGCGGATCAATGATAATGCTTACAAGATTGACTTGTCGGGCAAGTATGGGATTCGTGCTTCTTTTAATGTTGCGGATCTTAGTCCATTTGATGCAAATTCGGATTTGAGGACAAATCCTTCTCAAGAGGAAGAGAATGATGAGAATCCATGGACAAAAGACCCAGTAATAGTGCCAGTTGGTCCGGTGACGAGGGCTCGAGCAAGAAAATTCAAGGAAGCACTCAATGGGTTGATCCAAGTCATTCAAAAGGAGACCGATAGTGTGTTGCCGATGGAGGATGATGTTCGGGTGGTCCAGTTGATTCGCGTCATCAACATTCAAGAGTCCACCTCAGACTGACCAAGTGAAGGATGCCAGGAATACAAGTCATTTTGCGTCTTGAAGACTTTGTAATCAAGTGCCCAATAGTGTCATGTATTTGTATATCTTAGTTAGTTGTAGTTTGATTTGTTTTGAGTCGTTTCATGTTTTGGAGGCCAAATAAACCTTTAAGGTAGCGTTTTAAGTTGATATTTCGAGTTTGGAACGAGCAGGGGTCAAATTCGAAGGCAAAGTCGAAGGTGGGTGTATGAGTTGACGCACGGGCTGACCGTGCATAGGCGCACGACCCGCACTTTTTCTGGGTTTCGATGGGTCTGTTCAGTTTTTATTTCCTTTTAACTGTTAAGTTATTTCCTAGTAGGGTTAGGGTTTTAGATCCCATATAAGGGTGAACACTTATTATTTTTCATTAGTTATCAATTGAATTCATATCTTTACTCTCAAATGGAGTGTTTTTCCAAGTGCTTTAAGATTTATGTTTCTTATTGCAATTATCGACTTATCAGGGAATAATCCATAATTGCTTGTGACGTCTTCACATACCGAGGTTCTTGCTTTGCTAAGCAACGAGTTAAGGTTATTCCACCATCTTCAACCGAACTAGTGAAGATCTTGGGTTAACAACATATTGTTGTTTGGGTCGTATGCACATTCGTTGCTACAGTTGACATCACTTTACTTGGAAAATTATAGGACATCTGAATACCCGACAAGTTTTTCTCCCAATAAATATTCTAGGTTTGTTCTGAGGTCATCCCCTTGTAGAATCTTCCTAGAAGGAGTGCGTCAAATTCTTCATCACTCATTCCCTTGCGAATCAAGCCAGTTGTTGGTCTTCCAAATTTTTACCTTAACAAATTGATTCTATCTTCTTGGTTCTTAATATTTATGCATCCATCTCATCTCTAGTTTTCTGCATAGCAGCTTCTACCATTTTTTCAACAGAGACTGATGGTGGAACTGGAGGAGCCAATGGAGTGCTAGATGTTCGGGGTCCTGCTTTCCCCTTATTGGCATCTGCAGATGAAGAAGGTTGGAGGTTTTAGATTATGAAATCCTACTCCCATATGCCTATTCCCATTTTCTGTTCATGGCCGGAGATGGCAGCAGAACTGGGTCATAGAACGGTATATTCATGAATATGGCGATCTATGGGAAAAAGCCCATAGCTAAAGAGACGTCGAGCCTACGGTGAGGAATAAGTGATAGTGCTTCGACCAAATATTATTAGGTGCAATAAGGAGAATAGACAGGGTCAGTGTCTGATCAACACTGATCCTACGTTTCTTGTTTCGAGCTGACAAAGTAATTGATTAACTATTTCTACTTTATTTTTAAAACTAGATATCCACTATTTATTTTAAAAATTGAGACATCTATTGGTCGTTTGAGAAGCAAGATATTTACTGTACTTAACTAATTGTTGTACAATGTGCATTGCATCAATTATGGTATCAAAATGAATATATCATTATTGAATTACAGTTTGTTTTGATCATACGATAAATAAATCTTAAGTGCACCATTATCAAGCATACATAAATATCTTTTAAGCACCCCAAGTACTTTGTTCAAGTAAAGGAACTATTCCATCTTTCAATTAAACAAATATTGCATTCCCCTACCCCAACCTACTGGGCTCGTTTAGCTCAACTCACAATTTTTATAAAAACTTTTCAGAGACCAAATATTTTGTGATCGATGAGACCGACATGAGACTTCCAGATCCAGATTGATTCAACCTAGCATTTTCCTTCTGAAAGATGTATCTGTCGGCACTTGAACCTTATAACTATTTTATTTTGTAATGGCTAGGTGATGTGAACCATAGCAACGACGTGCATACGACTCAAACAATAATATATTGTTAACCAAAGATATTCACTAGTTCGGTTAAAGATGGTGGAAATTTTGACTCGTTGTTTAGCAAAGCAAGAACTCGGTATGTATAGACGCCACAAACAAATGCGGAAGTTTGTTTGATAAGTCGGAATTTGCAACAAGATGAACAATCTTGAAGCTCTTGGAGAAACCCAAAGGTTTGAAGAGAAAAATCTCAATTCAATATTCAATATCAAGGTTGTTGTAGAAATAAACAAGTATTTGCCTTATGTAGGCGACTCAAAAAAAACCCTAAACAAACTAGGAAACAACTTAAAAATCGAAAAAGGAAACAAAAAATAGGATAAAACCTAAAACGCGCCCGCGGACACAGTGTGTTGCTTGTTGTCCTTGGTCGTTTGAGTCCGAATTAGCTCATGGCGTCGTCATTAAGGTTGTATTCCTTTCTCTTAACTTTCCGTAGCATCTTGAATCGGCTCAATATGAATTTTGTAGATAAAGTTATGGCCAAAATATTAAACTCTACCAGTGCTGAAAACTGTTAACGCGCTTGGATGTTTTTGAACGCAACCTCTTGTTGTTCAATCATCAATGCTTCCTTTAGACACATGATTAACTAACATGACTCTAGACTCAATATACTTGGCCTATAATATCAACTTGGCCACTCAAATTACTCAAAACAACAAAAATAAACACCTAATCTATGATAAATAAATACAAGAACTCATGAACTCAATTACATAGTCTTCAAGAACTCGAGATAACTTGTATTTGATGTTGCCCGATCCTTCGTGACTGGATTCACATCATTCTCCTCCTCTTGAAAAGGATTTGTCCTCTAATCCAAACGTTGGACCCGAAAGATAGAACAATCATGTTAATCCACCCGGATCAAAAACCAAACGACAAACGCAAACATCTGTTTCTCCATAATCTTGTAGCCAATAAACAACGAAACTAGGCAAAACAAAGATAAAAGTGTTAGAACATAAAAAAATATTCCTAGTATCTCTCTTCTCTTTTGCCATGAATATAGATTTTCCCTTGAATTTTTCCTCACTGGCCATTGCCCCCATGTTTTTGGCCCCCTCAAAATTTTTATTCACTTTTTTCTCTCGGCCATAACACTAAACTCACTTCTACCCTTGACCGGACTCACAATTTTTTTCTCACGCAATCTCTCATTATCTTCGACTTCATAATTTTTGTGTTGCACACCATCCAAATTTTCTCTCTCATCTGCCCAACCAACTTCAATTTCTAATGAATCATCAGATTCACTTCTTGGCTTGATACCCAACACATCATAAGAATCCAATGAAAACCAATCCCCCATTTCCGGCTCGCCAACTTCAAGAACATCCTCCAACTCTGGCTTAACCCCTAATTCTAGTTCGGCCATCTTCACTTTTGATGTGTTCTCTGCAGTTTTGAAAATCGACAAAAATGTGGATCATTAGTAATAGATTCCCAAACGTTGGTACTAATATATGGAGTTTGCCTTGTAAAACCCCTCCTCTTATTTTCGATCCCATAATTTCGATTTCTCCCGTAATCGAAATCATCATTATCCCTTTTCCAAACAATTCGATCTCTTCTCTTAGGCCTCCATGCCCTAGGCTCCTCATTCATATCAATTAATATTTTGCTCATCGTTTTCACAAGTTTTCTCCTATGCGACTCGTTGAACAAATCACATGGTTGCATGTTTTCATCCATGTTTTTCATTTTTTGAATTTGATTTTTTTTTGTAACCCTTGAAGAACTGGGGTTTATGGATAAAAAAATTCTAGAAAATAAAAGAAAACAAGGATAAATTTAACCTTACTAGATCGCTCTGATTACCAACTGATGTGAACCGTAGCAATGACGTGCATATGACCCAAACAACAATATGTTGTTAACCCAAGATCTTAACTAGTTTAGTTAAAGATGGTGGAAACCTCGACCCGTTGCTTAGCAAAGCAAGAATTTCGGTATGCATAGACGCCACAAACAAATGCAGAAGTTTGTTTGATAAGTTGGAATTCGCAACAAGATGAACAATCTTGAAGCTCTTGGAAAAACCCAAAGGTTTGAAGAGAAAAATCTCAATTCAATATTCAATATCAATGTTGTTGTGGAAATAAACAAGTGTTTGCCTTATATAGGCGACTCAAAACAAACCCTAAACCAACTAGGAAAAAACTTAAAAATCAAAAAAGGAAACAAAAAATAGGATAAATCTAAAACGCGCCCGTGGACACGGCCATGTCGCTAAACGTGGCCAGGCCGTGTTGCTTGTTGTCGTCGGCCGTTTGAGTCCGAATTAGCTCATGGAGACTTCATGAAAGTTGTACCCTTTCTTTTATCTTTCCATGGCATCTTGAATCAACTCAATATCAATTTTGTAGAGAAAGTTATGGCCAAAATACTAAACCCTGCCAGTGCTAAAAACTGTTGACGCGCTTGGACATTTTTGAACGCAACCTCTTGTTGTTCGGTCGTCAATGCTTCCTTTAGACACATGATTAACTAACATGACTCTAGACTCAATATATTTGGCCTATAACATCAACTTGTCTACTCAAATGATTCAAAACAATAAAAATGAACACCTAATCTGTGATAAACAAATACAAGAACTCAAGAACTCAATTACATAGTCTTCAAGAACTCGAGATAACTTGCATTTGGTGTTGCCCGGATCTTTTGTGACTGGATTCACATCACTAAGTGACTTGCAGCTCTATATTAATTGTATGTTATAGATTCATAGACTTCCATTGTATTTTTTATTTTTAGTTGCCTGTTATTTGGATAATAGTTCGTGAGGAGCCTAAATTTGAATACATGAGATTGTACCCCATTGGATTTTTTCTATGTTTTCATGTAACGTATTATTTCTTATAGTAATAACCCTGTAATCAATAGCTCTATCGTACATGTTATGTATGCAAGAATAAAGAAAACAAATCTTCATTTTCTCCCTCAATAGAAATCACATATTTTTTCAAAGCAATAGAAATAGCATTAGCAATATCAATATCAATAGAATTGCACAATTTAAATTTGTACCTTCGCTTCGGAGTTGGCATCATATAACGATGGTGTATAAATTGACTTGTTATATTTATTTATAAATTTTAATTTATTCCTTATTATTAGAGTTATACATACAAAAATTATATATATACTTGTACTTTTGCAAATCCACATAAAAGTAGGCCTGCTGCGATAGTACATGTCACACCCTAAAATTTTAACTATATGAATATACATATACATTTATTTTATAAAACTCCTTCACAACCTGTTAATTTAATCAAATCAAAATCCAATAGCAATGGGAGCACGTTATAATATATAGATTTTTTATATAAGCAAAGTAGATTAAAAAAATAAAATGGATGTACATGGGATTTTAGTTTCACCTAAAATATGACCCAATGAATAACTTAGGCCCTAGGCCCCTAGCCCATTTCGTTATATTGCTTCTAATATAAAACATGAAGAATTCAATTTCCTTCTACAAACTAAACTCGGAATAAAAAGGGAAATGACACAAATGCCCACTTATTTATGACCGGTACCTGCAAAATACTGAGTTTTAACCAAAATTACCTACCAATATGTTGACCGCATTCTAATACCAAAAAATACGCCCAAAGCCAACACATTCCCACACAATACGCTGCATATAAAAATAACCACCAAAATAGATTTGTAGATCCAGAACGCAGTAGCCGGAAACAAGTGTGCAAACACTGTGCAAAGAAGAAGGACAATTAGTACGACGTACGAGCAAAGGAAGAAGAATCAAACTGTAAATTAGTAAAATAAAGAAGAAAGCAGGACAAAAAACAAGGTACCAGACACCAATCTTGGAAAAACAATGCTTAATTATTCTGAAAAATATTGTTTACATCACTGCGCATCTATTTTCACATGCAAAATCATAATTGAACATAAATATATATACACACATCAGATGAAATTGAGATTGTACCACGAATTTGCGAATAGAGAATTTGATCAAAATGAGTGTTTCAATATTATAAAATACTTATTTTGGTCGAAACTTAATACAACATCCTAAAAAAATTGATTGTCAAGAAAATCTACACATCAAAATGTCTGGATTTCAAAAAACTGCATGCAATCATTTAGATAATTATTTCAAAGTTGTTTCATTGTTGTTGAAAAAGTGTTTCTATTCTGCATGGGAAACACATTGCTTCCCCTGTGCATGGGAATTGTTTCATCTTTGTTTCAACGATGTTCCATTCATGTTTCAAATAGGATAAAATTCTATAATGCCATGGATAAAATTCCAGCAGTAGTATACCAAAAGGGAGAATGGGCAGAGAATACATGGATTATATCAATTTCGAGATAACGGGGATCCTGATTCCAATGGATTGCACTTTCAGCACCCTTCATGAAATTTTATAACAACAAATATAGGTCAGCAGAGATGAGGAAAGAATGCAGATTAAGTACAAACTGAAAGAATCTCTACCACCATTAAAGATTGAAAATGACTTCAACCTGAAGTTCTATTTGGAAGTAAAAAGCAAAGAAGAAGATTGTATGAAGTTTCCTCTGTGCATAGACCTACTAGTTAATTCAAAAAACCAATTACTCTTGAAATCAAAAGAGACAAGCTTGCAAGAAATAGCACATCAAAATGCAATGGAGGGAACCAACAGCATATCAGTAAAGACCTCAACAACGGAAAATATGGGCCAAAATCTCATTGACTACATCGACTATGCAAACATAATCAGCAAAAATATGGTCCAAGAAACAATGCAAATCCAAGAATCTATTGATTGTGAAGAACAAATCCGAATAGGAAATGTCTACAACAACAAGGACGAATTGATAAAACACATCAACTATTTTGCATTGAAAATTCACTTCCAATATAAGGTCAATAAATCATGATGTGAGCAATACCACACAAAGTGCCTGGATGAAAATTGCAATTGGCATTTGAAAGCATCATCAAGAACAAGAACAACAAAGTCCATAGTAAGAAAATACGACAGCAACCATACTTGTCCACTCGATAAGAGAATGAATGACAGTAGACAAGCTACTGCAAAAATGGTTGGAGACATTATCAAATCAAAGTACCTCAACAACATCAAAACAATGTACACACCAAGATATAATAAGAGACATGAAGGATGAGCATGGAATAAGTCTCGACTATAGAAAGGTTTGGAGATCAAAAGAGAAAGCACTCGAAATAATAAGGGAGAGGCCGGATGAATCTTATCATAAACTACCAGCTTATCTTTACATGTTGGAGAAAACAAATCTCGGATAGATTACTGAAATAGTAAGAAAAGAGGATAACACATTCCTATTCTTGTTCATGCCTATAAAGGCATCAATAAATGGATGGAAACATTGTAGGCCAGTGGTTGTTGTTGATGGTACTTTTTTGAAAGCAAGTTACGAGGGAACTTTGTTGTCTACATGCACGCATGATGGGAATGTGAGCATTTTCCCATTGGCTTTTGCAATAGTGGATTCTGAAAATGATGGATCTTGGGTATGATTTTTCACAAAGAATAGACAAACTTTTGGTCTCAGGGAAGGCATGTGCATAGTCTCTGATAGACATATCAGCATAAAAATAGCAATAAATGAGGTACATATTATAAAATATTTCCTGAGGTTATGTTTCATAGATGTTTCAAATATGTTTCTTTTAATGTTTCACATATATGTTTCAAAAATAATTTCAGTCAAAAACATTCTGAAAAAAAAACATTAATTTAATGATTAGGCGTATCCTGAAGTATCTCATGGACTGTGCATGTATCATCTTCTAAACAATTTGAAGGCAAACTTCAAAAAGAAAAATAATAAAATAAGGGAGTCATTCATAGCAGCAGCAAAAGCCTACGCAAAGGACGAATTTAAAAAACAAATGTCTACACTTGACAGAGTGAACAGCAAAATCATACCTTACTTGTCCGCCATCGGATACGAGAAATGGACACGACTACACTGTCGCAACAAAAGATACTTTCTCATGACATCCAACAGTGCATAGTCTTTGAATGCAACAACTGTAGCAGGGAGACACCTACCTGTAACAACATTGCTCGAGTACGTGAGATCATTAGTTCAAGATTGGACATGCAGGCATCGAAACGAAGCAAGATCAACATTTACAAGAATGACAAAATCAGTTGAAGAGTATATGGGGAAAAACTACACCATTTCTCTAAATTTAAGAGTAATTTACTGCAAATCTGAAACAAGATTCTTGTTTCAAAATTGTTTCTCACATGTTTCATTTCTGTTTTCAGGTGAAAATATCAAATGATTTTCTCTTTAAAGTCACAGAATCAGAGAAAATATTTTTTGTGGACCTTGAGAAAGGGACTTGCACATGTAACAGGTTCCAAATGGATGAAATTTCTTGTCCACATGCTATAGAAGTACTAAAAGAATTGAATGAAGATCCGTACCAGTACTGCTCGACATACTACATGAAGGAAACAATGGAAGCAACTTATTTGGAAACAGTGTATCCAATCCCGTATCAAGATAACTGGATCCTGACACCTAAAATTAAAACAATGTTAACTCTTCCACAGGAAGGCAAGGCCAAATCTGGAAGGCCAAAGAAAAGAAGACACAAGACAGCTTGGGAGACAATTTTCAAAAATAAATGCGTAAGGTGTGGGCAGCATGGACACAATAGACAGACATGCAGAAATCAACCAAAAACAAGATGCATTTAATAACACCATATTCCAATTGCTTACATATGTGTCAAGCTAGACATATTAATACAATGGAACACAACACAATTGTTTCAATAAAAACTTATTCATGTTGCTTTATAGTTTCTTGTATGTTTCTTATTTGTTTCCGATATTTTTGCATTGCTGAAACTCCTGTAAAACACAAAAACCAAGCACACAAAAACTAGAAAACTAAAACCTTCCAAACACCCATGAATGCCAAAAACAAAATCATACATACTCTTCCACAAAACCTCATAGAGATTCAGATTCTGTCACATACATACTTCAAAATACTAAAGAAACTAACTAGAAATGTAGATAGGTACCAAATAACTGTGCTAACAAACCATTAAAATATAAGTAAAATCATATTGTTCCATCTGACCATAAGCAAATGTCATACTGAATTCTTCTTTAACAACAATTTCCTTGCTTCAATAGGAAGTGGGGGGATGATTTCAATATCATTGTCATCTTCATCTCCATTCTGCTACTTCATCCTTGCGTGATTGTATAGCAGGTGAGTATACCTCATTCGTTCTCTTTCAATGTCGAAGTCTTTCTCCGATATTTTCTTCCCAGAGATGAAATATTCTGCATAGCAAGCTACAAATACTCCGCAATCGCAAAAAAAAAAGGAACAGGTTAAAAACATTATATAAAAACACACAAAAAATAACACACAAATAAAATAGGATAAAGACAAGAAATATTACTTTTTCAGTTGAACAGTAATATCCCTAACAACCAAAATCTTGAATGGAGCATTAATGTCACCAGAGTAAGGGCCAGAACCAAGAGCAATGTCCTGGCGCTTTGTAGAATGCTACCATAGAAAGAAAATGAGGCAACAGCACGCTACATGCTTCGATAGCTTTGCTAGCTCTTTTTACAGTGTCCGGGGTCCATAGTGAATTGTACAGATAAATAATTCTCTTTTGAATGCTCAACCTCCCAAGGATCCAGTGTTCTATGTCAACGCAATGAATGGGAAACAAGATATGATCAACCTCGAACCACGGCTTTCCACAGCCTATATCAAAACCCATAATATAGCCAACCACAGGAGAATTCAAGTTAATCATGGAAGTGTCGAAATTTTTCTTCTTCCTCTTGTTAACAAGGGTGAACCGGTCGTATATACTTTGCATGCATCTATCAAAGATCAGGTCTGTGGTAGTAAATCTCACAGCACGATACCCAATAATATTTCTTGCGTATGTAATAGAACAACACGTCCATATGCTGAAAAGGAAGCAAACAAAGTTTAAGAACACGGAAACAAAAATAGGAAAACAGCAACATAAAAAATAGTAACTTACTGAAGAAGACAAGTACTCGTCAACATAGTACATGCTATGAAACCATGATTTTTGCTTCACCTTGCATACGCCCAGCTTTAACGAGAGATCAATCTTGTCATCCTCTTCCGAATAACGTTTTGGCCTAAAACATAAATAAGTTAAAAAATTACAATAATATTTCATAATCATTGCAAAACAGAATAAAAAATATTACCCTTGCGAAACAAAACCTTCCGAAATTCAATCACTCAGGCCATCATTAAAATCGTCCAAACCGTCATAACCTTCACCAAGGCTATCATCCAATGGGCACCTTCCTTTAACCAACACTACTGGGGGTTTCCTCCCAGCATCCAAGGTCGCATCATCTTTCTCCTAAGGAGTCGATTCCAAATCAATGTCCCCCAACTGAAATCCCCCAACTACTTTCCCACTCACATCACCAGATGATTCAAAGTGAGTGGTGAAAAGAGTTCTCACAGCAACATAGGGTTTTGAAACCCTCTTAGCAATAGGGGATTAAGGAACAGGTGATGCATCAGACCCCTTGACACCAGCCAATAAAACATGATACAAAAATGTTATAAACAAAATATAAATGACAAATTCAATGTCAAAACAAACTAGAGGCAAATATTAGGAACAAACCATTCCCGCAACAGCTTGAGTTGCAGCATTCACAATAAAATCTAATTGAGATAGGGTGAGATCATAAAATTCTTGAGACCCAATGAAACCATGTTCAATATGAACATTCAGGCCCTAAGATTCAACACCAACCTCTTCTGAAACCTTACTTTAATCAAACAAAATATTCTCAATATTTTCTGCAAAATCCATCAAACCACTGACAGCAAGTCCCTCACCATCATTACTAACCCCTTTATCCACCGACAAATCAACTTCACCACCAACAGCAATTCCCTCACCCTCATTAACAATCCCTTCAACCACAGACTCAACCCCAACATCACCACCAATATTGCCACCTTCAACAACCACTGATTTTTTTAAAACTGTCCGCCAGCCAGGGGACTACTGGTTCACTCAGTCCTTTCCAAACCAGCAGGGTCAACAACCTCCTTAGAAAATGGCACAACATGAGTTTTAACATGTTGAACATCCACTCCCATTGACTCCTTCTCAGACTCTGTAGCTGACGCTGACGACATTTTATTATCTTGCACTCCAACAACCTTGTCAGCTTCATCCAGCCCATCACTAGAACCTAAAAAGAAAAAATGAAAAACATTATAAATCTAAACAAACAAGCAACAAAGACAAAAAAATAATGAAACACAGGGGCGAAAAAAAAAATAAGGTTACCTGAAGTTTCTCCTTAATGGCAGACAACTCAGAGAGAACAGTTTTAAACTGCTCTTCCAAGATTTTGTTAACGGAGTTCTTAAAAACCTTCAACTCCTTGGACAATTTATCATGCTTCCGAACAACATCATCCAACATGTAGTTTGATCCCAACTCAACATCCGGCTCCTTTTTCTTCAAATTATCAATGACAAAGTCCCCATCAATAGAATCAAACGAATACTTGGACTCATCAAAAAATATTACAATATCCAATTGCAACCTCTCTTCATCTGATGGCCAAATATTCATCAACTTAAACTTAAAAAAGGAAAACAAACAAACAAAAAAAATTTAGAAACAACAAATAAACAGTTATGAAACAAAAGCGAAACAAAAGAGAAACAAAAAAATAAAAAAATAATGTATTACATGTTCCCCAGAATGGTTGAAAATCATAATATCGAGATCATCAGCCCTCAAATTCTTATCTCTATCAGACAATGGACAACCCCAATTCAGAATACGAGGGATACTATGCCCAATACGATTGCAATTTTATTGTTCACCTCTGAACAACATTCATAGAACCATATCTGGAAGGCCAGAGGAAAGCCTTTAATTCTGTAAAATTTAGTGCGTTTAGCGGCAGGCTTCAAATCCTCATCCTGAGGTTGCTTCATGTGGACCCTAGAAACAACAAGAAAACAACAAATAAACAACATATCTTGTACAGAAAAATTTGAAAAGTAATAAAAACAACATATCAACAACATAGAAACACACCAGAAACAACACTGAAACAAAAACAAAACAAAAGTCATAGAACACTAAATAACAAAAATAGATACAGTAAGATAAAGAAGAAAACAATATACCTCAGCAACGTCCACGCCTCTAAAACCAACAACCTTCTTTTTAGGAGATTTTGCCTTAACAACTTGTTTTCCAACATCATCGCCAGTTTTATCTTCCTCTTTTTAGACGATAAAGGAATTAGGGCTTCAGATTTTGAACCGCTTCTCAAAACTCTTGAACTAGCATCAACCTTCTTCTCCATTTTCAGTTGAAGTAGAAAGGGTTTATTGGAAGCCATGATATAAATGCGAAACTAAAAACCACAAAAAAAACAGTTTCAAAACGTAGCAGTTTACACAAACGGTTTCTGGAGATGATTACGGAGAAGTTAACGAAGCAATTTCCAGAATCACACACCAAGCTGGCCAAAAATGGCGAACATGCAGCGCGGGAACTCGAGGAGTCGAGATGAAGAGACTGAGAGAGAATAAATGATAGATTAGACGTGAAAGTTATGTACAGCGTATTTTAGGGGAAAAGGTGAAAAAGAGCGTAAAAACTTAATGAAAAAGGTATAAATGGGATAAATTGGTATTTTGGGGATCCGGTCAAAAACAAAGGTATTTTGTGTAATTTCCCATAAAAAAATGTGAATCACTTCGTGCTGAAAAAAAAATCAATCTCTGGATTTTTCGTTAATAATCATTGGTGAAGATCAACAACGCTTTAATATCAGGTAATTGTTTCTCCTTAACTTTGTTCGCTAAAATGTGAGATATCAAAATAAAAACTCCAAACATGTAATACTGAGGCTCAAATCACTCATCTGACCAAAATATTTAAATAATCGTGTGTATTAAAATGGTATTGTGTGATTCATATTATTATCTAAAGTATTTTTAATCATTTGAATTTGTAAACCTCGTACCATACTAGTTATCACATCCTATGTATGTGATCAATTATATGTTTTAATATGAAGAGAATTAGGTATCATTAAATTAAATAGAAATAAAAACCAAGCCTAAGTGTTATATATATATATATATATATTACTTGAATAGATTAACTAGAAGGAATAATATAATACTCAAAAAGAGTTGGATAGTAAGTGATAGTAATTTATATATTGATATATATACAAAATAATAGTCATAATATTACTTGTGTGACGCCCAATCCTTCTACTACTACTAGAAGATATATAAATTGTATAACTCGAAGGTAGACTCTATTTATAAGAACATGCAAAAAAAAAAATTTCTTTTCCTATGGCAATATAACGAAATAAACCATGTAAACAGCAAAAAAAGATGAACAACAAAATAACCATGTACGCAGCAACAAAGGTCAGACCACGTCTAAAAGCAAAAGATCAGTCAATCATGTTTGTATGTAAGCACGACGACTAGGGATGGTAGCGGGACAGATAGACGCGGGTACCCACCCGCCAGACCCTAATGGGATGGGTATGGGTAGTTTCTTCGAATTTGGGACGGGTATGGGATGAGAAACTACTATCTATTTATATATATGGGTAGGGTATGGTTTTACCCATCGGATACCCACCACTACCCGAACCCATTTACCCTTAGTAACTTCCATTTATTTTTTTTATATGACATTATACATTTCTTCATAGAAGTCCAACACAAATTTATATTTTGTACAAAGAAGATATAAAGTTGTCATTTATTTTCAAATCATGTCAACTCTATTTTATCTTTGTCAAGCTTGATAAATACTACATGCCTGATGGTGTAGTTTTATAAATTAAATGATTTACTAGTGTTGATTCTAGAGTTTTAACGAATGTATTGGTTACATTTGTATTTATGTGATGCTTTTGATTTAGTTGATGAATGATGATAGCCTATACTGACTTACAAAATTAAAAATTGTTAATCATTATATTTATTAAGAATTTAACATATTAGCATTTTCTTATATAATAATTAGTTTTTGGTATGGTGTCCGTTTAATAGTTATCAAATTATTAATATAATTAAAAGTTTTTATATAAATAAATGGGTTTTATGCGGGTATGGGTAGTACGTGGGTATCGGGAAATAGATTTGGGATGGGTACGGGTAATAGATGTAGTTTCTTAATCGGGTTTAGGACAGGTACGTGTTGTAAAAATATTATAGGGTTCGGGTATGGATAACCTCAAATGGATGGGTACTCTACCCATTGCCATCCCTAACGATGACTACATACACAAGCCCACAACACAAACCAGCACGCTATTTACATATTTTACAGCAGAGTTTCAAAAGTTATAAAAAGTACGAGTTCCTACATATAGAACATTAGAAGCATAACCAAAATGAATCCAAAAACAAGCCCGATAGGTCGTCATCCATATCCATGATCCTCAAAACCTGAAGAAGCTTCAGCACTTCACAGTAAGCCAATGACTCAAGCATTCTCATGCTGACCTGCAATGCATGGACTACATGAGCTAAAGCCCAGCAAGTAAAGATCATGAATGTCCAAAGAATAGTGAAGCTTTTCCAACATGTAATGCTAACATGTAAAATCCATGAATCAAAATACTTTATTCAAATCATTTTCTTTCATTTGGGCCTCTGACCCAACTACTATGCACCGGAAAAGAGCTCTGCACACAGCAATAATCAAATGACCAATCATATCATTATGATGTTACGTGTGGCCCATCCTCCAGCGGCCCAGCAAAGAGTCCCCTACTTGCGTCCCATGTGTCCACCAAGAAGTATCTCACTCGTAGGGTCATAACATAGATACCCACAAATGGTTCATCCTTCTGTGACCCACCGAGGGTCCATCTCCCATCTAACCATGTGTTCAGGAAATACCCCACTTGCTATACTTATACATATATAATAAAGCACGCCCAGCATGCCTCGGTGCACTAGTAGTGGTCAACAAACATCTATTTTCTACTTGAAAATATTTTTGTGCATGCGAACATCCTCTTGTATTATGCATGCACGTGCAAATATTGTGAATGACATATTTAATCGCTCACCAAGCACCATATTGCATCATCATGTCAGCCAACATGGATCACATAATACTCACATATACTCAATAAGTTACCACAATCACATATTAATACAATTAATTCAAATAATACTATGTCCATGCATTACAGTTGCAGATGGATTTTTACTTACCTTTCAATGTTGGATATCCTACTAAAAATTAGATAGATTTTTTTTTTTTCTCTATCCTTAGATGTTAGACAACCTGTAAAAATATAAGATGTCAGTTTGCATTTTTAAATCGATAAGTTCAATATATTAACTTTATAAAAACCCATGAGTTTTAGTGTAACTCAGTATCAATCAAACTTTGGAACTTATAATCTTAAACTAACCAGATCCCCTGGATACTCTCATTTCATATACTGAATTTATTCTAGAATTATTGATTTGACATGTTCCCACTCCCATATTAAATGTTTGAATATTAGGCATAATCCTATAAGCATTATAATTAACAATATTTAGAGTTTAATAGAAAACCAATTCACTCCAATACATCCAACTAATTTAAAATACTATCATTATTATTTTATTAAACCTATAATCTTCATAAACTGAAGAATCTTGATTCTTGTTCCACATTTAAGTAAATTACCCCAATATATGCTTTAACACTCCAATTATAGAAAAATAGTTTTGCACATAACTATCCATTATTTCATTTCTATCCCAAACGTATTTATGTTCTAGCCCATGAGAAAAAATCTAATTGCATTATAAAATTACCTTGTCCTCTTAATTTTATTTGTGCAGGTTTAGAAGTTAGAAAATTAAGCTAATTCAAGGATGAAAGAAGAACAAAACATACCAATTTATGTAATGGAAATGAAGTCTATCCTATCTCCCTTTCGTTCCTAGTTTTGTTGTCGGCTTGCTTTTATTCTTCTACTTTTTTGATTCTTTTGTTTTGTTGTATGGGTATAACCAGTTGTAGATGTGTATATAAATGATATATATTTGTAGGTCCCAAGGGGTGATAAGTAAAGTTTAGAAGGGAGAGGTTGAATAGACTTTACCAACTTTTCCATTTTAGTCCTTTTGAAGAATTCAGAGTTGACTCAAGTCAGCTAAGTCATTGGTGGATAGCTAAGTTGACTTTCACAGACAGAGTTAGCCACTCAACAGATTCGACCGAGCTATTGATAGTATAACTCAGCTGATTCAGTGAACACTTTACAAATATAGGTCTACTTGGTTTTTAACAGCATAAGAATTTCACCCTTTGTTTTGAATGTTTTTCAACGCTTGTTTAAGCTAGGTTATTATCAGTTGACTTAGCAAATTAACAAACAGCAATAATAAAGATAAGCAAGAATGTAAGTATGTTGAATGTAAAAGACACAAGCAATTTATAGTTGTTCGAGGATGGGGTAGTTCCTCTAATCCACTCTTCTCCAACCCCTGGAGGAATCCACTAATGTAACTTGACTTGGTTATAAAATGGTTACAGTCTAAGACATCTTTGATCACATATCAAGCTGCTCCTCGGACTCAGCTTCTTCACAAGGTGGCTACCCTGCTCTTGAGCTCTTTCAAACCTTTGGATTTATTCACACAACCCTCAACAAGTTCAAAGCCTCTGGTTTGATCTGGAACCTTACTACAGCTCCTTCAAACTTGGAGAGTAGACCCCTTGTTCTTGAAATAAGTTTTTCCTCTTCAACAAATGAAGTTGTCTTTCTTTCACTGAGTGTGTTGGATCAATTTCCTTCGAGATTAGGCTTGAGGATAATATTTGAATGCTTGAGATATATTGTTTTGCTTGATTTTTCTTTGTGTCTCAGATTGCTTAAGTCACTTGGAGTAAACTTCTCTCAAATGAATCATCAGCATTTTATAGTGGTGGTTCGAAATTGTATCCGTTGAAGAGATAAATGCATTTTCAAACTCCAATTTCAGGTTGTTAGCTTGTCTTGTCTTGCAGCATTGATGTGGACTATACCTTGAATTTAATGCTCAACAAACCTTTCCTTGAACTCTACAGGATTTCAAGTATATCTCATTGGCTCCTTGCTTTTTGCACTCTTTCAGCAAAACAACTTTAAGGTAAGCAGTCTCACACATGCTTATTTTCAGCAAAACCTTGACTTTGCTTAACAAAGGATCTCTTTCAACTTTCTCTGACCCTGTCTGCTGCATATCCCCTTTGACAATCAATTCCAATGATTTTGGAATGACTTTGTTGAACAACTTTTTTGTCACTTGACTGAAACTTCACTGAACTTCACTTAATTGCCACACAACTAGGTATTCTCTTTGATCTTCAGTCGAGTCCTACAATCTTCAACTTGGCTGCTTCCACTCAGCTTACATAGTCCTATCTATTCCAAGTTGATTTACAGTTGAATTGGGGTGCCAACTTCCAAATCTAAGTTTTATATGGTATCATCAAAATCTATTACATAAATTTCCCAACAATTTACCCCTTTTTGATGATGCCAAAACTTAAACAAAAATAGCAAAGTAAATAGTGCAGAAATAAAGAATGATTGTATTGAATATGTAATTTTATTGAACATATCTTTCTTGCATTTTACAAAGCTTTTACAATGTATAAACAACAACTCTATACAAAGTACTTTCAAGTGTAGGTGTAATTACATTTAAGTAAGAATACAACATGAAGGGGTTCAGCAGTCTTCAACGCTTTTGCTGCTTCCTGCTTCTCTCAGATTATTCCTCTACTCTTGTTCTATCATCTTCAGCTCTCTTTCTCTTCCTTTCTTCCTTTTCTTCTCTCTTCTTCTTCTCGTAGGCTCTCTTTGCAGGTGGGTCTTCCCTTTGCTGCCTTTCTCTCCATTCACGGTCAAGCGTTTTGTTCTCTTCTTCTTGCCTCCTTCTCACCTCCTCATTCTTTCAGTCGACTTCTCGATTTTCAAGTTCATCTAGTCCAGCCCAGTATAGCAATCCTTTCTTCTGGGGATTTACATATTGAATATCTCTTGGCTTCGATGGTGGAGTGCCTCTACCTCTTCCACTAATCTTTCCCTTTCTCTTCCAGAGTCTACTCCTCCTTTGGGAGTGTACTGTACGTGTTATGCCCTTAAAGTCTGATGACTACTACCAGGAGTCTGCTGCTTGACAAATCTCCAAACCCTTCTCCCAGTACAAATCCCACGCCTCCTGTAGAGTCATTCCCTTGAAAAATCCTTCGAACTGAAGCGTTTGTAATTCCTTTAAGGATCTTGGTTCAGATCCATTATCTGGAGCAAGAGCAATTTCTTGAGGGGGCCTCACTGCTGGAGAGTCTTTTAACAACCCAGCTGGGGGACCATCAAACTTGTCTTTCAAACTTTCAATCCGACCGTGTTGCCTTTCATCCACCTTAGCTAAATCAACTTTTATTACATCTCGAGTGTTAGGAAAATTTATATTTAGATTTTGATGATACCATATAAAACTTAGATTAGGAAGTTGGCACCCCATTTTCTATGTAATTCAACTTGTAATAGATATGGTTGAATAAGCTGAGTTGAAGTCAGCTAAGTTGAAGATTACAAGAGTCGACTGAAGATCAAAGAGAAGACCCAACTGTGTGTCAACTGTGTGAAGCCAAGTGAAGACTCAGTCAAGTGATAGAAAAGCTATCTCAATGAGCTGACTGACAGCTAAGTCATTCCAAAATGATTGGAATCGAATGTCAAAGGGTTATGCAGCAGACAAGACTTGAAGAAAGCTAAAAGAGATCCGTTGTCAACACAAGTCATGGTTTTGCTGGAAATAGGCGATGTCAGGCTGCCTGCAATAAAGTTATTTTGCTGAAAGAGTGCAAAAAGCAAGGAACCAATGAGATGTACCTAAAAACCTGCAGAGACTAAGGAAAGGCTGCAGAGCAATTAATTCATGGTACGATCCACATCAATGCTGCAAGACAAGACAAGCCAACAACCAACGAGTGTGATTTAAAATTGGTGTATATCTCTTCAATGCACATAATTTCAAATCTACACTATAAAAGGTTGAAGAAGCAATTGAGAGAAGGTTACCGATACATGTAAAATATACGTGCATTTAGGGGCTTAAAATGGTAGATAATTGATACATTTGCATGTATATTTAGTGTGTTTTACTTAGTTTCCTTAGAATGGCATGATACTACGTAATCTTGTAACTTTTTACGAAATGGAGCTTAATTGAAAAGATATCAGTTGGAAGGCCCGGATAAGATTGACGAGTGAAAAGAAAAGATCAAAACGATGAAAAAACGGAAAAAAACTAGTCACATGGCCGGACCACGTGGGACCACATGGTCGTGTGACCTGCCTGTGTGAAGAAGACATGTCCGTGTGAAGTGTTGGGAGGAAATAGGGACAAAACCAAGCCGCACGGCCAGACCGTGTGAAAGCCACACGACCGTGTGGAGTGACCGTGTGAAAGCTACACGGACCGTGCGACTGGCTGAAGCGGATTTTTGTGTCATTTTCCCATTCAAACTCTACAAGTGATCTCTCCAAGCACCTATATGAAGGACCTACGGGCTGCACGAAAATTCATTCATCCATACAACATACAACACATCAAAATATACAGGAACACAAGATCAAAGGTCTTCTGAGAGAGGAGGGCTAGTTTACAAAGAACACCACAAGGCCTTTCGCATCTACAAAAGCACAAGAGCTTTGAAGGCTTGGAAGCAAGATCCATCCTGACAAGAAGGGGTTTTCTTTCTTAGTTTAGATCTCTTGTCTATGCTTAAACGATGTCACAATGTTGATTTCAAGTTTGTCTATGAATTTGTTATCAATGTTTGGCTAATCTTTCGGATCTTAGGGCATAATAAAAAATGTGGATTCATGTTAAATCATGATTAATTGTTTTCTTAATTAATTCATGTATTCTATTTTATGAATTCGAGTGCTTATTCTTAATTGCTTTTATCTGATCAATAATTAGCATGTCATATTTGTTAGTGTGAAATTCGGAAGAGGAGTTCTAACAAAGCGGAAATCGAATTCAGACATAAATGGGTATATCTAGTCGGGAGACCTACAACTGTTTGTGGGGAGTCATTCAATTCATAGATCTTTTGGGAGTTAATAATAATTATATCGAGTCGGGAGATCTATAATTGTTACTAATCTACTGTTTATGCGCCGCCTGGGAGGGGGAATTGACTAACTTGGGAATTGAACCCATATAATTGCATGAATTGGTTTTGTTAAACATTAATTGGATTTAATATTGAAGAAACATGTTGAGATTATGTGCCTAAGGCTACTTTCGTAGTTGTTGAAAATACTTATGGGGCTCAAAAATTTATTTATTTTTCTTGTTATTTTTTGATTTTTCTAAAACTTGAGATTCGGTCGCTTCAATAAAATTGGAATGCGATGTTATTATAGCCTAAGTGTTTCGTAGTCAATCCCTGAGAAATACGACCTTTCTTGCCATTATCCTATAAACTACATTGTACACTTGCAGTATAGAGATCCAAACAATTTTTTGGCGAACAGTTATTGAGTTCATTACAAGCATACAAGCAATCAAGCAACAACCTGCAAATTCTCTCAAGCTTTCAAAGATATCCTCAAGCCTAATTTCGAAGGAACTCAATCCAACACATTCAGTGAAGGAAAGATAACTTCATCAGTTAAAGAAGAAACCTGTTTAAAGAATAAAGGGGTCTACTCTCCAAGGTTGAAGGAGAAGTAGTATGGTTCAAGTTCAAACCAGAGGCTTTAGACTCGTTGGAGGGCTGTGTGAACAAATCCAAGAGTTTGAAGGAGCTGAAGTAGCAAGACAGCTGCTTTGTGAAGAAGATGAGTCCTATGAGCAGCTGGTTGTGTGATCGAAGCTGACTCGTACTGTTGACCACTTTGTAACCAAGATCTTGTTACCTAGTGGATTCCTCCAAGAGTTGGAGAATAGTGGATTAGAGGAATTACCCATCCCCGAACCACTATAAAAATTTCTTATGCATTATTTACTTACAACACATTTAATTCTTGCACATATTTTATATCTGCTGCTAAGTTAAAATTGGTGAACTCGACTGATAATAACTATTGCTAAAACAAGTGTTGTAAAACAAGTTTAAAATCACAAGGGTGAAAAAGTCTTCCACTGAACAAAACCAAATCAACTACTATTCTAAGTGTTAGCTGAAAGCAGCTAAGTTATACTATCAACAGCTCAGTCGAGTTTGTTGAGTGGGTAACTTTGCTGACTAAGTCAACCTAGATGTCCCTCAAGGACTAAGTTGATTTATGTAAAACTCTGAAAATTATTTAAAAGGACTAAATTGAAGAAGTTGGTAAGGTTTATTCAACCCCCCCTTCTAAACCTTACACATCACCCCTTAGGACCTATAAGTGGTATCGGAGCGGTTGGTTCATTGAGCCTTCCGTACTGGTCACTGAACTATATCTCATTCTTTTCAAAAGAATCAACACTTGAGTTTTTAAAGCTTTTATTTCAAAAGAAAAGTTATTATCATGGAAGCAAATCTATCTCGCATTCCAATGTTTACTGTGAAGAGTTTGATGACTGGAAAATTTGTATGCAGGCTCATCTATAAGCCCTGCATGATGAAATGTGGCTAGTGATTGAGGATGGGCCAATTCAAATTCTAAAGGTCAACACTATTGTGAGAAGGGCACCTCCTACTCGAGAGGATGTTGCACCAGCAGAGCCCATACCTTCTACGGTTGAAAAACCTCATTGTGAATGGACCAACAAAGATCGAAAGGGATACAATCTTAACAATGTTGCCAAGGACATTCTTTATAAAACTTTGGATAAGGCTATGTTTAATAAAGTCAAATCTTGCAAAACAGCCAAAGAAATTTGGGAAAAACTCACTTTGATTTGTGAAGGGTCTGATCAAATCAAAGAAAATAAATTAACTGTTGCAGTCCAAAAATTTGAAAATTTTAAAATGTTTGCAGGTAAAAGTATAAGCTTTCAGCTCTAGGAAAATAGTACACACAGAAGGAGATGGGTGTGAAGATCCTTAGGTCTCTCCTAGTTGAGTGGGAAATGAAGGTCATGGCTCTGAGACATTCCATGCATCTCTCCAAAACATCAAACCATGAGTTATTCTCTTACCTCAAAGCATATGAGTTTGAGCTGAGAAGAAAAGAACAAGAGGAGATAGATGTACCCAAGACAGTTGCACTCATGGCTGGTGAAGGAAAGAAAGCTGATTCTAAGAGACCATAGACCAAGAGGAGATTGCCCTGATGGTAAAAAGGTTTAACAAGTTCTTCAATAAGAACTATAAAAGGAACAAGGGTGAACCTCAAGAAGACACTCAACACCCTCCAAAGCAAGGGAGGGCACACCAAAAAAGAGAGTTGAACATCAAAGAACTGAGTATCAGAAAGCTGATAATCTGAGGACTGATAGAGCTGACTTACTGAGAGCTGAGAACCTGTCCCTCAATTGGCTCTACCCCTTGGTGATGATGCCAAAAAAGGAAAAGATGAAAGTAAGCAGCAACAAAGGAGTGATAAGGATGGAAGAAAAGGGAAACAAGCAAGAGGAAGGCAGTGATGTGCAGAAGTTGCCCTTAAAGATTATGCTTGCTAAGACCCCGCAGCAAGGTGAAGTGACAACCTTAATTCTCAGCCAACTACCAAAGATCTATATATGGAAGAAAAAGTTGATTTGGCATACAAAAAGTCGAGACAAGCCATTGAAGCTCAATTTGAGAAGGTAGCTTAGAAATATTCTGGAAGAATTAAAGATTTAAAAGCAAGGCATGAAGGCCCCCCAACTGGACTGTTAAAAGACTCCCCAGTTGTGAGACCCCCTCATGAGATCACATTGCCTGATGCAGGATCTGAGCGAGATCCCTAGAGGAGTTTTAGACTCTAGCTGCAGAAGGATATTTCAAGAACATTACTCTACCCCATGCGTGGGATTTGTATTGGGAGAAAGGACTTGATTTCTGCAAATCAGTTGATAGGCAGCAGAGTTCAAGCTGACAGCCAACTGGCAAATCACCTGTACAGCAAGGAAGGGGAAGGTTTGACAATGGTGGAAGAGGCAGAGGTACTCCACCACAGCCAAAACCAAGGGATGTTAGATATGTTGATCCGAATAAAAAGGGAATCAACTACTGGGTTGTGTATGATACTCTTGCAAATATAGAGGTTGAAAGAAAGAATGAAGAGGCTAGGAGAAGACAAGAAGCTGAAAATGAATGGCTCACTCGTGAATGGGAAGAGAGGCAGAGAAGGGAGGACCCTGCTACCAAACGGGCCTATGAAAAGAAGAAGAGGGAAGAAGAAGACAGAAAGAGGATAAGAGCATAAGAAGACAGGAGGAGAGCAAAGGATGAAGAGAGAAGAATGAAGCAATCGAGGCGCTGAAGACGGCTAAACCCCTTCATTGTATCTTACTTAGTTGTATATACATAATTGTAAGTGTCTTTGATACCTGTTGTAAAATTTTGTCTTTAGGCACTGATACATTTGTACAAGTTTTCATAGCTCTGATACATTTGTATAAACATGTATAGCTCTGATACTGTGTATAGGTTATACGTTGTAAAAGATTTGTAAACTGCGTTTGTAAAGTACAAGAATGATATGTTCAAATAAAATTGACATATTCTACACATACATTCATTGTTACTGCACTATTTACTTTGTTGTATTTATTTAAGTTTTCGCATCATCAAAAAGGGGGAAATTGTTAGGAAAATTTATGTTTAAATTTTGATGATACCATGTAAAACTTAGATTAGGAAGTTGGCACCCCATTTTCTATGCAATTCAACTTGTAATAGATATGGCTGAATAAGCTAAGTTGAAGTCAGCTAAGTTGAAGATTACAAGAGGCGGCTGAAGATCAAAGAGAAGACCAAGCTATGTGTCATCTATGTAAAGCCAAGTGAAGACTCAGTCAAGTGACAGAAAAGTTGTCTCAGTCAGTTAACTAACAGCTAAGTCATTCCAAAATGATTGGAATCGAATGTCAAAGGGGTGTGTAGCAGACAAGACTTGAAGAAAGCTGAAAGAGATCCGTTGTCAACACAAGTCAAGGTTTTGCTGGAAATAGGCCGGTGTCAGGCTGCCAGCAATAAAGTTGTTTTGCTGAAAGAGTGCAAAAAGCAAGGAACTAATGAGATGTACCTGAAAATCAGAAGACCAAGGAAAGGCTGCGGAGCATTTAATTCCATCCTAAATATATGATCCCTCTATCTTTTCTGAAACTTGGCATTTTCAAAACCCAAATCACTAACTTTGCAAATAGTAATTTGAAGTAGTTGACTTGCTCACATCTAAGCATTTTAGTATGTGTTGTCCATTCCTTATCCTGAGCACAGTTCCTCGAATGTCTCCAGAAATCGTTGCATCATGATTATCCAGCCGTTGATTCAATGTTGCAAATCTTTTCTCCATATTCTCTATTTTTGCATAGATAGCCTTGAAGGCTTTTTGAAAGTCTGCTGCTTTAGTAGACTGCTTTTCAGGCCATACATCATCAAAATCGAAACCAAACGACACCATTGTTCGATCATCTGGAGTTTCAAATTCTTCAGGATGAATGTTGACAGTGTACATAGCACTTTGAGCAGTGGACTCAGTTTCCAATGGCACTTCTGCCACAAATGGAAAGTATTCTGCAAAAAGGTCATCTAAGACCCAAGGAATCTCTTCCACTTCGCCATCAGGAGCAGGTCCTTTTCGCTTTACACTTGCTTCAACTCTGTGTGCCGCAGTTGTTTTAGCGTCCTCGGTATCTGTAGCTGTGTAAGCCTGCAGAGCTGACTGATCCTCAGCTATCTCAATAGCTTCATTGGTATCAGTTTGTTCTTCATCACCAGCAGTTTTGTCCTCAGTTGCCTTAGTAGCGTCATGGGTTGGTGATGGCACCATAGGGGATGGGCTATCAACCAGTGTGAGCTTGGAAATGGCAGCTTTCTCGTTTTCCTTCCGTATGGTAGCCACAGTCTCCTCATCCTCTATGTCCTCTTCTGGTTTATCTTGATGAACGGACTCAGCTTCGTCATCTGTGTCCAAAAATTCCATAGAGACGTGTTATTGAGAGTCATGCAGAGTGCTTATTTCTTCATTTTCGACTAACTCTATTTGAGGAGCTAGCATCTCTTATTCAACAGTCTTACCCAAGGAAGTCTTAACCTCCTGTGGGTCTTCATTTTCGACTAACTCTATTTGAGGAGCTAGCATCTCTTAGTCATGCAGAGTGCTTATTCTCAACCGATGTTGGGCCTTCAACATTCCCTTGCACAGTCTTTACCTCAGAAGGGTCTAGGACAATCCCTTCAACAGACTGAGCTGCTATAGGGTCTTCAGTTGCATCCTTTGAGGTCTCAACCTCTAGGATTGCACTTTTAGAGCCAACAATCTCTACTGTCATGGCTTTTTTTCCATCTTTTGCCTTAGCTGCATCAACAGCGTCATCGGCCTGCAACACAGTTGGGGTTTCAGCTGAGACAGTCTGAACCATCCGAGCTTCATCAAAACCACTCTGTTGTTTGGTTATTTCCACATATTCGCCTCCAATATTCAATTTTGTAAGGTCTCCCATAGCCTTCTTCAACCTGGTTGTGGTGTTTTCAGTTTCCCCCTCAGCTGGCGCACAGCTGAATCATGAGCAGCGGGGTCACTGGAAACTTGAGACTTGGTTGTTTGTCCAGTTGAGTGTTCATCCGATAGGGCAGGTGTCTCAACACCTTTCTCAGGGGTAGGCTTGGCTAAGGTGCCCTCTTCATCACCTTCGTTAGCTTCATCGACAACCTTCCTGGATTATTGTTCCTCGGAGTGCACAGGCGAGGTAGTAGCATCAATTGTCCTCACCATTTCCAAAATGTCAGGGCTAGGAGAGATTAGTATTGAGGATGACTCTCATGGGCCCCTCTGCAAGGTGTACACATGCAACTCCTTGGATTCTTTGAATGTTTGCTTCAGCTCAGCCTTCTCTAATGCATCCGTAGCGTCTGTCTCTTCCTCATCATTGTTGTTGGCTAACTGGAAAGCACTTTCAAGGACATTATCAAAGTGGCAAGATTGAGGTTTCTTGGATTCCTCAATTGCCTTTGCCTTTGCCTTCAACTTCTCCTCATTCTTCTTCTGAAAAATGATGGTGGTACAAAAGTCTGGGTCCAAAGCTGAACAGACCGCAATATTTCCCAAGAAGCTTAGGAGTTCCTCCTCTTCTTCAATTAACTCCGTGCTTTGGAATTGATCTCTGGCATAACTTAGCTTCCGAGGACCTCCATACATTTAGTTTCTCTTGTACATCCGGATACGCAGAAGATAGCATGACAAGATCATCATCATCCACATCATCATTCTCTAAAGGCTCTTCAACTACCTTGTCTTCCTCAGTTGTAATAGCATCAATCTGAGGAGATCTAACAGCTAACTCTTCATGACTTTGGCCAGCTGTGATTATTTCAGATTCATCAGTTGTCTCCCTAACAGCTAACTCTTGCAAACTTTGTTGTTCAACAACAACAGTCTCTATCTTCTCAGTGGCTTCCACACCATTTCTATCCTTTGATGTTTGTTGCTCATTCTCAGCAGCTTCTTCCTCAGCAGTTGTGCCAGACTCAGCTGGCTTAGCTAACTCGGACTGTTTTACTAGTCTTCTTATTTTTCTTTCCAATGGAACCTCAACTTCTTCTGGTTCCTCTTCCTCTTCAGTAATGGCAGCAGACTCTTGCAATTTCGGCTTCTTCACTGCAGTTGGCTTTCGGGGCACAGCTGAGCGCTTTTTTTGATAATTGGAGAAGGAGCTGGGGATTCCTTCTCGGCTGCGAGGGCAGGGGCAGGGTCTTCCTCGGCTGCAGGGGCAGGAGCTGACGTGGCTGCAGGCAGGTGTCTTCTTCTTCTTTTGCACAGGCTTGAGAGAAGAGGCTTTTGCAGACGATTGTGTCCATGGGGACATGGTCAGCTGATTTCCCCTCGCTAGTATCCACCTTTCTCGCATGGGCTTGGCGTTGGGCAGTAAAAAGATTTGCCCTAAACATGTTCTTGTTCACGTGGAATGGTTTTCAATTCCTGAGAGGAATACCCTTCACCTCCAGCAAATGACCTAACACCAGGCCATATCCAAGAGAGCTTTCAAACACTCCTGCTTCAGTAATGGCTTTGTTCATCACATTTTGGCAAATCTTGCCAAAAACAAAGTCCAACCAATTTACCTTCTTCTCCTCCAAGATTGTCACCATTACCATCAGCTTAGTCCTAGGCAGTTGATTGAAGCTACCAAACATCATTTACAACACATTTGGCTACCACGTCCATCAACTTGTGGTAGTCGTCTTTTATCAGCGACTTCTTGGCTGTATAGATGGGCTTCGCAACAGCCTTAAGTTTGGCCATTTACTTCCATGCAGCAGCCAAATTAATATCCTTCTCAGTTATCTCCTTCAAACCAGAAGAAGGCAGATAACAGCTAGCAGCTAGGTCCGCAACAGTCAGCTTAATCTCCTTGTTGTGGACCCATGAGTGAATCTCATCATCATGAACCTGAGCGTTCACGTAGAACACTACAACCTCTTCCAAGTAGGTATGCGAGAACTCCATTGACAGGAAAGGCTTGAGACCAGCTTTCTCAAGCTTATCAGCTATCTTCTTTGCTAGGACTTTGTCTACTCCTTGCTTGACTAAGCCCTCAAAATCCACGGTTGATCTAGTGTGGATTTTCTCAACTAACTTTGTGTAGCCATAAAAGGATGCCATTTTTTAGTTTGAACTTGAGATTTTGAACAGATGAAAATTTAGGAGAGAGAAAAATGATTTCTCTATATATGAGATGTGAGGGGACGGTTTTTGGAAATCAAAAAGGTTAAATTTGATCAACGGTTGAGATCATGTGTAGGTCCCAAGGGGTGTGAGTAAGGTTTAGAAGGGGGGATGAATAAACCTTACCAACTTTTCGATTTTAGTACTTTTAAAATATTACAGAGTTAATTACACAGCTAAGTCCTTGAGGGACAGCTAAGTTAGTTAATCAGCAGAGTTAGCCACTCAACAGACTCGATAGAGCTGTTGATAGAATAAATCAGCTGTTTTTAGACTAAACATTAACTTAGCTGTGATGAGTTTTTCAGCGGAAGACTTAACACCCTTGAAATTGATTTAACTTTGTTTTAAACACTTGGTTTTAGCACTTTGTTATTTATCAGTTGGATAGCAAATTATCAGCAGATATAAAGTATGTGTGCGGGAATGTAAATATCTTTGAAATGTAAATGACACAAGTAAATTTTATAGAGGTTCAAGATGGGGTAATTCTTCTACTCCTCTCTTCTCCAACTCCCCGGAGGAATCCACTAAGTAATGATCGTAGTACAAAGTGGTTATCGGTCTAGAGACAAGTCTTGATCACGCAATCGACTTGATCCTTTGACTCGATCCGAGATGCTTTGGTCACACAATGGCTTCTCGTCCGACTCGGCTTCTTCACAAGGGGGCTGCTTGATACTTCACTTGACTTACTTTCTCAAGCTTCTTGGATTTGATCATGAAGCCCTCCAATAACTTGAGATTGGTTCGACCTTGAACCTTCCTACAATCCTCCTTGGAAAGTAGACCCCTTTTGATTCTTCAAAAGTTTCCTCTTCAATAGTTTGAAGTTGTCTTTCCTTCACAGCTTGGTGTTGGATCGATTTCCTTCGAGATTTAGGCTTGAGGATTTTGCTTGAATAACTTGAGAATATTTTGCAGGTTACAGTTTGATTATTGCTTGATCGTTCGTGGTTCAGGTATGCAATGTAACCTTTTCTCAATGTGATTCCTCAGCCTTTTATAGTGAACTTTCAAAAATCTGCCCGTTGAAGAGATAGGTTGATTTTCAAAAGTCACTAGTGTTCGTTGGCTTGTCTTTTCTTGGTCTCCAATCTTGAGATGTAGACCTTTTCTTATATTAAATGAATGTTCAGCTTTTTAGAATCTGACACGAGGTGCAGTGCTTCCCATTGGTTTATTCCTTTTGCACGCTTCTGGGACTGAGCACTTTAAGACATGGCAGCATGGAAGTATTACTAATTTAAGTAAACTCCTTGACTTCTATGCAACGGATTCTTTTCAAATAACTCCTCTTTGCAGCTTCCTTTTCCCCAGGTGACTTGAGTCTGCTTCACTCATTGAGAGACTCTTCTGTCACATCAACTTTTGACATGCCTTTTGACTTAACTGACTTTCACACGCTTGTCCTCCTTCAAATACATCATCCGCAATCGAGTCCTTGGTTTTCTATTTTTGGCCATACTCAGCTGTTCCACAGCGGAGTCTTCACTTCACTTCTTCAGTTGACTTCTTGTATTCCCAGCCATAGCTGACTTGATTCAGCTCATTACAATGAGAATTACAAGGAAAATGGGGTGCCAACATTCTAATCTAGGTTTTACATGGCATTCATCAAAATCTATAAAATAAATTTCCTAACATCACGTTTTAGAAACCGCATTAATTTTCCCATATTAAATGCAATAGCATTTATATCCAATCATGGGTAAAACGGGCGCAAGCTTTTACTGACACCATAGTTACTGCTGATGTCAAGCCTAAAAACATTCCCGCTCACAAAAACGACTGCGTTTTGTCACTTAGCTCATAAATAACTCAGCTATCTTCGTGAGTGACTTGACTTTGACAATTTCCCCTTTTTGATGATGCCAAAACTTAAATTCATACAAACAAAATGCAGTAACAAGAAATGTATGCATAGAATCAATCTTTTTATTGATCATAACATTCTTGTCCTTTACACAGCTGTTTACAATGTGTATCAAAGCAATCAGAGCATACTTATATCTACGCAAATTATAGATTTTTCATTGAATGTGCAGAAGACTTACATGCATGTGTATTTACAAAAGTAAAATACATGAAGGGGTTATCAGCAACACTTCATCGCCTTCGCTGCCTCCTTCTTTCTTCTTCTCTGTCTTCGTCGGCTCTCTTTTTCTTTTCTTTTCTTCTTCTTCTTTTCTTCTTTTCATATGCCTTCTTTGCAGCTTCATCTTTCCTTTTTCTTTCTTGTCTCTCTTGCCACAGCTGAGTTTGCCTCTTATTTTCTTCTTCGATTCTTTTGACATATTCAGCATTTTTCCTCTCCACTTCCAGATTGGCTACTTCATCGTATCCAGCCCAGTAGATCCTTCCCTTCTTGCATAGATCTACATATTCAATATTTTTGGGTAGAGGTCTAGGTTTAAAGCCTCTACCTCCACCACTTCTTTCTCCTCCTTTGGGCGTATATTGTATCGGAGTCTTTTTCTTACCAGCTGAGTGACTACTAGTTGTCTGATGCCTATCAGCTTCTTCGCACAGCTTTAGACCTTTCTCCCAGTACAAGTCCCAGGCTTGGGCTATGGACATGTTTTTGAAGTATCCTTCAGATTCGAGCGTTTTAAACTCTTCAACTGATCTTGGCTCTTGTCCATCATCTGGAATGGCATCTATGTCTTTTCCTGCCGGAATGCCTCTGAACTATTTCAACATTTCTTCAACACGGGGATTTGTTCTCTTGACGAACTCCTCCATCTCTGCTTCTACAATTTTTCTCTTTTGAGACATAGGCACAGCCGAGTGTTGGAGCGGCAGAGTCACCGGAAGTTTGCTGATTATGCTAGCTGACATGACCTTCTTTGAGGGTTTCAAAGCAAGCATTAAGATCACATCCTTTGACCATTCCCCCTCAACAGTTTTTCCCTTCTCCTTTCTCTTCTCATCAGCTGTCTCTTTCTTCTTCTCAACAGCTTGTCTCCTTTCTCTTCTCATCAGCTGTCTCTTTCTTCTTCTCAACAGTTGTCTCCTTCAACATCTTCAGGTATTCCTCTTCCCCCTTTTTGGCATCATCAAAGGAGAGAGGAACCCCTGGAAGCATCCCAACAAGCATGAAGTCCAGTCGGCTGATAGCGGAGTTTTGCTTGGAGTCTGCTGCGGAGTATGCTGCTCGAAATTCTGAGCGGGTGGCTTTGGACTCAGCTGCCACCAGTTTCATTTCAGCCATGAGAAGGCTGAATTTGGCATTCATATTCTCCTCAACGCGTAGAAGTTCTTTTCTATGAAATTCACGCAGCAGCTCCATCTCTGTTGTATGAGAGGCATGCATTCTGTTAATATTGTCCTGCATCCTCCGCTTCATGTCGGATTATCGGTGCTCCAGGACATCAGATTTTGTTGTACAATGCTTTAAAATATCTGACTTGTTCATATCGCATTGTACTCTGCTGCTGACACCATTCCCTGATTCTGACCACTATCCCTCGCAAGTCTGCTGTGAGGTTGGCATCCCTGTTGTCCAGCCGCATATCCAGTGAGGCCTGGTGCCGTTCAATCTTCTCAATGTCACCAAGGATTGTCTTGAAGACTTCACGTACCTCAGCTGTCACCTCGGTTTCAGCTGGCGGCCAAGTAGCATCAAAATCAAATTCTGCTGAACAATTGAATCGGAGGGAATAACTGGATGAACTATGATGTTGAAGCATCTCTGCTCACGAGCTATTTCTTCTTCAAGATCGGGCAGCTCAATCAAGAAAGGGAAAGTTTCTTCGAATGCATCATCACGTACATATGGTATTGATTCTATAGTTGTTCGTGCATGTGATGTGCCTGGTTGAGTCGAGCCTGCTGCAGCTTTGGGAGCCTGCGCAGATGACTCAGTCTCAGCTGGGCCTTGGTGAGTAGGTTGGCCAGCTGACTGAGCCTCAGCTGTCTTAACATCTTCTTCGGCCACAGTATATTCTACTAAATGAATTTGCTTGTCCTCAGCTGCACCATCAGCGTCATCGGAGGATGATGAAGCCTGAGGACTTGGTTCATCAACAAAATTGAACGTTTGACGAGCAGCTTTGAATTCTAGCTTACTCGTACTTGGAAGAACATCCTCAGCTGAGTACTTTGCAGCAGGGATTGACTCAGCTTCGTCTTCAGATCCCAAGAATGTTGTATCAGGATTGTCCTGGGAATCATGAAGAGCGTTGATTTCCTCTTCTGAGTCAGCAATGATGACTTGAGGAATGCTCTTTTCTCCTTTATTTTTACCCAGGGAAGTCTCAACCTCCCTTGGGCCTTCATTACCTCCTGCAGTCTCAACTGCAGCGAGGCCTTGTACATTCCCTTCGACAGACACAGTTGTCTTAGGGTCTTCTGCAGTGGCATCCACAAGAGTCTCAACTCCTTGTATTGCACTTTCATTGCCCAGAGTGTTAATTCCCAGGGCAGATCCATCATGTGCCTCGACTGCAACAGCAGCGTCCTTAGCATGCAAAGCTGTTGGCACTTCAGCTGGGACAGACTCAATTGTCCGAGCTTCTTTAGTGACAACTTGTTGTTGTTCTTTTTCTTTTTCTTTATCCACTTCGCCTCCTTCCTTCATTGTGGAGTCATCTGCAGCATCTTTCGACCGAGCTATAGTGGTGTGAGTTTCCCCCTCAGCTGGCGCACCAGCTGAGTGACTGATGGTGGGGTCACTCTGCTCCAGACTCCCGGCTGCTTCCATTGAGTGCTCAGCCGTAGGGGCCGGTGGTAAAACACCTTCATTAGGGGTTGGCTCAACTTGGGTGCCCAAGTTCCCAGTGTCATCGCCATTTCCTTTGGATCCATCCTCTGAGTGAACTGGGGATGTGGTTGCAGCAATAACTGTGGCAATCTGCTGTACCACTCCCAACGGATCAATTTCCAAGAGAGATTTGGAGGACTCTCCTGATCCTTCCATCATCTGCTATTCATGCATCGATTTTGATTCCCACAAGGCTTGCTGCATATCCAACTTCTCCTTTGCAGCAAAAGGATCCATGTCCTAATCACTTTCCGAGAGCATATCAATGTGAGGATGAGTGTGCTCCAGAGTTCCAGTGAGTGGGCATATATTCGCCTTTTCTAGAGCTTCGGCTTCCTCTGCTAACTTTTCTTTTCTTTCTCCTTGAATATATGCAGGATTTCCAGGCAGTTATCTTCATCAAGTGCCTGAAGCACAGTGGTCAATCCAAGGAACTTCATCAAATCTTCCTCTTCCTCAATGAATTCAGGGCGCTCAAACTGTACCATTGAGTGACTCATCTTCCATTTCCTCCACTCTCGCAGACAGTTCTGGATGTCTGGATATAATGGAGAGTACATGATTACATCATCATCTTCATCCTTGTCCTTGTCGCCCTTCCTTTTCAGGAATGGAAGGTAGCATACTCTGCTGCTCTTCTCCTTCAGCAGCATCTGTGGCAGGTGGAGACACTACCCTTTCAGCAGGGGTATCTGTTGTCTCCGCCACTTCTTCATCCTCGCTTGTTCTATCCCACACTGGGTCTTGAATTGCTGTCTTGACTATCCTCGCAGACTTGGCTTTTTTCAATAACTTCTCGAGATCGCACTTCTTGGCGAGCCTCGAGATTTTCTCGGTGAGTGGCAGACTCAACTATCTTCTCAAGCTCTGAGAGCTTGGTGAGTCTTCTCCTTCTCTTGGTCCTCACCAGAGAAATTTTTGGTTTGGAGACTTCTTCTTCAGATTCCTTGGCGGCGGGGGCCGGAGCATCTTTCGTTGACTGAGGAGATGCCTTTTCGCTTGCGCCCTCTTCTTTTTCGATGGCGGAGAAGGTATCTGGGCTTCCTTCTCTCCTCGGCTGCATGGGCAGGCGACTCGGCTGTAGGGCCAGGCGACTCGGCTGCACGGGCATGCGACTTGGCTGCAGGGGCAGGTGCGTCTTTCTTCTTTGCTGCAGGGGCAGCTTTCGTCTTCGCAGCTGCAGGGGCAGCTCTCTTCTTTGGAGGGGAGGATGCAGCTGTATCAACAAGGTCAGTTGATTCCCCCTCACTGGTATATGCCCTCTTGGCATAGGCTCTCTTCTGGGCGCCGGACAAGTTGGCTCTGAACATCTTCTTATTTACATGGAAAGACTTTCCATGTCTAAGGGGATTGCCCTTAACCTCCATCAGATGGCCAATAACTAGGCCATAGCCAAGTGATCCTCCAAAAGATTCATCCTCCTTGATGGATTTGTTGCCAACGTCCTGGCAGAGTCGGTTGAATATGAATTCAGCCCAATTGATTTTCTTCTCTTCCATGATCGCAGCCATGATGATCAGCTTGGTTTTTGACAGCTGATTGAAGCTGCCAAACTTCATGTCTACACTCTTGGCGATGATATCCATCAGTTTATGATAATTGTCCTTCAGCAGCTTTTTCTCGGTTGTGCAGACCATTTTCACAGCACACTCGGGTTTAGCCACTTCCTTCCATGCAGCAGCCAAGTTGACATCGGCTTCATATATCTCTGGCATGCCTTCCGACGGCAGTAAACAGTGCTCCGCAAGGTCCTTAGCAGTGAATAATATGTCCTTGCGGTGGACGGAGGACTTAATCCCTTCGTCCTGCACCTCGGCGTTAACATAAAACTGGGCAACTTCTTCAACATATGTCATTTGATACTCCATCGTGAGAAAAGGTTTGAGTCTAGATTTCTCAATTTTATCTGCTATTTTCTTCACAAGGGTGTCATCGGAACCCTACTTTATCATTCCCTCAAAATCCACAGTTGATCCTGTGTGGATTTGCTTGCCAAGCTTAGTGAAGTCATGTGCTGGTGCCATTTTTAGTGAGTTTTACCGAACGAGACTTGGTAAACCGACTTGAGAACTTGTAGGGTTTTTGAATGAGAAAAGTTTGCTTTCTTTTGCTATGGAAGATGAATAGTTTCGGAGAAAGTGAGAGAGAGGATTGAAAAACCGTATATAAGTGTTATGAAAGGACGGGTTTTTGGATTTTGAAATTTGATCAAGATCAACGGCTCAGATTTAGCATGTCACACTTCATTTAATTGCTCGCATTTAATGCGGCAACATTTATATCCAATCATATGCTTACTGTGCAGTTTTTGACTGTATTCGTCATTATTATGCTGATGTCATCCTTAAAAACATTCCCGCTCATTAAAAACGACTGCGTTTTTGTCACTTAGCTCATAAATGACTCAGCTTTCTCCACAAATGACTCAACTCTTCTTCTCTCTTTTTGTATAGTGACTCAAATTTGTCACACTAACTCGACAACAAATCTGGTGACTTTCCCGATCTGGTGATTTACTTTGCTGATTCATGAAGTTTGTTCTATTTTCATCTTTTCACGTTTCATCTTTTCTCATTGAGTCTTCTGAGTGTCAACTCAGCTCAATTAACCCTAGCTCATGCTTAAGCTCTTCAAATCTTAATTCACATAAGGGTTTGGTGAATATGTCAGCTAACTGTTTATCAGTTGAGATATATTCCAAAGTGATGTCTTTCTTTTCAACATGATCTCTTATAAAATGATATCTGACATCAATGTGCTTTGTTCTTGAATGCAACACAGGATTCTAAGTGATATCAATAGCACTTGTGTTATCACACATAATTGGAATCTTTTTTCTTCAATTTCATAATCTCTCAGCTGTTGTCTCATCCATAAGACTTGGGCACAACAGCTGCCCGCAGCTATGTACTCTGCTTCAGCTGTGGATGTGGCTATTTGAATTTTGCTTCTTGCTAAACCAGGAAACCAATCTGTTTCCAAGCATTTGACAAGTTCCTGAAGTACTCTTCCTGTCAACTCTACATCCAGCGATAGTCAGAGTCTGAGTAACCAATAAGCTTGAATCCACCTTCCTTTGGATACCATAAGCCAACTTCTTGGCATCCCTTCAAATATCTTAAGATTCTCTTAGTTGCAGTCATATGGCTTTCTTTTGGTGGAGATTGAAATCTTGCACATACACCTACTGCAAAGGTGATGTCGCCTGCTTGCTTTGTTAGATAGAGCAGTGATCCAATAAGTGCTCTGTATCTTGTTTGATCTACAGCTTTACCATCTACATCTATGTCCATCTTGACTGATGTATTCATTGGTATTTTCACAGAAGACTTCTCTTCCATAGCAAATTTCTTCATTAAATCTCTAGTGTACTTTGTTTGACTTATGAAAGTTCCATCCTTCAGCTGCTTAACTTGAAGTCCTAGAAAGAAAGTCAGCTCTCCCATCATGCTCATTTCAAATTTGCCTTGCATGAGGTTTGAGAACTTATCACACAGCTCTTTGTTTGTGGATCCAAAAATGATATCATCCACATATATTTAAACAAGCAGTATACTCTCCCCATCTTGAATTCTGAAGAGTGTTCTGTCTATTTTGCCTTTGGTGAATCCATTGTCAGTTAGAAATTGAGACAATGTGTCATACCATGCTCTAGGTGCTTGTTTCAATCCATATAGAGCTTTCTTGAGCTTGTACACCTTATCTCCAATGGTTTTCTGCTCAAAATCTGGAGGTTGCTCAACATAGACTTCTTCTTCCAACAATCCATTTAAAATGCATTTTTCACATCCATTTGATATACAATAAAGTTCTTGTGTGCAGCATAGGCAATAAACATCCTTATTTCTTCTAGTCTTGCAACAGGAGCAAATGTTTCATCAAAATCTATTCCCTCTTCTTGGCAATACCCTTTGGCTACCAATCTTGATTTGTTTCTTACCACAGATCCTTCCTCATTCATCTTGTTTCTGAAGACCCATTTTGTGCCAATCACATTTTGATGGGTTGGTCTCTACACCAATTCCCATACCTTGTTTCTTTCAAACTGATTCAGCTCTTTTTGCATGGCTTGAATCCAATGTGTGTCATCCAATGCTTGGGACACATATTGGCTCTATTTGGGAAATAAAACAAGTGAACATTGCTTCTTGCTGAGATCTGGATCTGGTTCTCACACCATCTCTCACATCTCCAATGACAAGCTCTGGTGGATGGTCACTCAGCCATCTCACATCAGGTTGAAGCAAATCAACTGGGTTCAGCTATCTCGCAGCTGTGTTGTCTTGAGTAGCTCTTTCATTATCATTCAGCTGCAGATTTTCCAGCTGTCTTTGAGACTCAGTTGTCTCATCTTCATCTTGATTGATTGCTCCAGCTTCAGCTTCAACATAGGGACTCTTCTGCATAGTTGGTTGATTCAGATTATCAGCTAACTCTTCAATGTCTTCTCCATTCACATTAGGTTCATCAAAACTACATGAATAGATTCTTCTGTGACCATAGTCCTCTTGTTCAGCACTCTATAGACTTTACTTTCAGCTGAGTATCCCAAGAAGATACCTTCATCAACTTTAGCATCAAAAGCCTTTAGATTGTCTTTGCCATTGTTGTGGATGAAGCATTTACATCCAAATATTCTAAAATACCCAACATTTGGCTTTCTCCCTGTCCATATTTCATAGGGAGTCTTTGTCAGCTGTCTATTAATCATGCATCTATTTTGAGTATAGCATGCAGTATTGATGGCTTCAGCCCAAAATCTTTTAGGCAATCCAGCTTCAGCTAACATGGTTCTTGCAGCTTCCTTGAGAGTTATGTTCCTTCTTTCTGCTACTCCGTTTTGCTGTGGAGTCCATGCTGCAGATAGTTCATGAGCAATCCCATTAACAAACTCAGTTCCTCTATCAGATCTTATCTTGATAATAGTTTGACTCTTCTCATTTTGAACTCTTCTCATCAGCTGAGGTAACTTCTGCAAGGTTTCCTTATTTTTGCACATGAAGATTGTCCATGTATATCTTGAATAATCATCCACCACCACTAAGGTGTATTTCTTTCCACTTATGTTAGCTCGCTCAACTGGACCAAATAAATCCATATGCACCAGATGCAATATTCTTGTTGAAGATGGACTAGACTTCTCTTTGAATGATGATTTGATCGGCTTTCCCATCTGGCATGCATCACAAACACTTTCCTTCTTCTACACTGAGTCTGGCAGTCTTTCTACAAGATGACTCCTTGCAAGCTTGTTGATTGTCTTGAAGTTTAGATGACTCAGTTTCTTGTGCCATAGCCAACTTGATTCGACTGTACTTTTTGCTAACAGACAAGTGCTTGGTGTGGCAGTCGATCAGTCTACCACATACATGTTCTTATTTCTGGATCCTTGCAACACTACTTCGTTTGATTCAGTATCTTTAATTTGGCACACACCCATATTGAATCCAACATTATAGCCCTTGTCACAGAGTTGGCTGATGCTTAACAGGTTGAAGTTGAGGCCTTCAACATATGCAACATCTGTGATTTCTAATCCATTTTTCTTGATGGATCCAGTGCCTCTTATTTCCTCTGGAGCTTCATTTCCTCCAAATATGACTTTTGCGCCTCTAATTTCCTTGAATTTTGACAAATTTTTCTTGTTCATTGTCATGTGTCTGGAACAGCCACTATCCATGTACCAGGTTCCTTGGCATTGTTGTTCCTTGAACCTGCAATCAAGGAAATTAGTTTTTAGGTACCCATGTTTGTCTGGGTCCTGAGAGGTTAGTGCTGTAAGATGATCCAACCAACCTATAGCCAAATGACTTGACTCTAATAGGTTGCCATCTATCTGTGCCATAATAATAACTCACTTTGGCAAATTGCTTGGGGGCTTTAGGTTCATACAGTTGTCTCTTTTGTCTGTATGTTTGTGTGTGTGTTTTAGCAATTGCCTTCTTTGGGTAGTTGTGATATTTCTGAGTGTAGTGTCTGGGTGCATATGTGTGCTGATTGATAGCTCTTTTGCCTTTGGAATGACCTTTGCTGAGTTCTAGGCCTTTGCCATTTGGGCTTATATTCCATAGGTCTTTGCTGATATTTCACATTATTCCAATCAGCTTGGCTTGGGTAGTTTCTACCATTCCCATCATATGTGTTTCCTTGATAAAACTTCTGGGGTTTTTGGTAGCTCTGTTTATTCTTCATAGAGTACTTCCTATTTGGAGTTTGCTGAGGAACTCTGATGGATTTCTTCTTTGTTGTCCTCTCAGCATACTCAACTGGCTGTTTTCCTTTTCCTTTGTATCTAAGGCCAGTTTGTTTGTGATTGTGCTTTAGATTGAATGTGGGTGCAGCATTTGGTGTTTTGGATTTTTGAGATGCTTCATTACTTGAAGATCCTTTTTCCAGAATCACTCTAGGAGTTTGACTGTGTACAAGGGAATTGAATCATATGGTTGTCTTGTCTCCACATTCTTTTTGGCTTAAAATAACGTCATCCAATGATATAGATGCCTTTGTAAATGATGCAATCACATTTTTGAGATCATTTTCCCTCTTTTCTATAGCAGCTATCTCTGCTATTAGTTTAGCATTCTCAGCCTTGACTCTTTGTTCTCATCGGCTATGTGACTTAGAGTACTCGGCTCCTTAGTCAACTGTGAGTTTTGGCTTTTGAGCTTTTCCTCATTTAATAGTGTTTTGTGCTAAAAATCTTTCATCATTTTGCCTAATTTAATCATAAAGATGAGTGGGTTATGAAGTGTGTGTGTCACAATCACTATCACTAGAATCTGAATGAGATGAGTTAGAGTGTACCTCATCTTCTTGGTTAGGTTGATCTTGTTCTTTAGCCATTAGACAGATTAAGGCTTCTTCTTTAGAGTCACTTGAGTAGTCGACTTCACTACTCTCTCGAGTCTCTTTTCTTTTGACTTGGTCAGACGGCTGATCTCAGCAGTGACCAACATTGCTCTTTTCTTTTCTTGTCTTCTTTCTCTGAAGACTTTTCTTTCTTCTTCATTCCTGTATTTATTGACTACAGGATATGGACAGTCAATAGCAAAGTGTCCTGGTTGTCTGCAATTCCAACACAGGTTCTCAGCCCTTTGATCAATTCTTTCCGTTCTAGGGTTATCTGCTCTCTGATATTCAACCTTTTGATGCTCAGCTCTCTTGGGTAGCCTATCTTCCCTTGACTTGGAGGGAGCTGAATGTCTCCTGGAGGATTCACCCTTGTTTCTTTTATAGTTCTTGTTGAAACACTTGTTGAATCTTTTAACCATCAGGGCAATTTCATCCTGGTCAATGGCTTCCTTGACCTCAGCTCTCTTCCCATCCTTGACTATAAGTGCAGCTATTTTGGGTACAGTTGTCTCCTCTTGATCTTTTCTTCTCATCTCAAACTCGTAGGCTTTGAGGTCTGAGAATAGCTCATGATTGGATGTTGTTGTGAGGTTCATTGAATGTCCCAGGGCCATAATCTTCATTTTCCATTCAGCTGGGAGGCTTCTCAGAATCTTCATACACATTTCCTTCTGTGTATATTCTTTCCCAAGTGCTGATAATTCATTTGGGATTTCAGTGAATCGAGCATCCAGCTGATCCAAGGTTTCACCTGCAAGCATTTTAAAATTTTCAAATTTACGACAAAGAATGAGACAATTTGTTTTCTTTAATTTGCTCGAGATCAAAATTAAAGTTAATTTATTCCAGATTTGTTTTGCAGTTTGGCAAGATTTGACTTTGTTGAACATTGCTTTGTCCAAGGTTTTGTAAAGTATGTCCTTGGTCACATTGTCCAAGTTGTATATTTTTCTATCCTCGTTTGTCCATTCAGTCCTTGGTTTCTCCACCAGGGCTAGTCTTGCTTCAGCAGCAGCTTCTTCTCCTTCAGTTGTGGCTGCTCTACGTACGGATATGTTCACTTTCAGTATTTGCAGTGGCCCATCCTCTATCACTATCCATATTTCATCATGTAAAGCAGATAGATGAGCCTGCATACGAATTTTCCAGTCATCAAATTTCTCAATAGTGAACATAGGGATGCGTGTCAAATTTGCTTCCATGATAATAACTTTGCTGAACAAAAGAGATGATTTTTGAAATAGCAAGTGCTAAAAACTTCTTTGAAAGATTGGAGATATAGTTTAGTTGAATAAACCTTACCAAGGGGTGTGAGTAAGGTTTAGAGTGGGGGTTGAATAAACCTTACCAACTTTTCGATTTTAGTCCTTTTAAAATATTACAAAGTTAATTACACAGCTAAGTCCTTGAGGGACAGCTAAGTTAGTTAATCAGCAGAGTTAGCCACTCAACAGACTCGATAGAGTTGTTGATAGAATAACTCATTGTTTTTAGACTAAACCTTAACTTGGCTGTGATGAGTTTTTCAGCGGAAGACTTAACACCCTTGAAATTGATTTAAATTTGTTTTAAACACTTGGTTTTAGCACTTTGTTATTTATCAGTTGGATAGCAAATTATCAGCAGATATAAAGTATGTGTGCGGGAATGTAAATATGCTGAAATGTAAATCACACAAGTAAATTTTATAGAGGTTCGAAGATGGGGTAATTCTTCTACTCCTCTCTTCTCCAACTCCTGGAGGAATCCACTAAGTAATGATCAGAGTACAAAGTGGTTATCAGTCTAGAGACAAGTCTTGATCACGCAGCTGACTTGATCCTTGGACTCGATCCGAGATGCCTTGGTCACACAAATGCTTCTCGTCCGACTCGAAACTTCTTCACAGGGGTGCTGCCTTGATACTTCAGCTTACTTTCTCAAGCTTCTTGGATTTGATCACGAAGCCCTCCAATAACTTGAGATTGGTTCGACCTTGAACCTTCCTACAATCCTCCTTAGAAAGTATACTTCTTTTGATTCTTCAAAACTTTCCTCTTCAACAGTTTGAAGTTGTCTTTCCTTCACAGCTTGGTGTTGGATCGATTTCCTTCGAGATTTAGGCTTGAGGATTTTGCTTGAATAACTTGAGAATATTTTGCAGGTTACAGTTTGAATATTGCTTGATCGTTCGTGGTTCAGGTATGCAAGGTAACCTTTTCTCAATGTGATTCCTCAGCCTTTTATAGTGAACTTTCAAAAATCTACCCGTTGAAGAGATAGGCTGATTTTCAAAAGTCACTAGTGTTCGTTGGCTTATCTTTTCTTGGTCTCCAATCTTGAGATGTAGACCTTTTCTCATATTAAATGAATGTTCAGCTTTTCAGAATCTGACACGAGGTGCAGTGCTTCCCATTGGTTTATTCATTTTGCACGCTTCTAGGACTGAGCACTTTAAGACATGGCAGCATGGAAGTATTACTAATTTAAGTAAACTCCTTGACTTCTATGCAACGGATTCTTTTCAAATAACTCCTCTTTGCAGCTGCCTTTTCCCTAGGTGACTTGAGTTTGCTTCACTCATTGAGAGACTCTTCTGTCACATCAACTTTTGACATGGATTTTGACTTAACTGACTTTCACACAGCTGTCCTTCAGCTGTTACATCTGCAGTCGAGTCCTTGGTCTTCTATTTTTGGCCATACTCAGTTGTTCCACAGCGGAGTCTTCACTTCACTTCTTCAGTTGACTTCTTGTATTCCCAGCCATAGCTGACTTGATTCAGCTCATTCAGCCCTAACTATTACAATGAGAATTACAAGGAAAATGGGGTGCCAACATTCTAATCTAAGTTTTACATGGCATTCATCAAAATCTCTAAAATAAATTTCCTAACATCACGTTTTAGAAACCGCATTAATTTTCCCACATTAAATGCAGCAGCATTTATATCCAATCATGTGTAAAACGGGCGCAAGCTTTTACTGACACCATAGTTACTGCTGATGTCAAGCCTAATAACATTCCCGCTCACAAAAAACGACTGTGTTTTGTCACTTAGCTCATAAATAACTCAGCTATCTTCGTGAGTGACTTGACTCTGCTCCTCTCTTCACTAAATAAACACTCGACTGTCTAGCTTACTCGATACAGCTGACTAGCCATCTTGGCTATTTCAGTTAGCTGAAAAGTGAAACTTTGCTGATTTTCATTTCTCTCTTCTTTAACTCTGCTGATTGAGTCTTCTGAGCCTCCTAACTCAGCTCAATCAATCCAAGTTCATTCTTAAGCTCTTCAAATATTGATTCACATAAAGGCTTAGTGAATATCTCATCTAACTGCTTATCAGTTGATATGTATTCCAACGTGATGTCTTTCTTTTCAACATGGTCTCTTATAAAATGATATTTGACATCAATGTGCTTGGTCCTTGAGTGCAATACTGGATTTTGAGTAATTGCAATGGCACTTGTGTTATCACACATAATGGAATCTCTTTTTCTTCTATATCATAGTCTCTCAGTTGTTGCCTCATCCATAAGACTTTGGCACAACAACTGCTGTAGCTATGTACTCAACTTCAGCTGTGGATGTAACTATTGAATTTTGTTTCTTGTTGAACCAAGAAACCAACATATTTCCAAGCATTTGACAGGTACCTAATGTACTTTTCATGTCCACTCTACATCCATCATAGTCTGAGTCTGAGTAGCCAACTAGCTTGAATCCTCCATCCTTTGGATACCATAAGCCAACTTCATCACATCCCTTCAAATACCTTAGTATTCTCTTGGTTGCAGCCATGTGACTTTTCTTTGGAGCAGATTGAAATCTGGCACATACACCTACAGCAAAGGTGATATCTGGCCTACTTGTTGTTAAATAGAGCAAAGATCCAATGAGAGCTCTATATCTTGTTTGATCAACAGCTTTGCCTTCTACATCCATGTCCATCTTGATTGAAGTACTCATGTGAATCTTCACAAATGACTTCTCTTCCATACCAAATTTCTTCATTAAATCTCTGGTATATTTGGTTTGACTTATGAAGGTTTCATTCTTCATTTTCTTGACTTGAAGACCTAGAAAGAAAGTCAGCTCTCCCATCATACTCATCTCAAATTTCCCTTGCATGATATTTGAGAATTTGTCACACAACTCTTTGTTTGTGGATCCAAAAATGATATCATCCACATATATTTGATCAAGCAGTATACTCTCCCCATCTTGAATTCTGAAGAGTGTCCTATCAACCTTGCCTCTGGTGAATCCATTGTCAATAAGAAACTGGGACAATGTATCATACCAGGCTCTTGGTTCTTGTTTCAAACTATATAATGCCTTCTTGAGCTTGTAGACTTTATCTCCAATAGTTTTCTGCTCAAAACCTGGAGGTTGCTCCACTTAGACTTCTTCTTCCAAAAGTCCATTAAAAAATGCACTCTTCACATCCATTTGATAGACAGTGAAGTTCTTGTGTGCAACATAAGCAAGAAACATCCTAATTGCTTCCAATCTTGCAACAGGTGCAAAGGTTTCATCAAAATCGATGCCCTCCTCTTAGTAATACTCTTTGTCTACCAATCTTGCTTTGTTTTTTACAACAGATCCTTCTTCATTCATCTTGTTTCTAAATACCCACTTAGTACCAAAAACATTTTAGTGGGTAAGCCTTTGAACTAATTCCCAAACCTTATTTCTTTCAAACTGATTCAGCTCTACTTGCATAGCTAGAATCCAATGTGTTTCATTCAATGCTTGTGACACATCTTTAGGCTCATTTTGGGAAATGAAACAAGTAAACATAGCTTCATGTTGAGTTCTGGATCTTGTTCTTACTCCCTCTCTAACATCTCCAATGATAAGCTCTGGAGGATGATCTCTCAGCCATCTCACATCTTGTTGGAGTAAGTCTGATGGATTCAGTCATCCCGCAGCTAAGTTGTTTGAACAACTTCCTCATCATCATTCAGCTGCAGACTTTCCAGTTGTCTTTGAGATTCAATTATCTCATCTTCATCTAGGTTGAGTCTTTTTATATCTGCCTCAACATAGGGACTCTTTTGAACAGTTGGTTGATTCATCTTGTCAGCTAACTCATCAATGTTTTCTCCATTAACATTAGGTTCATCAAAAACCACATAGATAGACTCTTCTGTGACTATAGTCCTCTTGTTCAGCACTCTAAAGGCTTTACTCTCAGCTGAGTATCCCAAAAATATAACTTCATCAGCTTTAGCATCAAAATCTTTCAAGTTGTCCTCGTCATTGTTGTGAATGAAGCACTTACATCCAAAGATATGAAAATATCCAACATTTGGCTTCCTCCCTGCCCAAATTCATAAAGGGGTTTTGGACAGCTGCCTATTTATCATACACCCATTCTGAGTGTAGCAAGCAGTATTCATGGCTTCTACGCCCAAAATCTCTTAGGCAATACAACTTCAGCTAACATGGTTCTTATAGCTTCCTTGAGAGTTATGTTCCTTCTTTCAGCTACTCCATTTTGCTCTGGAGTTCTTGCAGCTGACAACTCATGTGCAATACCATTTTCTATGCAATACTGAGTTATAATCTCGTTGACAAACTCAGTTCCTCTATCAGATCTTATCTTTATAATGGTTTGACTCTTCTCATTTTGAACTCTTCTCATCAGCTGTGGGAGCTTGTGTAAGGTTTCCTTCTTTTTACACATAAAGATAGTCCATGTGTATCTTGAATAATCATCCATCACCACTAAGGTGTATTTCTTTCCACTAATGTTGGATGGTTTAACAAGACCAAACAAATCCATATGCAATAAGTGTAATATCCTGGTTGAAAAGGACTTGGCCTGTCCTTAAAAGAAGACTTTATTTGTTTTCCCATTTAGCATGCATCACAAATTCTCTTATTCTTGTACACTGAGTTTGGCAATCCTTCCACAAGATGACTCCTTGCAAGCTTGTTGATTGTCTTGAAATTCAGGTGACTCAGCTTTTTATGCCACAACCAACTTGATTCAGCTGTGCTCTTTGCTAGCAGACATGTGTTTGGTATAGCAGTTGACCAATCCACTACGTACATGTTTTCTGCATTGATCCTTGTAGCACAATTTCATTTGATTCAGCATCTTTAATCTGTCAGACTCCCATGTTGAATCCTACATTGTAGCCCTCATCACAGAGTTGGCTGATGCTCAGCAGATTGAAGTTGAGCCCTTCAACATAGGCTACATCTGTGATATCTAGTCCATTCTTCTTATGGATCTTGTGCCTTTGATCTCCCCTGGAACTTCATTTCCTCCAGATATGACTTTAGCACCTTTTATTTCCTTGAACTTTGAAATATTTTTCTTGTTGCCTGTCATAAGTCTGGAACAGCCACTATCCATGTACCAGGTTCCTTGGCACTCAGTTGTTCCTTGAACCTGCAATCGAGGAAATTAGTTTTTAGGTACCCATACTTGCCTGGGTCCTGAGGGATTAGCACTATAAGGTAATCCAACCAACCTGTAGCTAAATGGTCTGACTCTAAGAGATTGCCACCTATCAGTTACATAATCATAATGAACATTAGCAGATTGCATAGGAACTTTAGGCTCATACATCTGTCTCTTTTGTATGTACGTTTGTGTGTGAGCTTGTGCATTTGCTTTCTTGGGATAGTAATGAAACTTTTGTGGATATTGGGCTTTGTGCTTGGGTGAACATGTGTGCTGATTATAACTTCTTTGCCTTGGGAATGACCATTTTTGAGTCTGAGGTCTTTGCCACTTTGGCTTGTATCCCTTTGGACTTGGCTGATATCTCATTTGATTGTTCCAATCAGCTTCGTTGGGATAATTTCTACCATTCCCATCATATGGTTTTCTCTGCTGAAATCTCTGGGGCTTTTGGTAGCTCTGTTTAGACTTTACAGAGTATTTTCTATTTGGAGTCTACTGATGGACTTTTCTGAATTTTGTTTCAGATGTCCTTTCAGCATACTATGTTGGCTTTTTGCCTTTACCTTTGTATCCAAGGCCACTATGGTTGTGATTATTTTGTAAGTGGGTGTAGGTGCAACATATGGTGCTTTAGATTTTTGGACTGCCTCATTGCTTGAGGATCCTTTTTCCATTACCACTCTTGGAGCTTGGGCATGCATAAAGGAATTAAATCCAATGTTTTTCTTGTCTCCACTTTTTTTTTGAATCATTATAAGTTCATCCAATGATTTAGATGCCTTAGTGAATGATGCAATCACATTTTTTAAATTTTTTCCCCTCTTTCAGTTGCAACTAAGTTTGTTTGAATCTTAGCTATCTCAGCCTTCAGCTCTGTATTCTCAGCAGCTATGTGACTTAGAGTACTCAGCTCCTTAAAAAAGTGTGTGAGTTTTTTACATGCTCAAAATCTTTCATCATTTGTCTAATGAATCATATAGATCATTGGGTGAAGAAGTGTTTGTGTAACTATCACTATCATCAGAATTAGAATGAGATGAGTTAGAGTGTACCTCATCTTCTTGCTCTTTAGCGATGAGGCATATCATAGCCTCTTCTTATGTGTCAGAGGAGTAGTCAGCTTCACTATTCTCTGACTCAGTTGTTTCTTTACACTTGGTTGTATCAGCAGCTTCAGTAGCCAACATAACTTTCTTCTTTTCTTGTTTTCTTTCTCTGAAGAACTTTCTTTCTTTCTCATTTCTATACTTGTTGACTGGTGGATAGGAACAGTCAATAGCAAAATGTCCTGGTTGTCTGCAATTCCAACACAGGTTCTCAGCTTTTTGGAAGTCTGCTCTTTTAGCTCTCTGATTAGCAGCTCTCTAATACTCAGTCCTTTGATGATCGGCTCTCTTTGATGGTCTATCCTCTCTTGATTTGGAAGGTGTTGAGTGTCTCTTGGATGATTCACCCTTGTTCCTTTTGTAGTTCTTATTAAAGAACTTGTTGAATCTCTTCACCATTAGGGCAATCTCCTCATCGTCAATGGCTTCTTTGGATTCAGCTCTCTTGGACTCACCAGCCATGAGTGCAGCTGTCTTGGATACAATTGTCTCTTCTTGCTTTTTTCTTCTAAGCTCAGATTCATACGCTTTAAGGTCTTAGAATAGCTCATGGTTGGATGTTCTTGTAAGGTCCATTGAATGTTTCAATGCCATCACCTTCATTTCCCACTCAGCTGGGAGAGACCTTAGAATTTTCACACACATTTCCTTCTGTGTATATTCAATTCCTAAAGCTAGAGCTCATTGGTTATCTCTGTGAATCTCGCATCCAACTGTTAGCTTTTCCCATATTTCTTTGGCCATTCTGCAAGATTTAACTTTGTTGAACACGGCCTTATCAAAGGTTTTGTACAAAATGTCCTTGGCAATATTGTCCAAGTTATATCTTTTTCTATACTCATTAGTCCACTCGCATCGTGGCTTTTCCACCATTGCAGGTCTAAATACAGCAGCAGCACGTGCGCCTCGTGCAACCGGAGCTGCAACAGCGATCTCCTTTTGGTACATCAGCAGCCTCAGGAGCAGGAGTCCTGACAGTTGTATTCACCTTCATTTTTTGTAATGGTCCATCCTCAATGACAGACCACATTTCATCATGTAAGTCTGAAAGGTGAGCCTTCATATTTTCCAATCATCAAATTCTTCAATAGTAAACATTGGAATACGAGTTAGATTTGCTTCCATGATAATAACTTTGCTTTAAAATAAAAACTTTGAAAACTGCAAGTGTTGTTCTTTTGAAAAATAATGAGATCTAGTTCAGTAACCAGTGCAGAAGACTCAATGAACCAACCGCTTTGATACCACTTGTAGGTCTCATGGGGTGATAAGTAAAGTCTAGAAGGGGGAGGTTAATAGATTTTACCAACTTTTTGTTTTTAGTCATTTTAAGAAATTAGAGTTGACTCAAGTCAGCTAAGTCCTTGGTGGACAACTAAGTTGACTTTCACAGCAGAGTTAGCCACTCAACAGACTCGACTGAGTTGTTGATAGTATAACTCAGCTGATTCAGTTAACACTTTAAAAATACAATTGACTTGGTTTTTAACAGCGGAAGTCTTTCACCCTTTGTTTTGAATATGTTTTTCAACACTTGTTTAAGATAAGTTATTATCAGTTAACTTAGTAAATTAACAAACAACAATAATAAAGATAGGCAAGAATGTAAGTATGCTGAATGTAAAAGACACAAGCAATTTATAGTGGTTTGAGGATTGTTGGGAAACTTATTGCTTAGATTTTGATGAATGCCATGTAAAACTTAGACTAGAAAGTTGGCACCCCATTTTCCTTGTAATTTGTATTGTAATAGATAGGGTTGTATGAGCTGAGTCAAGTCAGCTTTGCCTGGGAATACAAGAAGTCAATCAAGATCGGAATGAAGACTCATTGAGAAACAACTGAGTATAGCCAAGAGAAGAAGATCGAGGACTCGACTAAAGGAGTATCAGCTGAGACACAGTTGTATGAAGAGTCAATCAAGTCAACCAAAGAAGCCATGTCTCAAGTTGAAGTGACAGATGAGTAATCCATTGATTGGAAGCTAACTCAAAGTCACCTGGGGAATAAAGGACTGCAGTCAAGTCAAGACAACTGAAAAGAATCTGTTGCACAAAAGTCAAGAACATTACCTAAACAAGTAATACTTCCATGCTGACATGTCTTAAAGTGCTCAGTCCCAGAAGCGTGCAAAAAGAATAAACCAATGGGAAGCATTGCACCTCGTGTCAGATTCTGAAAAGCTGAACGTTCATTTAATACGAGGGAATGTCAACATCAAGGACTGCAACAATACAAGCCAACAAACACAAGTGATTTTTGAAAATCAGCCCATCTCTTCAACGGGCAGATTTTTGAAAGTTCACTATAAAAGGCTGAGGAATCACTTTGAGAAAATGTTACCTTGCATACCTGAGATAACAAGCATTATTCATATTGTAACCTGCAAAATATTCTCAAGTTATTCAAGCAAATCCTCAAGCCTAAATCTCGAAGGAAATCGATCCAACACTAAGCTGTGAAGGAAAGACAACTTCAAACTGTTGAAGAGGAAACTTTTGAAGAAGCAAAAGGGGTCTACTTTCCAAGGAGGATTGTAGGAAGGTTCAAGGTCGAACCAATCTCAAGTTATTGGAGGGCTTCGTGATCAAATCCAAGAAGCTTGAGAAAGTAAGTCAAGTAACAAACGCGCATACCCTGTGAAGAAGGCGAGACGGATGAGAAGCCACCGAGTGATCAAGGCATCTCCAGACTGAGTCCCAAAGGAGCAAGTCAGTTGTGTGATCAATACTTGTATCTGGACTGATAACCACTTTGTACACTGATCATTACTTAGTGGATTCCTCCAGGAGTTGGAGAAAAGAGGAGTAGAAGAATTACCCCATCTTCGAACCTCTATAAAAATTATTGTGTCATTTACATTTCAGCATTTTATTTCTGCTTATCACTTTATATCTGCTGATAATTTGCCATCCAATTGATAATTGACAAGGTGCAGAAATCAAGTGTTAAAACAAACTTAAATCAAATGCAAGGGTGTTAAGTCTTCCACTAAAAATCTCATCACAGCCAAGTTAAGGTTTAGTCTAAACAGCTGAGTTATTCTATCAACAGCTCTTTCGAGTCTGTTGAGTGGCTAACTCTGCTGATTAACTAACTTAGTTGTCCATCAAGGACTTAGCTGTGTAATTAACTCTGTAATATTTAAAAAGGACTAAAATCGAAAAGTTGGTAAGGTTTATTCAACCCAACCCAACCCCCCCTTCTAAACCTTACTCACACCCCTTGGGACCTACAAGTGGTATCAGAGCGGTTGGTTCATTGAGCCTTCCGCACTGGTTACTGAACTAGATCTTCAATCTTTCAAAGAAGTTTTTAACACTTGCTCTTTCAAAAGCTATTTCTTTTCAGCAAAGTTAATATCATGGAAGCAAATTTGACACGCATTCCTATGTTCACTATTGAGTAGTTTGATGATTGGAAAATTCGTATGCAGGCTCATCTATCTGCTTTACATGACGAAATGTGGCTAGTGATAGAGGATGGGCCACTGCAAATATTGAAAGTGAACACAGCTGCAAAGGAGAGCAAAATTGCAAAAAAGAGAGAAGAAGTTGTAGCTGAAGCAAGACCAGTCTTAGTTGAAAAACCAAGGACTGAATGGACCAATGATGATAGAAAAAGATACAACTTGGACAACGTGGCCAAGGATATTCTCTACAAGACTCTGGACAAAGCAATGTTCAATAAAGTCAAGTCATGCAAAATAGCAAAAGAAATATGGGATAAATTAACTTTAATTTGTGAAGGATCAGAGCAAATTAAAGAAAACAAATTAAATGTTGTTGTTCAAAAATTTGAAAACTTTAAAATGCTTGCAGGTGAGGCAATGGATCAGATGGATTCTAGATTCACTGAAATTACAAATGAGCTCTCAGCACTTGGAAAGGAATACACACAGAAGGAGATGTGTATGAAGATTCTAAGGAGTCTTCCAGCTGAATGGGAAATGAAGACCATGGCTCTAAGGCACTCGATGGACCTATCGAAAGCATCCAATCATGAGCTATTCTCAGACTTCAAAGCTTATGAATTTGAGCTGAGAAGAAAGGATCAAGAGGAGACAGTTGTACCCAAAATAGCTGCACTTATAGTCAAAGATGGGAAGAGAGTTGAAGTCAAGGAAGCCATTGACCATGAAGAGATTGCCCTTATGGTTAAAAGATTCAACAAGTTCTTCAATAAGAACTATAAAAGAAACAAGGGTGAATCCTCCAGGAGACATTCAGCTCCCTCCAAGTCAAGGGAAGATAGGCCACCCAAGAGAGCTGAGCATCAAAAGGTTGAATACCAGAGAGCTGATAATCCAAGAATGGAAAGAGCTGATCAAAGAGCTGAGAACCTGTGTTGGAACTATAGACAACCAGGACACTATGCCATTGACTGTCCATATCATGTAGTCAATAAATATAGGAATGAAGAAGAAAGAAGAGTCTTCAGAGAAAGAAGAAAAGAAAAGAAAAAGGCCATGTTGGCTGCAGAGATCACGAGACAAATGCTAAGTCCAAAGAAGCGGTGGACTCGAGAGAGTAGTGAAGTGACTACTCAAGTGATTCTGAAGAAGAAGCATTGATCTGTCTAATGGCTAAAGAACAAGATCAACCTGACCAAAAAGATGAGGTACACTCTAACTCATCTCACTCAGACTCTAGTGATAGTGATTGTGACACACACACCTCATCACCCACTGATCTTTATGATTCATTAGGCAAAATGGTGAAAGCTTTTGAGCACATTAAATCCTCACACACACTATTAAACGAGGAAAATAGCCAGCTCCAAAGCCAAAACTCACAGCTGACTAAGGAGCTGAGTACTCTAAGTCACGTAGCTGATGAGAACAAAGACCTGAAGGCTGAGATTGCTAAACTAATAGCAGAGATAACTGCTATAGAAAAGAGGGAAAATGATCTCAAAAATGTGATTGCATCATTTACAAAAGCATCTAAATCATTGGATGACCTTATTTTGAGCCAAAAAAGTGTGTGGAGATAAGACAGGCATAGGATTCAATTCCTTTGTTCACAGTCAAACTCCTAGAGTGATTTTGGAAAAAGAATCTTCAAGTAATGAAGCATCTCAAAAATCCAAGACACCAAATGTTGCACCCACATTCACTCCAAAGCACAACCACAAACAAACTGGCCTTGGATATAAAGGAAAAGGAAAACGACCCGATTGAGTATCTTTGAGAGGATAGGCGAGAAGAAATCCAGCAGAGTTCCTCAGCAAACTCCAAATAGGAAGTACTCTGTGAAGAATAAATAGAGCTACCAAAAACCCTAGAAGTTTTATCAAAGAAACACATATGATGGGAATGGTAGAAACTACCCAAGCCAAGCTGATTGGAATAATGTGAAATATCAGCAAAAACCTATTGAATATAAGCCTAAATGGCAAAGGCCTAGAACTCAGCAAAGGCCATTCCAAAGGCAAAAGAGCTATCATCAGCACACACATACACCCAGGCACTACACTCAGAAATATCACAACTACCCAAAGAAGGCAATTGCTAAAACAAACACACATGCATACAGACAAAAGAGACAGTATGTATGAACCTAAAGCTCCCAAGCAATTTGCCAAAATGAATTATAATTATGGCACAGATAGATGGCAACCTCTTAGAGTCAGATCATTTGGCTATAGGTTGGTTGGATCATCTTACAGCACTAACCCCTCAGGACCCAGGCAAGTATGGGTACCTAAAAACTAATTTCCTTGATTGCATGTTCAAGGAACAGCTGAGTGCCAAGGAACCTGGTACATGGATAGTGGCTGTTCCAGACACATGACAGGAAACATGAAAAATCTGTCAAAATTCAAGGAGATTAGAGGTGCAAAAGTCATATTTGGAGGAAATGAAGCTCCAGGGGAAATAAGAGGCACTGGATCCATCAAGAAAAATGGATTAGAAATCATAGATGTTGCATATGTTGAAGGTCTCAACTTCAACCTGTTAAGCATCAGCCAAATCTATGACAAGGGATATAACGTTGGATTCAATATGGGAGTGTGCCAAATTAAAGACACTAAATCAAATGAAATAGTGTTGCAAGTATCCAGACAGAAGAACATGTATGTGGTAGACTAGTCGACTGCCACACCAAGTACTTGTCTGTTAGCAAAGTATACAGCCGAATCAAGTTGGTTGTGGCATAAGAAGTTGAGTCATCTGAACTTCAAGACAATTAACAAGCTTGCAAGGAGTCACCTTGTGGAAGGTCTGTCAGACTCAGTATACAAGAAAGAAAGTGTATGTGATGCATGCCAGATGGGAAAGCAGATCAAATCATCATTCATAGAGAAGTCTAATCCATCTTCAACAAGGATATTGCATCTGTAGCATATGGATCTGTTTGGTCCAGTTGAGCCAGCTAGCATAAGTGGAAAGAAATACACTTTAGTAGTGGTGGATGATTATTCAAGATATACATGGACAATCTTCATGTGTAAAAAGATATACATGGACAATCTTCATTTGGCCAAACTGATGAGAAGAGTCCAAAATGAGAAGAGTCAAACCATTATAAAGATAAGGTATGATAGAGGAACTGAGTTTGTCAATTGGATAATTACTCAGTATTGTGTTGAAAATGGTATTGCTCATGAATTATCATGCGAAAGGACTCCACAAATGAGAATGGAGTAGCGAGAAAGAAGAAAGCAGAACTCTCAAGGAAGTCAAGGACCATGTTAGTTGAAGTTGGATCGCTTAAAAGATTTTGAGTCAAGCCATAAACACTTTGCATGTTATACTCAAAATGGATGCATGATTAACAGACAGCTGACAAAGACTCCCTATGAAATTTGGACAGGGAGAAAGCCAAATGTTGCATATTTTAGAATATTTGGATGTAAATGCTTCATCCACAACAATGGCAAGAATAATCTAAAGGCTTTTGATGCTAAAGCTGATGAAGGTATCTTTTTGGGATACTCAGCTGAAAGTAAAGCCTATAGAGTGTTGAACAAGAGGACTATGGTTACAGAAGAGTCTATCCATGTGGTTTTTGATGAACCTAATGTAAGTGGAGAAGACTTTGAAGAGTTAGGCGATAAAGTCAATCACCAACTATGCGAAAGAGTCCCTATATTGAAGTCAAGCCGGAGCAATCAATCAAGATGAAGATGAGACTGCTGAGTCTCAAAGACAGTTGGAAAATCTGCAGCTAAATGATGATGAAAGAGCTGCTCAAGACAACATGCTGCAAGACAACTGAACCCAGCTGATTTACTCCAACCTGATGTGAGATGGCTGAGAGACCATCCACCAGAGCTAGTCATTGGAGATGTAAGAGATGGTGTAAGAACCAGATCCAGAGCTCAACAAGAAGCAATGTTCACTTGTTTTATTTCCCAAATAGAGCCAAAAGATGTGTCCCAAGATTGGATGACACACATTAGATTCAAGACATGCAAGAAGAGTTGAATCAGTTTGAAAGGAACAAGGTATGGGAATTGGTGCAAAGATCAACCCATCAAAATGTAATAGGCACAAAATGGGTTTTCAGAAACAAGATGAATGAAGAAGGTTCTGTGGTAAGAAACAAAGCAAGATTGGTAGCCAAAGGGTATTGCCAAGAAGAAGGAATAGATTTTGATGAAACATTTGCTCCTGTTGCAAGATTAGAAGCAATAAGGATGTTTCTTGCCTATGCTGCTCACAAGAACTTTACTGTATATCAAATGGATGTGAAAAGTGCATTTATCTCCTTCTCAAATGCATCGATAATAACTGGAGGGATGTTCTCGTTCGCCTCCCGTAGGCCTTCATCCTCCTGCTCGCAGTCTCAATCGCAGCAAGGCATTGGACATTCCCCTTCGACACTCGGTTGTCTTGGGGTCTTCGACGGTGGCATCCACAGAGCCTCAACTCCGTGGATTGCACTTTCATTGCCCAGTGTTAACTCCCGTGCGAGATCCATCCTCGTGCCTCGACGCATCGATGGCGTCCTCGGTCCGCAGAGCGATTGGCACTTCACCAGACTGTCTCAACCGTCCGAGCTTCTTCAAAGGACAATCTGTTGTGTTTCTTTTTCTTTTTCCTTCTCCACTTCGCCTCCTAGATTCGTTGTGGAGTCATCTGCGGCAACCTCCGCCCTAGCTGCAGTGGAGGGAGTTTCCCCCTCAGCTGGCACACCAGCTGAGTGACTTGGAATGGGGTCACTCTTCTCCAAACTCCCGGTTGTTTCCTGTGAGTGTTCAGCCATTGGGGTAGGTGGTAAGACACCTTCAATAGGGGTTGGCTTGACTTGGGTCCCCAAGTTCCCAGTTTCATTGCCATTTCCTTTAGAACCTTCCTCGAGTCACTGGGAAGTGGTCGCAAAGAACAACAACAGATTGCAATCTGCCGCACCACTCCCATAGGGTCAATTTCCAGCTGTGATTTGGAAGACTCTCTAGGTCCTTCCACCAGCTGTTGCTCATGCATCACTCTGGATTCCCGCATGGCTTGCTGCATTTCAAATTTTTATGTATCTGCAGCAGAGTCCAACTCCTCATTACTTTCTGAAAGTATGTCAAGATGTGGATGAGTATGATCAGTGGTTCCAGTTAGAGAACAAACATTGGCTTTCGCACGAGCTTCTGCTTCCTCTCGCGCTTCTAGCTTTGTTCGTTCTCTTTTTCGAATTTGCAACATGTTGATGCGATTATCCTCATCAAGGGCTTGCAAAGATCAGATCAACTTCAAGGAACCTCAAGAGTTCCTCTTCCTCCTCAATAAACTCGGGTGTTCAAACTGCACCCTAGAGTGACTCAACTTCCACTTCCTCCATTCTCGCAGACGATTTTGGATGTCTGGATATGGTGGAGATAGCATGATCACATCATCGTCATCATCTTTCTGTGGTACCTCTTTCTCAGGAATGGAAGGTAGTAGAGCTTGCTGCTCTTCACCCTCGAAGATTCTGTCAAAGGAGAGACACGGCTCTGTCTTCATCGAGACTTAGCTGTCTCAACCAAGTATTTGTTCCGCATTGTTATGTCCACACTGGGTCTTGACTTGCCTCTGTGATCGGCCTCGGCAGACTTGGCGGTTTCATCAATAATAATCTCTGAGACTCTACTTCTCCAAATTGTTTCAACTTGATCTGTCCCGAGTGGCGACTCACTGTTTTCTCAAGCTCAACGCTTGAAGAGTCTTCTTTTTAGTCCTCACCAGAGGAATTTCTTATTCGGATACGATTTCTTGAGAGCCCTGGCGCGGGGGCCCGTGCTACTTTCTTTTTTTCCATCGAGGAGTCGGCTTTCTTGGCTTGCGATCCTCTTCTTCTTGACAACTGGAGAAGGTATTTGAGGTTCCTTCTCACCATGCGGCGGGGCGGGAGACACGGCTGTAGGGGCGACTTTTCTTCTTCTTGGAGGGGAGACAACGGTTGTTTCCTCGGGTCATGATTTCCCCTTCATCGTATCCGCTCTCTTGGCATAAGCTCTCTTCTCGAGCTCCTAAAGATTTGATCGGAACATTTTCTTGTTGACATGGAACACCTTTTCATGTCGGAGTGGAACTCCCTTCACCTCCATTAGCCGGCCAATAACAAGGCCATACCCCAAGGACCCTTCGAACGATCCATCTTCCTTGAAAGACTTATTTCCAACATTTTGGTAGAGTCTGCTGTATACAAACTCAGCCCAGTTTACCTTCTTCTCCTCCATGATCGCACCATCACGATCGGCTTAGTTTTGGACAAATTAAAGCTTCCAAATTTGATGTCTACACACTTGGCAACAATATCCAAAGAACTTGTGGTAATCTTCCTTCAAGAAGCCTTGTGTCACCGTGTAGACCACCTTCGCAAAGACAATCGAGGTTTGGCCACTTCCTTCCATGCAGCAGCCAAGTTTACATCGGCCTCCAATATCTCTGGCACTCCTTCCAACGGCAGCAAACAATGCTCCGCTAGATCCTCAGCAGTGATCGTAAACTCCTTTCCGTGAACAGACGACTTGATGCCCTCGTTGTGAACTTCAGCAATCACGTAGAACTGAGCGACTTCTTCAACATAAGTCATCTGAAACTCCATAGTGAGAAAGGGTTTCAGCCCAGACTTCTCCACTTTCTCAGCTATCTTCTTTACAAGGGTTTCATCGGACCCCTGTTTGATCATCCCTTCGAAATCCACGGTTGAACCAGTGTGGATTTGCTTTCCCAACTTAGTGAAATCATAAGTAGTTGCCATTTCAGTGATTTTTACCGAACGATTTTTGAGAAACTTGCTTTGAAGATTGATAGGGTTTCGAGAGAAAAATACAGTCTTTGCTTTTGGAGAGATGAATAGTTTTGGTGTAGTGTGAGAGAGAAGCTGAACAAAATGGTATATGTATGGGTTATGAAAGGACGTGCATACGGTTTTTGAAATTTGATCGAGATCAACGGCTCAGATTTAGCATGCCGATTAGCATTTAATTGCTCGCATTTAATGCGGCAAAGATTTATATCCAATCATATGCTTTGTCGTGCGACTTTTGACTCGCATTCGTCATTATTATTACGACGTCATCCTTAAAACATTCCCGCTTATTAAAAACGATCGCGTTTTTGTCACTTAGCTCATAAATGACTCAGCATACTCCTTAGCTGATTCAATTCTTCTTCTCTCTTTTCACATAGGTACTCAGCTGTCAGCTAACTCGATGCAGCTGATTTTCCAATACGGCTGATTCACCTAGCTAATTTACGAACTTAGCTCCATTTTCATCTTTTCTCGTTTCATCTCTTCTCCTTGAGTTTTCTGAGTGTTAACTCAGCTCAATTAGCCCTAGCTCATGCTTGAGTTCTTCAAATCTTGATTCACATAATGGCTTTGTGAATATGTCAGCTAATTGTTTATCAGTTGAGATGTATTCCAAGGTGATGTCTTTCTTTTCAACATGATCTCTTATAAAATGATATCTGACATCAATGTGCTTTGTTATTGAGTGCAATACAGGATTTTGAGTGATTGCAATAGCACTTGTGTTATCACACATAATTGGAATCTCTTTTTCTTCAATATCATAATCTCTCAGCTGTTGTCTCATCCATAAGACTTGGGCTAACAATTTGCCCGCAGCCTATGTACTCGGCACCGGTGTGGATGTGGCTATTGCGTTTTGCTACTTGCTAAACTAAGAGACCAATCTGTTTCCAAGCATTTGACATGTGCTTGAAGTGCTCTTCCTGTCCACTCCATATCCAGCATAATTAGAGTCTGAGTAACCAATAAGCTTGAATCCTCCTTCCTTTGGATACCATAAGCCGACTTCCTGGCATCCCTTCAAATATCTTAGGATTCTCTTAGCTGCAGTCATATGGCTTTCTTTTGGTGCAGATTGAAATCTTGCACATACACCTACTGCAAAGGTGATGTCTGGCCTACTTGTTGTGAGATAGAGTAGTGATCCAATGAGTGCTCTATATCTTGTTTGATCCACAGGCTTGCCATCTGCATCCATATCCATCTTGACTGATGTATTCATTGGTATTTTCACAGAAGACTTCTCTTCCATACCAAATTTCTTCATTAAATCTCTGGTGTACTTTGTTTGACTTATGAAGGTTCCATCCTTCAGTTGTTTAACTTGAAGTCCTAGAAAGAATGTCAGCTCTCCCATCATGCTCATTTCAAATTTGCCTTGCATGAGGTTTGAGAACTTATCACACAACTCCTTGTTTGTGGATCCAAAAATAATGTCATCCACATATATTTGAACAAGCAGTATACTCTCTCCATCTTGAATTCTGAAGAGTGTTCTCATCCACTTTGCCTTTGGTGAATCCATTATCTCATTAGGAATTGAGATAATGTATCATACCATGCTCTTGGTGCTTGTTTCAATCCATATAGAGCTTTCTTGAGCTTGTACACCTTATCTCCAAGAGTCTTCTGCTCAAATCCTGGAGGTTGTTCAACATAGACTTCTTCTTCCAATAATCCATTCAAGAATGCACTTTTTACATCCATTTGATATACAATGAAGTTCTTGTGTGCAAAGATAGGCAAAAAACATCCTTATTGCTTCTAATCTTGCAACAGGGGCAAAGGTTTCATCAAAATCTATTCCTTCCTCTTGGCAATACCCTTTGGCTACCAATCTTGCTTTGTTTCTTACCATAGAACCTTCTTCATTCATTTTTTTTCTGAAAACCCATTTTGTGCCAATAACATTTTGATGGGTTGGTCTTTGAACCAATTCTCATACTTTATTTCTTTCAAACTGATTCAGCTCTTCTTGCATGGCCTGAATCCAATGTGCATCATCCAATTCTTGGGACACATCTTTTGGCTCTATTTGGGAAATAAAACAAGTGAACATTGCTTCTTGTTGAGCTTTGGATCTGGTTCTTACACCGTCTCTTACATCTCCAATGACTAGCTCTGGTGGATGGTCTCTTAGCCATCTCACATCAGGTTGGAGTAAGTTAGCTGAGTTCAGTCGTATTGCAGTTGTGTTGTCTTGAGCAGCTCTCTCCTCATCACTTAGTTGTAGATTCTCCAGCTGCCTTTGTGATTCAGCTACATCATCTTCATCTCGGTTTATTGCTTCAGCTTCAGCTTCAACATAGGGACTCTTCTGCATAGTTGACTGATTCAGCTTATCAGCTAACTCTTCAATGTCTTCTCCATTTACATTAGGTTTATCAAACACTACATGGATGGACTCTTCTATGACCATAGTCCTTTTGTTCAGCACTCTGTAGGCTTTGCTTTCAGCTGAGTATCCCAAGAAGGTACCTTCATCAGCTTTGGCATCAAAAGCCTTTAGATTATCTTTCCCATTGTTGTGGTTGAAGCATTTACAACCAAATATTTTAAAGTAACCAACATTTGGCTTTCTCCCTGTCCAAATTTCATAGGGAGTCTTTATCACTTGTCTTTTATCATGGTAACCCCTTTGATGGCTTCACCCAACATGGTCCTTCTGGTCCTTTCCTTGAGAGTTCTATTCTTCTTTCTGCAACTCCATTCTGCAGTGGAGTCCTTGCCGCAGATAGTTCGTGAGCAATACCATTTTCAACCCAATACTGAGTTATTATTCCATTGACAAACTCTGTTCCTCTATCAGATCTTATCTTTATAATGTTTTGACTTTTCTCATTTTGAACTCTTTTCATCAGTTGAGGTAATTTCTGCAAGGTTTCCTTCTTTTTACACATGAAGATTGTCCATGTATATCTTGCATAATCATCCACCACTACTAGAGTGTATTTCTTTCCACTTATGCTGGCTGGCTCAACTAGACCAAATAGATCCATATACAACTGATGCAATATCCTAGTTGAAGATGGACTTGACTTTTCTTTGAATGATGATTTGATTTGCTTGTTAATTGTCTTGAAATTTAGGTGACTCAGCTTCTTGTGCCATAGCCAACTTGATTCGGCTGTACTCTTTGCTAGTAGACAAGTGCTTGGTGTGGTAGTCGACCAATCTACCACATACATGTTCTTTTGTCTGGATCCTTGCAACACTACTTCATTTGATTCAGTGTCTTTGATTTGGCACACTCCCATATTGAATCCAACATTGTAGCCCTTGTCACAGAGTTGACTGATGCTTAGTAAGTTGAAATTGAGGCCTTCAACATATGCAACATTTGTGATTTCTAATCCATTTTTCTTTATGGATCCAATGCCTCTTATTTCCCATGGAGCTTCATTTCCTCCAAATATGACTTTTGCACCTCTAATCTCCTTGAACTTTGACAGATTTTTCTTGTTTCCTATCATGTGTCTGGAATAGCCACTACCCATGTACCAGGTTCCTTGGCACTCAGCTGTTCATTGAACCTGCAATCAAGGAAATTAGTTTTTAGGTACCCATTCTGCCTGGGTCCTGAGGGGTTAGTGTTGTAGGATGATCCAACCAACCTATAGCCAAATGATGTGACTCTAAGAGGTTGGCATCTATCAGTGCCATAATCATAATTCACTTTGGCAAATTGCTTGGGGGTTTTAGGTTCATACAGCTGTCTCTTTTGTCTGTATGTTTGTGTGTGTGTTTTAGCAATTGCCTTCTTTGGGTAATTGTGATATCTCTAAGTGTAGTGCTTGGGTGCATATGTGTGCTAGTAATAGCTTTGTTGCCTTTGGAATGGCCTTTGCTGAGTTCTAGGCCTTTGCCATTTAGGCTTGTATTCCATAGGTCTTTGTTGATATTTCACATTATTCCAATCAGCTCGACTTGGGTAGTTTCTACCATTCCCTTCATTTGTGTTCCTTTGATAGAACTTCTGGGGATTCTGGTAGCCCTGTTTATTCTTCACAGAGTACTTCCTGCTTGGAGTTTGCTGAGGAACTTTCTTTGGATTTCTTCTCACTGGTATCCTTTCAAAGATACTCAATCTAGTTGTTTTCCTTTTCCTTTATATCCAAGGCCAGTTTGTTTGTGATTGTGCTTTGGAATGAATGTGTGTGCAACATTTGGTGTCTTGGATTTTTGAGATGCTTCATTACTTGAAGATCCTTTTTCCCAGATCACTCTTGGAGTTTGACTGTGCACACATGAATTGAATCATATGCCTGTCTTGTCTCCACATTCTTTTTGGCTCATGATAAGGTCATCCAATGATTTAGATGCCTTTGTGAATGAAGCAATCACCTTTTTGAGATCATTTTCTCTCTTTTCTATAGCAACTATCTCTGCTATTAGTTTAGCATTCTCAGCCTTCAGCTCTTTGTTCTCATTTCATGGATTGTCAGCTCTTTGATATTCGACCTTTTGATACTCAGCTCTCTTTGGTGGCCTATCTTCCCTTTACTTGGAGGGAGCTGAATGTCTTCTGGAGGATTCACCTTTTTTTCTTTTGTAGTTCTTGTTGAAGAACTCGTTTAATCTTTTAACCATCAAGGAAATTTCCTCCTGGTCAATGACTTCTTTGGTCTCAGCTCTCTTCCCTTCCTTGAATACGAATGCAGCTGTTTTGGGCACAACTATCTCCTCTTGATCTTTTCTTCTCAGCTCAAACTCATAGGCTTTGAGGTCTGAGAATAGTTCATGATTGGATGTTTTTGATAGGTCCATCGAGTGCCTTAGAGTCATGGTCTTCATTTCCCACTCACCGAGGCTCCCAAGATATCTTCATACACATCTCCTTCTTTGTGTATTCTTTCCCAAGTCTTTGAGAGCTCATTTGTAATTTCATGAATCTAGCATCCAATTGGTCCATCCATTGTTTCACCTGCAAGCATTTTAAAGTTTTCAAATTTTTGAACAACAACAGATAATTTGTTTTCCTTAATTTGCTCAGATCCTTCACAAATTAAGGTTAATTTATCCCAGATTTCTTTGACTGTCTTGCAAGATTTGACTTTGTTGAACATAGATTTGTCCAAAGTCTTGTAAAGTATATCCTTGGCCACGTTGTCAAGGTTGTATCTTTTTCTATCATCATTTGTCCTTCAGCTCTTGGCTTTTCAACCATAGCTGGTCTGGGAGGAGCATCCTCCTCTTCTTCAGCTGCAGCAGCTCTCCTTGCAGCTGTGTTTACCTTCATTATTTGCAGTGGCCCATCCTCTATCACTATCCACATCTCATCATGTAAAGTTGATAGATGAGCCTGCATACGTATTTTCCAGTCATCAAATTCTTCAATGGTAAGCATAGGAATGCGTGTCAAATTTGCTTCCATGATAATAACTTTGTTGTTTTAAAAATGGCTTTTGAAAGAACAAGTGTTAACAACTTCTTTGAAAGATTGGAGATCTAGTTCAGTAACCAGTGTGGAAGGCTCAATGAACCAACCACTCTGATACCACTTGTAGGTCCCAAGGGGTGTGAGTAAGGTTTAGAAGGGGGGGTTGAATAAACCTTACCAACTTTTCAAATTTAGTCCTTTTAAATTAGTTCAGAGTTAATTTCACAGCTATGTCCTTGATGGATAGCTAAGTTAGTTAACCAGCAGAGTTAGCCACTCAACAGACTCAACTGAGCTGTTGATAGAATAACTCAGCTGCTTAGTCTAATACTTAACTCGACTGTGATGAGATTTTCAGCGGAAGACTTAACACCCTTAAATTTGGTTTAAGTTTGTTTTAACACTTGGATTTAGCACTTTGTTAATTATCTGTGGGAATGCAAATTATCAGCAGTTATAAAGTAATATGCAGAAATAAAATGCTGAAATGTAAATGACACAATAAATTTTATAGAGGTTCGAAGATGGGGTAATTCTTCTACTCTTCTCTTCTCCAATTCCTGGAGGAATCCACTAAGTATTGATCAGAGTACAAAGTGGTTATCAGTCCAGATACAAGTCTTGATCACACAAATTGGACTTGATCCTTTGGGACTCGATCTGGAGATGCCTTGGTCACACAAATGGCTTCTCGTCGACACGACTTTCTTCACAGGGCGGCTACCTTGCTACTTCAGCTCACTTGCTCAAGCTTCTTGGATTTGATCACGAAGCCCTCCAATGACTTGAGACTGGTTTGACCTTGAACCTTTCTACAATCCTCCTTGGAATGTAGACCCCTTTTGATTCTTCAAAAGTTTCCTCTTCAACAGTTTGAAGTTGTCTTTCCTTCACAGCTTTGTGTTGGATCGATTTCCTTCGAAGTTTAGGCTTGAGGATTTGCTTGAATGATTTGAGAATAGTTCAGGTTACAGATATTGCTTTTCTTGCTCGTATTTGTTTTCTCATTGTCAAGGTAACCAACATTCTCTCAAATAGATTCCTCAGCCTTTTATAGTGTTCTTTTGAAAATTTGCCCGTTGAAGAGATAGGCTAATTTTCAAAAGACACTTGTGGTCGTTGGCTTGTCTTGTTGCAGTCCTTGGAATTGACATTTCCTCGTATGAATGATTCTTGACTTTTTCGAGTTCGACACAGTGCGAGCTTCCCATTGTTTATTCCTTTTGCACGCTTCGGGACTGAGCACTTTAAGAAAGGCAGTATGGAAGTATTACTTGTTTAAGTAATTCTCTTGACTTCTGTGCAACGGAACCCTTTCAGTTGTCTCGACTTGACTGCATTTCCTTGACTTCCCCAGGTGACTTCAAGTCAGCTTCTATTCATTGGATGACTCATCTGTCACTTCAACTTGAGACTTGGCTATCTTGAGTTGACTTGACTGACACTTCACTCAGCTGCACCTTCAGTCGAGTTCTGTCTTCTCTTCTTTGCCACACTCACCGCTTGCCTCACAATGAGTCTTCCTTTTAGTCTCCAGTTGACTTCTTGCATGTTCAGGCATAGCTGACTTAACTCAACTCGACCAGTCCTATCTATTACAATGCAATTTACAACAAAAATGGGGTGCCAACTTTCTATTCTAAGTTTTAAATGGCATTCATCAAAATCTAAAAATTAACTTCCCAACAATTTCCCCCTTTTTGATGATGCCAAAACTTAAACAATTCACACAATAATTGAACAGCAAAGATACGTACAGACAATGTAGAATCACAGAATGTATGCATAGAATCAATCTTTTATTGATCATAACATTCTTGTGTTTTACACAGCTGTTTACAGAGTGTATCAGAGCTTAAGCAGAACTTAATGTAGCCATGTTGTTCTATATCTACGCAAGTATAGAAATTATACAATTTTATTCGATGTACAGAAGACTTAAATAAAGATGTATTTACATAGTAAAATACATGAAGGGGTGGACAGCAACACTTCATCTCCTTCGCTGCCTCCTTCTTTCCTCTTCTTCAGCTCTGTCTTCTTCTGATCTATTCCTCTTCTTCTCTTCTTCAGCTGCTTTCTTTTTCTCATATGCTTTTCTGGCAGCTTCATCTCTTCTTTTTCTTTCTTGCCTTTCTTCCCACAGCTGAGTTTGTCTTCTATTTTCTTCCTCGATCCTCTTCACATACTCAGCATTGTTCTTGGCCACTTGCAGGTTGGCTACTTCATCGAATCCAGCCCAATAGATCCCTCCTTTCTTACCTGGATCTATATATTCAATGTTTTTGGGCATAGGTATAGGTCTGAAACCTCTTCCTCCTCCACTGCTTCTTCCTCTGCCTCTGGGCGTGTATTGTACTGGGGCCTTCTTTTTCCCAGTTGAGTGACCAGTGAGTGATCCGCAGGATCTGGTCGCTGTCGCCTTCTTCACATAACTTGAGCCCTTTTTCCCAATACAAATCCCAGGCTTGAGCCATGGACATATTTGTGAAGTAACCCTCGGATGCGAGCGTCTTGAATTCATCAACAGATCTTGGCTCGGTTCCGACGTCTGAAATGGCATAGGTGTCTCTGTCTGTTGGAATGCCTCCATGTTGTTTTAGTATATCCATAACTCGGGCATCCATCTTTCCTTCTACCTCCTTCATCCCTGCTTCAACTATCTTTCTCTTTTCAGCCATGGGTACTGCAGGATGTTGGAGCGGCAGAGTCATGGGAAGTTTGCTAATGATATCAGCTATGACAAGACCTTGTTGGGGGGTTTTAGCAATCATCAAGGTCATATCTTTTGAACCTTCTCCCTCAACAGATTTTCCCTTCTTCTCTCCTCAGCTGTCTTCTCCTTCACAGATGCGTCCTTCTTCTCAGCTTCAGATCCTTTCAACGCCTTTAGGTATTCCTCTTCCCCCTTTTTGGCATCATCAAATGAGAGAGAAACTCCTGGAAACAAGCTAGCAATCATGAAGTCTAGGCGGTTGATGGCTGAATTATGCTTCGAATCTGCTGCGGAGTATGCTACACGGAATTCGGAGCGGGTGGCGTTGGATTCAGCTGTCACCAGCTTCATTTCAGCCATAAGGAGGCTAAACTTCCTATCCATGTTCTCCTCTACCCGCAGAAGCTCTTTCTTTTGAAATTCACGCAACAGTTGCATCTCTGTGTTGTGAGACTCATGCATTCGATCGATGTTCTCTTGTATTCTTGTCTTCATATCAGCATTCTCAGCCCGCCAGACTAGCAATTTATTCAACAATGTCCTGAAATATCGAGCTTGTTCTACGCGCATTGTTTGTTGTTGTTGCCACCATTCCCAGATCCTGACAATTATTCCTCGTAGATCGGCAGTAAGATTTGCGTCTCAGTTATCTAGCCTCATGTCCAGTGAGGCCTGGTGCCTCTCCATCTTCTCTATCTCTACAAACATGGCCTTGAAAACTTCTCAAACCTCAACTGTCACTTCTGTCTCAGCTGGCGGCCAAGCAGCGTCAAAGTCAAAGTCTGCTGGAACGATGGTGTCAGTTGGAATAACGGGATCAGGTTTATGGAAACGTTCTTGATCTCGAGCTGATTCTTCAGGAAGGTTAGGTACTTCCAGAGAGAAGGGAAACGATTCTTCAAACGGATCATCACGGGCAACGAGAATCTGCTCAATGACAACTTGTGCTCGTGAAGTTCCTGGTGGAGTCGATCCTGCTGCGGCAGCCTTGGGAGCTGCGCGATTGACTGACTTTTGTTTGGGTCCATTGTGAATTTGACCCGACTTTGCCGAGCCTCAATTTGTCTTAACACCGTCGGTCTCAAAGACATTTTTCCACATGAGTTGATTGGTCCTCGGCCATATCGAGCGTCATCGGACGATGATGAGATTTCAAGGGTGGCTTATCATCAAAATTCAAGGTTTGGCGAGTAGCCTTAGGTCGGACTTACTCGTGCTTGGGAGAACATCCTCACCGAGTCTTTTGGATGGGCAATAGGGGATGACTCGGCCGTATTCACCTTCGGATCCCGAAAGGTTACATCGAGATTGTCTTGGGAATCGTGAAGAGCACTTATCTCCTTTTCGGATGGATCAATTATAGTAGGAGGGATGTTCTGTGCTTCCGCTCTTTACCCTGGAAGTCTCAACCTCCCGTCGGCCTTCATTACCTCCTGCGCAGTCTCAATCGCGGGGCCTTGGGCGATCCCTTCGACGGTGTCACTGTCTTGGGGTCTTTCGAGGTGGCATCCACCGAGTCTCAACTCCATGGATTGCACTTTCATTGCCAGTGTTAACTCCCGGGCGAGCTCCTTCTTGTGCCTCGATTTGCATCGATCGCGGCGTCATTGGCTGCGATGCGGTTGGCACTTCAACAGACATTTTAATCGCCCGAGCCTCGTCGATGACAACTTGTTGTGTATCCGTTTGTTGTTCCTTCTCCACTTCGCCTCCAATATTCATTGTGGAGTCATCTGCAACAACCTCCGACCTAGGCGCAGTGGAGGGAGTTTCCCCTCGGCACACCACCGAGTGACTTGGATTGGGGTCACTCGTCTCCAGACTCCCGACTGTTCCCTTTGAGTATTCAGCTGTTGGGGCAGGTGGTGAGACACCTTCATTAGGGGTAGGCTCGACTGGGGTCCCCACAATCCCAGTTTCATCGCCAGTTCCTTAACACCTTCTTTTCCGAGTGAGCGGGGGAAGTGGTGGCAAAGAACAATCGTGGGCAATATGTTGCACCACTCCCATCGGATCAATCTCCAAACGCGATGTGGAAGACTTCCCCGGTCCTCCCAATAATTGTTGCTCATGTAGGGCCCTGGATTCCCGCATGGCTTCTTTGCATCTCCAATTCTTCTCAGAGCGGCGGAAGGTCCGAGATCCTCATCACTCCCGAGAGAGAATGTCAAGATGAGGATGTGTATGGTCGATGGTTCCAGTGAAGGGGCAAATCGGCCTTTTCACGAGCTTCGACTTCCTCGCGATTCTGTTTCTTCTTGTCTTTGAAGATCTGCAAGATATCTCATGCGATTTTTTATTCATCCGATGCTTGGACCACATTGCTCAATCCGAGAAAGTTCAACATTCGTCTTCTTCTTCAATAAATTCCGGTCTTTGGAACTATTCCCTAGATCGACTCGGCTTCCACTTCCTCCACTCTCATTTGATTTTGGATGTCCGGATATGGTGGGGATAGGATCATTATATCATCATCATCTTTGTCATCTTCTCCTGCTTTGTCCCTCGTTCTCGGGGATTGAAGGTAGCAAACTTTGGTGCTCCACACCCTCGGCGGCCGATCGGGAGGGGATACAATCCTGTCACCAGGAGAGTTTGCTTTCTCGGATGCTTCTTGTGTCTCAAATGCTCACGATGGATTTGTGTGTGTGTAGTTTGCCTCTGTTTGATCGGCTTGGCCCTTGACTTTGGTTGTTTCATCTATAATCTCTGGAGACTCTACTTCTCCAAAGAATCTCCAATATCTATTTCAATGAGTGGTGACTCGGCCCGGTTTCTCAAGCTCGGAACTCTTGAAGATTCTTCTTCTTTTAGTCCTTACCGGAGGGATTTACGCTCGGATATGGTTTCTTCGAGTCCGGGCGGGGCGTCTTTGTTGTCTTTTTTCGAGGAGTCGGCCGTCTCGGCTATCGATCCTCCTTTTCTTGATAACTAGAGAAGGTATTTGAGGCTCCTTCTCCGCTGGGTCGTAGGGGCAGCGACTCACTGCGGGGCGGTGCATCTTTTGTTTTCTTTTTCTTTCTTTTGCAGGGCGTGCATCTTTATTTGTAGCTACGGGCGGCCCTTCTCGGGGAGAGGAGGAGACAGTTGTTTCTTCAGGTCACCGATTCTCCCTTACTCGTGACGCTCTCTTGGCATATGCTCGCTTCGCACGTGCTCCGGACGGGTTAGACCGGAACATTTTCTTGTTGACATGGAACGCCTTTCCATGTCGAAGAGGGACTCCTTTCACTTCCATCATACGGCCAATCACCAGGCCGTACACCAGGGATCCTCCAAACGAACCATCCTTCTTGAAGGATTTATTCCCAATATTTTGGCAGAGTCTGTTGTATACAAACTCAGCCCAGTTCACCTTCTTTTCTTCTATGATCGCAGCCATCACGATCAGCTTAGTTTTGGACAGCTGATTAAAGCTTCCAAATTTGATATCAACGCACTTGTGATGGCTCAAAAGCTACTCTAGAAAACCTTAGGCAAGTGCACCTATCGTTTTGTAGTATAGATTATTGAGTACCGAGTGTCATTCCCACGAGGATTGTAAGTACTAATAATTACCGTCTTTTTGTTATCTAATCTAGCAATTTTCAGAGTTTTGCTTGTTAAAATGGAAAATGAAAAATAGAGAATAAAAAAAATAATTTCAACTTAAAAGTAGATTGTGGAATGAGAAATCAAGAGATAGAAATGTGTTGAATGTAAATCCCTCTAGGATGTTTTTGTGATTCAACAAGATAAAAATACACCCACAAGCCCTTAAGCAAAAACCAACCTCTTTTAATAAAATCTCATGTTATGTGGACCGTAGAAATTCCCGATTTAAGTTAAACCCTTTCTCAAGGCGAAAAACTCCTAATCTCAAGTTGATTAACTGAAATCTCTTTCTAGTTAAAACCCCCAAAATTGCATTATAACGATTTATGAATTCCCATATTAGGTTTGACCCTAATCCAGAAGATTTATGTCGTCCTATATCTAGGATTGCATGCAACTCTTTTCACTTATATAGGTTCTTTCCCACCATAAATCTCTCGATTACCCGATGAGGAATAGATATCAAATGAATATACCGGAAATATTAACTTGAATGAAGTAAACATGATATAAGTGAATCACACAAGACATGAGAATTTTATTAAAAACATACAAACCTTAATCACAAATCCATTCTAGAGTTCATTACATTCAAACACTAGGAGTTTAGCTACTCATGATTTTGACAAAAGAGTAAATTACACAAGAAGATTTAAGTATTGTAGACATGATGTACTTATCTTTCTCAAAATCTCAATGACTTCTTCCTTGATAGATGATGTCGATCCAAGTCTTTTTCTCCAATGTTGCTACAAGCTTACTCCTCCAAGACCTCTTGATCCCAATTCCACTCAAAATGTTGGACACAATGAATATTTTCTAAGTGTCTATGATGAATACACAATGAATCTCTATATGAATGAATATTACATGAATTGTGAATTCCTTTCCCAACTCAGACTCTTGGCTTTTATAGACACCATCTTTGTGAAAGAACACATCAATAATGCTAACAAATACTCCACTTCCATGGTTGTTGGTTGAATCATTGTGTGCACATTCATGGTTGAGTTGGTTGAATCATTGTATTCACATGACAATACTCCACTTCCATTGGTTGAGTTGGTTGAATAATTGTGTCCACATGGCAATTGAGGGAATAATAGAGTTTGGTGTAGCAAAATGAGATGTAAAAGTTGCTCAAAGGTTGTCAAAAATCAAAAAGGGAAAGCTTCCATAATTTCCGCCAAAAGAACATCCAGACTGGACGAAAAACACGCCCGTGCTTTAAAAGCACGGCAGCCGTGGCTTTTTGGATTTTTCCGAACACGGTCGTGCTTGAAAAGCACGGCCTGGCCGTGTTTGGTACGTCGGGGTCGAAAAATTGCTCGTTTTTTGACTTCTAAAAAGCACGGTCGTGCTTAAAAACACACCCTGCCCGTGTTTGACTGAAAAGACCCCGAAATGACGCGTTTAGCTTGGGATTTTGAGTGTTTTTGCATCCAAAAACCCCCGGGTATGTTTTGACATGAAACCATGGCCCAAAATTCACCAAAAACAGCTCCAAATCATCAATCTACACCAATAAAAGCACCTCGAAGTAATGTGAACTATGTATAATCAAAAATTTATGAAACTAACAATAAAATAACTCAAATCATACTTAAATATACACATAAAACATGCATAAAAAGACCCTTATCAACTTGGCAACAATATAGAGCAGCTTGTGGTAGTCTTCCTTCATCAGCTTCTTCTCAGATGTGTAGACAACCTTCGCAGCATAGTCAGGTTTGGCTACTTCCTTCTAAGCAGCATCCAGGTTAACATCAGCTTCATAAATCTCCGACACTCCTTCCGCCGGCAACGAACAATGTTCTGCCATATCCTTGGCAGTGATGGTGAAATCTTTTCCGTGAACAGAGGACTTGATGCCCTCATCATGAACTTCAGCGTTCACGTAGAAGTGTGCGACCTCTTCCACGTAGGTCATCGGAAACTCCATCGTCAAAAATGGTTTCAGTCCAGACTTTTCCAGCTTCTCTGCTATCTTCTTCACAAGGGTGTCGTCAGACCCCTGTTTGATCATACCGTCAAAATCCACAGTAGACCCAGTGGGGATTTGCTTTCCTATTTTGACAAAATCGTGAGTAGATGCCATTTCTCGATGTTTTACCGAACGAAACTTTGAAAATGAACTTTGAAGATTTGTAGGGTTTTGAGAGAAAATTTCCTTCTTTGCTTTCGAGAGAGATGAACAGTTTTGGTAAAGTGAGAGAAAATTAGACGGGACGGTATATGTATGGGTTATGAAAGGACGTGCGGGTGGTTTTTGAAATTTGATCAAAATCAACGGCTTGGATTTTGCACGCCGATTAACATTTAATTTCTCGCATTTAATGCGGCAGCATTTATATCCAATCATAAGCTTAGTATGTAGCTTTTGGATTTGTACACGCGTCATAATTATCTTTGACGTCATTCTTAAAAACATTCCCGCTTAGTAAAAACAATGCGTTTTTGTCACTTTGCTCATAATCGACTCGAAACTTATTCCTTAGCCGATTTAACTCTTCTCTCTTTGCACATAGGTACTCAAATTTGTCGATTAACTTGACGCAATGATTCTCCGATCTGGTGATTCACTTAGGCGATTCAAGAGTTCACCCTTTTTCATCTTTTCATGTTCTATCTCTTTTCTTTGACTCTTCTGAGTGTCAACTCAGCTCAATTAACCCTAATTCATGCTTGAGTTCTTCAAATCTTGATTCACATAATGGCTTTGTGAATATATCAGCTAACTGCTTATCAATTGAGATATATTCCAAGGTGATGTCCTTCTTTTCAACATGATCTCTTATGAAGTGATATCTGACATCAATGTGCTTTGTTCTTGAGTGCAACACAGGATTGTGAGTGATTGCAATTGCACTTGTGTTATCACACATAATTGGAATTTCTTTTTCTTCAACCTCATAGTCTCTCAGCTGCTGTCTCATCCATAAGACTTGGGCACAACAATTTGCCCAGCTATGTATTCTCGTTCACCGTTTGTGGAGGTAGCTATTGAATTTTGCTTCTTGCTAAACCAGGAAATTAACCTATTTCCAAGCATTTGACATGTACCTGAGGTACTCTTCCTGTCAACTCTACATCCAGCATAGTCAGAGTCTGAGTAACTGATTAGCTTGAATCCACCTTCCTTAGGATACCATAAGCCAACTTCTTGGCTTTCTTTCAAATATCTCAAGATTCTTTTGGCTGCAGTCATGTGGCTTTCTTTTGGAGCAGATTGAAATCTTGCACATACACCTACAGCAAAGGTGATGTCGGCACCGCTTGTCTTTGTTAGATAGAGCAATGATCCAATAAGTGCTCTGTATCTTGTTTGATCCACAGCTTGCCATCTGCATCCATCCATATCCATTTTGATGACTTATTCATTGGTATTTTCACGAAGACTTCTCTTCCATGCCAAATTTCTTCATTAAATCTCTGGTGTATTTTGTCCGAATTATGAAGGTTCCATCCTTGACTATTTTACTTGGAGTCAAGGAAGAATGTCGACTCTCCCATCATGCTCATTTCAAATTTGCTTTGTATAAGATTTGAGAATTTATCACACAACTCTTTGTTTGTGGATACAAAGATGATGTCATCCACATATATTTGAACAAGCAGTATACTCTTCCCATCTTGAATTCTGAAGAGTGTTCTATCCACTTTGCCTTTTGTAAATCCATTCTCAATCGGAATTGTGATAATGTATCATACCATGCTCTTGGTGCCTGTTTCAATCCATATAAAGCTTTCTTGAGTTTGTATACTTTATCTCCAAGAGTTTTCTGCTCAAATTAAGGTTGTTCAACATATACTTCTTCCTCCAATAACCCGTTAAGGAATGCACTCTTTACATCCATTTGATATACGGTGAAGTTCTTGTGGGCGATATAGGCAAGAAACATCCTTATGGTTTCTAATCTTGCCACAGAGCAAAAGTTTCATCAAAATCTATTCCTTCTTCTTGCAATACCCTTTGGCTACCAATCTTGCTTTGTTTCTTACCACGTAACCTTCCTCATTCATCTTGTTTCGAACACCCATTTAGTGCCAATAACATTTTGATGGGTAGGTCTTTGAACCAATTCCCACACTTTGTTTCTTTCAAACTGATTCACTCTTCTTGCATGGCTTGAATCCAATGTGTGTCATCAAATGCTTGTGACACGTCTTTTGGCTCTATTTGTGAGATGAAACAAGTGAACATAGCTTCTTGTTGGGTTTTGGATCTAGTTTTTACACCTTCTCTTATATCTCCAATGATTAGTTACGTGGATGGTCTCTCGGCCATCTTACATCAAAGTTGGAGTTAGTTAGGCTGGATTCATCATCTTGTAGTTGTGTTATTTTGATCGAGATCTCTCATCATCACTTAGCCGCATATTTCCCATCTTTTGAGACTCGACTACCTCATCTTCTTCTCTCGGTTTATAATTCCGCTTGACTTCAACATAGGGACTCTTCGCATGGTTGGATGATTCGAGTTTATCGTTGACTCTTCAACGTCTTCTCCATTTACATTGGGTTCATCAAACACCACATGAATGGATTATTCTGTAACCATTGTCCTCTTGTTGAGCACTCTGTAGGCTTTGCTTTCAGCTGAGTATCCTAAGAAGATACCTTCATCAGCTTTAGCATCAAAAGCCATTAAATTATCTTTGCCATTGTTGTGGATGAAGCATTTGCATCCAAATATTCTAAAATATGCAACATTTGGCTTTCTCCTGTCCAAATCTCATAGGAGTCTTTGTCACCGTTGTCTGTTTATCATGCATCTATTTTGAGTATAGCATCTTTGTGTTTATTGCTTGACCAAAATCTTTTAAGCGACCACTGCTTGAGCTAACATGGTCCTTGATGCTTCTTTGAGAGTCCTGTTCCTTCTTTCTGCAACTCCATTTTGTTGTGGAGTCTTTGCTGCTGATAATTCATGACCAATACCATTTTCAACACAATATCGAGTTATTATACCATTGACAAACTCGGTTCCTTCTGTCCGATCTTATTTTGATAATGGTTTGACTATTCTCATTTTGGATTCTCTTCATCACCGTGGTAGTTTCCATGAGTTTTTTTCTTCTTACACATGAATATTGTCCATGTATATCTTGAGTAGTCATATACTACCACCAAGGTGTATTTCTTCCCACTTATGCTAGCTGGTTCAACTAGACCAAATAGATCCATATGTAGCAAGTGCAATATTCTTGTTGAGGATGGACATGTCTTTTCTTTGAATGATGATTTGATTTGTTTTCCCATCTGGCATGCATCACATACATTTTCCTTCTTGTATACTGAGTCTGGAAGTCCTTCCACAAGATTGCTCCTTGCAAGCTTGTTAATTGTTTTGAAGTTTAGGTGACTCGGCTTCTTGTGCCCGCAGCAACTTGATTCTCTCATTGTGCTTTTGCTAGCAGACAAGTGCTTGGTGTTGCGATTGACCATTTACCACATACATGTTCTTTTGTCTGCGCATCCTTGCAACACTACTTCATTAGATTCATGTTCTTGATTTGGCACACTCCCATATTGAATCAGAATGACCCATTTTATAAAATTAAAGTATTCTAAAATATTTTTAAGAAAACATAAATTTATAAATTAAAGTGATCCCAATAATGATCAAAAGTTGATTTAGAATTTTAATTCTTAGGAAAAAATATAATGATAATAATAATAATAATAATAATTACATCTTCCAAATTAAATATTCAACAATTGTTCCAAGCATAAACCGAAAAATTAAAGACATAAATCTAAAATTTAGTCCGATCATAATTATTTAAAATATAGCAGATTTATTCCACCATCCACAACATCATATCTTCAAGGATTCCTCAACCTTTGAAAATCATGATAATAATAGGGGTGAGCTTCATCTCACTCAAGTAGGGATATATCTCACAATATTTAATATAACATGAAAAGCATTCACATAATTACAAAGATAAATTCATTCATTTCTTTTTTTCCTCTCGACGCCGGTTCACGCATATAGCATTGCGGGTTCACCCCAAGATACATTTGATCCCTGGACCTTTTTCATAGCCCCTAGCTTATATGAATTTATTTCCTCTTGACATTTATTTCAATCAATGAAGTACAATCACGAAACATTAAATAAAGACAAATAATATGGAAATCCCTACCTTGATAATCGCAGATATTCGATGTAGAAAAATGAACAGTAAAAGTCCTAATCCTCGACCCCTTCGTTTTCTACATTAAATAAAATTATATAATTAATATATGTGATTTTAACAAATCAAACTAATTAATGAAAGAATTTGTGAAAAATATTGAAAGAAGCTTGTGAATTTTGAATATATATATATATAGATATATATGAAACTTGAATGATAATTAGAGAGAAAATATAATTACCCTAATTATTTGAAATTTTGGTGTAAAATTATGTATGAGATTACACCTATTTATACTAATTAATTACAACCCCTAAACATCTAACCTAAAATAGTCCCTAATATCTATATAACCCCTAATCCCCTAAAATAACCCCTAAGTAACCCTTACTTTAGTTAGTGGCTATCACATTCTACTCTCCTTAAATATAATTTCGTCCTCGAAATTCGATATCTTACACCGGAATTGAAAAACTTGGGTACTTGACACGAATCTCTTCTTCACGCTCCCAAGTAGCTTCATTTCTGCCATGACGCCTCCACTGTACTTTGATCAGAGCAATATCTTTATTTCTCAAATGGTGAATCTTGCGTTCCAAAACAGCTTCTGGTGCTTCCTCATAAGTTAAGTCATTGTTGATTGTCAGATCTTTATATATCACGATGTGACTTAGATCGTGAACGTACTTTCTTAGCATAGAGACGTGAAAAACATTGTGCACACTTGATAGACTCGGTGGTAATGCTAGTTGATAAGCTAAATCTCCAACTCGTGTAAGGATTTCAAATGGACCAATATATCTCGGTTTCAACTTTCCCTTTTTGCCAAATCGAATAACACCTTTGACAGGAGCTACTTTCAGAAATACTTTTTCTCCCTCATCAAACTGTATATGTTTTCTCCGTCTATCAGCATATGACTTTTGTCTATCTTGAGCCATCTTGATTCGATCTTGTATCATAGCTATCTTATCAACAGTTTGCCGAATTAATTCAGGCCCCAAAATTTTTCTTTCACCAACTTCGCTCCAATATAATGGTGATCTACATTTTTCTTCCGTACAACGCCTCGTATGGAGCCATCCCAATAGTCGCTTGATAACTGTTGTTATAAGCGAATTCCACCAAAGGTAATAATGTTTCCCAATTACTTCCTAAGTCGAGCACACATGCTCTCAACATATCTTCCAATATTTGTATAGTCCTTTCAGATCGCCCATCCGTTTGTGGATGATAAGTCGTACTAAAGTTTAGCTTTGTTCCCAAGGCACTTTGTAGACTTTTCCAAAACTTAGAAGTAAAACGTGTATCTCTGTAAAACAATTGACACGGAACTCCATGAAGTCTTACTATCTCCTCAATATAAATTTGTGCATATCGCTCCATACTTTTGAACGTCATTTTAATCTGGTAGGAAATGAGTGACTTTGTTAACCGATCTACTACAACCCAAATCGCTTGTTTCCTTTCGATGGTGGAAGTCCTACCACAAAATCCATAGTTATGTGCTCCCATTTCCATTACGGAATGTCAAGTGACTTGAGCAAACCGGATGGTCTTTGGTGTTCGGCTTTAACTTGGCGACAAGTCAAACATTTTTCCACAAAAAATCCAATATCTCTTTTCATACTTCGCCACCAAAATACTTCTCTTAAATCTCGATACATTTTTGTACCTACAAAGGTGAGTGTGTACGGCGTACAATGAGCTTCTTCGAGAATTTCTTTTCTAAGCTCTTCTTCTTTAGGAACGCATAATCTCCCTTCATAAGTCAAAGTACCGTCATTTGTTATAACAAATCCTTTTACATTTCCTTCCCGAGCTTTTTCTTTCATTTTGCTCAAAAATTTATCTCGAGGTTGAGCTTCTTTTATCTTCTCTCTCAAAGTAGGTTGCACCACCAAAGATGCTAGTACTATTTCTGTGCTTTTTGGTGGTACCACTACTTCAATTCTCATCCTGGCAAATTCTCTCACAAGATGTTCTTGTTCAGATATCAAGCTTGACATTTCTCCTTTTGTTTTACGACTTAATGCATCGGCTACAACATTAGCTTTACCCGGATGATAGCTGATAGCGCAATCATAGTCATTCACCAATTCCAACCACCTTCTTTGCCTCATGTTTAGCTCTTTCTGAGTAAACAGATATTTCAAACTTTTGTGGTCGGTGAAGATTTCACATTTCCCTCCATATAGGTAATGGCGCCAGATCTTTAATGCAGCACTCTGCAAATCTAAGTCAGGTCATGTGTAGGATAGTTTAATTCATGTGGCTTTAGTTGTCTTGAGGCATAGGCAACCACTTTACCATGTTGCATTAGTACGCATCCCAAACCTTGTTTTGATGCATCACTATAAATAACAAAATCTTTAGTGGGGTCGAAATTGTTAATCTTGATGCGAGTTAGCCTTCGCTTCAACTCCCGAAAGCTTTCTTCGCATTTTTCATTCCATTGGAACTTCTCCCCTTTTCTTGTCAATCGAGTCATAGGCGCACTATCTTTGAGAATCCTTCAATAAATCTCCGATAATAGCACTGCCAAACCTAGAAAATCTGCGAACTTCATTCGCATTCTTAGGTGCATTCCATTCGTTGATTGCTTCAACTTTAACCGGGTCCACTTCAATTCCTTGAGCAGTGATTACATGTCCAAGAAATACCACTCGATCTAACCAAAACTCACATTTCTTGAATTTTGCATATAACTTTTCCTTGCGAAGTGTTTCCAGCACTATTCTTAAGTGCTCAGTATATTGTTCTATATTCTTTGAATATACAAGTATATCATCTATAAAGACTATGACGAATTGGTCTAGATACGGATGAAACACTCTATTCATCAAGTCCATGAATCTTTTCTTTGCATTACTTAACCCAAATGGCATTACTACAAACTCATAATGTCCATATCGAGTTCTAAATGTTGTTTTCGGAATATCACTCTCTTTAATTTTTAACTGATGATATCCGGATCTCAAGTCAATCTTAGAGAAAGTGCTGGCACCTCTCAATTGATCGAACAAATCTTCAATCCTCGGTAGCGGCTACTTGTTCTTCACTGTGAATCGATTAAGTTCTCTATAATCGATACACATTCTAAGTGACCCGTCTTTTTTCTTTACAAACAGAACTGGTGCTTCCCACGGTGATACACTAGGTCTAATAAATCCCAAATCCAAAAGTTCTTGTATTTGCGCCTTTAACTCTTGTAACTCCTTTGGCGCCATCCTATAGGGTGCCTTAGATATAGGTGTTGCCCCAGGTACCAAATCTATTCCAAATTCAACCTGGCGATCTGGAGGAATTCCCGGCAAGTCTTTTGGAAATACATCCAAAAATTCTTGCACAATTGGTACGTCATTATGTGTCACTTCGGATGTCGAGGTATCTACTAAACTCACTAGATATCCTTGACAATTTTTCTTTTTCAATATCTTTCTTGCCTTCATTGCCGATATCACTCGTGGTACTGCCTTAGACTTAATCCCATAGAATTTTATCTCATCATTTCCTGGTAGTTTGAATATTATCTCTTTCTCGTGACACTTAATGTCTGCCTGATATCTACTAAGCCAATTCATACCTAAGATTACGTCAAAATCCTTCATCTTAATTATGTATAGATCAGCTTTAAGATATTTTCCCCCTATATTCACTTCAACATCCTTATTTACTGAATCAGTTGTTATTGAATCTCCAGATGGCAAGCTAACCTCAAGGGGTTCACTTACTCTAGCACTCTTATGTCCTAATATATCATGAAATTTGGCAGATAAAAATGAATGTGTGGCACCAGTGTCGAAAAGTACAAGAGCAGGTATTCCAGAGATGGTTAGCATACCTAACATTGTACTCGGATTACGATCGACTTCTTCCCGAGTCATAGCATACATTCGAGCTCTACCTCCGGATGTTTGTTCTCTTCTTTCCGCTCGGCTTTTAAAAGGACAATTAGAGACTTCATGTCCTGGCTTCTTACACTTGAAGCATTTTCCTTGTCCACTAAACATTCTCCAAAATGATTCTTCTTGCATTTTGGGCAAGTTAGCTGTCTGCTTGCGTAGTTGGACGTGCATTTCCATCGCTTTTTATCTTTTTTATTTTGATTTTCATTTTTATTATGTTTTGCCCGTCCCATTTTCTTTTCTCAAGTAAAATGACCAACTTTTGCTCCTCTTCGTCCCCAGCAAAACTTGCTTCCACCTCATGAGCCCTTCTCACCATCACCGAGTACTCCAAATCTCCTTGAGCAGATAGTATTCTTGATAGTTGTGCCCGAAGTCCCCTTCTGAACCTCAGAGCCTTTTTCAAATCAGTATCCACTAGGTGTGGAGCAAAACGACTTAGTTGATTGAACTGTCTCTCATACTTTGTGACAGTCATGTTTCTTTGTTTAAAGTTAAGGAATTCTATCTCCTTCTTGTCCCGATATGATTGTGGGAAAAACTTTTCCATTACAATCATTTTGAACTCATCCCATGTTAAAGCATTTCGCTCTTCCTCAGTCTTAGTCCTCCAATACCCTTCCCACCAATGATCAGCGTCTTCAGTAAGTTGGAAAGCAGCACATACGACTCTCTGTTCGTCTGTGCATCCAATAAGTCGAAAAATCCTATCTAGCGATCGAAACCATTCTTCTACTGCTGTCGGGCCATCACGTCCGTTGAATGTGGGTGGACGATAGTGGCGAAATTGTTCCACAACTCGTGCGTTGTTGTTGTTATTGTCCCCATTGTTCTGCACACCTCTGAGGAACTCAGCAATTATATCTCCAAAGCAGATGGCAAAGTGGTTTGATTTCTTGTGTTAGTGGAGTTCTCACCATTGACTTGATTTCCACGACGGGGAGTCATATTCCTAACGTTATACATAATGTATTATTATTATTTATCCCAATTTATTAATGGATTTTGCATGAAATATCTAACTTAAAATCTAAATATCATAATATAATGGTCAAATAAATGAAGATCAATTAAAGGACAACTAAGCTTTATATAATAAGGATTTATTTATCAATTATTGCAATACATAAACCCATCTATCTCTAATGATCCATGTCTTCATCTTCCTCCGGATCTTCTTCTGGATCTTCTTCCGGATCTTCTTCCGGATCTTCTTCCAGGTTTCCTTCCGGTTCCTCATCTTCTGCCATAGCTTCATTATTCAAAAACTCAATCCATTTACAGTATAACCTGGCAGTAAATGTCCCGTAGTTGATTTTGGGTCTATCATCATGCCCGTCATACTCCAATAATGAGGCATAAAGCTTTTCAGCTTTGACGTTCCAAAACCAGGGTAAGCTATCAATCACTCTACGGGAGGCAGCGCGTTCGTTTGGAGCACCGATGACATTCCTCACATTATACCACAACTGATGAATTTTTACTATATATTCTCCAATGCTATCCCCCTCCTCAATTTGATAGTTGAAATAATGATTGAGTCGGTTAATGGGATGATTCGGACCCCAGTTATTATTATTATTGTTCTTTCTTGCAGTGTGGCGAGTGCGAGTTCCTGCCATCTATATATATGTGCATTTGCAACTATAAGTCTATTTTTACAATTGTTTTTTTTTTAAAAAAATATAAGGTTTCTATTCATTTAACATATAAACTGATATTATATTTCTAAAGCAGAATATAATAATATGGAATACATCATGACATAAATGAGCATACTGGTAGAATTGTATAATGTAACTTGCATTAATAATTCTCATACCTTGAGGAGATCGACAAGATATGATGGAGGTGGATGTTATTACACCATTTTATCTTATACAAAGTTTGATTTTTTTTTTTAAAAAAACTATACATTTTAATTTTTAATTTATTTTTTTAACAAGCCTACAGAAATGTAGACCTGCTCTGATACTACTTGTAACGACCCAATTTTATAAAATTAAAGTATTCTAAAAATATTTTTCAAAAAACATAAATTTATAAATTAAAGTGATCCCAATAATGATCAAAAAGTTGATTTAGAATTTTAATGCTTAGGAAAAAAATATAATGATAATAATAATAATAATAATAATAATAATAATAATAATAATAATAATACATCTTCCAAATTAAATATTCAACAATTGTTCCAAGCATAAACCGGAAAAATTAACGACATAAATCTAAAATTTAGTCCGATCATAATTATTTAAAATATAGCATGATTTATTCCACCATCCACAACATCATATCTTCAGCCGGATTCCTCAACTTGAAAATCATGATAATAATAGGGGTGAGCTTCATCTCACTCAGTAGGGATATATCTGTCAATATTTAATATAACATGAAAAGCATTCACATAATTACAGCAGTAAATTCATTTATTTCCTCTTTTTCCTCTCGATCGCGATTCCTCGTATATAGCATTGCGGGTTCACCCCGAAGATACATTTGATCCCGGACCCTTTTTATAGCCCCTAGCTTATATGAATTTATTTCCTCTTGACATTTATTTCAATCAATGAAGTACAATCACGAAACATTAAATAAAGACAAATAATATGGAAATCCCTACCTTGATAATCGTAGATATTCGATGTAGAAAAATGAACAGTAAAAGTCCTAATCCTCGACCCCTTCGTTTTCTACATTAAATAAAATTATATAATTAATATATGTGATTTTAACAAATCAAACTAATTAATGAAAGAATTTGTGAAAAATATTGAAAGAAGCTTGTGAATTTTGAATATATATATATAGATATATATGAAACTTGAATGATAATTAGAGAGAAAATATAATTACCCTAATTATTTGAAAGTTTGGTGTAAAATTATGTATGAGATTACACCTATTTATACTAATTAATTACAACCCCTAAACATCTAACCTAAAATAGTCCCTAATATCTATATAACCCCTAATCCCCTAAAATAACCCCTAAGTAACCCTTACTTTAGTTAGTGGCTATCACAGAATCCAACATTATAGCCCTTGTCACAAAGTTGACTTATGCTTAATAAGTTGAAATTGAGGCCTCTACATATGCAACATCTGTAATTTCTAATCCATTTTTCTTGATGGATCCAATGCCTCTTATTTCTCCTGGAGCTTCATTTCCTCCAAATATGACTTTTGCACCTCTAACCGCCTTGAATTTTGACAGATTTTTCTTGCTTCCTGTCATGTGTCTGGAACAGCCACTATCCATGTACCAGGTTCCTTGGCACTCAGCTGCTCCTTGAACCTGCAATCAAGGAAATTAGGTTTTAGGTACCCATTCTTGTCTGGGTCCTGAGGGATTAGTATTGTAAGATAATCCAACCAACCTATAGCCAAATGATTTGACTCTAAGAGGTTGCCATCTATCAGTGCCATAATCATAATTAACTTTGGCAAATTGCTTGGGGGTTCTAGGTTCATACAGCTGTCTCTTTTGTCTGTATGCATGTGCATATGTTTTAGCAATTGCCTTCCTTGGGTAGTTGTGATATCTCTGAGTGTAGTGCATATGTGTGCTGATGATAGCTCTTATGCCTTTGGAATGGCCTTTGCTGAGTTCTAGGCCTTTGCCATTTAGGTTTATATTCTATAGGTCTTTGCTGATAGTTCACATTATTCCAATCAGCTTGGCTTGGGTACTTTCTACCATTCCCATCATATGTGTTCCTTTTATAGAACTTCTGGGGCTTTTGGTAGCTCTGTTTCTTCTTTACAGAGTATTTCCTGTTTGGAGTTTGCTGAGGAACTCGGCTGGATTTCTTCTCAGCTGTCCTCTCAAAGACACTCAATCGGTTGTTTTCCTTTTCCTTTATAAATTGAGGCCGTTTGCTAGTGATTGTGCTTTGGAATAAATGTGTGTGCACCATTTGGAGTTTTGGATTTTTGAGATGTTTCATTACTTGAAGATCCTTTTTCCAAAATCACTTTTGGAGCTTGACATAGCACAGAGGAATTAAATCCTAACCCTGTCTTATCTCCACATTCTCTTTGACTCATAATAAGATCATCTAAGAATTTAGATGCCTTAGTGAATGAGGCAATCACATTTTTGAGGTCATTCTCCTCTTTTTCTATAGCAGCTTATCTCTCGCTATTAACTTAGCATTTTCAAATTTTTTAGACTTTTATTCTCATCATCGGCTATGTGACTTAGAGTACTACTCCTCCTTAGTCACCGTGAGTTTTGCTTTTGGGTAGGTTGTTTTCCTCATTTAGTAGTGTGTGTGAGGATTTAATGTGTTCAAAGTCTTTCATCATTTTGCCTAATGAATCATAAATATTAGTGGGTGATGAAGTGTGTGTGTCACAATCACTATCACTAGAATCTGAGTGTGATGAGTTAGAGTGTACCTCATCTTCTTGGTCAGGTTGGTCTTGTTCTTTGGCCATTAGACAGATCAATGCTTCTTCTTCAGAGTCGCTTGAGTAGTCACCTTCACTACTCTCCGAGTCTGCTGTGTCTTTTGACTTGACTGTCTCAGCAGTCTCTGCAGCTATCATTGACTTTTTCTTCTCTTGACTTCTTTCTCTGAAAACTTTTCTTTCCTCGTCATTCCTGTATTTGTTGACTACAAGATATGGGCAATCAATAGCATAATGACTGGTTGCTGCATTTCGAGAAAGATAGATTCTCAACCTTTTGATCAGTTCTTTCCATTCTTGGATTGTTAGCTCTTTGATACTCAATCCTTTGATGCTCTGTTCTTTTGGGTGGCCTATCTTCCCTTGACTTGGAGGGAGCTGAGTGTCTTCTGGAGGATTCACCTTTGCCTCTTTTGTAATTCTTGTTGAAGAATTTGTTAAACCTTTTAACCATCAGGGCAATCTCCTCTTGGTCAATGACTTCCTTGACCTCGACTCTTTTTTTACCATCCTTAACTATTAGAGCAAATTTTTTTGGGCACAAATCCTCTCTTGGTCTTTTCTTCTCACCAAATTCGTAGGCTTTGAGATCTGAGAATAACTCATGGTTGGATGTTTTTGATAGGTCCATGGAGTGTCTCAGGGCCATGACTTTCATTTCCCACTCAGCTGGGAGACTTCTTAGAATTTTCATACACATTTCCTTCTGTGTATATTATTTTCCAAGTGCAGATAGTTCATTAGTAATTTCTGTGAACCGAGCATCCAGTTGATCCAAGGTTTCTCCTGCAAGCATCTTAAAATTTTCAAATTTTTGTACAGTAACAGATAGTTTATTTTCCTTGATTTGCTCTGAGCCTTCACGAATCAAGGTTAGCTTGTCCCAGATTTCTTTTGCCGTTTTGCATGATTTGACTTTGTTGAGCATGGCTTTGTCCAGGGTTTTGTAAAGAATGTCCTTGGCCACGTTGTCCAAGTTATATCTTTTCCTGTCATCATTTGTCCATTCAGCTCTTGGTTTTTCAACCATAGGCGGTGCGGGAGCATCCTCTTCTCCTCTCCTTCTGCAGCTCTCCTCCTGAAGTCGTGTGTTCACTTTTAAGATCCGGAGTGGCCCATCTTCTATCACTATCCACATTTCATCTTGTAATCTTTGATAGATGAGCACGCATACGAATTTTCCAATCATCAAATTCCTCAATTGTGAACATAGGGATGCGTGTCAAATTTGCTTCCATGATAGTAACTTTGCTGAATAAAAGAGTTTTGAAAGATCAAGTGCTAAAGCAAGCTTTGAAAATTTTGGAGATCTAGTTCAAGAACCGGTCATGGAAGGCTCAATGAACCAACCGCTCGATACCACTTGTAGGTCCCAAGGGGTGTGAGTGTAAGGTTTAGAAGGGGGTTGAATAAACCTTACCAACTTTTCGATTTAGTCCTTTTAAAACGTTCGAGTTAATACTTCACAAATGAGTCTAGATGGACAGACTAAGTTAGTTAATCAAATAGAGTTAGCCACTCAACGACTCGATCGAGTGTTGATAGAATAACTCACTTGTTTTGACTAGAACTTAACTTGATTGTGATATGTTTTCAATGGAAGACTTAACACCCTTGAATTTGGTTTAAGATTGTTTTAATACTTGGTTTTAGCACTTTGTTGATTATCAATTGATAGCAAATTTATCAAATGAGATATTAAAGTAATGTGCGAATTAAATTGCTTTGAAATGTAAATGACACAATAAATTTTATAGAAGTTCAAGATGGGGTAATTCTTCTACTCCTCTCTTCTCCAACTCCTGGAGGAATCCACTAAGTATTGATCAATATACAAAGTGGTTATCGACCCGGATGCAAGTCTTGATCACACACGACTTGATCCTTGGGACTCGATCCGAGATGCCTTGGTCACACAAACGGCTTCCCGTGCGACTCGGCTTCTTCATAGGGCAGGCCGCTTTGCTACTACAGCCCACTTGCTTGCTTCTTGGATTTGATCATGAAGCCCTCCAAAAACTTGAGACTGGTTCGACCTTGAACCTTTCTACAATCCTCCTTAGAATGTAGACCCCTTGATTCTTCAAATGTTTCCTCTTCAACTGATTGAAGTCGTCTTTCCTTCACATGTAAGTGTTGGATTGATTTCCTTCATAATGTAGGCTTGCGGATTGAACTTGAATGATTTGAGAATAGTTCAGGTTATAGATATTGCTTTTCTTGCTCGTATTTGTTTTCTGATTGTCAAGGTAACCAACATTCTCTCAAATAGATTCCTCAGCCTTTTATAGTGTTCTTTTGAAAATTTGCCCGTTGAAGAGATAGGTTAATTTTCAAAAGACACTTGTGGTCGTTGGCTTGTCTTGTTGCAGTCCTTGGAATTGACATTTCCTCGTATGAATGATTCTTGACTTTTTCGAGTTCGACACAAAGTGCGAGCTTCCCATTGTTTATTCCTTTTGCACGCTTCGGGATCGAGCACTTTAAGAAAGGCAAGATGGAAGTATTACTTGTTTAGGTAATTCTCTTGACTTCGTAACGGATCTCTTTCGATTGTCTCGACTTGACCGCATTTCCTTGACTTCCCAGGTGACTTCAACTTCAATTCATCACTTCAACTTGAGACTTCAACTTGAGACTTGGCTATCTTGAGTTGACTTGATGACACTTCACTCACCGCATCTCGCTTGCACCTTCATCGAGTTCCTGTCTTCTCTTTTTGCCACACTCATCCGCCTCACAATGAGTCTTCCTTTTAGTCTCCGTTGACTTTTTGCATGTTCGAGGCATAGCCGACTTAACTCACTTTCGACCAGCCTATCTATTACAATGCAATTTACAACAAAAATGGGGTGCCAACTTTCTATTCTAAGTTTTACATGGCATTCATCAAAATCTAAAAATTAATTTCCCAACACATAGGAATACCATTTATGATATTTTCCTAATTTATATAAATATAAAGTAGGAATACCATTTACAATCTTTTCTTATAATATTTTCCGAATTTATATAACTACAACGTTTTTCTTATAATATTTTTCTAATATAAGAATTTATAATAATTACCATATATAATGTTTACAATTATTTCCTAATATAATAAGCAAAAAGAGTAGAAAAATAAAAGTTTCAGACTTCTACTATTATATATATATATAGATATATAGGGATAGGATCTCATGTGGCAGCCTCTTACCATGTGGCAGTGTGGACAGATCTCATCCATTCATCCTATTCAATCAATGGTTCGATTAGGCCTAAAAATACATCATTTTTTTATTTTATTTATTTTATGTGTAAAAAAATCAAGGATATATTCAATATCGGCAAATCGGTAACTATCAAAATGGTGTAAAAATAATACCATATTTACCAAAATTTACTTTCCTAAAATCAAACATAACATATACGCCTAATAATGAGGAAAAAAAACGGATTCTCACTGATATATTCAATATCGATTTCCATATATTAAATATCGATTTCCATAATGATATACGCCTAATAATGAGGAAAAACGAATCTTCGCCTAATAATGAGGAAACAAAACGGATTCTCACTCTTCATTGAAAAATAATACCAATATTTTGGTGTACAAATGTTTATAATATTGTGCTATGGACGCATTATTTCGTTATTTCGTAGATATATACATATTTTGGTGCTAATCGGTAACTATCAAAATGGTGTAAAAATAATACCATATTTACTTTCCTAAAATTAAGGGATATATTAAATATCAGATTTCCATAACAGATATGCCTAATAATGAGGAAAAAAACGGATTCCCACTCTTCATTGACACAATTTTTTGGTGTACAAATGTTTATAATATTGTGCTCTGGACGCATTATTTCGTGTATAGATATGCATATTTTGGTGCTAATCGGTAACTATCAAAATGGTGTAAAAATAATACCATATTTACTTTCCTAAAATTAAGGGATATATTCAATATCAGATTTCCATAACAGATACGCCTAATAATGAAGAAAAAAATGGATTCTCACTCTTCACTGACGCAATATTTTGGTGTACAAATGTTTATAATATTGTGCTCTGGACGCATTATTTCGTGTATAGATATGCATATTTTGGAGCTAATATAACATGAAATATGGCGTGTTTGGATGTTTATTTCAGACTAAACACTGGTACTTAGTTGGTATAAAAATATTGAGAATATTGTACATTGGAAGCATATTTTGGTGTATACATATGCAGACTTCGGTGCTTTATAACCATATGGCAGAGGCCGTTGTCTCCATCACTCTTTAACTCCCACAAAATCTTCTTCGATTACATGGGAATAAGACCGCCTCAAATCGAAAATCCTCGCGTTCCTCATAGATGTCCCTTCTCCAGGATCTGTAATCGATCTTATTCCGTAAGTCTGTAAGCTCATCGTGATCCCAGAAATCCTGCTTTTGATATCTGAAATTTGGGAACCAACTCTGTAATAAGTGGTGACCATTTCCCTGAAGAAACAATCCATTTTTCTGAAAACATTTCTAGAAATCCTCAACCGCATGGACGCAACCTTAGCAGCAACGAAAAATGAGAACATTGTCCTCGATATCGTAGGCTGCCTCTCGGACTTGGGAAACCCAATTGTGGACTCTTTCATATGGGTCTTGTTTGGAATCACTCTTTCAAGAAAGACCACATTCGCTGAAGCTCCAGCTGGATAGCTTGAACCTCGGATCTTACTCCGAAGTAGAATTTCGCTTCTTCTACAAGAATGTTGCGGATTGTTTCTAGAGTGATGGAGAAAACGGCCTCTGCCATCTGATATTCTCTTTGGAATAGATTGAATGAAATCCCAAAAAAAAGGGGTTATGGTGGGGTTTCCAAAAACGGATGGGTTGTTATGTGTATAAAATTCCTATTATGCCCTTAAATGAGCTGGATTGAATATAAAAAAAAATAAAAAATCGAAAAAACATGGGCCTTAGGATTAAACAAGATTGTGGCTTAGATTTGTCCACACTGCCACATGGTAAGACCCTTGCCACATATGATCCAATACCTATATATATATATATATATATAAAATTAAGAATACCATTTATAATATTTTTCTAGTTTAATAATATTTATAATATTTTCCTAATTTATACACATATATAATTTAGGAATACAAAAAAAGTCAACATCCAATTGAAACATAAAAATCATAGACTATATATAGTTTTAAAAACTATATACGTTCACTTCTATTAAAAACTATACATAATCTTTGATTTTTATGTTTTTTTTAAATCCTCAATGATGATGATGATGCATAGGAATATTGATAATGATGGCGACTTTTTAAAAATAATAGCGTATAAAGTTGTCTAGAATAACAGGAACATTGATAATGATGCATATATATTATTATGAGTAACATATCTTTTGGTAAACTTTGAAATTTAGAGCCGCTGATTTACAATAATGAATGCAAGATCGGTAACATATCTTTCTTCGTAAATAATTGTTGCAAAATCCTAACATTTGGTAACTTTTGGTATAATAATAAGTCGAAATACCATTTATAATATTTGTTAATTATTGCAAAATCCTATTATTTGGTAACTTTTGGTAAAATTATAAATAGTAATACAATTTACAATATTTTTCTAATATATATAAAAAAATCTTTTAACAAAGTAAGATCAATGGTTAGAATTGTACAATAAAATATTTCCGAATATAAGAAGTAAAATGAGCGGTATTTTTTTTCTTTATTTAGTTTTGTTTTTCCCTTTTTGTTTCTTTATTTAATTTTGTTTCCCCTTTTTTCTTTATTTAATTTTGTTTTTCACTGTTTTTTCTTAAGTGGTCATTTATTAAAATTATATAATTATTTAAAATTATTTTAAAGAGTAATTAAAATCATTATAGACAAATATTTACCAACAAAGTTAATACCTACAATATTTATGTTGGCCAACAATTTTGTTCGAAGTTGAATTTCGAAAAGAGAAAAAAAAATGATGTAATTTAGCTGTTGAACTTGTATTATGACTTTTTTAGCTTCACCATTCGAGTAAACTCTTTTGATACAGTTGAATGTCAATTTGGTATTGAATAGGACTTGTTTATTAAAAAGATATAAGACTTTTTATTATCCAAAAGCTATAAGACTTTTTATAAAAAATTATAATATCATTTATATTTGTAATGAACATATAGTAAAAGTATAATCCAAATACAAATGTAATCGAGAATACTAATTTAACAAAATTATACTAATTGCAATTGAACCAATACAAAATAAATATTCAGATATTTAATTTGTTCTAGACATGATATAAGAAACAAAAATTTCATTAATTATAATATATTGTTCATAGAAACACTCCATAAAAAAGTGACATAAAAAATATTCAAATATAAATAAAGTCTAGAAGTAATTCAAAAACATCAATCATATATCATTCTAATCATTTTCCTTCTTGATAACCTCCTTAGTTTTCTTCAAAGAGCCGGTACTGGAGAATTCTGCCACAAGCTTTCTTTTAACATTATTGCCATCATCAAGATCCAGAAAAGAGTCAACATTCTTTAGTTTGGATTTGTCCGGAGAAGAAACTTCTTCCTCGGATAAATTAGGATGATCTTGTTAAAGTACTATGTCATTAATTTGCTATCTATAAAAAATTCAAATAAAAGAAAAGAAATGTATTAAAATCCAATCAACAATATAAAATTGATACCTTATCACCAAATGATTCAGAATGAATGGCTCTAAAGTTAAGTTCCGAGTCTTGTGACAAAATAATAAAAATAAAAGATAACTATTTGAATATAAATTTCCTGCTCATTATAATCAATCGTAAATTAATGAACTGTTCATACCTGACTGTTAATAAAAGTTGACTCAAATCTTGACCTCAACTCTGAATCCATAGTCAACTTTAGGACTGTAAAAAAGTTTTTAAAACTATTAATTGGATCTCTTTTACTCTGCACTTTGAATAGGACCTTCTTGTCTACCAAATCCTTAATATCAGTTGGAACATATTGAGGATCAGTGTCCTGCTTAAGATTGATTGATAAGAAATTAGTTAATTTTAAGATATAGATTATAAAACAATTAAGTCAAAAATTATAATAAAAAATTGGTAACCAATAACAAAACTCACAATAATTGCTTTGATCGCGGATGCTTTTTTACCAATCAAATCAATAATATCCTTGTCCCAACAATGAAAAAGAGCATTTCCAGTACAATCCATCACACGCGATTCCGTTATCATGGACGAATTTGCTCCATCCATCCGTAAAATAGAATGTGTCATAGGGACTGACCATTTTGACCGTCCAAGTATGTACGTTCACATTATGCATGTCACAATTTAATGGTATAAGACCGTTAAATTGACTGCCAAATTTGCATGGAAGACGCGGCCCCGAAAATTTAATGTAATTATAATTTGTAATGAATTTCTAATTGAACAATATAAGAAGCCATTACAATAAGTAGATAGAAGTTTATTGCCGAATCAAATCTATAAAACTAATAACAAAAAAAAATATTGGCAAATCAAAACAAAACAATATTTGTCAAATCAAAAATATAAAACTAATAACCAAAAACAAATGTTGGTGGGGATAGAAGTTTATATATATGAACAGAAAATATATGTTGACACAAAATATGTTAGTATGAGGAATAATAAAAAACAAACAAATCATACAAAAAATAACTTAAAAAATACAACAAACAATCAAGAATAATCAAAAAAGAAACTCACCAAATTTTGTCCGTATAAATCTACAATATAGTGTATATAAAAACTCTTCTTTATTGCAGTATTCGAGTTCAATATTGTCGGTGTTGGCGGGACACTTGATGAAAACAGAAATAGAGGGGAACGTGAAGATGGAGCCATATTTGGTGTTTATGCTTCGAATTTAGGATCAAAAATATGAAAGTGTTTATGTAATTTATGTAGTATAAATATAAGAGGATTTAGCATAAATAATATGTTAAATATAATTGGCATGAAAGATATGTTTCTCCATTGAAACAAATAAAATTATATATAGAAACAATATCAATATGGCGTGAAAGATATGTTTCTCCATTGAAACAAATAAAATAATAAGCTAAATATAATTTTATCCATTGAAACAAATAAACAATAAAATTGATGAAGATATGTTTCTCTATGTTTAAGAAGAACTCACGTATACAATATCAATTATGGTGAAATACTATTTATAATTTTTAAAATCTATATTATATATATATATATAGAATTAATACTATTTAATATTTTCCTAATTTATATTTATATAATTACAATGATTTTCTTATAATACATTTCTAATATAAGAATTTATAATAATTACTATTTATAATGTTTACAATTATTTTCTAATATAATAAACGAAAAGAGCGAAAAAACAAAAGTTTCGGACTTCTGTTATTATATTTATATATATATATATGGGGAGGATCAAGTGAGACCATATCTCTAGGTGAAACACAATGGACTAATCTCAACCATCCCTCACTATTAATCAATGTGTATGATTTAATGGATAAAAAATATATTAAAATATTAATTTAATCAATATAAGGGTAGTAGGGTAAAATAACATAACAAGTTATGTAGGTCCCAAGGGGTGTGAGTGTAAGGTTTAGAAGGGGGGGTTGAATAAACCTTACCAACTTTTCGATTTAGTCCTTTTTAAAGTTCAGAGTTGATACTACACAGCGTGTGTCCTTGGTGGATAGCCAATTTAGTTAATCAAGAGAGTTAGTCACTCAAACTCTGACTGAGTGTTGATAGAATAACTCAAATTAAGATCAATTAGCTCAACTCAGCTTTTGTTTTGTTTTAAAGACTTTACACCCTTAAAATTGATTTAGTAAAGATTTAATACTTGGTTTTAGTACTTAGGGATTATCAAGTGGATAGCAAATTTATCAAAGAGAGTTAAACAAATAAGATACGAGGAAACTAAAGTCTTTGAAATGTAAATGACACGATAAGATTTTATAGAGGTTCGAAGATGGGGTAATTCTTCTACTCCTCTCTTCTCCAACTCCCGGAGGAATCCACTAAGTATTGATCAAGATACAAAGTGGTAACAGTCCGGATACAAGTCTTGATCACACAAACGACTTGATCCTTTGGGACTCGATCCGAGAGGCCTTGGTCACACAAATTGGCTTCTCGTGACGACTCGACTTCTTCTTCACAGGCGTACTGCTTTGCTACTACACTCACTTGCTCAAGCTCTTTGGATTTGATCACGAAGCCCTCCAAAAACTCGAGACCGGTTCGACCTTGAACCTTTCTACAATCCTCCGCGGAATGTAGACCCCTTTTCTTCAAAAGTTTCCTCTTCAACTGATTGAAGTTATCTTTCCTTCACAGAGTGTTGAATTGATTTTCTTCATAGTGTAGGCTTGAGAATTAATCTTGAATGATCTTTGAGAATATTTCGATTACATTCAAATGTTAGCTTGAATGTTCGTGGTTCGTAATCAAAGTCCTCTTTTCTCGTAGTCATTCCTCGGCCTTTTATATAGTGATCTTTCAAAAATCGCCCAAAGAGATAGGCTTATTTTTGAAAGTCACTTGTGGTCGTTGGCTTGTCTTGTTGCGGTCCTTGGAATTGCCACTTTCTCGTATGAATTGTTCTTGACTTTTCGTAGTTCGACACGGTGTAGTGCTTCCCATTGGTTCATTCCCCTTGCACGCTTCCTCGGGACTCGAGCACTTCGAGAAAGGTAGCATGGAGGTATTACTTGTTTAAGTAATTCTCTTGATTTACGTACAACGGATCTCTTTCGATTATCTTGACTTGATGCATTTCCTTGCTTTCCCCAGGTGACTTAGAGTCGACTTTCAATCATTGATGACTCTTCTATCACTTCAACTTGAGACTTGGCTATCTTGAGTTGATTTGATGATACTTTACTCACCGCATCTCACCACCTTCAAATCGAGTTCCCGTTTTCTCTTCTTTGCCATACTCATTTGTCTTGCAATGAGTCTTCCTTCTAGTCTCCGGTTGTCTTCTTGCATGTTTAGGCATAGCCGACTTAACTCACTTGACCAAATTTTATTTGTTACAATGCGCTTTACAACAAAAAATGGGGTGCCAACTTCCTAGTTTAAGTTTTACATGGCATTCATCAAAATCTAAACAATAAATTTTCCAACAATTTCCCCCTTTTTGATGATGCCAAAACTTAAAACATTCAAAATGTAAATAGCATAGATACATATAGATAGTGTATTTACAGAGAATGTATGCGTAGAATCAGTCTTTTTATTGATCATAGCATTCTTGTCTTTTACACCACTGTTTACAAGGTGTATCAGAGCAAACATCTATATCTACGCAAAAATAGAGAATTTACAGATTTATTACAGAAGACTTACATAGTATGTATTTACATAGTAAAATACATGAAGGGGTGGACAACAAAACTTCATCTCCTTCACGCTCCTTCCTTCTTTCATCTTCTTTCTTGATTCTGTCATCTTCTGGTCTTCTTCTCTTTTTCTCATCTTGACCCTTCTTCTTCTTCTTCTTTTTTTCATATGCCTTCCGGCACTTCATCTCTTCTTAGTCTCTCTTGTCTCTCCTCCCAAAGCTGAGTTTGTCTTTTATTTTCTTCTTCGATTCTTTTCACGTACTCGATTGTTTTTAGCCACTTGCGATTGGCTACTTGGTCAAGACCACCCCAGAGATCCCTCCTTTCTTGCCTGGATCTATGTACTCAATGTTTTTGGGCGAGACCTGTCCAAAACCTCTTCCTCCACCACGCTTTTCTTTTCTCTACTCTTTCTCTTCGGGCGTGTATTGTCTTTGGGGTCTTCTTCTTCCTAGGTGAGTGATTAGCGGAGTAACCAAAGCAGAGTGATCGCCGGTAGTCTGCTGTCGCCTTCTTCACATAACGTGAGACCCTTTTTCCAAGAAAAGTCCCGTGCTTGAGCCATGGACATGTTTGCAAATATCCTTCGATGCGGCGTTTTAAATTCATCAACTGATCTTGCTCGATTCAAAGATCCGAGATGGCATAAGTGTCTCTCGTCTCTTTGGAATGCCTCCATGTTGTTTCAAGATATTCATAACTCGGGCATTCATCCTTCCCTCCACTTCCTCCATCCCCCTCGCTTCAATCAGTCTTTCTCTTTTCACCATAGATACAACAGTGTTGGAGTGGCAGAGTCACTGGGAGTTTGCTCACGATAATATCACCGTGACAAGACCTTGTTGGGGGTTTGTGCAATCATTAGGGTGACATCTCCCGATCCTTCCCCCTCAACGAGACTTTCCTTTTTTTGCTCTTGAGACCTCCTCGGATGTCTTTCCCTTTACAAATTGCTTCCTCTTTCTCGGCCAGATTTCTTCAGTGACTTTTAGGTATTCCTCTTCCCACTTTTTGGCATCATCAAAGGAGAGAGGAACCCCGGACACATACTAGCAAGCAGAAGTCGAGTCTGCATGATAGCCAAGTTCGCTTCGAGTGCCGCTGTGGAGTATCTTTGCACGAAACTTAGAACGAGTAGCGTTGGATTCACTTTTTAGCAACTTCATCTCGGCCGTGAGAAAGGCTGAATTTTCGATCCATGTTTTCTTCCATACGCAGGAGCTCATTCTTATTTTGCTCACGCAAAGCCTTTATCTCAAAGAAAGTGTGAGATTCATGCATGTGCTCTATGTGTTCTCTCGGCTTTGTCTTTGCATCGATTCTCACTCGCCGGATCAACAACTTGTTGAACAATGTTCAAATATCTAGCTTGTTCCACACGCATTGTTTCTCAGTTGCCACCACCACTCCCGATTCTCGACTATTATGCCTCTTAAGTCGCCAGTAGGTTGGCATCTCATTATCCAGATCTCATGTCCATCGAGGCCTGGTGCCTCTCCATCCGTTCAATTTCAAAGAAATAATGCTTTGAACACCTCCCAAACTTTAGTTGTTCCTCTGTGGGTGGTGATGGCCAAGCGTCAAAAATCATAGTCACCGGAATAATGATATCCGATGGAATGACAGGATCTCAGTCCGCGGGAAGTGCGCGAGATCTCTTTTTCGACTCTTTAGGGAGGTCGGGTACCTCCGAGAGAATGGAAATGATTCTACGAAGGAATCATCACGGGCCACCGGGATTTGTTCAATGATGAGTGGTGCGCGCGTAAGTTCCTTGTGGAGTCGAACCTGCTGCGGCTCGGGAGCCCGCGCATGGACTCTGTTTGGGTCTGCATTGTTGTGAAGTTGACCCGACTTGCGAGCCTCACTGTCTCAACAACTTCGTCGGTCTCACCGGTTTTTCCAATTGAGTTGACTGTCCTCGGCCTCGGGAGCGTCATCGGACGATGATGAGATTTCCATGGGTGGCTCATCATCAAAATTGAAAGTTTGACGAGTAGTCTTGAGGTCGACTTGCTCGTGGTTGGAACATCCTTAGCCGAGTCTTTTGGATCGATCCAGGGATGACTCGGCTTCATCGTCTTCTTCCGATCCCGAAAGGTTACATCGGGATTGTCCGGGAATCGTGAAGCACGCTTATCTCCTTTTCGGATGGATCAATGATAGCGGAGGGATGTTCTCAGACTTGACTTCTTTACCCCGGGAAGTCTCAACCTCCCGTTGGCCTTCATTACCTCCTGCAGTCTCAATCGCAATGAGGCATCGACATCCCTTTCGACAAAGTGTCACTGTCTTAGGGTCTTCTCGGTGGCATCCATTGGAGTCTCAACCCCATGGATTGCACTTTCATCGCCTGCAGTGTTAACTCCTGTGGCATTTCCTTCCTCGTGCCTCGATTTGCATCGCCAGCGTCATTAGCCTTCGTGAGCAGCGATTGGCACCTCACCTTGAGACAGATCTCAAATGTCCGAGCTTCGTTGATGACAACTCGCTATGTACTTTGTGTTTGTTCCTTCTCCACTTCGCCTCCTAGATTCGTTGTGGAGTCATCTCGCAAACATCCTCCGACCTTGCTGCGGTGGAGGGAGTTTCCCCTGGTGGCGCACCACCGAGTGACTTGGAATGGGGTCACTCGTCTCCAAACTCCGGCTGTTTCTCGAAGTTTTCAGCGTTGGGGCGGGGGTGGTAAGACATCTTCATTCGGGGTTGGCTCGATTGGGGTCCCCATTAACCCAGCTTTCATCGCCATTTCCCTTAGTTCCTTCTTTCGAGTGAGTCGGGAAGTGGTGGCAAAGAACAATAATGGCAATATCTTTGCACCACTCCCATTGGGTCTATCTCCACCGTGTTTTGGAGGACTCTCCTGGTCCCTCCATCATTCTTTGTTCATGAAGGACTCGGATTCGTGCATTGCTTGCTGTTTTTGCAACTCTTCTCGCGGGCAAAGAACAGGTCCGATCCTCATCGCTCTCGATAGGGCGCCAAGGAGAGAGATGATGTGTATGTTCTGTGGTGCCGGTGATAGGGCGGATCTTTGGCCTTCTCACGTGCCTCGCCTTCCTCTACCTGTCTCTCCTTCTCCTTGTCCTTGAAGATCCGCAAGATATCCGTGCGCTTTTTTCATCCATCTTTGGACCACAAAGTGGTCACTCCAAGAAAATTCATCGCTTCCTCTTCTTCTTCGATAAACTCGGTCGTTGGAACTGCTTTCCTGGATCAACTTAACTTCCACTTCCTCCACTCTCGCACGATTTTGGATGTCCGGATAAGGTGGGGATAGGATCATCACATCATCATCTCTATCGCTTCTTCTTGTCCCCTCATTCTCGGGGATAGAAGGTAGCAAGCTTTGGTGCTCCATTCTGCTCGTCGATTGCGTCTATTGCGGGGGATACGATCCTGTCAATAGGCGAGTTGGATTTCTCGTTACTTCTTGTGTCTCAGCTTGTTCGAACTACATCTGGTCTTGATTTGCCTCTGCTGATCGCCTTCAAAGCAGACTTGGTTGTTTCATCAATAATTTCGAGACTCTACTTCTCCAGCCATCTCCGAGGATCTGTTTCAACCGAGTGGGCTGACTCAGCCGGTTTCTCAAGTTCGAACGCTTGAAGATTCTTCTTCTTCTCCTAGTTTGTACCGCAGGGATTTCTGTTCGGAGAGAGTTTCTTCCAAGTCTTGGGCGGCGGGGCCGGTCTTTGTTTTTTCTTACGAGGAGCCGACCATCTTGGCTTATCAGTTCTCCTCTTTTTGATGGCCGGAGAAGGTATTTGAGATTCCTTCTCGGCACCGGCTGCACAGAGACACACGGCTGCGGGCGGCAGTGACTCACACATGGGGGCGGAGCAGATTTGGTTTTCTTTCTTTGCGGGGGCATCAATTCTCTTAGTAGTTGCAGGGGCGCTTTTCTTCTTTGGTGGAGAGGAAACAATTTGTTGTCTCTTGGTCGGGTCACCGATTCCCCCTCACTTGTATCGCTCTCTTGGCGTAGGCTCTCTTCTCGTGCGCCGAGATAGGTTTGATCTCGAACATCCTCTTGTTTACATGGAACGCCTTTCCATGTCGAAGAGGGACTCTTTCACCTCCATCACCGGCCAATCACCAGGCCGTATCCCGAGATCATCCAAATGCTCCATTCTCCTTGAAGGATTTGTTCCCTACATTCTCGCGCGAGTCTCACTGTAGACAACCTCAGCCCCTTTACTTTTTGCTTTTCTTCAATGATCGCAGCCATGACGATCAATTTTTGCTTTGGATAGTTGGTCAAAGCCGCCAAATTTGATGTCTATGCATTTGGAAACTATGTCCAACAGTTTGTGGTAGTCCTCCTTCAAAGAACCTCTTGTTGGTCGTGTGTAGACTATCTTATCAAAGATAGTCGGTCTTGCTACTTTCTTCCAAGCAAATGCCAAGTCTACATCGCTTCATTGATTTCTCGTGCTCCTTTCACGGTAATGAGCAAAGTGTTCTACCAAATCTTTGGCGAGATGATGAACTCCTTCCCGTGAACAGGATTTGATCCCCTCATCGTGAATTTCAGCGCGTTCACGTAGAATTGAGCAACCTCTTCCACATAGGTCATCGGGAGCTCCATCGTTAGAAATGGTTTTAGCCCGGACTTTTCGAGCTTTTCAGCAATCTTCTTTATGAGCGCATCATCGGACCCCTGTTTGACCATACCCTCGAAATCCACAGTAGACCCAGTGTGGATTTGCTTCCCTAGCTTAACGAAATCATAAGTTGATGCCATTTTTTAGTATTTCACGGAAAGAAACTTAGAAGTTGATTTGAATATTGATAGGGTTTTGAGAGAGTTTTGCCTTTGCTTCTGAGATAAAAATGAACGGTTTTGGTAATATGTGAGAGAAAAGGACAAAAATGGTTTAAGTATGGTTTCTGAAAGGACGTGCGGGTGGTTTTTGAAATGTGATCGAAATCAACGGCTTAGATTTTGCACGCCAATTAGCATTTAATGTCTCGAATTTAATGCGGCAAAGATTTATATCCAATCATAAGCTTGGTGTGCGGCTTTTTGCTGTACACATCATCATTATATCTTGACGTCATTCTTAAAAACATTCCCGCCAAGAAAAAACGATTTGCGTTTTTGTCACTTGCTCATAAATGACTCAGCTTATCCCTTAGCTGATTTAACTCTTCTTTTCACAGTTCTCATAGTGACTCAGCTGTCAGCTAATTCGGTATAGCTGTCTTTCCGATACGACTGATTCATTTAGCTAACTTTGAGAATTCAGCTCTTTTTTTTTGTGTGTTTCATTTCCTTTCTTTGAGTCTTCTGAGTGTTAGCTCAGCTCAATTAACCCTAACTCATGCTTGAGTTCTTCAAATCTTGACTCACATAATGGTTTTGTGAATATGTCAGCTAACTGTTTATCAGTTGAGATATATTCCAAGGTGATGTCTTTCTTTTCAACATGATCTCTTATGAAGTGATATCTGACATCGATATGCTTTGTTCTTGAGTGCAACACAGGATTTTGAGTGATTGCAATAGCACTTGTGTTATCACACATGATTGGAATTTCCTTTTTTTCAATTTCATAGTCTCTCACCGTCTCATCCATAGGATTTGGGCACAACAAATGCCCGCAGCCTATGTATTCTCGCTTCACCAGTAGAGGTGGCTATTGAATTTTGTTTTTTGCTAAACCAGAAATTAGTCTGTTTCCAAGCATTTGACATGTGCCTCGAGGTGCTCTTCTTGTCAACTCTACATCCAACATAGTCGAGTCCGAATAGCCAATTAGCTTGAATCCACCTTCCTTTGGATACCATAAGCCAACTTCTTGGCTTCCTTCAAATATCTTAAGATCCTCTTAGTCATAGCGATCATATGGTTCTCTTTTGGAGCATATTGAAATCTTGCACATACACCTACAAAGAAAGGTGATATCCGGCCTGCTAGCCGTGAGATAAAGCAATGATCCAATGAGTGCTCAGATCTTGTTTGATCTACGTGCTTGCCATCCGCATCCATGTTCATTTTGATGATGTATTCATTGGTATTTTCACGTAAGACTTTTCTTCCATACCAAATTTCTTCATTAAATCTCTCGTGTATTTTATTTGACTTATGAAGGTTCCATCCTTCACTATTTCACTTGGAGTCCAAGGAAGAATGTCGACTCTCCCCATCATGCTCATTTCGAATTTGCTTTGCATGAGGTTTGAAAATTTTCACACAGTTCTTTGTTTGTGGATCCAAAAATGATGTCATCCACATATATTTGAACAAGCAAAGATGCTTTTCTTGTCTTGAATTCTCGAATAGTGTTCTATCTACTTTTCCTTTTGTGAATCCATTCTCGCTTAGGAATTGTGACAAGGTATCATACCATGCTCTGGGTGCTGTTTCAATCCATACGAGCTTTCTTGAGTTTGTATACCTTATCTCCAAGAGTCTTCTCGCTCAAATCCTGGAGGTTGTTCAACATACACTTCTTCTTCCAATAAACCATTTAGGAATGCACTTTTTACATCCATCGATATACAATAAAATTCTTGTGAGTCGCATAGGCAAGAAACATCCTAATAGCTTCCAATCTTGCTATAGGGGCAAATGTTTCATCAAAATCTATCCCTTCTTCTTGGCAATATCCTTTGGCTACTAATCTTGCTTTGTTTCTTACCACAGAACCTTCCTCGTTCATCTTGTTCCTGAACACCCATTTAGTGCCAATAACATTTTGATGGGTGGGTCTTTGAACTAACTCCCATACTTTATTTCTTTCAAACCGATTCACTCTTTTTGCATAGCTTGAATCCAATGTGTGTCATCCAATGCTTGTGACACATCTTTAGGCTCTATTTGTGAGATAAAGCATGTGAACATGGCTTCTTGTTGAGTTCTGATCTTGTTTTGACACCTTCTCTTATATCTCCAATGACAAGTTCTCGGTGGGTGGTCTCTCGGCCATCTTACATCAGTTGAAGTAAGTTAGGCTGGATTGATCGTCTAGCAAAATTGTGTTGCTTTGATCGACTCTCTCGCAATCACTTAGCTTTCAGCATATTTTCCACTTGTTTTTGAGACTCGGCTATCTCATCTTCATCCGAGTTTATAATTCCACTTGACTTGAAAGATAGGGACTTTTCTCGCATGGTCGGATGATTCAAACTTATCACCGACTCTTCAATGTCTTCTCCATTTACATTTGGCTCATCGAATACCACATGAATGGATTCTTCTACAACCATAGTCCTCTTGTTGAGTACTCAGTAGGCTTTGCTTTCACCGAGTATCCCAAGAAGATACCTTCATCGCTTTAGCATCAAAAGCCTTTAGATTATCTTTGCCATTGTTATGGATGAAGCATTTACATCCAAATATTCTAAAATATGCAACATTTGGTTTTCTTCCCGTCCAAATCTCATAGGAGTCTTTGTCACCGTCTGCTTTATCATACATCTATTTTGAGTGTAGCAAGTTTGTTTATTGCTTCAACCCAAAATCTTTTAGGTAGCCCCGCTTCGCTAACATGGTCCTTGCCGCTTCTTTTTGAGAGTTCTATTCCTTCTTTCGCAACTCCATTCTCATGTGGAGTCCTTGCTGCAGATAATTCATGACCAATGCCATTTTCAATACAATATCGAGTTATTATACCATTGACAAACTCGGTTCCTCTCTGTCTCGATCTTATTTTGATAATGGTTTGCTCTTCTCATTTTGAATCCTCTTCATCACCGTGTGGTAGTTTTACGAGAGTTTCTTTCTTCTTACACATGAATATTGTCCATGTATATCTTGAGTAGTCATCTACTACCACCAAGGTATATTTCTTCCCACTTATGCTAGCTGGTTCAACTGGACCAAATAGATCCATATGTAGCAGATGCAATATCCTTGTTGAAGATAGACATGCCTTTTCTTTGAATGATGATTTGATTTGTTTTCCCTTCGACATGCGTCACATATACTCTCTTTTTTCTATACTCGAAATCCGAAGTCCTTTCACAAGATTGCTTCCGCAAGCTTGTTAATTGTTTTGAAATTCAGGTGACTCGGCTTCTTGTGCCACAACCAACTTGATTCAATATGCTTTTTGCTAATGAGACAGTGTTGGTGTTCTTTGTTGACCAATCCACGATATACATGTTCTTTTTGTCTGCGCATCCTTGCAACACAACTTTACTTGATTACGTATCCTTGATTTGGCATATACCCATGTTAAATCCAACATTATAGCCCTTGTCACAGAGTTGGCTGATACTTAGCAGATTGAAATTGAGTCCTTCAACATATGCAACATCTATGATTTCTAATCCATTTTTCTTGATGGATCCAATGCCTCTTATTTCTCCTGAGCTTCATTTCCTCCAAATATGACTTTTGCTCCTTTAAATTCCTTGAATTTTGACAGATTTTTCTTGTTTCATGTCATATGTCCGGAATGTACCACTATCCATGTACCAGGTTCCTTGCACTCACTTGTTTCTTGAACCTCATCTTCTTGGTCGGGTTGGTCTTGTTCCTTGGCCATCGACAGATCAAGGCTTCTTCTTCGAGTCACTTAAGTAGTTAGCTTCACTACTCTCTCGAGTCGGCTATGTCTCTTGACTTGGTCTGTCTCTCAGCCTCTCAACCAACATTGCCTTTTTCTTTTCTTGTCTTTTCTTTCTCAAGACTTTTCTTTCTTCTTCATTCCTGTATTTGTTGATACGGATACGGGCAATCAATTGCATAGTGACCCGGTTGCCTACAGTTCCAAAGATAGATATTCAACCTTTTGATCGCTCTTTCCATTCTTGGATTGTCGGCCCTACGATATTCAACTTTTTGATGATCTGTTCTCTTGGTTGGCCTATTTTCCTTTGACTTGGAGGAGCTGAGTGTCTTCTGGAGGATTCGCCCTTGCCTCTCTTGTAGTTCTTATTGAAGAACTTGTTGAACCTTTTAACCATGAGGGCTATTTCCTCCGGGTCAATGACTTCTTTGACTTGACTTTCTTGCCATCCTTAACAATTAGAGCAAATTGTTTTGGGATACAAATTGTCTCTTCCTCGTCTTTTTCTTCTCACTCAAATTCGTAGGCTTTGAGATCCGAGAATAACTCATGGTTGGATGTCTTTGATAGGTCCATGGAATGTCTTAGTGCCATGACCTTCATTTTCCATTCACCGGGAGACTTTTTAGGATCTTCATACATATTTCCTTTTGTGTATATTTCTTTTACCAAGAGCAGCGAGATAGCTCGTTGGTAATTTCGTGAACCGAGCATCCAGTTGATCCAGGTTCTCTCCTGCGATCATTTTGAAATTCTCAAATTTAAATCGACAAATGCCACCGATAATTTATTTTCATTGATTTGCTCACGAGCCTTCACAAATCAGTGTTAGCTTGTCCAAGATTTCTTTAGCCGTTTTGCATGATTTGACTTTATTGAACATGGCTTTGTCCAAGGTTTTGTAAAGAATATCATTGGCCACATTGTCCAGGTTGTATCTTTTTCTGTCATCATTTGTCCATTCAACTCTTGGTTTTTCAACCATAGTTGGTCTAGGAGCGACATCCTCTTCACCTTCAAAGTGCAGCTCTTCTTCTTATAGTGTGTGTTCACTTTTAAAATTTGTAGTGGCCCATCCTCTATCACTATCCACATCTCATCATGTAATGCTGATAGATGAGCCTGCATACGAATTTTCCAATCATCAATTTCTTCAATTGTGAACATAGGGATACATGTCAAATTTGCTTCAATGATAATAACTTTTGATAATAAAAAGAGTTTTGAAAACTTAAGTACTAAAATAGATTTTGAAAAATTTGGAGATCTAGTTTAGTAACCGGTGCGGAAAGGCTCAATGAACCAACCGCTCCGATACCACTTGTAGGTCCCAAGGGGTGTGAGTGTAAGGTTTAGAAGGGGGTTGAATAAACCTTACCAACTTTTCGATTTAGTCCTTTTTAAAGTTCGAGTTGATACTACACATTGTGTCCTTGGTGGATAGCCAATTTAGTTAATCAAGAGTTAGTCACTCAATGACTCGGACTGAGAGCCGTTGATAGAATAACTTAGATGTTAAGATCAATTAGCTCAATCGAGTTTGTTTTCAGCGGAAGACTTTACACCTTAAATTGATTTAGTAAAGATTTAATACTTGGTTTTAGTACTTAGGGATTATCAAGTGGATAGCAAATTTATCACAGAGTTAAACAAATAAGATGCGAGGAATTAAAGTCTTTGAAATGTAAATGACACGATAAGATTTTATAGAGGTTCGAAGATGGGGTAATTCTTCTTCTCCTCTCTTCTCCAACTCCTGGAGGAATCCACTAAGTATTGATCAAGATACAAAGTGGTAACGATCCAGGATACAAGTCTTGATCACACAAATGACTTGATCCTTTGGGACTCGGTATGAAGATGCATTGGTCACACAGTTGGCTTCTCGTGCGACTCGGCTTCTTCACAGGCACTGCTTGCTACTACAGCTCACTTGCTCAAGCTCTTTGGATTTGATCACGAAGCCCTCCAAAAACTCGAGACTGGTTCGACCTTGAACCTTTCTACAATCCTCCGCGGAATGTAGACCCCTTTTCTTCAAAAGTTTCCTCTTCAACTGATTGAAGTTATCTTTCATTCACAGGTGAGTGTTGGATTGATTTTCTTCGTATTGTAGGCTTGAGAATTAATCTTGAATGATCTTTGAGAATATTTCGATTACAGTTCAAATGTTAGCTTGAATGTTCGTGGTTTAGGTAATCAAGGTCCTCTTTTCTCAGAGTCATTCCTCAGCCTTTTATAGTGATCTTTCAAAAATCTGCCCGTTGAAGAGATAGGCTTATTTTTGAAAGTCACTTGTGGTCGTTGGCTTGTCTTGTTGCGGTCCTTGGAATTGCCACTTCCTCGTATGAATTGTTCTTGACTTTTTCGTAGTTCTAACACGGTGTAGTGCTTCCCATTGGTTCATTCCCCATGCACGCTTCTCGGGTGAGCACTTCGAGAAAGGTAGCATGGAGGTATTACTTGTTTAAGTAATTCTCTTGATTTACGTACAACGGATCTCTTTCGATTATCTTGACTTGACCGCATTTCCTTGCTTTCCCTAGGTGACTTAGAGTCGACTTTCAATCATCGGATGACTCTTCTCGTCACTTCAACTTGAGACTTGGCTATCTTGAGTTGATTTGACGATACTTTACTCACCGCATCTCAACCGCACCTTCATCGAGTTCCCGTCTTCTCTTCTTTGCCATACTCAAATTGTCTTTGCAATGAGTCTTCCTTCTAGTCTCCAGTTGTCTTCTTGCATGTTTAGGCATAGCCGACTTAACTCAGCTGACCAGCCCTATTTGTTACAATGCAGTTTACAACAAAAAATGGGGTGCCAACTTCCTAGTTTAAGTTTTACATGGCATTCATCAAAATCTAAACAATAAATTTCCCAACAAGTTAGTTACAAAAATGGAATCAAATCTCTTTCTCTCTCATACATCTCCCAATTTCCCCAATCTCACATCTCTCTCTCTCTCTCTCTCTCTCTCTCATTCGTCCATTAACGCAAATAAAGAAAACTATGAAGAACTCGAAAATTAAATTTCATGAAAATTATAGAGAAAAAACAAGAAAAATCGGTGCAATATTACAGAGAAATAACGAACAGTGAGTTCGAAAACTAAATATGCAACAAAACTCAACTAAATATGCATTATCTGAAAACTATCTATGCAACGTAAAAAAACTAATATGTAGTACAGTATATCCAACTATGCAAGACGTCATAAACTATGCAACAAAATCAACTAACTATGTATTATCTAAAAACTATCTATGCATTGTGGAATAACAAAATATGCAGTACATTATATAACATCCCATTTTTATAATTTCCAAAAGCAACATCCCATTTTCATAACTAAATATACATTATATTGAACCTATTTATGCGAAAGTGTAGTATAACTACATATGCAATGACGTTATATTCAATTATGTCTTGTTTTCGTAAAAAAAGTTGCCAACAAAATAACTAAATATGCATTATTTGATGTCTAATTATGCAAAGAGAAGAAGCTAACTATGTTGTAAAATAAAAATATTTAGAAAGACATGTTCCTTAAATTCCGCCACAAAATCCTATGTTAATTTCAATTTCACCATAAAATCAACTACTGGGACCACTAATTTGAATTACAAAATTACAATCTTACCCTTAAAATCGCGAAAAATTAGGAAATAATTAAAAAAACTGAATTAATCACATCCCTTCATTTTTTAAGATCAATGGATAAGATGAGTCCACACTGTCTCACCTAGGGAGGGTGGTCTCATTTGAACCAAATCCTATATATATAGGTAGATATATGTGCCTTTTTTTTTTTTTTTTGAAAACAAAAGGAAGAACTTTCATTAATAAAGTAGATCGAACTGCAATTCATTACAGATAAAGAGGGGAGAATCATCTCGCCACTCTTTGACACCAGACATAGAATACGATGCTCTAGTTAACACATGAGCAACACTATTCGCTGATCTCTTAATAAAAAATAAGACACATTTGGAATATCGACCAATAATATTACCAATATCCTTACCAAAGGAAGAGACCGACTGGAAAAACATGCAACCACTTATCAAAGGATAAGACAAAACACACTTGTCAAAGTGACAAGAAAAATACCAATGAAATACATAGTTCTTTGCTAAATACCACACACCGCACCGCTACATGTCATCGCCGGTGGGGAAGGTGCGAGAATCATAAAACAGAAAAGAAAGAAAAACAAACATAAATCAACCTAAAACAAAACAAAAGCTCTCCCCCATCCTCCCAAAGAGGAAGGATCCTCCCATGGAGGGAGGATGAGGGCTTTGTAAATTCACTTAAAACCTGCGAATTGGAGATCTTTAATTTTGACAAACCCCAATTGCGTTGGCCTTGTCTTTTGTCTTCATCCGTCGGCGGTTGTTGGATAATGGGGGAAGTTTTTTTAAGATAACGTCTTGAGAGAAAATTTCGCACTCTAATATATGTGCCTTCACTTAAAAAAGAAAAAAATAAGAAAAATAAACACCCTCTAAAAATTGGACAATACTCGTGCCGGTTCCCAAACAAGCTTGAACAGAAAATCGGATAAAGCGAAAACACATTCGTGCACGATTTAACGGCCAAAAACCATGCGGCAAATCCACGGTTCGTATTGACGTTCTTCATCCCATTCTCTCTCCCACATATATGAGCGAAACTGAAAAAATCTCCGCCTCTCTAATGTATATATATTCTTGTGTTGTGTAAAATAAAGTTGATTTATTTCCTTAGATTTCCCCCCAAACGAAAATGGCAGCCACAATCGATTCAACAATAATTTACAGACGAATTTCAACGTTTAGATTCAACAATCCCAATTATTTACACAATTATAACTTCGTTTGCAGTCGATATAAAGCTTTCCATGGAAAACCCGGTCGCTTGCTCAACGATACGTTATCGTTTCAGTTGCAGCCTAGGGTTTCAAAGCTTCAAGGGTACTTTCTGAAGAATCATCTGAACTGGAAATTCACCAAAATCTACGCCAACAGTCCTCGCGAACACGACACTGATTCGGCTGATAAAACCGAAACGAGTGGGCCCGAAAGCCCCAAAAAACATGGCGCTGGTTCGGGCTCGGGCCGGAGGGAGAAGCAGGGAAAGAACAACTGGTGGAATAATAATAGTAATAAATGGAGGTGGCAACCAATAATTCAAGCGCAAGAGATGGGTGTTTTGCTCATACAATTAGGGATTGTGATGTTTGTAATGAGATTGCTTCGGCCTGGGATTCCGCTGCCGGGCTCCGAGCCAAGGACTCCCACCACGTTTGTCAGTGTTCCGTATAGTGAGTTTTTGAGTAGGATTAGTAGTAATCAAGTGCAGAAGGTGGAGGTTGATGGGGTACACATTATGTTTAAGTTGAAGAGAGAAGCTGGGAGCACGGATAGTGGTGTTGCTGAGGTGAATAGTAAGTTGCAGGACTCGGATTCTTTGTTGAGGAGTGTGACTCCGACAAAGAGGGTTGTCTACACAACGACAAGGCCGATTGACATCAGGACGCCGTACGAGACGATGTTAGAGAATGATGTCGAGTTTGGGTCTCCGGATAAGAGGTCTGGTGGATTCTTGAATTCTGCACTGGTGAGTGTTGTTGTTGTTGTTGTTATTATTATTATTATTATTTTTTTATCTTTATCTGCTATTAACTCGCTAAATGATTTACTGTCTCATAATTCTGAATATTTAGGACCATAAACATTCATTCACTTTTGAAATATTGTGTTGCTATGTGTTCTTAACTTAAAATTCAGTGCTTTTGTGTTAGTGGAACCATTATAAAAGAATATATGATGGATTCTTTGGGTGTATGGATAAAATCAGAATATTTTGACTATTATTTCATAGTACTTTAGAACCTTGATAGCAACTTGATCTTTGTTATTATCACTTCTCTTTAGTTTTTAATGGTGAATGCATTCGAAGACTTACGGATGACTTGTTTGGCTATTTATTCATATTACTTTAGAAAACCTTGATAGCTGCTTGATCCTTGTTATTACCACTTTTCGTGAGTTGTTAATGGCCAATGCATGCCAAGACTCAAAGATGTAATGGCCAATGCATGCCAAGACTCAAAGATGTAATGGCCAATGCATGCCAAGACTCAAAGATGTCATGGGGGGGCTCAGGTGCAATACACAAGGAAAATGCGCTTATTGAAGTGTGACACAAAAAATGCGCTGCAATATATGAACATATATGTAACTTCACAAATACAAAAGAAACAAACAAAAGCGGCATGAGTAAATAAGGTCCCATTATTTCTTGCTATAACCTTTTTGTTTGAAGCCTTAGCCATGACATCTTTCAACCAAGGACAGCCATGTAACTAATTTTTTGATCATTTAGCATATTACTGAATATTCTATTGATAGTCAGTTAATGTGAGAAAATACAAGGGAATATCAGGGCTTGTTTGTTTTTTGTTTCAGAAGTATCTTCCCAATATTTCACTATTCAAAATCCTGGAATCATGTTTGTTTTACACGTTTTCACTAGAAATATCTCATTTTCACATCTCTCATGTTTTGGAAACCAATACACTATATCCTATAACCCTTTTTCCAAGCCTATTTTGCATCTATTTCCAATATTTTTCACCCCTACACTGCAGCCTACTCTACTCAGTATTTCATTTCATGTCTCCTTTTTTTTACTTCTTTCTTTAATGATTTCATACTGCCCCCCCCCCCCCCCCCCCTAATGACCCCTTCCCAGCCTCAAGAAATGCATTTACCCATTTTCATTGTGCACTGCCAAACTGCTCGTCCATCTACTTTTCTTGAACCACATACAATTTGGTCCTTCCTTTGAGGGCGAGAATGAGTAGAAATGTGGCCGGCAGATTATGGAAGAAAATTTTGGTGAAAAGGAATAAAAAAGAAAGAAAAGAAAGGAGCGAGAGTTTTGAAGAGGAAGAGTTGCATTGGTCTTTGAAGATATTTTATGAAGATAGTGCGAAGTATGAAGACAAAATACCAGGAACTATAAAAAAAATGCCATTTTCATACCTGAGCGTGTTTCTGGAAAGAAATGAACAAGATGTTATTGGATTTTTTGATTTTTTTTTCTCCCCGCCTTTGAATGTTTTCAGAAAGAAAATGGAAGACGAAAGAGTACTGAAGAGTAATATAGTTGTAGAAATGAAAGAATGGTGGATTTGAAGAGGTTTAGTGGTTTGTACATTTTGGGGACTGCCAATTTTTTGTGAACAAGCTAAAGTGGAATGGGTGGGCCACCGTTATTAGACAAATTAATGAGAGTTGTTGAATTGTTTTTTCAGTAATTAGATTTATATAAAACATATTCATAAAAAGTTCTTTTATAAGAAAATGATATACATCAACAGTCATCACTAAACCAAACACCAATTTTCAAGACATCTTTTCGGATATATATCATTCAAGAATATGCTAAACCAAAATATTTTCATTTTCAAAAAACATTCATCCAAACATATTCTCTATTTTCACTCAAATTTTTTTCGTAAATTTCAACTGAATATACTGAAAACTGGAAATTCATCCTGGAAAGAAGAACAAACGAGTCCTCAGTATTTTCACAAATTCCATGAATTTTGGTAATTAAAGAGAAAATGTAGCAAATTCTTCTAATATCTCACTATATTACCAGTTAATTACATCAAGATCAGTGAACTTCGGCAGTTTATTACGTGAAACTTAATGCTTAGATTACATAGAATATTTTAAGAAATTCCATGAATTTTAACACTTATTTACAATTCTATTAGTTTCATTTGCTCAGAAAGTTCACAGAATATTTCAGAATTCTTCAGCAAATTTTATATATATATATATATATATATATATATATATTAATGTAAAAATGAATAAAGTTAAAAAGACAAGGATGTATTTTCTGTCAGCGTGGCGCAGAAAGAAGAAAACGGTAGAGAAGAAAAAGGAGAATAGGAGGGAAATGAATAAAGAAAAAAAGATAGAACAGGTAGAAAAAGAGAATATAAAAAAAATATACTTTGAAAAGGTGGAAAGCTAAGCTGGCTCGGTATTCCACAGGAATGTCAGTTCTGAGGGTGTTGTGTGCTGTGTTGCTAGAGAAGGTCAAATATGAGACTGTAATTTGGTTCTTGGTTTAATAGACGAAAAAGCCCACCAATGTTTAATTGGTAAAAGCCTGCCTTTGCTGTTTTTGAAGCCTTATATAGAAGCTTCAAGGTGTATAGCACATGCCTCTTTACTGCTCTGTGCCAGGGGCTATTCACCTACCTGATTTCCCCTAACTACTTGTAATAGCGAGTCTATAGGATCAATAATATCACTCCTTTTTTGGTGATACTTGAAAATCCTGCTCTGATAATACATGCATTTGATTGTCACGGTGTCACCATATTTCATACTTCTGTCTGGTTTTGACCCACTACCACACTAAGCTAATATCATGATTCTGACCTCGCAATGCAACTCAGAGCATACTCTGTAAAGTGCCGTATATCCGGTTGTTCACAGACTCATATTGTATTATCCACTCCATTGATGAATCTCTGTTGTTTTGTACAGATCAGTTTAGCTTGAGTCAGCGTATCTTCTCTTTGAAATGTATAGCATTTCATTCTTTCGTTGCGAACAGGTCTTAACTTTTTCTTTTTCAGGATGTGGCAATTTCTTAATCCTTTTTTTTATTATCTACCTCACCTTTCTCAACTTAGTTTTATTTAGTACACTGGGATATTGATTGTATTGTAGTTGGTCCACGATTCAGCACTGTGCACTGTGCGCCCTATCCCTTAGTTCAGGAATGTGGAAAACCCTTAAAAGATCAAGATATGCTTGCTCTAGTCTTATCTAATTTCTTTTTAAAAAGTGACTTCCGGTGTTTATTCTTTTCATGATGAAAAATATAATCTTCTTAGACACTCCCATGAATAGAAATGCGTATGATTTTCAAGTACATCTTGTCTTATTACCGTCCCTATTTTTACCTTCTCCTTGCTGGCGAAGCTGTATGTATGATACATGAACATGAAAAGGGAGGCAAAGTTTAATTTGATTCAAATATAAGATGTTGTACATAAAATTTCATAACTTCTGACAAAACATTAAATATTTTCTCAGAAAGGCACAATGTAGCTGACAGAATAAACTGAATCAAATTAAACTTTGCCTCCTTTTTCATGTTCATGTATCATACATAATTTAAAGTCTATTCTGTCAGCTACATTGTGCCTTTCTGAGAAAATATTTAATGTTTTGTCAGAAGTTATGAAATTTTATTGCGGATAAACATAAACACATATAAGTATGTATGTATATACGGATCTCTGTGTGTGTGTGTGTGTTTTACGTTCAATAGGCCAAGGGACACTGGATGACATCTGCTGCCCCTGTCCACTTCTAGTTTATGTTTGTCGTATGTCATGGTGTCACAGATCTAAATGTCCTGCGTGCGATCTGACTCTGTTCTTTTTTCCTGTTCAACAGATAGCTTTATTCTATGTTGCAGTGCTAGCAGGTCTTCTTCATCGGTTCCCCGTGAGCTTTTCTCAGGTATGAACCATTATGCTGTAACATATGTTCCTGAAAGGCTGAAAGGAAATGTTATGGACACGGTTTGGTTGTTGCCTGCAAATATACAGCATACACCGGGGCAGCTTAGAAATCGCAAGTCTGGAAATTCTGGGGGAGCCAAAGTCTCTGAACAAGGGGAAATTGTTACATTCGCTGATGTTGCTGGTGTTGACGAGGCCAAGGAGGAGTTGGAAGAAATTGTGGTATGTTAGACCACCTTCAACATTTTAATATTATTTCCTTAAATTCTAAAAATTAATATTACGTTCACCATGTAATTGTGTTCTGATTATAAGGAGTTACATGTTCATCGTTAAATTCTGCTTTCTACTGGCCAGGAGTTTCTTAGGAATCCGGACAGGTATATAAGACTTGGTGCACGCCCTCCTAGAGGTGTTCTCTTGGTGAGTTGTCTTCTACTAAGTAGGTAAACTGTGATTGGCTGCTAAGTCATGCTCATGTTTGCTGGGTATTCCAGATGATCTACTGTAAAAGGAAATGTATTTTATCAATTTTTTTACGACCACTTGCCTAACAATGTTTGGAAGCAAAGATATAGAGGAGTAAATTTGTTGTGTGCCGTCATTTTATACACGTTCAGTGATTTGACATGAAGTAAATTTGTTATATCTATTTGGTCTCATTTCACTTTTGCCATCTGTGTAATTTAGGTAAATACACTTTTCCTTGCTAATTGTTTCATGTGGAAGGAATTCAATATAATTTAACGGACTCTAGTTGTGCAACAGATGGGTCTTCCGGGAACAGGTAAGACACTTTTAGCAAAAGCTGTTGCTGGAGAAGCTGATGTTCCTTTCATCAGCTGTTCAGCTAGCGAATTTGTAGAACTGTATGTTGGTATGGGAGCATCTCGTGTCAGAGACCTTTTTGCTCGGGCAAAGAAGGAGGCTCCATCCATAATATTCATAGATGAGGTTCCTCTTCATCTCTGTTTGTCCTTTCTGTTAAGTTTTCAGGATTAACTTGTAAGGCATTCTGGTAAATAATCATTTACAACCTTCTCATTAACTATTCCTCATTTTGTAGATAGATGCTGTAGCCAAGAGCCGTGATGGTAGATCCCGTATTGTGAGTAATGATGAGCGGGAACAAACCTTAAATCAGCTTCTCACTGTATGATTTCTGAAACCAAGTTTCTTTAAGAATTTCTTCATTTTGCTCAGTGAGGTATTCTTATTAGAAACTAAACTGCAGGAAATGGATGGATTTGATAGTAACTCGGCCGTGATAGTCCTTGGAGCAACTAACAGAGCAGATGTTTTAGATCCTGCCCTCCGACGACCGGGTAGATTTGACCGAGTGGTTATGGTAACTGGGGTTACTTTTGATTTTGATTGAAGAATGCTGCAAGTTTAAACTTGCCTATTTCTGTACCATAAGATGCATAATTTGGTCTTTAGGTCGAAACACCTGATCGGACTGGAAGAGAAGCCATTTTAGAAGTACATGTTTCCAAGAAAGAACTTCCTCTTGGCAAAGATGTTGATCTGGGTGATATTGCTTCGATGACCATGGGTTTTACTGGGTAATTATTCACCCTCTGAATGCCTGATGCATGTTCTTGCCCTTGGAGACATTTTTAAAGTGGTTTCTTCCCGTCTTTTGGATATTGTGCAGGGCAGATCTGGCAAATTTGGTAAATGAAGCTGCATTATTGGCCGGAAGGAACAATAAACTTGTGGTGGAAAAAATTGATTTCATTCAAGCAGTAGAGCGGTCAATAGCGGTAAAAAATGCACTTCCTCTTCTTCCCTTTGCTTTTGTGGAATATGCCGTTCTCTTTAGTATGGATATATTGACTGCTGCATAATTTGGATGTCCAGAGTTGAAAGATCATGATTATATTATTATAACTGTAAGTTTTTGGGTGTGAAGTTAGTGGTCACATGAAATGCTGCTCAAGGTAAGTGGGTAGAGCATTTAGTGAATTCCGTAGGTTTTCTTGCATGCTATGGTCAATTTCAGTGGGCATGACAAGATTTTACTATGGCATTCACAAATTATAGTTAAACTTCTGTTTTCAGCTCAACATAGTGGTGTGTATAATGTCTGCATTCTGAATCATGCAAGCTTTTCATTTTTCTAAGAAACTGTTTTCAGAAAGTATCACACATGGTCTATGATTTTGTGTCTGTTTAGTTTACTCATATATGTTATATAGGCTAACACTTAAACTGAGACCAGAAGCGCCAGCGTGGAAGCTTCAAAGTGTCAGAATACTTGAAAGCAGTGATTTAGAATGTGCATTATAAATAAATAAAAATTAAAATAGAATATATTTTAAATAACTGTTGTCCTAAGATATCTTTTGGTGTAACATGAAGTGATATTTATATTGACTGAGAAGACTTAGTATTTAAATCCGGTGAAACCCGCATAGCCTGATTATTTAAAAAATACTGGTTGGCAAATTCATCTTTGCATTTTTCCGGCTCAGGTGCAACTAACTCTCAGTCTCCGCCTTTCTTTTTCCTAGCCAAACTCTAGAATCTCGTCTATCATCTCCGTGTATCATCGCCAGACATTCATTCATTGTGTCTCATCTTTCTTTACCTTTTAGACGTCTCCTGTCTCCTCCTTTCAAGAGTAAATAGATTCTCCCAGACAGATTTTCCCAGAATCTGTCTTTCATGACATCGATGTGTGGAATCCCTTCCATTTTATGTCGTGATATTATAGTATTATTTGACTTTTATTTACTTTAAGACATGTATTTGAGTTCACAATATTTCATGTATTTGAAACGATTAGAAATCAAAATTTGTTTAGTTGCAACTTTGAGATGACTCTTGTATATTGCAAGAGTATTAGATTGCCAAAGACGCCACCATGAGTAGGCGGTGCCATGTCGCTAAAGCTGCTGTCACACACTCACACCCCACCGTACAGGCAACCAGAAACAATACCAGGCAAGCGAAAAAAATGGAAAGGTAGTGCAATCGCAATGGTGCCACAACACTACCATCATCGTGTACCTTTTTGAACCCACACCCCTACCCCCCATAACAGCTCCACGTCCATATGACAAATAATAGACACCAAATCAAACACAAATATGCATAGCCTCTACAAACACCAAAAAGCCCTTTTTCTCTCTAAAACCGTCACTTCCAGTTTCTTCTAAATCAAAACCAAAAGGAAACCTGAGTCATAGATCAGCCAAGTTGTGTCCTTACTCTTCACCAACTTCACACTCACGCTTTCAAACTTGGCATCAACCACCTTCTTAACTTCTCGCTCTTCGCCGGACGGCTGCTAACGCTGCATCGTTCTATCGTCACATCGAGAGATTTTGGATTTTGACGAGAAATAAGTAAGAAAGATGAGTGAGTTTCAGAAGCGCAAATGTTGGTGTAACAATGAAACTAGTGACTATTAATTTTTTAATATTCTTCCTTTTTTGATATGAAGTGTCAACCCTGTGTTTGCTTGTTTTGGATTTAGTTGCAATACTAATATTCACTATGGGCCTATGGCAGATTGGAAATCAACTACCAACTAACAAGTAATTAGTATATAAGGCCAAATAAATTGCTCACAAAACATATTACATTTGCTATAATATTAGTAAAGATCCTTTATTTTTTAAATATTATGATAAATATTAGTCAAATATATATTTATTACTGTTATATAAACATAAAACCAATCATAATTGCAAAGTGCATTCTTTTTAGAACTAAACCAAGACCGAACCATCCAACCATTAATCCGTCATTTGTGGTACGGTGTTGGTCGGGCCTATTGGTTGGGACAGTTTAATTGAGCTCCCCTAACCTGATCGCCGTTCTTCCTTGGCTTGCCCAATGTAGGCTGCTGGGCTTGAGCTAGCTAATGCTTGTATGAGCCTAAGTGTAGGAACGAGGTAGTTATGCCAAAGAGAGAATCCAAGGAAAGGAGCCTAGAAATAAATAATGTAAAACAGATGGATCATTTCTGTTATATATTAAAATACTTTGTATGTTGGTGATCGTCTCTTATTTCATTTATCATATTTTTACAGAGCTGTACCTGAATTTCTCCTGGTTTATTCTCCTAATACACAAGCTCCTCTTTGCCAGCTTGATTTTTGTTTATATCTGGAGATAGAAGGAAAGAGGAAGAGGAACCAAAGCTTTCATAAGACTGTTCTCGGGGGCTTGCGGGGTGGGGCTTGAGACATCATTTAATAGAGTTCTGGCTATATACTTGATATTTTAAATTTAAGACTAAACACCCATCCAGTTAGCTAATCTATATCTATCTTGTGGATGGCTACTAATGATACTGTACCAAAAACATAACAAAAAATAACATGTTATACATTATTGCAGTATAGAATCATATCATATGCTGGTAGTCATGAATAACAAATCTCTGCTCGGCTTTGCTGGAGTTTTTGTTTATAAATGTGCTGTAAGTTTACACTTGGCTTGTTTTCTGTGAAAGAGTGAAAGCAATCCAAATAAACTTTTGCAACCATAAACATTTCATTTATCTTAGTTTGCTTGATTTTGGTTTCTTAGACTTTGTGTTATGTTACAGGGCATTGAAAAGAAGACAGCCAAGTTGCAGGGCAGTGAGAAAGCTGTTGTTGCACGACATGAAGCTGGTCATGCAGTTGTCGGAACTGCAGTTGCAAATCTTCTTACTGGACAACCTCGGGTTGAGGTAGTAGCAGCAATCTGCTGTTTCTGTGGACTTTCTTCATATATTTAATTTGTTGTTTTGACCCTGTTACCCTTGTTCCCCTATAGTTGGATTATGCCTGGTTCTGGGTGGATACTCTGTTAATAAATCGAATATGTAAGAAATGCAAGAAATGATATTGCATTAAAAACGATGTCTTTTTCTTTGGTTGGGGATATAGGGGAGGTGGAAGGGGCATTGGTTCTCTGGGAGCTAGAGAAGACTGGTTCAAATTTTGTTCATAAATCAATAAAGAAAGAATTACAAGAAATGATAGTCTATTGAAAACCATATCTTTTTCTTTGGTTGGGGATTTGGTGGAGGTGGAGGAAGCATTGATGCTCTGGGAGCTAGAGAAGACTGCACTCTTTTGTCGAACTGTTACTATCATCATTTTGGCCAAAAAGATGATTTAGGCAGTGGAAAACAAAAGCTGTTATGTCCTTTTTGGATTCTGTGCTAAGAAGTTATTACAGAGAAAGGGACTTTAAGAATGACAATGCTAACAACTAGTCCAAAGGATATATTGGCTCGTCTAAACGACTAGGGATGTTGTTTGCACACCCAGACATTTAATGATAGTTAAGTGTGGTATCAATTAATTTCTTCCCACCTAGCTTTGAAAGCATTTATGTGTACATTCTATTATCCCAAAAGTCTTATAGAAAAAAATTGACCTCATTCATATTTAACTGTATTGTCAAGTTTAAGAAAATTGCTGCTGGTTGAGAATGTGTTTGAGAGATAGATAAGTGTGTGGCAACACTTAGTATCATCTGATCTTATTTTATTATTTCCGAGATTCATTTAATGAGACCCACCTTATTCCAGGAATCTTAATGAACTAAAACAGTACCAACACTATTAATTCTATGCATCATTTTGGTTTTATCAGAAGCTGAGCATATTGCCAAGATCTGGAGGAGCATTAGGATTTACTTACACGCCTCCAACCAATGAAGATAGGTATTTGCTCTTCGTCGATGAGTTGCGTGGGCGCCTTGTTACTCTTCTTGGTGGGCGCGCAGCAGAAGAGTTTATTTACTCTGGACGTGTATCAACAGGTGCGCTTGACGATATACGACGAGCAACAGATATGGCGTACAAGGCAGTGGCTGAATATGGTCTTAACGAAACCATAGGCCCTGTCTCATTGGCAACTCTTTCTGGTGGCGGAATGGATGACTCTGGGGTATCCTCCATGTGGGGGAGGGATCAAGTATTACTCTGCATTCCTATGCCTCTTCTTTAATATGGGGCCATGTTTAGTTTTATACTTCCAATACTCCATTGCATCTGTATTGGTTGTATGTTTTATCTTGACAGGGACACCTTATTGACCTCTGGTTGTATGTTTTATCTTGATAGGGACACCTTGTTGATCTTGTTCAAAGTGAGGTTAAAGCCTTGCTGCAATCCGCACTTGATGTAGCACTCTCAGTTGTTCGTGCCAATCCTACTGTCTTAGAGGGCCTTGGCGCTCACTTGGAAGGTAATGCAAATTACTGTTTAATTTCCTTGCATTTGGTTGAAATCTATTTAATGAAAAATTTAAAAATTATGACAAAAAATTATGCTTCCCCAAGGGGCCCGAAAATATATTCACATTCAAATCAGTTGAAAAGAAAACAGCACCACTGAATTATGTGGGATACCATCATGACAGTTGGCCAAATAACATATTATGCCACGTGTAGTTGGATAATGAACAAATTGAAATAACATATTCTTGATGGAACTCCATGGTTGCAATATTTCGTGCCTATGATGCACGGAATCTTTCAGGGTAAATTACAATAACTAACCATGAGGTTTAGCCTAATTACAAAAAGTCCAGTTATCTTTCAAATTACAAATACCCACTCCCTTGAGGTTTGTATTTGCTCAACAAATACATATCTCCTTCCTCCCGAGGGTGCAATTTGTGAAATAGAAACAAATGTTAGGGGTATTAATTTTTAAAGACAGCTACATTTTTTGGTAATTAGGTTGAACCGGTTTTAAGAGTATCTTTCGTGATTAACCCAATCTTTTTATTATAATTATAGTGATTCACCAAGTTATTGTTAATTCGATTTCGTCTTTTTGTGTGATATGCGCTGTGCACTCGTCTATTCCTTATCGGAAGAAAACTATTTTGAATTCATATAGATGTGATGTAAATGAACCATAACTATGTTGTCCTATTCCTAGTAGATTGACCCCAAAATAGCATATCCAAAACTTAAGAAATCTAATAAACTGTCACAATTGCTGAATTTGTACTCTTCCATTTTATATTTGTTCGAGTATGTGAACACTTGGGAATACAATCCAAGTAATAAAAGCCCGAGCTTCTTTTATGTACAACTCCAATAGGATCCCCATGCTTCATTAGCCCATACTGGTCCAGAAAGAATTCCACGAAACATCTTTATCGTGAAGCACATGCCATTAGATCTTGTGCCTTTGTGTTTTCTGTACTTCATTTGTCCATCGACCCATGCCTAGCTGAGGTGCTGGATTATAGTGTCTCAGCTCAAACAATTTGGTAAAATACTGCTATAGTTTTCATCGCAATATTCATCCTTTCATGTGCCTCCTCAAAAGATATGTAAACTCCACTTTTATCATTTGTACTCTCATTGAATCTCACTTTGCTCCCTTGTGTTCATTATGTTGTCTTACTCTTCAGAAAATAATCGAATCGTCCGTAATTATTATTTATAGTAAATTATTTTAAATTGTTCAAAAATCTGTATATATATTTTAAATTTTTTCAACTTAATTAATTGACACGTAATGTTAAATGCATTTAAAAATTTATTGTATAGAAGTCATTTCTAATTTAATATATTTCTTAATAATTTGCTACATAATAGATTTTTCTTATTAATAGCTAACATCTGAATGTTCATTCTACATATTATAAATCTAAATTAGAAACAACACAGATTTTTATAATTCATTATTTCCATGAAATTTTCATAATTCCATTAACAATGTAAATAATGTGCAAGGGTAATCTGGTTAGGTTTATAAGAATACAAGGGTAAAGCGAGACAATGAAAGTATAAGGGGGCAATGTGCGACATAGTGAGAGTAGGCTGAAGTGAGAGAAATGAGAGTACAAGGGGGCAAACTAATGTTCAACAAGAGTACTGGGGTTAAAGTGGAATTTACTCCAAATAATCATGTAAACAACCACATCCATGCGTTATTTACGCCTCATCCAACATATAAGGTCACGATTATTTCGGTCGACTAGCATCTTTTGTAGTATGATGTTCCTAAATAATGTGGAGAAGACAGTTAATTCACAAACACAATCTCGAACTCAAATATTTGAAAGTGAATACAAACGCACGTTTTCATTTATTGCATTGAGATTGCCTTTACTTCTTAGTTCCTGGGTACTTAAGAAAACTTGTTGGGGTCGAGTGCAGTAAATGAAGCTGTATATGAGTTGCTTTTTGTTGAAGGTTGCGTTTTTCTTTTTATTTGGGTCTCGGACTCAATCTCAGAATATATGAATGATTAGCAGCCCCTACTTTTACAGTTTAACTGTTTTAGTATGTGAAAAAGAGAAGAATGGCAAATGCAGAGTGTATAGTTTTCGTTCAAAAATATTTTGGATTGACACTGATCTTCTGTAAAATATTTATTATAGAAAAAGAGAAGGTAGAAGGTGAAGAACTGCAAGAATGGCTGAAATTGGTGGTTGCTCCAGCCGAGCTTACGTTCTTCATCAGAGGGAAGCAGAAGTCTCTTCTCCCCCTGCAATCAGGATCTTGATAACAAATACAATGGTTGCTGAAAGCTCCATTTTTTTAAAACGATATGTTGGAGTGGATTATCCTCTCTTGTTCATCAACGTGGTCCCAGCAAATTTCGTCCTGCCAAAGTGACTGAATCTGGAGACACATGATGGTAACAAACAGGGTGGTGGACATCTTACTTTTGCGACCATTTGTATATTTAATCAATAACATCAATATAGTTAGTTTGTACAGTCTACTTACGGGAAATGCATGTTTGAAGATGAAATAGGCTCGTGATATAGGAAGGACAGGGTGCTTGGAAATTACCGTGCAATTTGTAGGAAGGAGAAATTATCCGAATTATTGTGTTTTTGTGCACCTTTATTATTTGGTTTTTTTTCTTTTACATTTTACCATCTTAAGTAAATGTGTTAGTACAATTTCCATCGATGATCTTCTGTTGGTAATTATTCCATTAAGATTGTTGAACTTGTAGCCCTTTGTTTCCGAATTTTGTCTTTTGAAGTTACTGCACTTTGCTATTCAAATTCTGCATTGTTCATTATTTGGCCTCCTTAGTTTAATAATATATATATATATATATATATTTTTTTTTCTCTCCTCTATTTTTTCATAAAAAACTTTATTGATTCTTTAATATAAAAAGTTGTTGGTAAAATTAAAGTTTTCATTACTTTATTAAATTTAAATTAAAATGAATCATGATCATAAATAAAAAAATAAAAAATTATAATCTGCTATTTGTCAATTTTAAGGTGAATAAATTTTGAGATATGTCCAAATATATATTAGGTCATATTAAAATGCATTTTAAGAATAAATTAGTTTAAATTCATGTAAAATTAAAAATGATAAAAGCATTATGATTTTAATAAAACTGATTATATTTTAGAGAAATATTATGCCCTGTGAAATATGCTCGGTTTTTCGACATTGCCTTCCACAGTTGACATTTTGCCTCTTCGACTTTACGATTATTGCATAAAGCAATATTTGGGTCAACAGTGGCCCTCGTACAACGTATCACATTAGGACTTTTTTTTTTTTTGGATGAAAATGTGAAAATTTCATTAAAAAGATGGAAAAATACGAAATAAAAGGCATACCCTAGTTAAGAAGAAAATGGGAAATGGACAGACCCATAAACCACGAGAAGAATGACCAGGAAACATGAAACGAGTGGGCTAAGGTTATGAAACCAGGATTAGAAAAAGTCCCAAAAGGAGAACACAAAAACAAAGAAACACTTCAGACATATTGACCCTAAAGATACGGTCAGGATACAAAAACAAGAACAATAATCATCAACCAATTAGACAAACATTCTAGGATAGAAGGCGGTCCCGACCCTAGCTATCCAAAGAACACTTGAGTAAGGGTGACGAATGATCTACAAGAAAATATACACTTTGAAGACGAGGTATACCTCGTGACAACCAAATCAAGATAAAAGGGGGAGGGGGTGCGCAAGGTCAACCCAACAAGGCCTATCAGAAAAAGGGAGAAACAACAAAAACTGAGAAGGAAACCCCTGAGGTTGCTTCAGTTTAAAAGATCATTCAAGAAAGGTGGGGGAACCAAACAATCCAAAGGGAAAGAGGTTCTAACGAGCCACCAAACGGAATGAGAGAAAAACACTTGGGAGAATGGACGGTAACCAAAAAGGCCAACTAAAATCCAATTCCACCCAAGAGAAGCCATCCAAAGGGGAACCCAATTAAAGCAAGCCATCAACCACAAAGCTTGTAACCAGACAAAACCAAAACCGAAAATATTTTTTATTATTTTAAACAAAAGGTCTCATCATTTGGGACTGAAAAAACTAAGACCTAGCTGAAGTTGACAGAACCTGTAGCAACAGACTCGGATAAGCAAAGCAACACGGAGAGTATATTATCTTTTGTTGTATTAGCTTTTAAAAACTTAAACACTTTATAAATATATATATACATGCTATTTTATCTCATTTTCAATTTCTTGTGCTTAGAAAATAAATTTAATTAGCAATTATAAAAGTATAATATCAATAAAATTATTTTATAAGTTCATTTTTCTTTCTTGTAGAATTATAATAGATGGAATTTGTTGGCGTTAGTTTTAGTTGAAAAAATTATCGATAAACAATGTTAATGTTTTATTGTTCGATCAATGTGTCTGTTTAACTTGTTAAACAGACTACAAGAACTACTCAAAGCGAAAAGTCTCAACTTTCTAATACCTTAACTTTCGAAGCTCTATGAAGTTTCACTCATAAGAGATAACCAAAGGAAATTTTTGGAGTTTGTTCATGTCTTTTGTTAAATTTGATTTGCAAAGCATGTTTAGGTGATTATGAATATTGTTAGGGCGATTTTTTATTGCCCCAAATAATTTCCTAAATTATAAAGATTGGATTTTGATTTGTTTTGCCTTTCTAGACTTATGGTATGTTTAGGACTTTTTTGATAAGGGAAGAAATCATATATTGATATGGTATTGATATATTAGGATTCTTGATAGTTATCTTGTTTCCTAACATAAGTGATTTACTTATCATATATTTGTATATATCTTCTTTCCTTGTGTATTAGGTCTCTTGAAGGGTTTGGACGCCTATATAAAGAGAAGAGGACGTCCATAATGGAGATACAAGAAATACACCAGAGATTCAAGAGTATTGAGAGAGTTAGAGTCATTCAAGCACAAGGAGTCTGAACTGCCCTGGATGCGATCTCGAATGTGACTACATCTGAGATTACATTCAGCCCTGCAGCTTGTGTTTGTTAGCTTTTCATCCATTGTTTTTGTATTGTGATTAACGAAGTCCATACATGTCTATTGTTGGATGAGTTGAATTACATAGATTAGATACACTCTAGATATGAGTTTTTCGTTGAATTTCTACTAGTTGGATTTGAGTATTTTTGTATAAGGGAATCAAACTGATTTTACTAGTGGAAAGTTTTGCCATATTAGCACGTCTACAAGCTTGTTGGCTTGTAGACAATTTTTACTTCGTGTGTCTCTTTGTTATTTTCAAAATTCCGCTGCATGTGATTGTGAATGTGACCACATCTCCAATCACATCTTTACTCTGCAAAACTTTTGCTAAATATCCGTGCTTAAATTCTTTCAATTGGCATCTAGAGCCTACACTTGACGACACTAAGTGTTGATCCTGAGTGTTTGTTAGCATGGATACTCAAAATAACCCCACTTTTCGTCCCCCCATTCTTGATGGCTCCAATTACTCTATTTGGAAAGTCAAAGTTCGAGCCTACATCAAATCAATTGATGAAAGGGCCTGGCGTACAATCCTTACCAGGTGGTCACCTCCAAAACTCATCGATATGGATGGTGACTACAAGGACAAAGGAGAAATCGATTGGACTAATGATGAATTAATTTTGTCCAATTACAATTCTAAGGCTTTGATGGCAATCTTTGGTACTGTGGATCAAAATATGTTCAAAATCATTGCTAATTTTACTGTGGCCAAAGATGCATGGGATACTCTGCAAAGTTACTGTGAGGGATCTGCTAGTGTGCGAAAAACCAAACTTAGGTTGCTCACCAATAGGTTTGAAAACCTGAGAATGCGTGAGGATGAGAATATCACTACTTACAATGCCAAACTGTGTGATATAGCCAATGAAGCTCAAGCCCTAGGTGAACCCATATCCAATGAGAATCTTGTGAGCAAAATGTTGAGATCTCTTCCTATTAGGTACAATATCAAAGTTTCATCCATAGAAGAAGCCCATGATGTGGCCACTTTAAGTCTAGAAAGACTTGCTGGCATTCTTCAAACCTATGAGATGAACATGGCTCAACAGATGGAGAGTTTGGGTCACAAAGTTGCTTTTCAAATTGAGTCTCCCTTTCAACTCGAGTCCCAAGTTACCAATGATTTTGCTGACCTAACCAATGAGATTGAAAAATCTGATCTAGGAGATGATTCTATGGCCATGTACTCGAAAAAGTTTGATAAGATTCTTAAGCTCAAAAGTCAGAAAAAGTCTCAAAATTTCACCAAACCTTTTAAGTCTGAGTCAAGCAAGTTTCCTCAAAAGCACACCTTTGATAAAAGTCAAGAGCGTTTTTTGGTGATAAATCAAACAAGTCTGATACAAAAACTCTTGACTCCATTAGGTGTAGGGCTTGTACTGGGTATGGTCATTATCTTTCGCCCAATGTGCTAACACTCTTATGAAAAAGGGGATGAGCCTTTGTGACCTTGAGTGATAACGAATCGACGGTGAGAAGAATGATCGGGAAAAAAACAAGGTTCTACTACCTTGGTGAAAAATCGAAAGTCCCTCCAAATAAATCCTTCAGGTGTTGCCAGAGGTGTGGCCCGAGATGTGATCACACCTTCTCTGATCACATCTGAAGTCACATCTGATGAACATGATCTCTCATCTATCTCTATCCATTTTTGTTTCAATTCTACTACATTCGATGATAATGAACAGGATGATGAATATGATGATGAAAGTCCGGAGGACACATATGCAAACCTTTACAAGGATTGGTTGAAAAGGATAAAAGTGAACGAGATGCTGAAAAAGGAGAATGACCGACTTACAAAGGAGAATGATGATCAAAGGGAAGTGGTTACCAGGTTAGAGGCTTCTCTTACAAAGAAAGAACTTGAGTTCGAAATGGTAAAGTCTAAACTTGAAGAGTCTCTTGAAAGCATAAAAGTTTTAATTCGGGAAAGAAAACCGGATGATATTCTTTCCATGGGTAGTGATGATAAAACCGCCCTTGGTTATAAAACTCCGATTTTTGTGAAAGCTAATGAACAAGGAGAATCCTCGATTCCTCCAACAATAAAATGATTTTTTCCCAAAATCTAAACCACGGAAATGTCACTTTATCTGTCATTATTGTCATGCTCCCCGGACACATAAAACCATTCTGTTATAAGTCAAAATCGGATTTAAGGTCCGACGCCGATGTCATCGCAGATGTTACGACATCCTCATAATCATTTTTCAAAATGCCTGGGGTCAAAAATCTCAAGTTAAATGTCATGTTATCTATACTTCCTTGAGATCTAACATTGCAGGATCTTGGTACTTCGATAGTGGATGCTCACGACACATGACAGGTACCTTGGAGTATTTGACTGACTATGAAGTATACAATGGAGGCAATGTTACCTATGGAGGTGGAGCCAAAGGGAAGATAGTTGGGAAAGGGACTTTGAACGTTGAAGAACTACCCAAGCTTCGTAATATGCTTCATGTAGTTGGTCTTAATGCTAATCTCATCAACATAAGTCAACTATGTGATGATGATCTCTATGTCAAGTTCAACAAAAACTCATGTGAGGTGTTCGATGAGAATGATACTTGTATCCTTACAGGCTTGAGGTTTTCTGACAACTGTTATCAATTTTGTAATGATCAACTATGTCACAGGGCACACACGAATGACACTGATCTATGGCACCAAAAGTTAGGCCATGTTAGCCATAAAAAGCTAATGGAACTTGTGAAATATGAAGCTATCATTGGTTTGCCTAAATTGTCTGTGAAAAGTGTCAGTGTTTGTGAAAGTTGTCAAAGAGGTAAACAAAAGAGATTTTCGCATCAAATGACATCACATTCCCATACCACTAGATGTCTGGAGTTAGTTCATATGGATCTCATGGGTCCTATTGAGATTGAAAGTGTGGGTGGTAGGAAGTACTCTTATGTGATTGTCGATGATTTTTCACGTTACACATGGACTTATTTTCTACGTGAGAAATCTGAAACTTTTGATTTCTTTAGAAGCTGGCATAAAAAGGTCTCAGAATTGTATAATTTGACATTGCGAATTAGATCGACACCATGGTAAATAATTTGAGAATTCTTCTTTCTCGACCTTCTGTGATAGAAAGGGGATTTCTCATGAATTTTCCGCACCTAAAACTCCTCAACAAAATGGGGTGGCAGAAAGGAAAAATCGTACATTGCAAGAGATAACCCGTGTCATGCTTAGTTCTAAGAAACTTTCTAAAAGGTTTTGGGCTGAAGCTCTAAATACTGCTTGTCATATAGCTAATCGTGTATATTTGAGGCCTGGATGTTCTATGACCCCGTATGAAATACTTATGGGAAAGAAACCTAACCTCAAATATTTTCATGTCTTTGGGTGTGTGTGCTATGTCCTTAATGATCGTGATAATCTTGGTAAATTCGATTCCAAAAGTGACAAGTGTCTTTTTCTAGGCTACACTTCGAATAGTCATGCCTATCGAGTTTATAATCTTCGTACTAAAACGATCATGGAATATGTAAATATTGTCTTCGATGATCTCTCAGATATTGCAGGAAAGAGTGAAGAAGATTATGTGGATCTACTCGAATTTGTTGAGACTGCTCCAACAAAGGATGTTGGCACAGATGTTATGGAGAATGTGATCAAGCCCCATCCACAAATACTCAAATGCGAACCAAATGTGACGACATCCGAGCCCACATCCGTGTCTCTGCTGCTGCGAGTCGACTCGACTCGACTCGACTCGACTTTGAACCTTGAACGTTGAAGAAACTAATAATCCAATTGTGGATCGTGGCGTGACATACCTACAAGGATTCGAGAAATCACCCTACGTCTCAGATCATTGGTAACACTACTGATGGTATTAAGACAAGAGGGAAAGGTAGAGTGAACTATCGTGATATGGTAAGAATGGTTTGCTTGTCTACTGATTGTACCAATGTGAGAACATGCTGTTTTGTGTCCAATGTTGAACCTAAGAATGTTGTTGAAGCTCTCAAAGATGAATTTTGGATACATGTTATGCAAGAGGAACTAGATCAATTTGTCAAAAATTATGTGTGGTTTTTAGTCCCTAGGCCAGAGGATGTTAATGTCATTGGAACAAAATGGATTTTTAAAAATAAAACAGATGAATCTGGCAAAATTGTTCGCAATAAAGCTCGATTAGTCGCTCAAGGGTACACGCAGGTTGAGGGGGTGGATTTCGATGAAACCTTCACTCCTGTAGCCCGTATTGAGTCCATACGTTTGTTGCTTGCAATTGCATGTTACTTGGGATTAACTCTTCACCAAATGGATGTCAAAAGTGTTTTCTTAAACGGATTTCTAGATGAAGAAGCTTTTGTTGAACAACCTAAAGGCTTTGAGGACCCTTTTAAGCCTAACCACGTGTATAAGCTTAAAAAGGCTCTCTATGGTCTCAAACAAGCCCCTAGAGCTTGGTATGGTAGGCTAACTGAGCATCTTCTTCAAATTGGCTTTAAACGTGGTGAAGTTGATAAAACCTTGTTCATTCAAAGAAAAAACCACGACATCATGATTGCTCAAATCTATGTCGACGACATTGTTTTTGGTTCCTCCTCTGATAAATTGTTAAAGGAATTCATTGCTTGCATGTCCTCCACTTTTGAAATGAGTATGGTAGGTGAGTTAAGTTACTTCCTGGGCTTGCAAATAAAACAATTAAAAGAAGGAATTTTTATCTCACAAAGCAAGTATGCTAAGAATCTTGTGAAGAAGTTTGATCTTGAAAATGCCTCTCACTTGAAGACTCCCATGGGGTCGAGTCAAAAGTTGAGCAAAGAAGATGTGGCTGAAAGTGTTGACCACACCTTGTATAGAAGCATGATAGGAAGTTTGTTGTACTTAACTGCTAGTCGTCCTGATATTATGTTCAGTGTTTGTCTATGTGCTTGTTATCAATCTGATCCCAAAGTTACTCATTTAAAAGCCTTAAAACGTATTATTCGATACATAGGAGGGCACAATCGATTTGGGAAATTTGGTACACCAAAGATACTAACACTAATCTTGTGGGATTTAGTGATTACGATTGAAATGGAGATGTTGTTGATCGTAAAAGTACAACTGGTGGATGTTTTTATTTGGGAAATAATTTGGTCTCATGGTATAGCAAAAAGCAAAATTGTGTATCTCTTTCGACTGCTGAATCGGAATATGTAGCAGTTGGGAGTTGTTGCACACAACTTTTATAAATGAACCAAATGATTGAAGACTATGGTTTGCAAAGTGAAACCCTGATTGTCTATTGTGATAATATGAGTGCGATTGATATTTCGAAAAATCATGTCCAACACTCTCGTACTAAACACATAGATATTAGACATCACTTTATTCGAGATTTAGTTGAGAAAAATATTATTCGAATTGAGTATATTGCCACTGAAAATCAGCTTGCTGACATCTTTACCAAGGCTTTGGATTTTGAGAGATTCTCCAATCTAAGGAAGTCTCTCGGTTTGTGTGTTGTTTGAGATGTTACACGAGATGTCACAGCATTGCACATCACATCCGCTGTGACATCCAAAATCTGCATTCCTTCTCTTCTCCTCTATTTCTTTTTCATTTTTTTAGGCATCCCTGCATTATAAGCTTTCATGCATTTCTGCAAAAAGTGGATTGATGGTTCGAACTAGTCACATATATTGTCTCCCTTGGAAAACTGGTGTGAGTTGATCTCTCCAATTCAAAAAATTGATGATATTTTTTCCCAGTAGCTGAGTTGAAAATAAAGTCTTGATCATGCTTGGAGGCCTTCCAGGAAAAAGCTACCAACCCATTGTGTGCAACTATTCCTTGTGACCAATTTCATCAAGCATCCTACTGTTTAAAAAAAAAAAGGCATGATCAAAAAGAGCTACCTTTGGCACTTGAGCGAAAGCTCCCTGTTTGGTTAACTCCCTCATGAGACTGGGAAAAAGTGAAGAAAACTCGAAAATTTTGATAAGTCGGGATTTCGGATTGCGATTCATTGAATCGAGTACACAGTGTGACTCAAAATGGGACGACATTTGAACCTACATCCATTGCTGCAACACTTTTCACCTTGTGTGTGCATTTTTTTTATTTTTGCTGCATTAGGCATATTAGGTTGCATGTCCTGTGATCTTGGATTCTTTGCTGAGATTTGGTTTCCATATATAATTTGAGGGTGATATTTTTCTCTTCCCAAATCTTGAAAATCTTGATGGATATATTTTGTGGGTTGAACCGATTTGGAGGATCAGGGTAAATCTTTTTTTTATTTTATCACAAGTTGACATAATGTGGACACTTTGAGAACCAGAGTTTGAGATTAATTGGGATCTTGATTTTTTTTCTTATTTTTCTATTATTACCATGAGCAATTCTTTCCTAATCAAACTCTTTCCATTGTACTTTGATTATCGTGCCCAATTATGACTCTTTTGCTATCACTATTTACTTGCAGGCACTTGAGTGTTGTTCACCCACTTTTCTCTCACAATTTTCGAAGCTTGTGTGTGGTTGAGATTTTTTTTCAGGTTCTTCGGTCATCTTCCTCACCATGGCAAAATTTGTTTCATCTATCAAGAACCTTTTTGGCAGCCCCAACAAATCATCTTCTTCCTCGCACAATTCCGAAAGCCCCAAGTCTGAGAAATCCATGGAAGCAAGTACTGTTGCGAGATCTTTGTCGAGAGAGATGGAACCCCATCCGACACTTTGCATCTCCATCTCGCCTGAATCCTCCTTCTTCTCCGCGCATAAGGAGAGTTCTTTACCTCGCGCAGGCCGCTGCCATGCCCTCCTCCACTCCCACAGAGGTCCTCGCAGAAACCATCACTCCTCCATCGCCAAAAATTGCTGCTCCCGACTCTGTTCACGATGCCCCTGCATCTTTTCCTGAAGATGTCCCTGTATCTGGGATTGCATCTCCCACTGCTTCAATCAAAGATCCAGGTTTGGATTCTTCTCTCCCTGAGCACTCATCCCCTCCAAGTTCCACTCCAACGGCTATCATCCATGTTCCATTTCAAGACGAGGCCCTTGCCTCTGTTCTTCCCGGTGAGAAAAATAATGAAATTGATGTCGACAATCCTCCGGATTTTGAGGTCATTCGCATAGTTCATGGACCTTTGGGAAACCCTAATGTGCACCGTTCGAAAAGACTTCGTGGTTACTCTCCAGAGGACTTCAAAGATTCAGACTCTACTCCTGATATTTCTCCAAAGAAGCAAAAGACTGGTGTTGAGGGTACTTCACAGACAGGGGGAGATGACTTGCCTATTCCTTTTGTCCCTTTTAGTGATTCAGAGGACAATGTAAACCAGTTTGTTGTTCTGCCCAGAGAACTAGTGCAACCAGAGTCCAAAGATAGTGATGAGGATGTGCCTTTGACACAAATGCTTGAGAAGGTCAGAAAGGGCAAAGGTGTGGCCAAGGATGTGACCACATCTAGGCCAACACCCATTGCAGCTGAGTCAAGTTCTGAATTCGATGACTCAAGTGATGAAGATTTTGATGTTTCAAAAGAACCATACCCTGAGATTGATCTTGATGCCATGGTCGAAGAAGTGGGTGATGAAATGATTGCTGAATAATTAAAAGAGGCTGCTGCTGCCGATGTTGAGGAAGATGTCATGTCATCCGACGACACATCTGATTCTGAGTTTGATATTGCAAAAGCTCACTCCGAGCAATTTTACACAGCTGCTGCCGCTTCTAGGTTTCATGCTATCCTTTCCTGTTCTTTTATTGATGAGAAAAATCGAGATTATGAGCACTTTGAGAAGTATAACTTGAATCGATTTTTTGAAGAACGCAATTTGTTAACCAGGATTGATACCGCATTTATATTGATTACGAAAATGTGAGTTTTATGCTAACATGTCTTATTCTTTGTTCAAATTGAAGTATAAAGTTTGGGAAAGTATTTTTTGAAGATATACGAGTAAAATCAGTTCCCTTAGTCATTAATCGATTCTTTGACAACCCGATTTTGAGGAATGTGAAGGCACTTGACTACAATGAAATGGCTCGATTTTATATTGGCGTATTAGATTGGTATCCTCAAAAACTTTTATGCTAACGTCCTTCTATGGGTTTTTGCACAAAATATCTTGTGAAAATTGGTCTCCTTCAAGAATAATTCCATAGTTACACGGACACATGCTCGATTCTATATAAAATTGGGAAAGGAAGCCATTCAATTTTAGGAAATTGGCTTTCGAGGAGGTCACGTTCTTTGCTACCTCGTGAATCTAAATCTTGGTCCCTGCCATTTCCTAGCTTGATCTATAAAATCCTGGTGTCGCAAGGTTTTGAGCCCAAGAAGGATGATCATTTTACCAACCAACCTAAAGGGGTCTTTCATGTATCCGACACCATGTTTAGGACTTTTTAGATAAACCTCAAAATCGCATTGTTGATTTGCCTCTCGTCTATCCAGAGATGCTCAACTCGCTCCTAGGACTCTTGAAGACTCTCTGCCGCTTCTCGGATGTTGCTACCCCCCCTAGTCTATCCGAGATGTGGCCCCTGATGTGGTTCCGGATGTTGGCCACATTCCCGCTCCCATTTTCTCTAACATTTCATCCGTATACTGCTTTACTAGTGGAAAGTTTTGCCATATTGCTTTTTGTACAGTCCAAATTGGCTTTTTATTTTCAAAATTCCAGCAACATTGTTGCTCACTTCACTTCTCTCGGATCTCAAATGCAACAAATCCTTGGCTCTGCTTTTTCGGAGGAGCGCCAAAAATGGGGAGAGAATACCAAACGGTGGCCCAAGCACAAAAGTCATTATCACGTTTCTTACGGGAAGTTCGAGATCGAGACACCCAGAAAAATTGATGCTCATATTTAAACAAATGTGGTGTTATTAGCCGCGTTGGTGTCAAGCTACACCACTACTTCGACTCGATAGAATGAAGGCGATGAAGGCCTTTAGTTTGATTTTGAAGGACAATTGGACATGAATGTGTCTACTGATGAACTTTATAATATTTGAGTTGGGATGTACTAAGACTACTCTTGTGCTAGGTTTACTTGTTTTGTTTCTTGATAAACTCTCTTCGTTAATTTTTTTGCACATTTAGATTATAAATGTGACCGAAATGTGATCGATTTTTACATCTATTTTTTATTATTTTTACTCAAAGATGATATTCATGGGGAGTTGTTACACTTAGGGGGAGTTTGTCATGCAAAATTTTGTGCTTGATAAGTGTTTTGTCCAGAAAGGCAAAAAGGGGGAGATTGTTGGGCGATTTTTTATTGCCCCAAATAATTTCCTAAATTATAAAGATTGGATTTTGATTTGTTTTGCCTTTCTAGACTTATGGTATGTTTAGGACTTTTTAGATAAAGGAAGAAATCATATTGATATGGTATTGATATATTAGGATTCTTGATAGTTATCTTGTTTCCTAACATAAGTGATTTACTTGTCATATATTTGTATATATCTTCTTTCATTGTGTATTAGGTCTCTTGAAGGGTTTGGACGCCTATATAAAGAAAAGAGGACGTCCATAATGGAGATACAAGAAATACACCAGAGATTCAAGAGTATTGAGAGAGTTAGAGTCATTCAAGCACAAGGAGTCTGAACTGCCCTGGATGCGATCTCGAATGTGACTACATCTGAGATTACATTCATACTAAATCAAAAACGCTTGTGTTTGTTAGCTTTTCATCCATTGTTTTTGTATTGTGATTAACGAAGTCCATACATGTCTATTGTTGGATGAGTTGAATTACATAGATTAGATACACTCTAGATAGGAGTTTTTCGTTGAATTTCTACTAGTTGGATTTGAGTATTTTTGTATAACGGAATCAAACTGATTTTACTAGTGGAAAGTTTTGCCATATTGGCACGTCTACAAGCTTGTTGGCTTGTAGACAATTTTTACTTCGTGTGTCTCTTTGTTATTTTCAAAATTCCACTGCATGTGATTGTGAATGTGACCACATCTCCAATCACATCTTTACTCTGCAAAACTTTTGCTAAATATCCGTGCTTAAATTCTTTCAAATATTTGGTTAGGTGATTAGATTTGTGATTTTTACTGCTCTCTCTCACAACAAAAAAGAAAAATAACCTCAGAGGAGCAGCGGACGCCCTATCTCTCAGATTGCCTTGAAAAATGGTGAGAGTAAGTGTCTTGAATGATACTCTAAAGAGCATGTATAATGCCGAAAAGAGGGGTAAACGCCAGGTCATGATTAGGTCTTCTTCAAAAGTCATTATCAAGTTTCTTCTGGTTATGTAGAAGCATGGATACATTAGGGAGTTCGAGTATGTTGATGACCACAGATCTGGAAAAATTGTGGTTGAATTGAATGGAAGGCTAAACAAATGTGGTGTTATTAGCCCTCGGTTTGATGTTGGTGTCAAGAAAATTGAGCCTTGGACTACGAGACTACTTCCATGGAGACAGTTTGGTTATATTGTGTTGACAACATCAGCTGGAATCATGGATCATGAAGAAGCTCGCAGGACGAATGTTGGAGGTAAAGTGCTTGGGTTCTTTTATATTACAGTCGTGAGATGGGTTTTTATTTTTATTTTTCATTAGTGAGTTTAATGTTTAATATGGTAGCGATTCTATTGTTGAAGATGCATGGGAGGACACTCCGCAACTTTTTTGACTTGTTAAACTTCTTTGAAACGATTGAGGTTTGTAGTTTCTAGAAATGCTAGTTATCTTTTCATATTGATGGATCATATTTTATATTGAATAGTGTTTTTTTATCGTGACAGAATAATTCAGTCTTATCATTAAAATAAAATTAGATTTGTGATTTTTAAATAATTTTAATCCACATTTAGTGCAGTATTTTAGTTGGAAACTGATGGATTTTTCAATGCGAATTGCCCAACAAGATTTTTACTTTTTATTTTGCTTTTTGTCTTTTTATTTTATATTTTCGAATTTAACTTGAAACCCTACCAAATTATCAATTTTTTTGGGTAAAAACCGAACCGAATTGGTCTAATACGGTTTGGTAAACGGTACAAAATATGTCATACCAAAATTTTGGTTTATGGTACGGTTTTACCGTTTGCACACTCCTATTGGGCACAACAACGAAATTAATTGAATAAGTAAAGTAGCGAAAATAAACAAAAGACACAAAGCTTTTTTAAAGTTTAGATACTTCATATGTTACTCCTAGAGGCCACGCCAAAAGAAGAAACAAATCCACTATAAGTCGAGAATCATACAATACCGAAAAATGGACTTATAAAGCGAATAGAGACTCATTGGCTTGATGCCTTTCTTGTGTTGTTCTGGTAGTGATTTACCATTGCACGATCGCTCTCGACTTGAAATCAACTTTAGTGAAATTACTTTAAAATTGACCATCGTTAAGCAGTAGATAATAGTGCTCTCCCAAAAACTGACCTCCTTCTTGTAGAATGATGAATACAATGCATATGTTCAAAGTGTTGTTGGAATAATCTTGGAACAAAGAAAAGACTCCAGCAATCAGTGAAGCTCGGTTCAAATATTTCCTGAGTAACTTCCTAGAAATTTAGACTGCTGGAAGCAAAACACTCAAAAATCTCACACAAAACTCACATCCTAAGACTTATTGAGTTGTATTAATACACATCATAAATAGTGTGAATTGGAGCAGCAGAGGGAGCTTTCTTCGTTGCTCATTGCTCTGATTTTTCTTTTCTTGAAAAGCTTGCTCCGCTTGGTTAAAAGATGGGGACCACAACACGACATTCTTTCATCGTCGCTGCTAGATTAGAAATGGGCGTTCAGGGATTCAGGGACTGATGGTTGATGGTACATACACAGAGGATCCGGTGGCCCTTGGAAATCACATTATTTCATTTTATACGAGATCTTTTTGCAGATATAGGGCATTCCAGCTCGGATTACACTCTGGTTGACCAGTTAATTTCACCTACGGTTACCATAATCGATAATGCGCTCTTGACGGCCATTCCTTCGGAGTCCAAGGTTAAAGAGGCAGTGTTTGATATGTGTTTGGATAATGCTCAAGGACCGCACCAGGCGGTTTTGATGAGAGATTTTATCAAATTTTATGGGGATCATTTCTGGGACGTGGTGTCAGATGAGGTATTGGTGACCGTCCGTTATTTCTTTGTCACGACCTCCTTTCCGACGGGATTGAATGCCAGTTTCATGGCACTCATCCCAAAGACCAATGAGGCTAATGCGGTGGAGGATTTTCGACCGATCGTCATGAGTAACTTTATTTTTAAGATTATCACGAAGATTTTGGCTACTCGTTTGGGCTCCATCATTTCTTCTTACTTGTCTCCGACTCAGTTTGGATTTATTCCGGGCAGGCAGATTCATGACTGCATCGCGTTGGTTTCGGAAGGGTTTAATATTTTACAGGGGCGGAATGACACCAACATGATATTAAAAATTGATATCCGTAAGGCTTTTAATACGGTTAATTGGGGTTTTCTGATTCACGTGTTGCGTCGCTTTGGTTTCTCCGAAGTGTTCATTCACTGGATAGAGATTATCCTTCATTCTTCCAGAATTTTGGTCCTTCTAAATGGGTCGCCTGTGGGTTATTTCTCTTGTTTTCGAGGGGTTAGGCAGAGGGATCCGTTATCTCCCCTATTCTTTTGCATCGCAGAAGATGTTCTGAGTAGATTAGTGGAGGAGGCGGTGCAGAGGAACCACCTTCAGGCGTTTATGGCGCCTAAGCAAGTGACTTTCCCTTCGTCGATTATGTATGCGGACGATATTGTGATTATGTGTGGTGTCTCCACGAGCAATGCATGTACCATTATTCAGGTTGATGTGTTATCCGATATTTAGATCATCTGGCAAATCAGAAATGACTTGACCTTCCATGACAAGATCTGGACACTAGAGGCGGCCATCCTACGCCTTCGTGTTCTTATTCTTGAGTCATCTTCCTTGGACAGAGGTTGCATGCATAATGACCAAAGAGACCTTCTCATTCTTCATCGGCTACGGGTCCCTGGGCGCCCAAGACAGGCCCTGAAGATCATTCAGGTTTGGCAGAAATCCTTGCCGGGATGGATTAAAGTGAACATCGACGGCAGACATCTGGCTTGCCCGGGCGTCTCATTGCTTCCAGAGTTTTTCACAATTGCAGAGGGTTCTTTCGCGGATGTTTTGTGGAAAGATGTGGTTTAGGTTTTGCTTTTGAGGCGGAGTTGATGGCGGCATTGCGGGCCATCCATTACGCTTCTGCAAGGGGCTGGAATCATCTTTGGTTGGAGTCGGACTCGGTTTATGTGGTGGAATTTCTGCGGAAGAGATCCACAGAGGTTCCTTGGCGACATCTGAGCATGTGGCGATACACTCTGCACCTCCTTTCTCAGATGAACTTGGTGGTTTCGCACATCTTCAGGGAAAGAAACCGGGCAGTGGATATTCTTAGCAAGACTTCGCACGAGGATACGTGGTGGGGGGCACCCCCAGCGGCCATAATCTCGTCCCTCACTCAGGATTATGTTGGCCAAGCTAATTATAGGTTCGTTAGCTAGTGCGATTGGTCTTCTAGTTTTCTCTGTTTTGGTCGCTTTTTTTCTAATGGGAGGTACTCTTTTTCCTTCCAAGGGTTTTTCCCACAAGGGTGGGTTTTACCTTTGAAGGTTTTAACGAGGCCCCAACCATTCAACCATCTGGTCGGCTTGTGACCATTCCGTTAGTTTCTTTAACTTTGTTCCCAGGCTTTACTTCTTTGGTTACCTTTTCAGCCTGTGATCAGGACTACTCTTTTTCATTTTTATATATATATTCACATTTATTCAAAAACTCTTCTGTTGAATATCAACTCAACTGCCTATAAAGACTTAACCATTTTCTTTGAACTCTGATTTAAAAAATCCAAAAGTTGTAAAGTCTATTCAACCCCTCTTTAGACTTGACACCTCTTTGGACCTACAAGTGGTATCAGAGCGATTGGTTCAAAGAACCTTCCGCACTGGTTACTGAACTATATATCCATTTTCAAAAACTATCAACACAGTTAGTTCTTCAATCTTTTAAAGAGTTATTAAATTGGAAGCAAATCTAACTCGCATTCCTATATTTTTCTATTGAAGAATTTGATGACTGTAAAACCCGTATGCAAGCACATCTCTTTGCACTACGTGATTAAATGTCATTTGTCATCGAAGATGACCCTATTAGAATCACAAAGGTGAACACAGTTGTCGCTAGAGCAGTGGCTGCATGAGATGAAGCTGCTGGTGCAGTTGAAACTGACAAACCAAGAAGTAAATGGACTAATGAGGACTGAAAAAGGCATAACCTGGATAATATTGCGAAGGACATACTGTACAAAACATTGGACAAAGCTATGATTGATAAAGTCAAATCATGCAGAACATCCAAAGAGACTTGGGATAAGCTGACTTTAATTAGTGAATGAACGAAACATATTAAAGAGAACAAGCTTGCTGTTGTTGTGAGAAGTTTAAGAACTTAAAAATGATGGCAGGAGAATCGCTTGATCAACTGTGTTACAAAGTGCACGAATGAATTATCAGCCTTAGGGAAGGGATATACACAAAAAGAAATATGTACGAAGATCCTCAGAGCTTTGCCAGCTGACTGGGAGATGAAAGTTATGTTAAGTCCAAGTTGATACGAAAATCTATAGTGGGGGGTGAATAGATTTTGCCGATTTTTTAGAATTTTCCTCTCTTATTGAAATATGAAGCCACTATTAAGTGTGTAAAGAAAAATGAGAAGAATGAACACAAAGATATATAGTGGTTGGGTCACCTAGAGCTTAATCCACCACTACCATCCGGTATGTCCGAATAGATTTTGAAAAGAAAATTTTATTAATTGATACCAAATGATTACAACTCAACTAGAAGATCACCAAACTCTTGACAACAACAACAACCTTGAACAACCCCAAACTCTTCAACACTTAGTTTATCAACCAAGTGTGTTCTTACCAAAAGAACACTCAACAAGTAATTATTGTCTTGGATGATTTTGATCAATCTAGATTACACCTCAAACAAATGTATACAAATTTAAAAGTACAACTGTAATCAATAAAGAAAGCCTAATAAGCAAGATGTGAAAATACAAGTATTTAGGCTATTATAACAAGAGTATGAAAATGAGAGCTTGAGAAGTTTGCTGAATTCTTCTTGTTGTTTTGTAGATTTATGTGTTGTATTTGATCCTTCAAATTCTTCAACTATTTATAGAGAAGCTCCAAGATTGATCTCCAACATAGGGTCCCCGAAATTGAATTTTGTCTGCAAAAGAAGAATCAAAAGATCTACAAAAATGGTTAAGAATTGATAAAGCAAATATTGGATCATTAATATGTGAAATTTCATTAAACATCCTTGAAAAGTGCTATGTTGAAAATTTGAAAATTTAAACTGTTGGATCAAGATTTTACACAAGATGACATCAAGGGCGACCGGTCTCTATATATAGCGACCGATCACTGTACCTTGACGATTGGTTGCTATGGATAGAGACCAGTTGTTATTCAAACATAGAAGAAAATAAAATGTCTCTGTTTTTTGAGCAATTTGAAAAACGCTCATGCATCGATCGCCCTTGATAGCGACCGATCACCCTCTTTACAAGGAATTCTCTATTTTTGGAAAACTTTGAAAATCTTTCAGGTACCGGTCGCCTCTTTAGCGACCAGTTTCTCTCAATACAGAGAATTTGTTCGGATTTTGACCAAAAGAAAAGAATTCAAGTAATACTCCACAAACTTAATATAAAATGTACTTGAAAACCTGAAGTATTTTGACAACTATTAAAAGTATTGTTTTGGTTTAAAAGTCAAATATGTGAAATCATCAAAATAAAAAATAACTTTGTTCTAATAAACTCCCCCTTCTGATGATTTCAACCCAAAACAATTTTTGAGAGCGAGATTTTAAGAAAAAAGTTTTCCGGTCAAAAGTTTAATCTATCCGTTGTATGCAACACTCTCAAAGAAATAATCATAAATGATTATAAGACATAAATTAGCCGAGGAGCAAAAAAACAAAAAATTAAAAGGCTTTTTAAAGCTCCCCCTATCAACATGCCAAGTAAACAATATGTATTTAGGCCAAGAATCATATGAAATCTCAAAAGCTTAAAGCTTTTTCAAGCTTAGCTTTTCAAAAAACTCAAAAGCTCAAGAGCTTAAAAGATCCCCCGTCAATGTTAATCAAATATCAAAAGAGAATAACAGGATACTCAACATATTCATAATAAGCAACACCTATTAACTTATAGCTTATACCAATAAGCCTGTTAGCAAACTTCATCAAGCTTATGCCATTTTGAGCTTTTTAGCTCAAGCAATTTAACCAATCAATTTAACCTTTGAGCTAATTGTAGCTTATTAGCTTACGCATTCTTTCTCCCCATTTAAAATCATCAAAAGATCATTATCAAGAGAAGTAGAAGAAGTTATAAGTATCAAAGAAGCGCAGAAAATACGTGCAATATCCAAAAATTTAACAACTTTATAAGAGTTTCAAGAAGATTAAGGTCAAATGAAAATGACAAAAAAAATGTAAAGAAGAATCAGTCCTCATCCGAGGAAAAACAAACGGTGGGTAGGAGATCTTTGATGAACTTTTTGAGCTTCCCATCGGATTTTTTTAGCTTGATATTTTGTTTTAATCTCGTCATAGTCCCTCTTAAGCTCATCGTAGCCCGCTTGATATCTTTCTAGTTCATCAACTTTGGCATCATACCCATAGAGACTCTCTTCCTCATCATCAGTGCTGGTATTATCCTCCAATGCACTATGAGACCCACCTGCTGCCAAATTTTATGCCTCAATATCATCAAAAATATCATCTGGAACTAGGGAAGTAGATACTCTGGCACAACCTTTTGCTGACTTGGTAGGACGACTTTGCATATTCCTACATATCCGAAGAATTTGTTGAAAATTGTCATTGTCAAAATCATTACTAATGACCTTAGAGTTTAACTCGATAGGTGGAAGATCGGATTGGAGAAGCAACTTGCAAAACAAATTACCCAAAGAAAATTGCTTAGAGCCCAAAGTGACGACATCTATCAAGCACTGAATAAGAATAGCTCCATAATTAACCAATTATCCCAATTTGATCTTGTAGGTCAAAAATAGTCCATATTGTTTGGTAATTTCACGGACATCCCACAACACGATATGAACAATAAGACAAATAATACGAAGTTCATTCGTCATCGATTGTATTGTAAATTCCAGCATAACACCTAGAAAGGTCTTTACTTCTTCCAACGAAACTCCAAACTTCCTATCATCCCACCGAATGCAAGAAATATAATCCCAACTGCCTTCTCTCACATTAAGTAAAAGACAAATTTCATTTGGAGTCCATCGTATGTGACGTCCTTTCACAAAATAATTTAAAGCCACCGGCTTATGAGCATAATCAAATTTAATCCACATATTAGCATAAACATATTTGATCACCTCATCATCATACGTAATATAAGGGTAATCCCATAAATACATCCAACCTTGAGTAACGAAAAATTCACGAATAGTAGGAAATTCACGCGAATACGTCCTAAACTGGAAAGTCTTTGTCCGACCAACTTGTTTATTCAAAAATACTAAATCATCATAAAACTTTTCGGCATACTTATGAATAAACAACAATGAATTTGTACCATTAGGATCTTGAGAAAGAAGATATTTCTTACTCTTGGACCATTTAACATTGTCCTTTGTCATAGTTGCTCGGAGGGTAGTGATTTTAGCCCGAGAAAGTTGGGAATTTGCATTTTCAGATTGTCCTTGAGCCGTTTCGCATTGTTAGTCCAAGTGGCTATGATAATCTAGAGGGGGGGTGAATAGATTATCCCGATTTTTCGCAAATCGCCCTTTTTTTCGAATGAACAAGTAAATGACAAGAATGTAAATGCGGAAATTAAACAACACTCAATAATTTATAGTAGTTCAACCCACCTAGGGCCTAATCTACTACCACCCCGGTATATCCGAAGTGGATTTCAAAAAGAAAAAAAAGTTTTATTAACAATTACCACAATTGTTACAACACCACCTTTGAAGATTACCACAATCTTCTTACAACACCTTCAAGGAGATTACCACAATCTTCCTTCAACACCTATGAAGAGTACCACACTCTTTAACACCTAAGATCACGCAAGTGTGTTCTTACACAAGAACACTAACAATGATATCTTGTTTTGGATGATAGAAAAATTCAAGATTACAACTCAATAAATGAAGTATACAAACTTTGAGTGCAATTGTAATCAATAATAAAAAGCCTAGACCTCAAGATTGTGCAAGAGCAAGAACTTAGGCTATTACAATAGGAATGTAAAAATGAAAGCTTTGAGAATTTTGCAGATTTCTTGTTGTATTGTATGCTTGTGTGTTATGTCTTGTGTCTTCAAACCATCCTCTATTTATAGGAGAGTCTTCACAAACATAGGCTCCTACTTCTTCACTTTTGTCTACAAAAAGAAGATCACAAGATGTAGAAATAATGTACAAAATTAATAAAGTAAATCTTGCTGATAATGGTTTTCCAACAGTTTGAATCTGCTGTCAAAAATATATAGCGCGACCGGTCGCTATGTAGAAAATTTCGAATGTTAACAGAAAATAGTGCGATCCAGACACAGGTTGGAGGGGGGTGCGACCGGTCCGAGGGGGTGCGACCGGTTGCCCTAGGGTTCGACCGGTCGGCCCTTGCTTGGACTGGTCCCCCTCCCTCAAAAATCAAGTCTGGACTTCTCTGTTTCACTTTGTGCGTTCTTCAGGTACCGTTCGACCTCTTGTTCGACCGGTCGACCTCCTGGATTTTTCAAACTTCTCGTTTCTGTCTCAAATATCATTTCCAGGTATGGGATGCCCTATAGGGCGACCGGTTGACCTAAAAACAAAAGTGTTGTCCAATTTTTTTGTCAAAAATAAACTCCAAAAAATACTCCAAAAATTAGTAAAAACATTTTAAAACATTTGGGAATATTTGGACAATATTTATAAACATTGTTTTGGTGTAAAAACTCATTTAAACAAAATCATCAAAATCTTGATAAAAATATTTATCTAACAAACTCCCCCTTTTTGATGATTACAAACCAAAACAATTTTAGGAAGTCGATTTTAAAACAAAACACATTTTTCCGGTCTAAAATGTCAATCCATTACAAGAAACATTTATCATAAGTGAAACACACAAGGATGGGAGCAAAGATTTTCTAAAAACATTTTGCATAATCTCCCCCTATCAACATGCATAACAAAAATAAGTAGAAGCAAACAACTACAAGCTAAAAGATTGAATTTCATGAGCTTAGAAGCTTATTTTTTAGTTAAGCATAAAAGTCCATAATACATCAAATGGACTAAGTATTATTCACACTTTTGGCTTTTAAGAACCCTTATAGCTTTTCTTGAATTTTTGCATTAAAAATAATGTTAACTCCCCATTTGGAATCATTAAAAATAATATTATCACAATAAAAACATCATACAATCATATCAAAGTGCGCAATTTAATCGATTTATCGAGCAATTTGAACATTGAAGCTTAAATTCCAAATAAAAAGGAAAAATTGATCATTTGATTTGCAAAAGCTCATTTAATTGATGAAACATGATCTCTATAAACTTATAAGACTTTTCAAATCAAAAGAATCATGTAGGCGATGAATTTTTCATAGAAATATTTTGTCGAACACTTGGCGTGCGTCGAATAAAACAAGAGATATATAACGCCTTTGTAATTTAATTAAGCCAAAAATTTTCATCACCAAACACAATCATACAAATATTATCCAACTACAATCATCATGCTCATCATAATTATACAAGACATTCATCAAAATATCAAGAAATAAACACTGTCTCAAGGGTTCAACCCAATTGAGATTATAAAGAAGAATTCTTTCCAATTAATCGGAGAAGTCGGATAATGATGATGAAATATAAGTTATATAAACTCAAAAATATAGAATTTATAAGAAAGAAATCATTTTGAGTGAATTGTGTGTGAAAAATACAAAGGGGTTCGAATTTAGAAGAAAAGGCTCAAAAAATACGGTTTGAAGGACAAAAGGCATTTTATTGCTGAAATCAGTGAGGGCGACCGGTCGACGTGTAGGGCGACCATCCCTGCACTGGTCGACCGGTCGACCTCTCCGTCAACCGGTGCCTGAACACCAGTTATGTTTTTGTCCAAATTTTGCACCAAAAATCCGATTTTTCACCCACAAGTTTTAAAAACATGCAAGTTGCAATCATAGACCTTATTCAATATGCATTATGCCTAACCGAGCGCGTATTGAGGCAAAAGTCTTGGAAGATAGCGGTTTTGTAAAAATATCCGCTAATTGATCTTGAGATTGAACAAAAGATATCTCAATTTTTCGTTTTGAAACACAATCCCTTAGAAAATGATGTCGAATCTCAATATGTTTAGTACGGTTATGATGAACCGGATTTTGAGCAATATTTATAGCGGATATGTTATCACAAAAGATTGAACACTTTCAAAAGAACATTTATAATCCGCTAAAGTTTGTTTCATCCAAAGCAATTGAGTACAACAAAAAGCCGCGGAAATATATTCGGATTCGGCCATTGAAAGTTAAACGCAATTTTGTTTCTTTGAAAACCAAGAAACTAGGCAATCAGAGAAATTGACATGATCCGGAAGTACTTTTACGATCATCAATATTTTCCGCATAATCCGAATCACTATAACCTTTAAGAGAAAAATTTTCATTCTTTGGATAAAATAAAACATATTGAATAGTGCCTTTCAAATATCGAAAAATCCTTTTAACGACACTTATATGAGATTCTTTGGAATTGCTTTGAAAACGAGCACATAAGAACACGACATGAAGAATATCCGGTCTACTTGCGGTTAAATAAAGTAAACTACCAATCATACCTCGATATTTGGATTCATCAACCGGCTTACCTTTTTCATCTTTGTCAATCTTGACGTTTGTTGCCATTGGGGTAGAGATGGTTCTTCCTTCTTCAATGCCAAACTTCTTCAAGAGCTCTTTTGTATATTTTGATTGTGAAATATAAATTCCTTCTTGACATTGCTTAATTTGAAGTCCAAGGAAGAAGTTGAGCTCCCCCATCATGCTCATTTCAAATTCACCTTGCATTAACTTAGAAAATTTCTTGCACAAGGATTCATTAGTAGCACCAAAAATAATATCATCAACATAAATTTGCACTAATAAGCAATCTTGCCCTTTTTCAAAAACAAATAGAGTAGTATCAACTTTACCTCTTGTAAAACCATTTTGCAAAAGAAAAGAGCTAAGTCTATCATACCATGCACGGGGTGCTTGTTTTAAACCATACAAGGCCTTTTTAAGTTTATAAACATCATTAGCCTAGAAAAATTTTCAAACCCGGAGGTTGTTTTACATAAAATTCTTCTTGAATAAGACCATTTAAAAATGCGGATTTTACATCCATTTGGTAAAGCTTGAAATTTTTAAAACAAGAATAGGCAAGTAAAATACGAATAGCTTCTAAACGTGCTACGGGTGCAAATGTTTCATCATAATCAATACCTTCTTCTTGACAATAGCCTTGAGCTACTAACCTTACTTTGTTTCGAACGATATTACCTTGGTCATCGAGCTTGTTCCGAAATACCCATTTTGTACCAATAATTGTTTGAGATGGATGACAAGGTACTAATTATCATACATCATTCCTTTCAAATTGATTCAACTCCTCTTGCATTTCTAAGAACCAATCCTCATCTCCAATATCTTCCTTAGCATTTTTAGGCTCTTTTTGAGATATAAGAGCTTTCAAGGCAAATTTTCTTCGGGTCATCACTTTATCAAGGGGATCACCAATAATAAGATCTTTTGGGTGATCTCCCTTAAATTTCAACGCTATGGGAAGATCCGAAGTATCACCTCTATCTTCTTGAGGAACATTTGAAGTGGATGGTTGATCATTTGAGGTAGAAGGTTGATCATTTTGAGTATCATCTTGAACAATGGGTCAACAATATCCTCTTCATCACTTTCATCATTGGGTATCCTTTCAACACTCGAAGCTTCATTGAATTTGACATGGATGGATTCTTCAACAACTCTACTTGTTTTATTGTAAACCCGATAAGCTTTGCTCTTAGTTGAATACCCCATAAATATTCCTTCATCGGCCTTAGGATCAAGTTTGTCCAATTGATCCTTAGTATTCAAAATAAAACACTTACATCCAAATATTTTGAAATAACTAATATTTGGAGTTCTTCCTTTCCAAAGCTCATATGGAGTTTATTCATTTTAGGACGAATATAAACTCGATTAATGACATAACAAGCGGTACTTACGGCTTCGGCCCAAAAATATTTTGAAAGTGAAAATTCATTGAGCATGGACCGACTCATTTCTTGAAGTGTCCGATTCTTCCTTTCGGCTACTCCATTTTGTTGAGGTGTCCTTGGAGCCGAAAAATTGTGACCATCCCTTGGTTTCACAAAAGACTCTAAATTCTCCATCAAATTCTCCACCTCGATCACTTCGAATAGACTTAATAGTATCTTCCTTTTCATTCTCAATAAGTCTACACAACTTAACAAACTCATTAACGGCATCGCTTTTATTTGCAAGAAAAAGAGCCCAAGTATATCTAGAAAAATCATCGACTATAACAAAAGTGTAATGTTTTCCACTTAGACTTGCCGTACCAATATCCCCATACAAATCTAAATCAAGAAGTTGTAGAGGCTTGGTTGTGGAAATTTCATTTTTGGGCTTAAAACTACTCTTAACTAATTTGTTCTTTTGACAAGTGTCACATAAGCCAAGATTTTCAAAATTCAATTTGTGTAGTCCTTTTACATGTTGGTTTTTGTAAATAGTTTGCAAATTTTTATATCCAACATATCCAAGTCGCCTATGCCATAAACTAGTTAAATCATTGTTGGCGATAAGACAAGAAACATTTTGACTAACCAAATCACTTGTACAAATTTTGTAAAGATTGCCTTTTCTATTTGCTTCACAAATAATTTTATCATTTTTGGAAATAAGACATTTTTCTTTATTGAAAACAACATTATAATTTGAATCACAAAGTTGGTTAACACTTATCAAATTAAACTTAAGCCCTTCTACTAAAAGAACATTACTAAGAGAGAAAGAAGAGTTACCAATTTCTCCATTTCCAAGAATTCTTCCTTTGTCATTGCCGAACATGACCATACCCTCTTCTTGGAGCTTGATGTTGGTACAAAGTTCTTTCTTTCAGGTCATATGGCATGAACATCCGCTGTCCACGAGCCATTTTGAATCCTCCATGGTTGTTATAGCCCCTATAACCAACAAAAGAATTATTTTTAGGTACCCTATAGTTTTGGGGTCCATGGGGTTAGCCTTGAGACCTTTGGGTCTCCAAACATAGCTAAAATTGTTCTTCAATTTACAATGACTAATATAGTGACCAACTTTACCACAATAAAAGCAAATAAGATTATGGGCACTACTAGCCGTACAAAAGTCGGACCTTGGTCATTTTTCTTTGAAAGAGGTTGAAAAGGTTTATAGCCAAGTCCTAATTTAGAATGCTCACCTCTTTGTGCATCTAAAATTTTTGTAACCTTATCCGTACTTAAGTTAAAACGATGCACATCCTTTTTCAAACATTTAAGATCATTTGTGAGCGTTTGTTTTTCGGTTTCAAGAGTACGGACTTTAGTAAGAGTAATAGCATGAGCTTTATCAAGAGATTCATAAGAAGTAAACAATTTATCCTTTTCTAATTTAAGCTCTTCATGCTCCTTTTTTAAAGCCTTGTATTTAACAATCAAATTTTGAAACTCATTTTGTAATTCATCAAAATCACATTGTGATTCATCAACTAAGGAAGAAGATGAAGCATTAGAGCGTACCTCGTTGTTTTCATCGTCTATGGCTATAAGACCATGTTCGAATTCTCCTTCTTCATCGGTTGTGGCAAGAAGTTCATCCCAAGTATTGACATCCGCATTTAAAGCCTTCTTTTTGGGAAAAGACTTTTTCTTCTTTTGTTTCTCCTCCTCGAGTTTTGGAAAATTGGCTATGAAGTGCCCTGATTTCCTGCATTTAAAATACGATTTGTCTCTCGGTTTTCTTGCCTATTTTTATTCACAAATTTTTCAAATTTCCGGACAAGTGCGTCCGTCTCTTCATCATCCTCATCATTATCATAATATGAATTATTTGAAGAAGATGCTAGACCTTTAGGAATATTTTGCGTACCCGATTGAGTGTTGGATGATTTGAAAATTTTCCTCTCCTTGAGATAGACTTCGTAAATGAGGAGGTTCCCGATGAGCTCATCGAACTTGAGTGTTTTGAGATTTTGTGCTTCCGTGATAGCTGTCACTTTTTTGGACCATGAACCGGGAAGAGCGTTCAATACCTTGGTCACCTTGTCTTTTTCGGAGATGAGCTTCCCAAGAGCCACAAGAGGATTGACAATGTTGTCAAGCCTTTCCACCATTTTTGATATGCTTTCACCATCATGCATATTAAAATTTTCAAAGTCTTTCACAAGCATTGTTTTTCTTGCTTGCTTCACTTTCTTTGTGCCCTCATAGATGGTTTCTAATTTTTCCCAAACTTCATGTGCCGACCTTATGCCTCTTATGCGATTATACTCGATGGCGGTAAGAGAGCAATGTAAAATATTTAAGGCCTTATCGTTTAGAGAGAAAGCCTTCTTGTCATTTTCATCAAACTCCTTGAAAGTTTTGGGAGCCGTGGTGCCGTCCTCCAATATCTTGGTTGGTTGATCAACTCCTTCAATGACCACATTCCATACGGTCTTTCCAAAAAGCGTAGTTGTTGGCATCGAATAATGGTGGCTTGTTGGTGGAGGCTCCGGTGGTGAGATAAGCTTCATTCGTAGCCATGGATCTTTCCTCTTTACTCGGAACGAGCTAGCCAAAGAGTTTGACTCCGATACCACTTGTTAGTCCAAGTGGCTATCATAATCTAGAGGGGGGGTGAATAGATTATCCTGATTTTTCGCAAATCGCCCTCTTTTTCGAATGAACAAGTAAATGACAAGAATGTAAATGCGGAAATTAAACAACACTCGATGATTTACAGTAGTTCAACCCACCTAGGGCCTAATCTACTACCACCCCGGTATATCCGAAGTAGATTTCAAAAAGAAATTTTTTTTATTAACAATTACCACAATTGTTACACCACCACCTTTGAAGATTACCACAATCTTCTTACAACACTTTCAAAGAGATTACCACAATCTTCCTTCAACAGCTATGAAGAGTACCACACTCTTCAACACCTAAGATCACCCAAGTGTGTTCTTACCACAAGAACACTAACAAGGATATCTTGTTTTGGATGATAGAAAAATTCAAGATTACATCTCAATAAATGAAGTATACAAACTTTGAGTGCAAGTGTAATCAAGAATAAAAAGCCTAGACCTCAAGATTGTGCAAGTGCAAGAACTTAGGCTATTACAACAAGAATGTAAAAATGAAAGCTTTGAGAATTTTGCAGATTTCTTGTTGTATTGTATGCTTGTGTGTTATGTCTTGTGTCTTCAAATCATCCTCTATTTATAGGAGAGTCTTCACAAACATAGGCTCCTCCTTCTTCACTTTTGTCTACAAAAAGAAGATCACAAGATGTAGAAACAATGTACAAAATTGATAAAGTAAATCTTACTGATAATGGTTTTCCAACGGTTTGAATCTGCTGTCAAAAATATATAGCGCGGCCGATCGCTATGTAGAAAATTTCAAACGTTAAAAGAAAATAGTGCGATCCAGATACAAGATGGAGGGGGGTGCGACCGGTCGCCCTAGGGGTCGACCGGTCGACCCTTGCTTGGACTGGTCCCCTCCCTCAAAAATCAAGTCTGGACTTCTCTGTTTCATTTTGTGCATTCTTCAGGTACCGGTCGACCTCTTGTTCGACCGGCCGACCTCCTGGATTTTTCAAACTTCTCGTTTCTATCTCAAAAATCATTTCCAGGTACGAGATGCCCTATAGGGCGATCGGTTGGCCTAAAAACAAAAGTGTTGTCCAATTTTTTTGTCAAAAATAAACTCCAAAAAATACTCCAAAAATTAGTAAAAACATTTTAAAACCTTTGGGAATATTTGGACAACATTTATAACATTGTTTTGGTGTAAAAACTCATTTAAACAAAATCATCAAAATCTTGATAAAAACATTTATCTAACACGCATTGTGTAGCACGAATTTCACGTTGTTCCGCCACAAATTGGCGATTTGAAGAGGAATCCTCTCCGGGTGTCTTTCGCTTTTGGGGAGGAAACGAACCAATGAATTCCTTTGGGGGTACCATAGATATGAAATACTCAAGAAATAAATGAGATTAGTAACAAGAATCAAGAGATTTGGTAAAGTATAGAGGGAGATTGAGTTTTTGGGTGTGATTTTGCACTTATGGTTTTAAGGTGAAGAAGAGGATGTTTTAGAAGAAGAAACCGAGACAATGAGTTTTAAAGACTTTTTGAACTCTATAGCAATCGATCGCTATATAAGGGCGACCGATGCTTGTGCATAGCGATGCCTAGGCATAGCGACCAGTTGCTCTCTATAGCGACTTGTGTCTGTTTCCTAAGAAAAATTCTGTCTCTTTTTTTAAGTTTTGAAAAATAGATTTTCACCTCAAAGCTTTTCTAATGAAAATAAAGTGCTCAAAATGTAAATATAGACATTATTAAATATGCATTATACCTAAGCGAGCTCAAGTTGAGTTAAAAGACTCAACGAGTAATGGTTCTGTAAAAATATCTGCAAGTTGATCTTGAGATGGAACAAAGTACATCTCAATTTTTTGTTTTGAAACGCAGTTCCTTAAAAAATGATATCGAACCTCAATATATTTGGTTCGATTTTGATGAACCATATTTTGAGAAATATTTATGGCGGAAGTATTGTCACAAAAAGTAGGAACATTTTCAAAGTTAGTTTTGTAATCCGCCAAGGTTTGTTTCATCCATAATAATTGTGTACCACAAAAATCCACAAAAATATATTCGGCTTTGACCGTTGATAAAGACACACAATTTTGCTTCTAAACGTGCTACGGGTACAAGTAAAATATGAATAGCTTCTAAACATGCTACGGGTGGAAAAGTTTCATCATAATCAATACCTTCTTTTGGATAATAACCTTGAGCTACTAACCTTGCTTTATTATGAATGATGTTGCCTTAGATCGTCTAGTTTCTTCCAAATACCCATTTTGTTTCGATGATAGTGTGAGATGGAGGACAAGGCACAAGTTCCCAAACTTCATTTCTTTCAAATTTATTTAGCTCTTCTTGCATCTCTAGAAACCAATCTTCATCTTTAATTGATTCTTTAGTATTTTTAGGCTCTTTATGAGAGATTAGAGCTTTTTCGGCAAATTTCATTCTTGTCATGACCTTTTCAAGTGGATCCCCAATAATAAGATCTTTTGGATGATCTTATTTGAATTTTATTGCCTTAGGAAGATTTGAAGTATCACCCTATTCTTCTTGTTGAACATATGTTAAAGAAGATGGTTGGTCATTTTGAGTAATATTTGGAATAATTAGCTCTCCATAATTTTCATCATCACTATCTTCTCTTTGTGATTGTTTAAACATCGGAGGCTTTATTAAATTTGACATGTATGGATTCTTCAACTACCAAGCTTGTTTTGTTGTATACTCGATATGCTTTGCTTTTAGTCGAGTACTCCATGAAAATTCCTTCGTCGACTTTAGGATCAAGTTTGTCCAAATGATCTTTGGTGTTTAGAATGAAACACTTGCAATCAAATATCTTGAAATAGCTAATTTGGTGTTCTTCCTTTTCAAAGCTCATATAGAGTTGTGTCCAACTTAGGACGAAGATATACTCGATTTACCACATAGCAAATAGTGTTCACGGCTTCGGCCCAAAAATATTTTGAAAGTGAAAATTTATTGAGCATTGTCTGACCCATTTCTTGTAGAGTTGGATTTCCTTTCGGCTACACCATTTTGTTGAGGAGTTTTAGGAGCCGAAAAGTTGCGAGCATATCCTTTAGTTTCACATAGGATTATAAATTCTCCGTCAAATTCTCCACCACGATCACTTCTAATAGATTTGATAGTATATTCTTTTTCATTTTCTGTTAGTCTACATAACTTAGCAAACTTATAAGCTGTATCATTTTTATTAGTAAGGAAAATAGTCCAAGTCTATCTAGAAAAATCATCGACAATAATGAAAGATAATATTTTCCACTTAGGCTTGCTGTATCAATGTCCCCATACAAATCTAGATGAAGAAGTAGAGGTTTTGTTGTGGAAATTTCATCTTTGGGCTTAAAACTACTTTTAACTAATTTGTTCTTTTGACTAGTGTCACGTAAGCCAATATTTTCAAAATTTAATTTGGGTAGTCCTTTGACATATTGATTTTTGCAAATGTTTGTATCCAACATGTCTAGTCCCTATGCTATGAACTAGTTAAATAATTGCTAGCGACAAGACAAAAAATATTTTGACTAACCCAATCACTTGTACAAATTTTGTAAAGATTGCATTTTCTTCTAGCTTTACAAATAAGTTTATCATTTTTGAGAATAAGCATTTTTCTTTATTAAAAAGAACGTCATAATTTAAAAACAAAGTTGGCTTGTACTTATCAAATTGAACTTGAACCCATCTACTAGTAAATTATCATTAAAAGAGAAAGAATAATTACCAACGTCTCTAATGCCATGGATTTTGCCTATGCCATTTCCGAACATAACCATTCCTTTCTCTTGTAGCTTGATGTTGGTAAATAGATGTCCTTTCGGATCATATGACGTGAACATCCACTGTCCACCAACCATTTGGAGTCTTCTTTGATTGTGATTGCCCCAAGTACCTAAAATGATATTATTTTTAGGTACCCTAGAGTGTTGGGGTCATGAGTGTTAGCATTGAGACCTTTGGGTCTCCAAGCATAATTAGTACTATGCTCAATTCTACAAGTGCTAGATAAATGCCTATTTATGCCACAATAAAAACATGTGATAATTTTAGGAGTCTAGCACGTATAAAAGTCAGAGCTTGATTATTTTTCTTGAAATTGGTTGAATAGGTTTGTAAGCAAGACTTAATTTTGAATGCTCACTTCTTTGTGCGCCAAGAATTTTTGTAACTTTATCGGTGCTTAAGTTAAAACACATTTTAAACTCTCTAATTCTTTTGTGAGCAATTCTTTTCCGGAATCAAGACCTTTAACCTTATCAAGAGTAATAATATGTGCATGGTCAAGAGATTCATAAGAAGAAAATAAATTATCCTTTTCTGTTTTTAAGCTCTTAAAATCCTTTTTCAATTTTTTGTATTTAACAATCATATCTTTAAACTCATTTTGTAAATCATCATAATCTTCTTGTAGTTCATCAATTAAAGAAGAAGATGTGTTAGAGCGTACCTCGTCGGTTTTATCGTCAATGGCCATGAGACCTTGTTCGGTTTTCTCATTGTCGGATGTTGCAATAAGTTCATCCTACGTTTCAACATCCGCATTTAGTGCCTTCTTTTTAGGAAAGAACTTTTTTTCTTTTGTTCTTCCTTCGCCATTTTAGGACAATCGGCTATAAAGTGACTGGGCTTTTTGTATTAAAAGCATGAGTTGTCTCTTGGTTTTCTTACCTTATTTTTATTTACAAACTTGGAAAATTTTCTCACAAGAGCATTCGTTTACTCAGCTTCTTCACCGCTAGGATAATAAGCATTATTTGAACTTGAGTCAAAACCTTTAGGATTGGATTGCATACCCGGTAGAAAAGTGGATGGTTTGGAATTCTACCTTTCCTTGAGATAGAGTTCATAGATATCGACATTCCCAATAAGCTCATCAATTTTGAGAGTTTTAAGATTTTGAGCTTCTGTATAGCCGTGACTTTTTTGGATCAAGTGCTGGGAAAAACATTTAAAACTTTAGTCACATTGTCTTCTTTGGAGACAAGTTTTCCGAGTTCCAATAGAGGATTGACTATATTGTCAAACCTTTCCACCATCTTTGAAATCCCTTCACCTTCAAACATAGTGAAGCTTTCGAAATCCTTAACAAAAATGGTTTTTTGAGCTTGTTTTACCTTCTTGGTTCCTTCATAGATGGTTTCTAATTTTGTCCACACTTAGTGTGCGGTTCTTGTTCCTCTAATACTATTGTACTTGGTAGTGTTAAGTGAACAATGCAAAATATTTAAAGCCTTACCATTTAGGGAGAATAATTTCATGTCATCATCATCGAACTCCTTGAAGTATTTAGGTGCTAGAGTTCCGTCTTCTAATTTATTGGTTGGTTGGACGGCTTAAGCCACTCATTCAATAACCGTGTTCCAGATATCGAATCAGCAATCTTGTAAGAAGCACTCCATTCAATCTTTCCAAAAATCATAGTTGTTGGAATAAAATAGAAGTCGCTTGTTTGATGAAGCACCAGTTGGAAGATGGATCTCGCCCTTAGCAATGATCTTTTCTCTTTACTCGAAAAGAATAAAAGAGCTTTCCAAAGAGTTTAGCTTTGATACCACTTGTTAGTGCAAGGGCTACGAAAATCTAGAGTGGGGTTGAATAGATTTTGCCAAATTTTCAGACCTTTCATCTCTTTTTGAAATATGAAGGCACTATTAAGTGTGTAAAGAAAAATGAGAAGAATGAACACAAAGAATGAACCAAACTCTTCTTACTACAACAACCTTGAAGAGCCCCAAACTCTTCAACGCTTAGTTTATCAACCAAGTGTGTTCTTACCAAAAGAATACTCAACAAGTAATTCTTGTCTTGGATGATTTTGATCAATCTAGATTACACCTCAAATGAATGTATACAAATTTAAAAGTGCAAGTGTAATCAAGAAAGAAAGCCTAATAAGCAAGATGTGAAAGTGCAAGTATTTAGGTTATTATAACAAGAGTATGAAAATGAGAGCTTGAGAAGTTTGCTGAATTCTTCTTGTTGTTTTGTAGATTTATGCGTTGTACATCAAAATTCTTCAAGTATTTATAGAGAAGCTCCAAGATTGATCTCCAACATAAGCTCTCCCAAATTGAATTTTGTCTGCAAAAGAAGAATCAAAAGATCTACAAAAATGATTAAGAATTGATAAAGTAAATATTGCTGATAAGTGTTGCTGCAACAGATAGAATTTCTGTCAAATATCCTATAGCGACCGGTCACTATGCTATGATGACAGGTGGCTATGGATAGAGACCCGTTGCTATTCAAACAGATAAGAAAATACATTTTTCAAACATTTAGGCACCGATCACCCTAGTATAGCGACTGGTTGATACGGTCTTATAAAAGTCTCTGTTTTTTGAGCAATTTGAAAAACGCACAGGTATCGGTCGCCCTTGATAACGACCAGTCGCCCTCTTTACAAGGACTTATCTATTTTTTGAAAACTCCGAAAATGTACTCAAAAACCTGAAGTATTTTGACAATTATTAAAAGTATTGTTTTGGTTTAAAAATCAAATATGTGAAATCATCAAAATAAAAAATAAATTTGTGCTAACAAGCATTGGCAATGAGGCACTCTATCGACCTCACAAAAATGTCCAACCATGAACATTTCTCAGATTTAAAGGCTTATGAATTTGAGCTCAAAAGAAAAGAGCTAGATGAGACTGCTGCTCCCAAAACTACTGCACTGATAGCAGGTGAGTCAAAGATAATAGACTCAAATGAAATCATCAATAAAGAAGATATTGCTTTGATGGTCAAAGGTTAAAATATTTTTTAACAAAAACTATCAAAGGAATAAAAAAGAATCCTTAAGAAGACATTCAGCTCCCTCTAAAGGAAAAGAGAAAAGAACACCTAATAGAGGTAACAAGAAAGCTTAAAGCTTGTGCTGGAACTGAAGATAGCCAAGTCACTTTGCAGTTGGCTGCCCCTATTCATCAGTCAACAAGTATAGAAATGAAGAAGAGAAAAAAATCTTCAGAGAAAGAAAAAAGAGAGGAAAGAAAGCTATGGTGACTGAAACCGAAATAACCAAAGGAAAGGATGCAAAAGAGTCATATAGCAGTGAAGATGAATACTCATTTCACACTAAGGAAGATGCTCTTATATGTCCCATGACAAAGGAACATGAAGATGAGGTAATTCCGAACTCATTTGATTCTAATTGTGATAACAATGATCATGACACACACATCTTCACCCATAGATCTTTATGATTTATTAGACAAAATGATGAAAGATTTGAACACATTAAATCCTGTCACACACTTTTAAATGAGGAAAACAACTAAATCAAATGAAAAAACTCACAGCTGACGGAAAAGCTGAATGATCTAAATCACATAGAAGATGAGAATAAAAAGTTGAAAGCTGAGATTGAAAAGGTCAAAGCAGAGTGTTCTGCTAAATAGAAAAGAGAACAGGAACTCAAGAGTGTTATTGCATCACTCAGCAAATCATCTAAAAGATTGAATGAAATGATGATGATGCCAAAAGAGATAGGAGACCAAGTTGGATTAGGCTTCAACTCATTTATGAGCCCACAAACTCCTAGAGTGATCTTAGAAAAAGGCTCCTCAAGTAATGGTATTAGCAATAAATCTAAGACACCATATATTGCACCTACACATCACCATCAAACACACACACACATGCTAACCTTGGTTATAAAGGAAAAAGAAAAAAGTCAGTTGAGTTCTCTGATAAAATTTCTGAAACTAAATTAGAAGAGTCTATCAACATACTCCAAATAGAAAGTATTCTGTTAAATCTAAACAAAACTACCAAAGCCCCAGAACATTCAAACAAAGAAAGCAAATGATCGGAATGGTAGAAAGTACCCCACACAAGCTGATTGGAATCAACCCATGAAATATCAGCAAACTCCTAAGGGAAACAAACCAAAATGGCAAAAGCCTAAAGGTCAGTTCAGGTTATTCCTAGGCATGCATATCTGCACACTCATGCATCTAGACACTATGCACAAGAGCACAACATTTCCAACACTATCACAATAATGCAAATGCTCACATACACACACAAACATACAAACAACGAGACAATTGTATGTAGCTAAAGCACCTAAGCAATTTGCTAAGATTCATTATGATTATGGAACTGAAAGGTGGAAACCTCTTAGAGTCCGATCATTTAGCTATAGGTTGGTTAGATCACCATATAATGATAGACCTTCAGGACCCACGGGTACCTAAAGTTTGACTTCTTTGATGCAGGTTCAGAGAACAATTAAGCGCCAAGGAACCTGGTATATGATAGTGGATGTTCTAGGCATATCAATGGAGATAAAAGCACTTCAAAGAGGAAAAATGAGCTAAAGTTACATTTGAAGGAAATGAAGCTTGAGGGGAAATCAAAGGCATAGGATCAATAAAAAAAATGGCATGGAAATTAATGATGTTGCTCATGTTGAAGGCTTAAACTTCAATCTGTTGAGTATCAACTAACTCTGTGATAAAGGTTATAATGTTAGTTTCAATATGGTAGTATGTCAAATTAAGGATGTAGAAGTCAATGAAATTGTCTATCTGGGATCAGAATGAAGAATATGTATGTGGTATATTGGTCAACCACCACTCCAAGCACATGTCTGTTAGCCAAGAGCACAGATGAAACAATTTAGTTGTGGCATAAGAAGCTGAGATATCTAAATTTCAAGACAATATATAAGCTTTCAAGAGGTCATCTGGTCGATGGATTACCATATTCTGTGTACAAGGAAGAAAATATTTGTGATGCTTGTCAAGAAAAAATGCAAATCATATCATCATTCAAAGAAAAGTCAGCTTTATTGCATATGGACTTGTTAGGAAATTTATTGAGTAGATTTTGATGATACCATGTAAAACTTAAACTAGGAAGTTGGCACCCCATTATCCTTGTAATTTGTTTTGTAATAGATAGGGCTGAGAAAGCTGAGTCAAGTCAGCTATGCCAAGGAATACAATAAGTCAACTGCGGACATGATTGGAGACTCTGCTGTGTGTCAGCTGAGTATGGTCAAGAAGGAAGTCAAGGACTCGACTGAAGGAGTGTCAGCTGAGGAACATCTGTGAGAAGTATTAGTCAAGTCAACTCAAGAAGGCAAGTCTCAAACTTGAAATGACAGTTGAGTTATCCGATGACTGGAGCTGACTCAAGTCACCTAGGGTAAAAACATTAGTCTAGTCAAGACAACTGACTTAGATCCGTTGATTAAAGTAAGAATATTACTCAACATAGTAATATGTCAAAGCTGTCAGGTCTAAAGTGTTAGTCCCAGAATTGTGCAAAAGGAATAAACCAATGGGAAACACTGCACCTTATGTCAGGCACCTGCTATGCTGCGAAGACATTTAATACAAGGAAATGTCAACATCAAGGACTACAACAAGACAAGCCAACGAACAAAAGTGACATTTGAAATTAGCATATCTCTTCAATGGGCTAAATTTCAAATGTGCACTAGAAAAGGCTGAGGAAGTTATTTAGAAGAGGTTACCTGAACCACGAACAAGCAAACATTTAACCTGCAATATTCTCATTAACATTCAAGCAATTCCTCAAGCCTGAAACTCGAAGGAAATTGATCCAACACAAGCTGTGAAGGAAAGACAACTTCAAACTTGTTGAAGAGGAAACTTTTGAAGAATCAAAAAGGGTCTACTTTCCAAGTCAGGATTGTAGGAAGGTTCAAGGTCGAACCAGTATCAAGTTTGTTGGAGGGCTTCGTGATCAAATCCAAGAACTTGAGAAGTGAGCTGAAGTAGCAAGGCAGCTGCCCTATGAAGAAGCTGAGTCGCAAGAGAAGCCAGCTGTGTGATTAAGGCTGTCTCCAGATTGTTCACCACTTTGTAAACTGATCTGTAAACTCAAGTGTTAAAACAAACTTAAAACAAATCTAAGGGTGTTAAGTCTTCCACTGTTAAAACCAAACCAACCAAGTGAAGTATAGGTTAAACAACCAAGTTATTCTATCAACATCTCTATCGAGTCTGTTGAGTGGCTAACTTAGCTGAATAACCAACTTAGCTATCCCTCAAGGACACATCTGTTTGAGTTAACTCTGTTGAATTAATTTAAAAGGACTAAATCGAAAATTTGGTAAGGTTTATTCAACCCCCCTTCTAAACCTTACTTCAAACCCCTTGGGACCTACAAGTGGTATCAGAGCGGTTGGTTCATTGAGCATTCGCACTGGTTACTGAACTAGATCTCTATCTTTTCAAAAAGGTTTTAAACACTTGTATTTTCAAAATCTTTCATTTTAAGCAAAGTTATTATCATGGAAGCAAATCTGACACGCATTCCTATGTTCACTATTGAAGAATTTGATGATTGGAAAATTCATATGTAGGCTCATCTATCTGCATTACATGATGAAATGTGGCTTGTGATAGAGGATGGGCCACTGCAAATACTAAAAGTGAACACGGCTGTAAGAAGAGCTCCTGCAGCTGAAAGAGAAGAAGCTGCTGTTGAAGCAAGACCAACCATGGTTGAAAAACCAAGGACTGAGTGGACTAATGAAGATAGGAAGAGATACAACTTGGACAATGTGGCCAAAGACATACTCTATAAGACATTAGACAAAACCATGTTCAATAAAGTCAAATCTTGCAAATCTGCAAAAGAAATCTGGAATAAACTGACTTTAATTTGTGAAGGATCAAAACAAATTAAAGAAAATAAACTGTTTCTTGTTGTTCAAAAGTTTGAAAATTTCAAAATGCTTGCAGGTGAAACCATGGATCAGCTGGATGCCAGATTCAATGAAATCACAAATGAGCTTTCAGCTCTTGGGAAGGAATGTACACAAAAGGAAATGTGTATGAAGATCTTAAGAAGCCTCCCGCTAAATAGGAAATGAAAACTATGGCCCTGAGACATTCAATGGACCTCTCAAGAACATCTAACCATGAGCTATTCTCAGACCTCAAAGCTTATGAGTTTGAGCTGAGAAGAAAGGAGCAAGAGGAGACAGTTGTACCCAAGACAACAACATTGATGGCTAATGATTGAAAGAGAGCTGAACCCAAGGAAGTCATAGACCAGGAGGAAATTGCCCTGATGGTCAAAAGATTCAACAAGTTCTTCAATAAGAGCTATAAAGGAAACAAGGGTGAGACCTCCAAGACGTTCAGCTCCTTCCAAGTCAAGGGAAGACATGCCACCCAAGAAAGCTGAACATAAAAGGGTATCAGAGAGCTGATAATCCAAGAACATAAAGAACTGATCAAAGAGCTAAGAACCTGTGTTGGAACTACAGACAACCAGGACATTTTGCAGTTGATTGTTCCTATCCACCAGTCAACAAATACAGGAATGAGGAAGATAGAAGAGTCTTCAAGAAAAGAACACAGGAAAAGAAGAAAGCCATGTTGGCTGCTGAGATAGTCAAGTCTAAAGAAATAGCAGACTCAGAGAGTAGTGAAGTTGACTACTCAAGTGACTCTGAGGAAGAGGCTATGATTTGCCTTATGGCTAAAGAACAAGATCAACCAGATCAAGAAAATGAGGTACACTCTAACTCATCTCACTCAGATTCAAGTGATAGTGATTGTGATACACACACTTCATCACCCACTGATCTTTATGATTCATTAGGCAAAATGATGAAAGATTTTGAACACATAAAATCCTCACACACAATTCTAAATGAGGAAAACAACCAACTTAAAAGCGAAAACTCACAGCTGACTAAACAACTGAGTACTATGAGTCACATAGCTGATGAGAACACTAAGCTGAATGATGAAAATGTCAAGATCAGAGCAGAGTTAGCTGCTATAGAAAAGAGAGAAAAAGATCTCAAAAATGTGATTGCCTCATTCACAAAGGCATCCAAATCATTGGATGATCTTATCATGAGTCAAAAAGAATGTGGAGATAAGACAGGCATATGATTCAATTCCTTTGTGCACAGTCAAACTCCAAGAGTGATTTTGGAAAAAGGATCTTCAAGTAATGAAGCATCTCAAAAATCCAAAACACCAAATGCTGTACCCACATTCACTCCAAAGCATAATCACAAACAAACCGGCCTTGGATACAAAGGGAAAGGAAAAATCCAAGTATCTTTGAGAGGAGAAATCTCAAAGTTTCTCAAACTCTAAACAAAAAATACTCTGTGAAAAGCAAACAGAGCTACCAAAAACCCCAGAAATTTCATCAGAAAAATACATATGATGGGAATGGTAGAAACTACCCAAACCAAGCTGATTGGTACAATGTGAAATATCAGCAAAGACCAATGGAATACAAGCCTAGATGGCAAAGACCTAAAACTCAGTAAAGGTCGTTCCAAAGGAAAAATAGCTATTATCAGCACACATACACACCCAAACACTATACTCAAAAATTTCACAACTATCCCAAGAAAGCAGTTGCTAAAACACAGACACAGACATACAGACAAAAGAGACAACTATATGAACCTAAAACCCCCAAGTAATTTGCTAATGTGCACTATGATTATGGCACTGATAGATGGCAACCTCTTAGAGTCAAGTCCTTTGGCTATAGATTGGTTGGATCATCTTATAACACTAACCCCTCAGGACCTAGGCAAGTATGGGTACCTAAAAACTGATTTTCTTGATTTCAGGTTCAAAGAACAGCTGAGTGCCAAGGAACCTGGTACATAGATAGTGGCTGTTCCAGACATATGACATGAAACAAGAAAAACCTGTCAAGATTCAAGGAGATTAGAGGTGCAAAAGTCATATTTGGAGGAAATGAAGCTCCAGGAGAAATCAAAGGCACATGATCCATCAAGAAGAATGGATTGGAAATCACAGATGTTGCTTATGTTGAAGGCCTCAACTTCAACTTGTTAAGCATCATCCAACTCTGTGATAAAGGCTACAATGTTGGATTCAACATGGGAGTGTGCCAGATCAAAGATGCTGAATCAAATAAAATAGTGCTGCAAGGATCAAGACAGAAGAATATGTATGTGGTAGATTGTCTACTGCTACACCAAGCACTTGTCTGCTAGCAAAAAGAGCACAAAATTGAATCAAGTTGGCTGTGGCACAAGAAGCTGAGTCATCTGAATTTCAAGACAATCAACAAGCTTGCAAGAAGTCATCTTGTAGAAGGATTGCCAGACTCAGTATACAAGAAAGAAAGTGTATGTGATGCATGCCATATGGGAAAGCAAATAAAATCTTCAACAAGGATATTACATCTGTTGCATATGGATTTATTTGGTCCAGTTGAGCCAGCCAACATAAGTGGAAAGAAATACACCTTGGTAGTGGTAGATGACTACTCAAGATATACATGGACAATCTTCATGTGTAAAAAGAAGGAAACTTTGCAGAAGTTACCTCTGCTGATGAAAAGAGTTCAAAATGAAAAGAGCCAAACCATTATAAAGATAAGATCTGATAGAGGAACTGAGTTTGTCAATGGGATAATAACTCAGTATTGTGTTGAGAATGGGATTGCTCATGAGTTATCAGCTGCAAGAACTCCACAGCAGAATGGAGTGGCTGAAAGAAGGAATAGAACTCTCAAGGAAGCTGCAAGGACCATGTTAGCTGAAGCTGGATTGCCTAAGAGAGTTTGGGTTGAAGCCATTAACACAACATGCTATACTCAAAATAGATGCATGATCAACAGAAACCGACCAAGACTCCCTATGAGATTTGGACAGGGAGAAAGCCAAATGTTGGATATTTCAGGATATTCGGATGTAAATGTTTCATCCATAACAACGACAAATATAATTTAAAGGCTTTTGATGCTAAAGCTGATGAAGGTATCTTTTTGGGATACTCAGCTGAGAGTAAAGCCTATAGAGTGATAAACAAGAAAACTATGGTTATAGAAGAATCTATCCATGTGGTTTTTGATGAACCTAATGTAAATGGAGATGACATTGAAGAGTTAGCTGATAAGCTGAATCAGCCAACTATACAAAAGAGTCCATATGTTGAAGCTGAAGTAAGAGTAATCAACCCAGATAAAGATGAGACAATTGAATCTCAAAGATAGCTGGAAAGTCTACAGCTGAATGATTATGAAAGAGCTGTTCAAGACAACCTAGCTGTGAGACAACTGAATCCAAAAGACTTACTTCAACCTGATGTGAGATGGCTGAGAGACCATCCACCAGAGTTAGGTATTGGAAACGTTAGAGATGGCATAAGAACCAGATCCAGAGCACAACATGAAGCTATGTTCACTTGTTTTATTTCCCAGATAGAGCCTAAAGATATGTCCCAAGCATTGGATGACACACATTGAATTCAAGCCATGCAAGAAGAGCTGAATAAGTTTGAAAGAAACAAAGTATGGGAATTGGTGCAGAGGCCAACCCATCAAAATGTTATTGGCACAAAATGGGTTTTCAAAAATAAGATGAATGAGGAAGGATCTGTTGTAAGAAACAAAGCAAGATTGATAGCCAAAGGGTATTGCCAAGAAGAGGGTATAGATTTTGATGAAACCTTTTCTCCTGTTGCAAGATTGGAAGCAATAAAGATGTTTCTTGCTTATGCTGCACATAAGAACTTCACTGTGTATCAAATGGATGTGAAGAGTGCATTTCTAAATGGACTATTAGAGGAAGAAGTCTATGTTGAACAACCTCCAGGTTTTGAGCAGAAAACTATTGGAGATAAGGTATATAACCTCAAGAGAGCATTATATGGATTGAAACAAGCACCAAGAGCATGGTATGATACATTGTCTCAATTTCTGACTGACAATGGATTCACCAAAGGCAAAGTTGATAGAACACTCTTCAGAATTCAAGATGGAGAGAGTATACTGCTTGTTCAAATATATGTGGATGACATCATTTTTGGTTCCACAAGTAAATAGTTGTGTGACAAGTTCTCAAACCTCATGCAAGGTAAATTTGAGATGAGCAAGATGGGAGAGCTGACTTTCTTCCTAGGACTTCAAGTCAAGCAATTGAAGGATGGAACCTTCATAAGTCAAACAAAATATACCAGAGATTTGATGAAGAAATTTGGTATGGAAGAGAAGTCTTCTGTGAAAATTCCAATGAACACATTAGTCAAGATGGACATGGATGCAGATGACAAAGATGTTGATCAAACCAGATATAGGGCTCTCATTGGATCATTGCTCTATCTAACAGCAAGCAGGCCAGACATCACCTTTGCAGTAGGTGTATGTGCAAGATTTCAATCTGCACCAAAAAAGGGCCACATGACTGCAGCTAAGAGAATCTTAAGATATTTGATAGGATGCCAGGAAGTTGGCATATGGTATCCAAAGGAAGGTGGACTCAAGCTAATTGGTTACTCAAACTCAGACTACGCTGGATGTAGAGTTGAAAGAAAGAATACTTCAGGTACATGTCAAATGCTTGGAAATAGATTGATTTCTTGGTTTAGTAAGAAACAAAATTCAATTGCCACATCCACAACAAATAGCTGAAGGCAGTTGTTGTGCCCAAGTCTTATGGATGAGACAACAACTAAGTGATTATGATATTGATGAAAATGAGATTCCAAATATGTGTGATAACACTAGTGCTATTGCAATCACTCAGAATCCTGTGTTGCATTCAAGAACAAAGCACATTGACGTCAGATATCATTTCATAAGAGATTATGTTGAAAAGAAAGACATCACCTTGGAATACATCTCAACTGATAAACGGTTTGCTGATATATTCACTAAGCCTCAATGTGAATCAAGATTTGAAGAGCTCAAGAATGAGTTAGGGTTAATTGAGCTGCGTTGAATCTCAAAAGACTCAATCAGCAGAGAAAGAAGATGAGAAAATCAAAACAGAGCAAGTTTCACACTTCAGCCAAGTGAAACAGCCTTATCGGGAAGTCAGCTGTATCGAGTTAGCTAACTTCTGAGTCACTTCACAAGAAAAGAGAAGCAGAGTTAAGTCACGTTTGATATAAGCTGAATCATTTATGAGCTAAGTGACAAGAACGCAGTCGTTTTAATTGAGTGGGAATGTTTTTAAGGATGACATCAGCGTAATAATGACGTTCACAGTAAAAGCTGCACAGTAAGCCATATGATTGGATATAAATGCTGATGCATTTAATGCGGAGAATTAAATGTGGGTTTTGACGTTTTAATCTTAGCCATTGATTTTGATCAAAAATTTCAAAATCCGAAATATGTCCTTTCACGTCCCTTATATACGGAATTTTGCATTTCTCTCACCTTACGCGAACTGTCATCTTCAAGCAAAGAAGCATCTTACTCTCTATAACCCTAAGTTCTCTCAAAGCAAGTTTCTCATTTTTTGTTCGGTAAAAATCTCTGAAAATAGCCCCAAAGCATGATTTTGTGAAGCTTTCAAAGCAAATCCACACCGGTTCTTCAGTGGATTCGATGGGATGATCAAACAGGGTGTTGATGAAACCCTGGTTCTAAAGATAGCTGAAATGTTGGAGAAGTCCGGCTTAAAGGCTTTTTTGACGATTGAATACTCTCATACCTACCTTAAAGAGGTAGCGATGTTCTATGTGAATGCAGAAGTGCAGGATGATGAAATCAAATCTTCCGTCCACAACAAGGTCATCAAAATCAGTGCAAAAGACCCTGCTGAGCACTGTTTGTTGCCACCGGAGGGCTTGAAGGACATCTCGGAGGCAGATGTCGACTTAGCTGCGGCTTGGAAAGAAGTGGCCAAGCCAGAGTGTGCTGCGAAAGTGGTTTTCACCGCCAAGAAGGATTCGGTGAATGACGTCCATCACAAGCTGATGGACGTCATCTCGAAATGTGTCGACATAAAGTTTGGAAGCTTCAATCAGCTATCCAAGACTAAGCTAATCGTATTGGCTGCGATCATGCAAGGAAAGAAGGTTAACTGGGCTGAGTTTGTTTACAGCAGACTCTGCCAGAATGTGATGAATAGGACTTTCAAGAAGGATGAGTCCTTTGGATGCTCATTGGGCTATGGCCTTGTGATTGGCCATCTCATGGAGGTAAAACGCATTGCTCTTCGCCATGGCAAGCCTTTCCACGTAAACAAGAAGATGTTTAGGGCAAACCTCTCCGGTGCCTAGAAGAGAGCTCATGCCAAGAAAACCGATACTAGTGAGGGGAAATTAGCTGACCCTGAAGACTCAGCTGAGACCCCTCCCCCCGCAGCCAAGCCAAAGAAAGCACCTGCTCCCGCAGCACAGTCCAAAGCACCTGCCCCTGCAGCTGAGTCACCTGCCCCAACAGCCGAATCTCCTGCCCCTGCAGCAGAGACTGAGAAGAAATCCCAACTCCTTTCTACAGTCGTAAAGAGGAAGAGGACTACCAAGTCGAGAAAGGCAGCTCCCTCTAAGAAGAGTGCCCAAGTCCCCATCTCTGATGATCTGCTGAAATTGAACCAGAAGTTCCACTGGTTCATCCACGGAAAAGAAGGTTGTTCACACAATCTGAAATTGAAAAGACAGCTGAATCTGCTACTCAACTGGAGAATGAAGCGAGACTACTGGTGATCACAAAGCACAGTCTCCGGAAGTTATTGATGCATCTGCGAAGTCTACTGATGATGATCAGCAGAAATCTATTGAAGACCCAGATGTGAGGAAGACAACTGAGGAAAGTGAAGCAGCCGAGACAACTGTCCCTAATATTGAAAAAGTTGTCGCTCCTCCTATAACTGATGCTGCTGCATCTGAGGAAGAGCAAGGTCTCTTACCTCCCATTCCGGAAACTGGAGAGAAGGTGAATATGATGATGATGATGTAATCATGTATTCTCCAGTCTATCCAGATATTCAACGACGCTTGAGGGAATGGAGAGCGTGAAAGCTAAATCACTCAAGGGTACAGTTCACTCGCCCTGAGTTTATTGAAGAGGAAGAAGAGCTTCTCCGATTCCTCTGCGTAAATGATGTTCGATCTGCCCTAGATGAAGACAACTGCATGGATATCCTCCGCATCTTGAAAGAGGAAGAAAAAGAGAGAGCTATCGAGCAAGCCCGAGCCTTGGAGAAATCCAAGATGTGCCAATTTACAGGCTCTCACGAGCATACTCACACACATCTTGATATGCTCTTAGATAGTGATGAGGACATGTATCCTACTACTGCAACTGAGAAGTTGGAGATGTAGCAAGCCTTGAAGGAATCCAAAGCCATGCACGAGCAACGTTTGTTGGAAGGTCCAGAAGAGTCATCCCAAACTCTTCTTGGAGGTTCTTTGTGGGAGATCCTCTATCGAAAGGAGGTGGCATAGCGAGTAAACATCGACGGACATTATTGCAGCCACAACCCTCGTGCAATCAGAGAATGGATCCAAGGGAAATGGCGATGAAGCTAGGAAGTTGGGCACCCAAGCTAAGCCAACCACTAAAGAATGTGTTCTCACACCTTGAGTCCTTGGGGGTGTTGAAGGACCAAGGGAGGTTGAGCACTCAACGGAAAAAGCCGCATCTTCACTAAACAAGCAGAGTGACCCTTCACTGATCCCAAGAGAATTTAGATACATCATTTTTGGGATCGATGGGGAACTGATCTCCACCAAATCCTACGGGTTGGAGGTTGTTCTCATAACTCGGGAGACTCATCTATCAAGAAAGGAGGCAAAGTTGAGAAAAAAAGTAAACATCATCCGAGATGACATTGAACGATGCTTAGAAACATTATCGATCTGTCTGAAGTCCCCCGAGGCTGTCAAAACATCACAAATGCCCCAACCGGAATTGAGTCATCTACGAAGGCCAATGACATCATAGTTATCACAAAATCGAGGCAAATGATGGTGAAGCTCCGGAGTTAACACTCGGGGCTCTCAACATGTTCCAATCGAAGGGGTCCCCAAGACAGTAGAAGAAGAGTCAATTGTCGAAGGGAATATTGAAGGCCTTATCATTCCCACCGACACAATAGTTGAGTCTCAATTTCGGGGTGTTGAAGGACCAAGGGAGGTTGAGACTTCCTTGGGTAAAGGTCAAGATGCACAAAACATTCCTTCACAACTGACTTGAGAGGGATCGTGGTGCGAATTAGGGAATAGACTCAATAGCAGTAATGCAATGAGAATCGAGCAAGTACGATACTTCAAAGCCCTGTATGGAAGAATGATTGTGCGAGTGCTGATAACTCCCTGATCAGGCAAGGGTTGAAGGAGTATATTTAACGGATAAACCAGTCTCACAAGACATATATGGAGCTGTTGCAATAATTCCACAAGAACAAAATTCTAAGACTCGAGAATGCCATGAATGACAAATTCAGCCTTCTCATGGCTGAAATAAAGCTAGTCTCAGCCGAGTTTAGGGCAACTCGCTCAGACTTTCGGGCCACATATGATACAGCAGACTTCAAGCACAACTCCACGATCAACAAACTAGATTTTATTCTTGGAGGTATGTTCCCTGGGGTTCCTCTCTCCTCCGATGATGCCAAAAAGGGGGAAGAGGAGCTCCGCAAGAGCTTAAAAGAAGAAAAGTTGAAGAAAGATGCAGTTGAGAAGAAAAGTATAGTCGAGGGGGAAGGAAGTTCAATGAAATTGATGTACGCTGAAACCCCTCAGCAAGGTCATGTTACTCCCTGTGACCCTACCAATTGAGAACGCTGATGTGTCAATGGAAGATAAAAGGAAGATCAGTGAAGCAGGGTTTGAGAAGTTAGCTGAAAAGCAGGATGTTCCCTTTCAAGAAATCATGAAACAATTTAGTGGCCTACCAGTGGGGAAAGATCAGGATGTGATACCTGATGATAGATCTGAGCTTAGATCAATTGAAGAGTTTAAAACGCTTGAGTCAGAAGGCTACTTCCAAGGAACGACTCTATCTCGATCCTGGGATTTGTACCGGGAGAAAGGTTTAGCCCTGTAATGAAGTCGGGCAAATAGTCTTCAAAGAAGATCACTCACCGAAAGCGAAGACTCAATACAAGACACACCCAGAGGTGGAAGAGCTGAGTCAGGTAGAGGAAGAAGTGGTGGTGGAAGAGGTTCTCAATCTCGACGAAAACCCAATGATGTAGCATATGTGGATCCTGAGAAGAAAGGCTTGATCTACTGGGCTGGATATGATCACCTTGCCAACCTAGAGGTTGAAAGGAAGAACACAGAGGCTTTAAAGAGGCAAGAAGAAGAAAACCAAAGGCAATCAAAAGAATGGCTCGAGAGGAAGCAAAGGGATGACCTTGTTGCCAAACGGGCCTACGAAAAGAAAAAGAGAGAAGAAGAGAAAAGAAAGAGGAAGAGAGCTGAGGCTAACAGAAGAAGAGCTGAAAAAGAAAGAGGAAGAGAGCTGAGGCTAACAGAAGAAGAGCAGAAAAAGAAAGAGGAAGGAAGCAGCAAAGGCTCTGAAGTGTTGCTGCAAACCCCTTCATGTATTTTTTGTTGTAAATACATCTACGTAAGTCTTCTGTAATAAGCTTAGAGAATTTCCCTATAAATTTCACTCTTTATGTATCTTAGCTCAGATATACTATGTTTTGACATGTATACTTTTATATTGCTCTGATACCAAATGTAAACAGCTGTGTAAAGGACAAGAATGCTATGATCAATAAAAGATCTATTTTAAGCATACATTCTTTGTTACTGCATTGTCTGTATGTATCTTTGCAGTTTACTTTCTTTGTATGATTTTAAGTTTTGGCATCATCAAAAAGGGGGAAATTGTTATTGAGTAGATTTTGATGATACCATGTAAAACTTAAACTAGGAAGTTGGCACCCCATTTTCCTTGTAATTTGTTTTGTAATAGATAGGTCTGAGAAAGCTGAGTCAAGTCAGCTATGCCAAGGAATACAAGAAGTCAACTGCGGACATGATTGAAGACTATGCTGTGTGTCAGCTGAGTATGGCCAAGAAGGAAGTCAAGGACTCGAATGAAGGAGTGCCAGCTGAGGAACAGTTGTGAGAAGTGTTAGTCAAGTCAACTCAACAAGCCAAGTCTCAAAGTTGAAGTGACAGTTGAGTTATCAGATGACTGGAGCTGACTCAAGTCACCTAGGGTAAAGATATCAGTCTAGTCAAGACAACTGACTTAGATCCATTGATTAAAGTCAAGGATATTACTCAACATAGTAATATGCCAAAGCTGTCATGTCTCAAGTGTTAGTCCCAGAATTGTGCAAAAGGAATAAACCAATGGGAAACAATGCACCTTGTGTCAGGCACTTGCTATGCTGCGAAGACATTAAATACAAGGAAATGTCAACATCAAGGACTGCAACAAGACAAGCCAACGAATAAAAGTGACATTTGAATTTAGCCTATCTCTTCAACGGACAAAATTTCTAATGTGCACTATAAAAGGCTGAAGAAGTTATTGAGAAGAGGTTACCTGTACCACGAACAAGCAATCATTTAACCTGCAATATTCTCATTAACATTCAAGCAATTCTTCAAGCCTGAAACTCGAAGGAAATCGATCCAACGCAAGCTGTGAAGGAAAGACAACTTCAAATCTGTTGAAGAGGAAACTTTTGAAGAATCATAAGAGGTCTACTTTCCAAGTCAGGATTGTAGGAAGGTTCAAGGTCGAACCAGTATCAAGTTTGTTGGAGGGCTTCGTGATCAAATCCAAGAACATGAGAAGTGAGTTGAAGTAGTAATGCAGCTGCCCTGTGAAGAAGTTGAGTCGCAAGATAAGCCAGCTGTGTGGTCAAGGCTGTCTCCAGACTGTTCACCACTTTGTAAACTGATTTGTTACTTAGTGGATTCCTCCAGGAGTTGGAGAAGAGATGATTATAAGAATTACCCCATCTTCGAACCTCTATAAAATATTTGTCTCATTTACTTTCAGCAGATTTACTTTCTTGCATATTTACATTATATCTGCTGTTAGAATCATATTTGCTATCCAACTGATTAATATCCATGTTCTAAAAATCAAGTGTTAAAACAAACTTAAAACAAACTTAAGGGTGTTAAGTCTTCCGCTGTTAAAACCAAACCAACCAAGTTAAGTATAGGTTAAACAACCAAGTTATTCTATTAACAAATTATCGAAATCATTGAGTATCCAACTTAGCTGAATAACCAACTTAGCTGTCCCTCAAGGACACAGCTGTTTGAGTCAACTCTGTTGAATTAATTTAAAAGGACTAAATCGAAAATTTGGTAAGGTTTATTCAACCCCCCCTTCTAAACCTTACTTCACACCCCTTGGGACCTACATGACTTGTTTGGGCCAGTTGAGCCAACAAGTATAAGTGGAAAGAAATATACCTTAGTGGTTGTGGATAATTATTCTAGATACACATGGACCATCTTTATATGTAAAGAAGAAGGAAACCATGCAAATGTTACCTCAATTGATGAAAATAGTTCAAAATAAAAAGAGTCAATCCAATTATCAAGAGAAGATAAATAGAAGAATTGAGTTGGTCAGTTAGATTATAGCTCAGTATTATGTAGAGAATGAAATTGTTCATGAATGATCGGCTGCAAGTACTCCGTAGCAGAATGGAGTAGCTGAAAGAAGGAACAAAACCCTCAAGAAAGCTGCAAGAACCATGTAAGCTGAAGCTGACTGCCAAAGAGATTTTTGGGTGAAGCCATCAAAATAACTTGTTATACTCAGAACGGATGCAAGATAAACAGACAATTATCCAAAAACCTCTATGAAATTTGGATTGGAAGAAAGACAAACGTTGGATACTTCCACATATTTTGAAGATAGTGATTTATTCACAACAATGGCAAGGATAATCTGAAAGCTTATGATGCTAAAGTAGATGACGCAATATTTCTTGGTTACTTATCTAAAAGTAAAGCTTATAGAGTGCTAAATAAAAAGACTATGTTCACAAAAGAGTCAATACATGTGGTATTTGATGAACCCAATGTCAGTGCAAAAGATATTTATGAGTTAGCTGAAAGATGAACCAATCAATTATTCAGAAGAGTTGTTATACTAAGGCAGCTCCCAGAAGACTGGACCTAGATGAGGATGAGTTAGCTAAATCATAGCGAGACCTGGAAAAATTATAGATGAATACTGATGATCAAGAAGAAGTTGTTCAAGACAACTTAGCTGGTAACCAAATAATTCCACCAGACTTACTCCAACCTAATGTGGGAGGGCTGCGAGACCATCCACCTGAATTAATCATTGGAAATGTTAGAGAAAGAGCGAGAACAAGACCAAGAACTCAACATAAAACCATATTTACTTGCTTCATAACTCAAATTAAACCAAAAGATGTGTCAGAAGCCTTAGATGATACACTGAATTCTAGCCATGCAAGAAGAACTAAATTAGTTTGAAAGGAACAAAGTATGTGAATTGCTTTAAAGACCTGCTCTCCAACATGTTATTAGAACAAAATAGGTATTCAAAAATAAGATGAATGAAGAAAGAACTATGGCTAGAAATAAAGCAAGATTGGTAGCCAAACGATATTTCCGAGAAGATGATATAGATTTTGATGAAACCTTTGCTCCGGTTGAAAGACTTGAAGCAACAAGGATGTTTTTAGCTTATGCTGCTCACAAGAACTTCACATTCTATCAAATAGATGTGAAGAGTGCATTTCTGAATGGTTTATTGGAGAAAGAAGTCTATGTTAAGCAATCTCCACGATTTGAGCAGAAGACTATAAGAGATAAATTGTATAAGCTGAAAAAGGCACTTTATGGACTGAAGCAGGATCCCAGAGCTTGGTATGATACGTTATCTCAATTCCTTATAGATAATGGATTCACAAAAGGAAAGGTTGAGAGAACTTTAATTAGAATCCAAGATGGAGAAAGTATTATGCTTTTTCAAATCTATGTGGATGCATCATATTTGGATCCACAAACAAAGAGTTATGTGACAGGTTCTCAAATCTCATCAAAGAAAATTTAAGATGAGCATGATGGGAGAACTTACTTTCTTCCTAGGACTTCAAGTGAAGCAATTGAAGTATGGAACCTTCATAAGCCAAACAAATTACAAAAGAGATCTTGTAGGTCCCAAAGGGTGTTTGTGTTAAGTCAGAAAGAGGGGGGGGGGGAGGTTAGTTGAATAGACCTAACAAATTTTCAATTTTTATCCTTTAAATCAGAGTTTAAAATCACAAGTAAGATTAGTCCTTGAGGGACAACTTAGTTCAACCTCAACAGTAGAGTTAGCCACTCAATAGACTCGAGGGATCTATTGATAGAATAACTCGGTTGAGTGAAGTGACCTTTTTATAAATATAGCTAACTTGGTTTTCAGTGGAAGTCTTATACCCTTAGTTTGAAATATGTTTTTCAACACTTGTTTTAGTTTAAGTTATTATAGTTTGACTTACCAAATTTATCAATTAGCATATATAATATGCAAGAAATAAATGTCTGAAAGCAAATGACACAGACCAATTTATAGTGGTTCGAGGATGGGGTAATTCCTCTACTCCACTCTTGTCCAACTCCTGGAGGTAATCCACTAATGCAACAATGAGTTACAAAATGGATAACAGTCCGAGCAAGCCTTGATCACACACCTGGCTTCACTCCTATGACTCAACTCTTGACAAGATGGCTGTCCTGTTACTTCAGCTCCTTAAGGGATTTGATCACGAAGTCCTCCAACATATCCAAAGCCTAGTTCAACTAGAACCTCACTGCAATCCTTCAACTTTGGATGTGCAGATCCCTTTGTTTTTCAACAAGCTTCATCTTCAACAGCTCTGAAGCTTTTCTTTCCTTCACTGAATATGTTGGATCGATATAATTCGAGATTAAGGCCTGAGGATGTAATGTATTGCTTGAGTGTATTTTGCACTTTGCTCATATTGCTTAAATGCTCTTGTGTGTCGTAAATGTTCTCTCTCATAAGTTCCTCAGCCTTTTATAGTGACAGTTTGAAAATGTATCCGTCGAAGAGAGAGATACATTTTCAAACTTCATTTTATGGTCGTTGGCTTGTCTTGTTATGCAGCGATTGATGTTGATGCAACCTTGGTTTAATGCTCTGCAGGTTTGCCTAAACCTCTGCAGGTGTGCAGGAACATCCCATTGGTTCCCAGTCTTTTGCACTCTTTCAACAAAACAACTTTAAAGTTGTAGTCTGTCTTCTTTTCTCTTTGAGGAAAGATTTGACTTTACTTATCAATGGACATCTTCAGCTTCTTGAGTCCTTTTTGCTACTGAACCCCCTTGATAGTCTTCTCCACTTATATGGGAGTGACTTAGTTGTCCGTCCACTGACTGAGACAATTTTTTGGTACTTGACTGATCCTTCACTTCAATAGTTCGCTGCAAGCTGATTCATCATTTCGATCTTCAGTCAACTTCTGCAATCTTCAACTTGGCTGCTTCGACTCAGCTTATATATCCTATCTATTACATAGTTGAATTTACAATAGAACTGGGGTGCCAACTTCCTAATCTAAGTTTTACATAGAATGATCAAAATCTATATAATAAATTTCCCAACAATTTTCCCTTTTTCGATGATGCCAAAACTTAAATAAAATAACAATGTAAATAGTGCTTAATAAGAGAATTGTTGTGTAAATGTGTCATTTTGTTGATCACATCATTCTGCACTTTGCAAAGTATTACAAAGTACAAAGAAAATTTACAAACTACTTACAATTTATTTTTGTGTATTTACAGTCGTGTATAAATACAACAAAAATATGTCTGCAGCAACCTTTAGCACCTCTGCTGCTTCCTTCGCCTTTCCTCATCTTCTTCTTCTCTCCTCCTATCTTCAACTCCTTTCTCTTCTTCTTTTCATAGCTCCTTTTCTGAGCCTGATCTCTCATCCTCATCTCTTCTTATTCTCTGACTTTCCTGGCGTTTTCTTCTTCTCGTCTCTTTGCAGCCTCTTCATTACGCCTGACAACTTCTCCGTTTTCCAATGTTCTAAGTCCCAACCAGTATAAGGAATCCTTTTTGGGAGGATTAATATACTTTGTGTCCTTTGGTCCTGTAGGTGGTGTACCTCTGACTCTTCCATCAGACCTACCTCTTCCTCTTCCAGAGTCAGCTCCTCTGGGAGTGTACTGAATGGGTTGAGCCCTCGAAGTCTGCTGATTGCTCGACTGAGTCTGATACTTGGCTAATTGAACAACTTCTAAGCCCTCCTCCCAGTATAATTCACACGCACTTTCAAGATTCATCCCTTTGAAATAACCTTCTGACTTGAGAGTTTCGAACTCCTCAAGTGACATTGGCTCGGTGCCTTCTTGGGGAACGGATCCTTTAGTTGATTCTGGGAGCTTCCCTGCTGGCGGACCTTGGATCTTGGTCTTCAAATCTTCAATTCGACCATGTTTTCGGCGATCAACTAGCTTGCAATTCAACTTCTATTGCAGCTCGTGATTTTTGAAGGGCTAACTCAACTTTTTCATCAGCTGACAACTCATTGGGCAGTTGAGAGTGGAGAGAGCTGGTAGATGAGCCAATTTGAGATTTATCCAACACAATTTTCAAGTGGTTGGGGGTCTTCTTTTAGGATTCTTCCCTTTTACTTCCACTTATTCCTTCAGGCTATCTTCCTCCTTTTTGGCATCATCAACACCAACTTTAGGAATTTGAGGAGTTTACTTTAGAAGACTGTCAAGTTTATCATGAGTGACTGAGTGTGATGCTCTCTGTTCGGATCGTAGAATCTTCATCTCTGCCTTCATTTCTATCATTTCAGCTCGCATAGTGCTCTCCATATTCTAAAGATCCAGTTTGGATTGTTGTCTTAGTAGCTCCAGGTCATTCATGTGCATCCTCTCCAACCTATTGATGTTGTCTCGTTGTCTCTGCTAGAATTGAGCTTCCTCACCACACCAAATCACCAATTTTGCGAAAATTGATTTGAAGTAGTTAACTTGCCCTCTTCGAAGTGCTTTTGTCTGCTTTGTCCATTCTCGAATTCTCAAGACTTCTCCTCAGATGTCTCCTGAAATCATGGCATCGTGGTTGTCAATCCTTTGGTTGAGTGCAGCGAAGGTTTTCTTCATTGCCTCCATCTCAGCACACATGGCCTTGAAAGCTATTCTGAAATCAGCTGCCTCAGGTGACTCATCCTCCGGTAGAACAAAGTCAAAGTTAAATCTAAAGGGAACCACCCTCAAGTCGTCTGGAGCTTGGAATTCATCAAGACTTATATCAACCTCATAATTAACACGTTCTTCAGCAGATAAGTCTTCATGCGGAACTTCATCAATGTAGGGGAAAACATCGTCATACAGGCTAATAGATACTGAGAAGGGTCCCACTCCTCCTTTGGAAGCCCTTCCCTCAGTTCTCTGCCTTCCAGCTCTAGGTGCGCTGTGTGAGCTTCTTTGGTAGATGCAGCTGTGGGAACCTGCTGAGTTGACTGGGCCTCAGCTGTCTCAACAGCTTCGTTGGCTCCAATGTTTACTTCCTTTTGAGTAGTCATGGCCTCAGTCGCCTTAGCAACATCACGGGCTGGTGATGGCACCAATAGGGGTAGGTCATCAACCAAAACGAATTTTTAAGAGACAACTTTGTCACGGGCCTTTTTTAACTTTGCCACATGTTTTGTCTCAGCTGGATAAATGGGGGTTGACTTAGCTTCATTCTATGAGTCAAGGAAATCCAGTTGCATATTATCACCGGAGTCATGCAATTCGTCTATCTCTTTCAAATCAGTAGACTCTGATACAAGCATAGTAGGAAGACAATTTCCATTTCTCTTGAGTTACACCCTTGGAAGTCTCAACCTCCTGGGGGCCTTTAACAACCTTAGCAATAATCTCAACCTGCAAGGCCTTCAATGTTCCCTTTTGCAGACTTAGCTGCATTAGGTACTTTGACAGTGGCATCCTTCGAGGTCTCAACCTCTTAGATTGCACTTTCAAGACCAGCAGTCTCAACTGCCGTGGTCCTCCGTCCATCCTGTGCCTCAGCTGTTGGAGCAGCTTCATTGGGCTTCAGAGCAGGTGGAACCTCAGCTGAGACAGTCTCAACCGTCAAAGCTTCGTTAGTCCCACTCTGCTATTTAGTTTGAGTCTCACCTTCGCCGCCTAACTTCATTTTATTAAAGTCTCCTACATTCTCCTCCAACCCGGCTGTAGTGTGTTTAGTTTCTCCCACAGCTGGCTCACAAGCTGATCACGAATAGTGGGGTCAACTGACACTTGAGACTCGACTATTTTCTTTGAGTGTTCATCCGTCTGGGTAACTATCTCAACAACTTCAATAGGGCGTGGCTCAGTTAGGTTGCCTACTACATCTTCATCCCTAACTTCATCGCCAGATTCCCTAGATTGTCCTTCTTAGTGAGCTGATGAGGTAGTAGCTTTGATTGTCCTCGCCATTTCAAGAATAGTTGGGGTTGGAGAAATATGAATGGAAGATTCTCCAGGACCCTTGAGCAAGGATTGCTCACGCATCACTAGGGACTCCTTTAAAGCATGCTTTAGCTGAGCCTTCTCGACAGGGTTAGCTGCATCGAGGATCTCCACGTCACTGCCGCTTCCACTAGTTTCAATATTAGGGATCTCCGCAGCTGCTGCCCAAATAGACATCCGTGGGACTCAGCTGCCTCAGCGGACTTTCCCTTTTCCAGTGCCTTTGTCCTCTCAGCATCTTTCTTTTCATACAATAAGACTATGCAAAAGTCTACATCAAGAGCAGTGCGAACATTGGTGTTGTCCAAGAATCCTAGTAGGTATTCCTTCTCATCGATCATATCGGGTCTTTCAATTTTAATTCAGTTGGCACTCAGCTTCCAAGCTCTCCATGCGTGCAGCCTTTCTTGCATTTCTGGATATGCTAGGGATTCTGGAAGAACCTCATCATCTTATTCTTCTTGCATAGGCTCTTTAGTAACCTTATCAACCTCAGCAGAAACAATATCAGTTTGAGGTATAACAGCTGAATCATATTTGATTGTATCAACTCTGTCTTGTTCAGCTGAAGGCGTATCAACTGTGTCTTGTTTAGATGTATGTGGTGGGGCAACTGCTTGCGTTTCTTTAGTGGTGCTTTGTTTACCATCGCCATCCTTTGATTTATGCTGCTCAGCGACAACATTTTTCTCGGTCTCAGCTGTGGCAGATACAGCTGGCTCAACAGCTTTCACAGATGCCTTCACGAGTCTCCTCCTAGTCTTCCTCTCCAGGGGAACTTCTGGCTCAAATTTTTCTGGCTTGCGAGGTGCAACTGTCCTCTTCTTTCTTACCACAAGGGAGGGAGCTAGTAGGTTTAGTTGAGGGAGCTTGAACGGCAGCAACTTTGTCTTCGGGGACATGCTCAACTAATTCCCCCTCAGATGTAGCAGTCTTCTTCACATGAGCCTACTTTTAGGCGCCTGAAAGGTTAGCCTTGAACATCTTCTTGTTGGCATGGAAGGGTTTCCCGTTCCGCACGGGCACACCTTTCTTCTCCATTAAATGACCTAGAATCAGGCCATAACCACGCGAACCTACGAACTTCCCATCATCCACCTTCACGTTTAGTACATTCTGGCATAACTTCGCGAAGATGAACTTAGCCTAGTTCACCTCCTTCTCCTTCATTATGGCAGCCATAACAATCAGCTTAGTCTGGGACAACTGATTGAAGGAGCTAAACTTCATGTCGATGCACTTGGCCACCACGTCCATGAACTTCTAGCAGTCGTCTTTGATCAACTTCTTCAAAGCTGAGTAGTTGGGTTTTCCAGCATTCTCTGGCTTTGCTATTTCTTTCCAAGCCGCAGCCAAGTCCACGTCTTTGCCAGTCAACTCCTTAAGACCACTAGTAGGAAGGTACATGTGCTCAGCCAAGTCATTGCAGCCAACTTGAAGTCCTTTCTGTTCATAGAGGAATTGATTTCATCATCATGAACCGAGGCGTTCATATAGTACATAACGACCTCCTCAGGAAATGTTTGGGACATCTCCAACATGAGAAACTTCTTGAGACCATATTTCTCAAGTTTCTGCACGACCTTCTCAGCGAGATCCTTGTCAATGAGCTGCTTGACAAGGTCTTCAAAATCCACTAGAGCGCAGTGTGGATTATCTCAGAAAGCATAGCAAAATCTTATTTCAATGCCATTTCGAGTCTTGAATGTGAGTATGAAGAACTAGGGTTTCAGAGTTTTTGCAGAGAGAGTTTTGGTAATCTTCGAATGCAAGAGAATTTAAGTGAAGATAGAGAAAACGAATTTTTTCTGTATATGTGACATGAAAGGACGATTTTTAGAATTCAAAAAGTTTAAAAGTTAATCAACGGTTGAGATCAAGTCTTTCAAACCACATTAATTTCCCTGCATTAAATGTAGCAACATTTATATCCAATTATGAATAAACCATCACAACTTTTGACTGACACCATTTAATGATGCTGACGTCATTTTTAAAAACATTCCCGCCGAGGAATGTTTCAACTTTCTTCATTCATGACTTAACTTTCCTTCTCTCTTTCTTGATTCGACTGAATGATACTTGGCTCTCCAGCTAACATTATTCAGTTTACTAGCTACATAAGCCGTTTCACTTGGCTGAATGAGTGAAACTCTTCTGATATGCAATCCTTACTTGATTTCGCAGATGGAGCTGGTGGTTTCTCATGTTTACCGTGAAGCCAATCGAGTGGCAGACTTTCTGAGTAAGAGGTCACAGCCAGAGACTTGGTGGGCATCGCTCCAGATGATATTGTGTCCCTTCTCACGGAAGATTATGTTGGCCAGTCGACTTACAGATTTGTTAGATAATACATCCACATACTTTATTGCTTTATATCCATTGAAGTTGGGCACAACAGCTGACTGCAACAATGTACTCTGGTTCAGTTGTGGATGTAGCTATTGAGTTTTTTTTCTTGCTGAACCAAGAAACTAATCTGTTTCCAAGCATTTGACAGGTACCAGATGTACTCTTTCTATCAACTCTACCTCCAGCATAGTCTGAGTCTGAGTATCCAATCAACTTGAGTCCACCTTCCCTTGGATACCATAAGCCAACTTCTTGGCTTCCCTTCAAATATCTTAGGATTCTCTTAGCTGCAGTCATATGACTTTTCGTTGGAGCAGATTGAAATCTGGCACATACACCTACAACAAAGGTGATGTCTGGTGTGTTGGAAGTCGAGTAGAGCAATGATCCAATGAGTGCTTTATATCTTGTTTGATCAACAAGACTTTCCTCTGCATCCATATCCATCTTCACAGACGTATTCATGGGAATGTTCACAGACGACTTCTCTTCCATACCAAATTTCTTCATCAAATCTCTGGTATATTTGGTTTGTCTGATGAAGGTTCCCTCCTTCATTTTCTTGACTTTAAGACCTAGAAAGAAAGTCAGCTCTCCCATCATACTCATCTCAAACTCCCCTTGCATCAGGTTTGAGAATTTTTCACACAACTCTTTGAACAAATAGTATACTCTCTCCATCTTGAATTCTGAAGAGCGTTCTATCAACTTTGCCTTTGGTGAATCCATTGTCTATAAGAAAGTGACATAATGTGTCATACCATGGTCTTGGTGCTTGCTTCAAGCCATACGATGCTTTCTTGAGCTTGTAGACTTTATCTCCAATAGTTTTCTGCTCAAAACCTCAAGGTTGTTCCACATAGACTCCTTCTTCCAAAAGTCCATTCAAAAATGCACTCTTCACGTCCATTTCATAGACTGTGAAGTTCTTGTGTGCTGTATAAGCAAGAAACATCCTTATTGCTTCCAATCTTGTAAAGGTGCGAAGGTTTCATCAAAATTTATTCCCTCTTCTTGGCATTATCCTTTGGCTACAAATCTTGCTTTGTTTTTCACTACAGATCCTTCTTCATTCATCTTGTTTCTTAATACCCACTTAGTACCAATAACATTTTGGTGGGTATGCCTTTGAACCAATTCCCAAACTTTATTCCTTTCAAACTGATTTAACTCTTCCTGCATATCTGGAATCCAATGTGTGTCATCCAATGCTTGTGACACATCCTTTGGCTCAATTTGACAAATGAAACAATGAACATAACTTCATGTTGAGTCCTGGATCTGGTTCTCACTCCTTCTCTAACATCTCCAATGGTTAGCTTTGGTGGATGGTCTCTCAGCCATCTAACATTTAGTTGGAGTAAGTGTGTTGGATTAAGGCTTCTTGCAGCTAAGTTGTCTTGAACAACTTCCTCTTGATCATCATTCAACTACAAGCCTTCTAGCTGTCTTTGAGATTCAGTTATTTCATCTTCATCTGGGTTGAGTCTTCTGATATCTGCCTCAACATATGGATTCTTCTGAATAGTTGGCTGATTCATCTTGTTAGCTAACTTATCAATGTCTTCTCCATTAACATTGAGTTCATCAAAAACTATATGGATAGTCTTTTTATTCAGTACTCTGAGAGCTTTACTTTCAGCTGAGTATCCCAAGAAGATACCTTGATTAACTTTAGCATCAAAAGCTTTCAAGTTGTCCTTGCCATTGTTGTGAATGAAACACTTACTTCCAAAGATATGGAAATATCCAACATTAGGCTTCCTTCCTGTCAAAATTTCATAGGGGGTTTTTGACAGTTGCCTGTTGATCATACACCTATTTTGAGTGTAATGAGCAATGTTAATGGCTTCAGTTCAAAATCTCTTAAGAAATCCAGCTTCAACTAACATAGTCCTTACAGCTTCCTTGAGGGTTATGTTACTTCTTTCAGCTACTCCATTCTGTTTTGGAGTTCTTGCAGCTGATAACTCATGAGCAATACATTCTCTTTGCAATACTGAGTTATAATATATCCCATTGACAAACTAAGTTCCTCTATCAGACCTTATCTTGATAATGGTTTGTCTCTTCTCATTTTGAACTCTCCTTATAAGTTGTGGAAGCTTCTGCATAGTTTCATTCTTTTTACATATAAAGATGGTCCATGTGTATCATGAATAATCATCCACCACCACTAAGGTGTATTTTTTTCCACTGATTCTAGCTGGTTCAGTGGGACCAAATAAATCCATATGCAATAAATGCAAGATCCTTGTTGAAGAAGGACTTGGCTTATCTTTGAAAGAAGACTTGATTTTGTTTCCCTTCTGGACTGCATCATAGATGCTCTCCTTCTTGTACACTGATTCTGGCAATCCTTCCACAAGATGACTCATTGCAAGCTTGTTGATTGTCTTGAAATTCAGGTCACTCAGCTTTTTATGCCACAACCAACTTGATTCAGACGTACTCTTTGCTAATAGGTATGTACTTGATTCTAGCAATCCTTCCACAAGATGGCTCATTTGCTTTCTTTGGATAATATGAAAACTTTTGTGAGTAATGGGCATTGTGCTTAGGTGCATGTGTGCTGATATTGGTTCCTTTGCGTAGGGAATGATCTATTTTGAGTGTGAGGTCTTTGCCACTTTGGCTTGTATCCCTTACGACTTGGCTGATATCTCATTTGATTATTCTAATCAGCCTGACTAGGATAATTTTTACCATTCCTTCATTTGGTAGTTCTATTTTTCCTTCACGGAATATTTCCTATTAGGAGTCTGCTGATGGACTCTTTTGAATTTTGTTTCAGCTATCCTTTAGCGTACTCTACTCGATTTTAGCCTTTGCCTTTATAGCCCAAGCCATCATGTGTGTACTTGTGATTGAAAGTGGGTGCAACATATGGTGTTTTTTGGTTTTGGACTCCTTCATTGCTTGAGTATCCTTTCTCCAAAATCACTTTTGGAGTATGAACATTGACAAAGGAATTGAATTCTAGGCCTTCCTTATCTCCTATTTCCTTTTGAATCATCATTAATTCATCCAATGTTTTGGACGACTTATTGAGTGATGCAATCACATTTTTCATCTCTTTTTCCCTCTTTTCTTTTTCAGCTAAGTCTGCCTTGCCCTTAGCAATTTCAGCCTTCTCTCTTTGTTCTCAATAGCTACGTGACTAAGAGTACTCAGCTCTTCAGTCAACTGTGAGTTTTGGCATTTGAGCTGGCTGTTTTCCTCATTTAAAAGTGTGTGTGAGGATTTTATGTGCTCAAAGTCTTTCATTATTTTGCCTAATGAATCATAAAGATCTGTGGGTGATGAAGTGTGTGTGTACTATCATTATAATCAGAATGTGAGCTAGATGAGTTAGAATGTACCTCATCTTCTTGTTGTTTGGCCATGAGGCATATGAAAGCCTCTTCTTTTGTGTCGAGGAATAGTTTGCCTCACCTGCTGTCTGACTCGGCTGTCTCTTTACACTTGGCTGTGTCAGTTTCAACAGCCAACATGGCTTTCTTCTTTTTCTTGTCTTCTTTCTTTGAAGACCTTTCTTTCTTACTCATTTCTGTATTTGTTGAGCCGTGGAAAGAAAGTGTCATGGTGTCTGGTATGGCCGCGGTTCCGGTTCAGCCCAAAGACAGTTTTTCGACTTTTCTGGTAATTAGCTCACTGATATTCAGCTCTCTGGTGGTCAACTCTCTTTGGTGGTCTATCTTCCTTGGTCTTGGAAGGAGCTGAGTGTCTTCTGGAGGTTTCACCCTTGTTTCTTTTATAGTTCTTGTTAAAGAACTTGTTGAATCTTTTAATCATTAGGGCAATCTCCTATTGGTCTATGATGTCCTTTGATTCAACCTTCTTGGATTCTCCAGCCATTAGAGCAGTTGTCTTGGGTACAACTATCTATTCTTGCTCCTTCTGATCAAATTCATAAGCTTTTTAAGTCTGAGAATAGCTTATGGTTGGAGGTTCTTGTCAAGTCCATGGAATGTCTCAAGGCCATCACCTTCATTTTCCACTCAGCTGGGAGCGACCTTAGGATTTTCATACACATCTCTTTTTGTGTGTGCTCCTTACCCAGAGCTGAAAGCTCATTTGTAATTTCTGTAAATCTGGTATCCAGCTGATCCAGAGTTTCACCTGCAAGCATTTTAAAATTTTCAAATTTTTGTACAACAACAATTAATTTATTTTCTTTAATTTGCTCTGATCCTTCGCAAATTGAAGCTAACTTCTCCCATACCACGTGGGCAGTCCTGCATGATTTAACTTTGTTAAACATAGTTTTATCAAAAGTTTTGTACAAAATATCATTGGCAACATTATCCAAGTTGTATCTTTTTCTATCTTCGTTGGTCCATTCGCATATAGGCTTTTCAACCATAGCAGCAGGCCTTGGTGTAGCAGGTGCTGCAACAGCTTCTCCTTCAGCAGCATGAGCAGCAACTCTTATAGTCGTATTCACTTTCATTATCTGTGTGGGTCCATCCCTAATGACAAACCACATCTCATCATGCAGTGTTGAAAGATGTGCCTGCATGCAAATCTTCCAGTCATCAAACTCTTCTACAGTGAACATAGGAATACGAGATAGATTTGCTTCCTTGATAATAACTTTTGAAAGAAAGTTTTAAAAACAGAAAGTGTTGTATCTTTGAAAAAAAAAATGAAATCTAGTTCAGTAGCCAGTGCAAAAGGTTCTTTGAACCAACCACTCTGATAGCACTTGTAGGTCCCAAGGGGTGTTTGTGTTAATTCTAGGGGGAGTTGAGTAGTGTAGGTCTCAAGGGGTGATAAAGTAAAGTCTGGGGGGGTTGAATAGACTTTACAAAATTTTTGATTTTTATCCTTTTAAATCAGAGTTAAGTCACAAGTCAGCTTAGTCCTTGAGAGACAGCTCAGTTCAACCTTCACAGTAGAGTTAGCCACTCAACAGACTCGACTGAGCTGTTGATAAGATAACTCAGTTGTTTCACATGACTCTTTTTAATAAAACAACAGACTTGGTTTTCCAGCGGAAGTCTTTCACCCTTTGATTAAAATACATTTTCAACACGTGTTTTATGGTTAAGTTATTGTCAATAGACTTAACAAATATAACAATCAACATATAAGATATGCAAGAATTAAATTGTTGAATGTAAAAGATAAAGCAATTTTTATAGTGGTTCGAGGATGGGGTAATTCCTCTAATCCATTTTTCTCCAACCCTTGTAGGTAATCCACTAAGTAACACTGACTTCGTGAAAAAATGGTGATAGTCCAAGCGAGGCCTTGATCGCATAGCTAGCATTGCTTCTGGGACTCAACTCTTCACAAGACGGTTGTCCTGTTACTTCAGCTCCTTCAGACTTTTGGATTTGATCACGCAGCCTTCCAATAAGTTCAAAGCTTTGTTCGAACTGGAACCTTACTACACTTCTTTCAACCTTGGATGTGCAGACCCCTTGTCTTTCAACAAAGATTTCCTCTTCAACAATTTGAAGTTGTCTTTCCTTCAATGTGTTCGAGCGATTTCCTTGAAGCTTAGCCTTGAGGATTAAATAGAATGCTTGAGAGTATTTTGCTCAGATTGCTTGATTTCTATTGTGTGTCTTAAATTGCATAAGTTTTGGTAACCTTCTCTCAAATGAATTCCTCAGACTTCTATAATGCCAATTTGAAAAATGTATCCGTTGAAGAGATAGATATAATTTTCAAACTACACTTTAAGGTCATTGGCTTGTCTTGCAGCATTTGATGTAGACTGATCCTGGAATTAATGCTCTGCAGCCTTGCTTGAATCTCTGCAGGTATGTAGGATCATCCCATTGGTTCCTTGCTTTTTGCACTCTTTCAGCAAAACAGCTCTACGATCTGTAGTCTGACATGTTTCTACTTTCAGCAAACATTTGACTTTGCTTAACAACGGATCTCTTCAGCTTTTTTGAGTCGTTTTTGCTGCTTAACCCCTTAGACAATCATCTCCACTTACCTGGGAGTGACTCAGCTATTAGTCTGCTGACTGAGACAACTTTTCTGGTACTTTACGGATCCTTCACTGTACTACTCCGCTGACACACAACAAGTTTTTACTTCAATCTTCAGTCAACTTCTGCAATCTTCAACTTGGCTGCTTCGACTCAGCTAATAGAACCCTATCTATTATATAGTTGATTTTATAGCAGAGTTAGGGTGCCAACTTCCTAATCTATGTTTTACATGGTATCATCAAAATCTACTACATAAATTTCCCAAAAAATAGACTTAACAAATTTTCGATTATTATCCTTTAAATCAATGTTTAAATCACAAGTCAACTTAGTCCTTCAGAGACAACTTAGTTCAACCTCAATAGTAGAGTTAGCCATTCAATAGACTGGAGAAATCTGTTAATAGAATAACTCAGCTGAGTGAAGTGACCTTTTATAAATACAGCTAACTTGGTTTTCAACGGAAGTCTTACACCCTTAGTTTGAAATATGTTTTTCAATACTTGTTTTAGATTAAGTTATTATCAGCTGACTTAGCAAATTTATCAATCAGTAGATATAATATGCATGAAATAAATGTGCTGAATATAAATCGCACTGAGCAATTTATAACGGTTCGAGGATTGGGTAATTCCTCTACTCCACTCTTCTCCAACTCCTGGAGGTAATCCACTAATGCAACAACGAGTTACAAAATGGATAACAGTCCTAGCAAGCCTTGATCACACAGCTGGCTTCACTCATGGGACTCAGCTCTTCACAAGACGGTTGTCCTGCTACTTCAGCTCCTTCAAAATTATTAGATTTGATCACGAAACCCTCCAATGAATCCAAAGCTTGGTTCAACTAGAACCTCACTGCACTTCCTTCAACCTTGGATATGCAGACCCCTTTGTTTTTCAACAAGTTTCCTCTTTAATAGCTTCGAAGCTTCTCTTTCCTTCACTGAATGTGTTGGATCAATATGCTTCGAGATTTAGGCTTGAGGATAGAATGTATTTCTTGAGAGTATTTTGCACTTTGCTCAGATCGCTTGAATGATCTTGTGTGTCGTAAGTGTTCTCTCTCATAAGTTCGTCAGCCTTTTATAGTGACAGTTTGAAAATGTATTTGTTGAAGAGATAGATGCATTTTCAAACTTCACTTCATGGTCATTGGCTTGTCTTGTTTTGCATCAATTGATGTTGACCCAACATTAGTTTAATTCTCTGTAGGTTTGCTGAACCTTTGTAGGTGTGCAGGAACATCTCATTGGTTCCCAGTCTTTTGCACTCTTTCAACAAAACAACTTTAAGGTTGTACTCTGTCTTCTTTCCTCTTTCAGCAAAGATTTGACTTTACTTATCACAAACATCTTCAGCTTTCTTGAGTACTTTTTGCTGCTGAACCCTTTGATAGTCTTCTCTACTTATCTGGGAGTGACATAGCTGTCTGTCTGCTGACTGAGACAACTTTTTGTTACTTGACTGATCCTTCACTTCAATACTCAGCTGCAACATAACTGATTCACGACTTCGATCTTCAGTCAACTTCTACAAGTGTGGATTGTTGGCCCAAGTCTCGTAAACCGCTTCCCTAATCCATTTTGGTAATTTTGAAATTTCTGGGAATCCGGGTGACACAGTATATATTGAAGCTAAAACTCCAAAAGTATACCATTCTTGTACTTCATTTGGATGACTTCCTGGTTTCATCCAAACTCTGGGATACTTGCCTGAGATATCAACCATTGTTTTTTCTGGGTTAATACATCTTCTTGTAACTAATTTCTTTCATTGTCGTTGATATACCTACATTGGGGAAATCTTAATCTCGTCAGTTAGAACCTTAGATTTGCCTGTCTGTGGCCTAAGATTCAACTCTCCCTCTTTTACCCTAGAGGTGTTGGGTTGACTTGAAGACTCGGGTTGTGACACCGGAGCTTCAACATTCGTCACAGTTTGTACACCCTCAGGGGATGCATCACCTGCAATACTTGTGATTATAGTATTTGAATCCATAACCTCTGGGTTAGAGCCCCATTCTCTTACCGCCCCTTTTTGCATCGTAGGAGATGCGGCCTGGAGGAGAGGCCCTTGCAGAGCTAAGAACAATTGTCCTTGAGCGAACTAGCATGCTCGTATTTGACTAGAAACGGATTTTTTTTTGAGACATAACGTCCCAAAATTTCATTCTAGACACTCCAAGTCTTCCTTGAGATGTCTTACTCGTTTAAGGACATTGAGACATAACGTCCCAAAATTTCATTCTATACTTTTTTTTTTTAATAAATTGAAAGATATATAAAAATGAAAATAAAGAGTCATCCTGATCACAGGCTGATCAGGTAGCCAAAGAAGTAAGCATGTAAATAAAATCGAAAACAAAGTGAAATGGTCACAAGCCGACCAAATGGCTGAATAGTTGGGGCCTCGTTAAAACCTCCCAAGGTAAAACCCACTCTTGTGGGGAAAACCCTTGGCAGGAAAAAGAGTACCCCCCATAATGGAAAAAAGAGTCCAAAAATGATAAAAGAATCCAGGATGCGCTAGCTAACAAACCGATAATTGGACTGGCCAACATAGTCATTAGTGAGATAATGTGCGAGCTCCTCAGGCGGGATGCCCCACCATGTACCATAATCCGTGTTCTTGCTCAGCATGTCTGCCACCCAATTGCCTTCCCGAAAAACATTTGAGACCACCAAATCCATCTGTGAGAGAAGATGCAAAGTGTAACGCCATTTGCTAAGGTGACGCCATGGGACTTCAATAGATCTCTTCTCCAGCAAGTTCACCACATACATCGAATCCGACTCCAGCCAAAGTTGTGTCCATCCCTTCACAAAAGCATAGTGAATCGCCCACATTACTGCGACCAATTCAGCTTCAAATGCATAACCCGCACCACAACGATTCACAAAACACCCCCAAAAGAAACTTATACAATTCCGAAAAACCCCGGAAGCTGTGGGACTTCCCGGCGCCCGCGAAGAACTACCGTCCGTATTCACCTTGATCCATCCCGGAAGGGTTTTTGCAAATTAACTTCCACGATCTTCGGGGCTTGTCTAGGCCGCCCAGGAACACGCAGCCTACGCATAATGAGAAGGTCTTGTTGGTCATTGTGCATGCAGCCCCGATCTAATGAAGATAGTTCAACGATAAGAACCCGAAGATGGAGAATAGCCGCGTCCACCATCTAAGGTTTGTTGTGAAATACCAACTCATTCCGGATATGCCAAATTAGCCGGATACAGGACAAAATAGCCACAAGCCATAAGAAAGCAACCTACTCACTAAAATGAAAATTCGTTAATCGCACCAGGAATTCATTAAAGCAATGAGCCACAAATAGGTAAATGTTAAATGAATCAAAGATCCATCGCCACAAAGCCCCTGCAAAGACACAAGAGACAAATAAATGGTCAACCGATTCTGCAGAGGCACGACAAAGAGCGCAAACCGAGGGGCCAGTGAAACTTTCCCTGGTCCACAATAAATCCAAGACAGCCAATCGATTGTGGATAGCCCACCATGCCACCACCGATCGGCGTTTCGGAATGTGTTGTGACCAAATCCAAGACCCCATTTGACAACCGGATAATGGGGATGAATGAGAATACGCTGTTTTTGAAGTAACGTTCCCATCATCCAAATTCAGGCAGATCCGCGTATCCATCGAGGAAAGGGCAATGGGGACTCGCACTATATCCCAGGCCAGATCCAAATAAGCCTCCACAAATGAGAAGGTGAAGTGCAATGACTCGTCATAGAAGTAATCCGAAATGCGATGCCTAAATAAGTTTCTGTACTCCTGTGGGATACCAATTATGTCCGCTATAGAGTAACCCAACAAGTTGTCAATCCAAAATTATACCTCCGAATTACACCCTGGGATCCAATGAGAATCATCCAAACAATCCAAAATGCAAGGTCTAATCCCAGCCTAGATAAAAGAAGGGATAAACGACCGCCGGATCGCCCCATCCGCCGTTAAGTAGCGCCTCCTAAGGGTGTTGAAGATCACTGAGTCTGAATTCATAACCTTCCAACCCAATTTCATCAAAAAAAAAGTATTAGCCACCACAATAGATTGAACGCCCAACCCCTCTTCAGCTCGAGGTGTGCAACACCGATTCCAATTAACCACCACCGACCCCTTGGTATTAACATCCCCAGTCTAAATACAATTACGCATGGCCCTTTCCATTTGCTTGAGCAAGGATCTTGGCCATTTGTAAACCATCATCGTGTGCACAAAAGAACTGGTAATCACCGAATTAACAAGGCAAACTCGACCAGCAAGAGAAAGGGAAGTACCTTTCCGTCTTCTGAATTTGAGGATTACCTTATCAAAGACGGGCTGTAAATCCATAGCTTTAGGGGCACCGTTAAATATAGGGGCGCCTAAATATACCATAGGGAATGCCTCGGGCTGGATCCCCATGATATTTTGAACCCTCCCACGTACATTAGATGAGACCCGGGATCCAAAGTAAACTTTAGATTTTCGAGGATTGAAAGCTTGGCCCAAGATATCTGCATATAGGGTGAGGATCTAAAGCAGGGTACGGGCGTTAGCTGAAGAAGCCCCACACATAATAACAATATCATCAGCATAAAGGATGGATGATGGGAAGATGATCTGTCTAGGCGCAATGAACGGGCCTAGCTGATTATGAGTAACCGCGGCCTCAATAAATTTGCTAAGTACCTCCTCTGAGATGCAAAAAAGTAACAGGGATAGAGGATCACCCTGTCTAACCCCTCAAAAATAGGAGAAGTACCCCACCGGTGTCCCATTAAATAACACTGAAATTCTAGAAGACCGAAGAATAACATCCACCCAGTGAATAAAAATCTCCGAAAAACCAAACCGAATGACAATATCATAATCATAATATTGACATTCAGCTTTCCATCTAAGTAATCTAGCCTTTTCAGGTTTTGATTCAATTTTATTTTTCAGAAAAGCTTTGACACTTGAATTATCAATTTTTAAAATAAACTTTTTAGCCAGTAAAAATAGAGGCCATTTTTTGAAACTTTTCTGACTGCAAATAATTCTTTCTCGTTAATATGCCACCGATTTGCTTCTCTGTCTGTAAAAAGACCGTTGCAATATCTACATGGCACTTCGTCGTCTGGTGTGGCTCTTGTAAGAATGGTTGCCCACCAATAGTCACTGGCATCTGTATATAGAACCAGTTCATCTTCATCTTGTGGAATTGCAAGTTTTGGAAGCTTTTTGCAAACTTATTTAAGTTGTTTTATTCCTTATTGATGTTCATCTTCCCATTTGAATATAGCATATTTTTTGAGCAATGGTCTAAACACCTTCATGTAATGTCCTAGATTGTTTATGAACATTCCAGCAAAATTAACAACTCCAAGAAAACTCTGAAGCTGCTTCTTGTCTTTCAATGTATCTAGAAATCTTGTATCTTTTCTACAATATGACTTTGTAGGATGATTCCAGATTCATCGATTTCAATTCCAAGGAATTCAATCTGTCTTGTAGAAATCACTGTCTTCTTCTCTGAAAGCACTAATCCTTTCTTGTGACAAACATCTGAAAATAGTTCCAAATGTTTGAGATGCTCTTTCATGTTCTTTGATGCGATTAGAATGTCATCAATATATACGAACATGAAACTAAAATAATCCTTGAAGATATTATCCATCTTTCTTTGGTATATCTGGGGTGCGTTAGCCAATCCATAGGCATTACGTTCCAAATATAATGTCCTTGTGGTGTGGAGAAAGTTGTGAACTTCTTATTTTCTTCATCCATCTTAATCTAGTAAAATACAGACTTGCAATCGAGCTTTGAGAATATCTTGGCACCTTTGATTTAGTTCACCAAATGTTCTCTGCTTAGGATATAGTAATCGTCGAACTCCAAAATGTTATTAATCCCCTTGTAATTAATAACAAGTCTTGGCTTTCCTCTTTTGATTTCTACATGGTTTATGACTAAGAATCCTGGATTGCTGTATGAAGAAACTCCTGGTGAAATCAACTTAAGGTCAAGATGCTCCTTAAGTATCTTTTGCATATCCTCGCGATCCTCCTGGTTCATAAGGATTGGTTTGAATCTCACGAACTCGTACTCCTTTCCTGGTTTAACTTTTAAGGAAGATTTGAGCTCGTTCTTATCCCACCATGCCAAAGGATTTTCATTATAATTTCTTTGGATCTTCTTCTTGATATCCTCAAGTGATATTTGTTCTTTTTGGTAACATCACTTTGAGGATTCTCCATTAGGCTCATCATCAATTCTGCGATAGCCTCTGGAGGTACTCGTGTTTCTCCTTGTATTCTAAATGAATACAAGTCATTATCCCATCATTTTATATCTTTTTGCTTCGAACCATATTGTGGAAAGGATAATAATGCATCACCAAATCTTCTTTTATCCGCCATTTTTGGATTTTAAGTTTGCTTCATCACCACGCTTGCTGTGAAAATTAATAGGCATTTTCTATAAAATGCTTCCCGCAGTCGTTGAACAATAATCTTATGATCACATAAGGTTGTGAAAATAAGTCTTCTTGTCTCATTCTCCTATGTAAATCGCTTAAATATTTGTAGGAAATTGTTTCCCAGCAAAACATTTGCTCCCGTATCATGGAAATAGATTGGTGGCGTCTTCACTTTGTACCATGGGGTACCGCCTGCGCCTCCGATCATGATTTCTGCTTGTTTAATTCCTCGATTAAGGATAAGAATCCTTTTAGAGAAATTTCTTCATGCAATAGCTGGTAAATCTTCTCCGATTGCTTTAGGAAAAACATATGGCTTTTTGCAGTACATATTCTGGCACCTGAATCAATATAGGCGGCAAAATATTTGGCCTTGTATTCAGCATATAACATTCCGATAGAAATGTATATGGAGAATGGGCTAGTGGTCATCAGATTCTATATCTTTTCTCAGCCATTGTGAACTCTATTCCATCTTGTAATCTTTCCCAAGGTTTATGATCCTCAAGAAATTCAATTCCCAGTATTAATTGCTCTGGGATGTTTCCTGCCGTTCCTGTAATAGTCAGCTCAATCTCACCCATTTTCAGGCTTCCTTGATATCTTCCAACTATGGGCTGTTGGAGATAATATAGAACATCACAAGGAAAAATATTATCCTTTTGAGTGATGTCAAATATTACTTCAACTTCTCTCCATCCTTCTGGACATTTCAGCTCTCCTTGTGTTTTGAAAATATCTGGGATTCGCTGAATTGTACTTAGTCTTTTTTCTTCCCAGCGGCTGCTACTTATCATTCTGTCTTGTTGGAAAGACATCCTCGTTGGCTTAACTCTGAAACTCCGATTTTTGTTGAAGACTGGTTGAACTTGAATTTTCATATCGATCTCCTTTATAGCTGGAGACTAAATAATTTCTAGTAGAACCACCCTGGCAAAGTCCTCAAAGATTCTTGGGACTTCAATAAATTCCTTTCTCAAGAATACCTCTGAATGATGTGTATTCGAGAAAGCAAAGGAAATCTTGTATGTGATCGAGTAAGGTCTATTTCCTTCTTTCATCAAATCATCTCTTTTGAAATCTTAATGAAGGGTTAGCACTTTGTTAAAATCTCGATCTCCCAAATTATATGCAATTCTAGGATAGACATTAAATGCCAATTTTTCTGCATACAAATTTCCTGTAACTACTCCAAGGCATGAATCTATGAGATTTGAGATTCTCTTATCAAAGATAACAAGATTGAGTGGCGAATTGATCCCTTCCTTGAATGTCGCCTTGATAATAACTCTTATGGCTCCAATATGAATCCATGAAAGTGTGTTGGCAACATCTCTTTTGACTGTGCTTTTGATCTCCTGAATTTCTCTACAAGGGACCAACTGCATCTCGATCAGGTTGCCAGTGAATTCCATCGGGATGGCAAATTCTCCGGTAGTTACCCTATGGATAATTTGGTGTTTTCTATTACGAAACCCAATCTTATCCAAAGCCTTTTCCATAGCTCCAATTATAAATCTATCATAAATCTGAAGCTTTGGATATTCTTTCATAATTCTCATAAGAGTCTTATGAGAAACCGTAGTGTGAGAGAGGAATCCTGACATATCCTCCCTGACTGTCTGTTGAAGAAATTCTTCTTTATTCTGATTCTGAACTGGATTCAGTTCCATCGTCAGAATAAATCTCTTCTTCATAGATGCTTTCATATGAGGGTAGATCCTCAAATTGATACACCTAGATCAAATCTTGATAATAGACAACATCTTCGAATTCTGGTGTAGCTTCGAACTGTCTGACTCCTCATTTCTGATTCTCCGGGCAATCTGTTGAGATATGCCCTCTTGCTCCACATGTCCAACAATTACAGTCTTTAAAACTTTCATTATCTCTGGTGTGAGCTCGCTTGAAAGTTCTTCGTCCTAAAGTTCTTCTTGTGCTTCCCTGGTTAGAGCCTAATGAAGAGGCTGTACTCCTGCTTGGTGCTGGTCTCTGCCCTGATTCATAACTGCGGGCCTTTTGTTTTGACCAAAACCTCCTAGGTCTCCATGAAGACCTACTCATTTTGCTGCTGCTTCCACGACTGTATGGATGGCTTCTCTTTTTTTATGCTTCCGTGGTTGACCTCCCACAACAGTTGGGATGTCATCGTCTACGCTACCTAGAGGAACTGTTTTGTTAATTTCTCTTAATCTCTTTATAATTGTTGTAAAGTGCTGCCTGATAGCACCATTCAGATAGTTTGGCCTTCAAGAATGACATTCTTCTGGCCACCGTATCCAAATTAGATGCACTCTTGTATTCCCTGATAAGCATTTCTCTCCAGGGACTCGGAATCTTAGCAAAGAATAGTTGTGAAGCTTCTTTGTCTCCCACCTTGGACTTCCACTGGTACTCTTTGAACAACTTGATGTATTTGTCAATATGACAAATATCATGTAACTCGAGGCAGTAGGGGGCTTGTTTGAATATTTTTCTCTTTTCTTCTTCTAATCCCTCAAAATAGCCTATGCCGATAAAATAAATTTCGAATCATTTGGCCATATTATCGACAATTCCTTTCATTGATTCTCCAGATGTGACCGTGCTTTTCATATTTGCTTCGGTCATATCCCATGCAATCTTTACAGATCCATCAAGACTCATCTCAAGGAGTAAGATGAATCCTTCCTTTGTAAGATCAAGGGTACCTGCTGCAATCTTCATAGCTGATGCCCATTCATCAATAAAGACTTCTCGATTTTTAAAATCTGGGATATCCAGATTTAGCATCAATCCATATGGATGTATAGGATCGAGTTGCGATCTTCCATAAGGCATATTATGTAAATTTGGCCTTTTGGACTGTCGAGTTCCTATAATAGGATCTCTCCTTGTAGTAAAATCTCCGACGTGAGGCATTCTTTCCTCCGGGTATTCAAGATTTGAGCCCGAACTTTTTTCAATGTTGGGATTTACTGGTGGTGGTGGAGGTGGTCTTCCATGTTGGTCCAGTGTAACCAAAGATGATCCATCTCCATCGTTCATCTTCAAGTCTACAATCCTAATCCTGCAAAGGATTCTGCAAGGTCATGTAGATCTTTACGATTGATCTTCTCCATATCCATCACTTTTAGTGTATGATGGATTTTCCTATAATGATAGCAATGAGCTTTTCATCGTCGTCATTTTTCGTACCACTTCGATTGGTTTCCCTTTTGGTGTAAATAGGATACTGTTCCGAAATTGATACGCTTCTTTCCTCCGGAAGAACTTGGTCTGTCCTCCAGATTCTTGACTCGTTTCTGAATATCATGAAAAATTTCAAGAGTTTCCTTCTGATATTTCACCATCGTCTCCATATGGTTTTGGATCTAGTGAACTTGTGTTGATAGATGAATATGGCGGTTGCCATAATTCTGCACCGTCTTTTGGATCTTTCTAAGATCTTTTGAGATCTTAGATGTGTCTGGAAGTATCTCGTCCCATTATGGTACACCATCAGGAATCATGATTTTGATGGGCATTCTCATGGATTGCTTCCTGACGATTCATCAGATCGACATATAATATTTGGTTTACTGTGAAGAAACTCATATAATATGTCTCTTGTCTTAAGGAGCATCAAAAGAGGAAAGCCAATACTTGTTATTAATTACAAGGGGATTAATAATTTGGAGTTCGACGGTTACTATATCCCAAGCAGAGAACATTTGGTGAACTGTATCAAAGGTGCCAAGATATTCTCAAAGTTCGATTGCGAGTTTGGATTTTACCAAATTAAGATGAAGGAAGAAAGTAAGAAGTTCACAGCTTTCTCCACACCACAAGGACATTATATTTGGAACGTAATGCCTATGGGATTGGCTAACGCACCCCAGATATACCAAAGAAAGATGGATAATCTCTTCAAGGATTATTTTAGTTCCATGTTCGTATATATTGATGACATTCTAATCGCATCAAAGAACATGAAGGAGCATCTCAAACATTTGGAACTATTTTCAGATGTTTGTCATAAGGAAGGATTAGTGCTTTCAGAGAAGAAGGCAATGATTGCTACAAGACAGATTGAATTCCTTGGAATCTCAATCGATGAATCTGGAATCATCCTACAAAGTCATATTGTAGAAAAGATACAAGGATTTCCAGATACACTGAAAGACAAGAAGCAGCTTCAGAGTTTTCTTGGAGTTGTTAATTTTGCTGGAATGTTCATAAACAATCTAGCACATTACGGGAAGGTGTTTAGCCCATTGCTCAAAAAGATGCTACATTCAAATGGGAAGATGAACATCAAGAAGGAATAAAGCAGCTTAAAGAAGTTTGCAAAAAGCTTCCAAAACTTGCAATTCCACAAGATGAAGATGAACTGGTTCTATATCCGGATGCCAGTGACTATTGGTGGGCAACAGTTCTTACAAAAGCCACACCAGACGGCGAAGTGCCATGTAGATATTGCAACGATCTTTTTACAGACAGTGAAGCAAATCGGTTGCATATTAACGAGAAAGAATTCTTTGTAGTCAGAAAAACTTTCAAAAAATTGCCTCTATTTCTACTAGCTAAAAAGTTTATTTTAAAAATTGATAATTCAAGTGTCAAGGCTTTTCTGAAAAATAAAATTGAATTAAAACCAGAAAAGGCTAGATTACCACGACTAGAAATTGTTGATATCCAAGCTGAATGTCAATATTATGATTATGATTGTCATTATTAAATCTCATGAAAATATTCTTGTAGATTTTTTGACACGAGATGGAAGGACGCGTTGCTGACGAGGTCTTTAAACGAGTAAGACATCTCAGGGAAAACCTAGAGAGTCTAGAATGAGATTTTGGGATGCTATGTCTTAATGCAGAAGTTGCTGGACGACTTCAACAGGCTGAGCAGAAATCCATTTCTAGTCAAATACGAGCATGCTAGTTCGCTCAAGGACAATTGTTCTTAGCGCTGCAAGGGTCTCTCCTCTAGGTCGCATCTCCTATGATGCAAAAAGGGGCGGTTAGAGAATGGGGCTCTAACCCGGAGATTATGGATTCAAATACCATAATCACAAATGTTGCAGGTGATGCATCCCCTGAAGGTGTACAAACTGTAACGAATGTTGAAGCTCTGGTGTCACAACCCGAGTCTTCAAATCAACCCAGCACCTCTGGGGTAAAAGAGGGAGAGTTGAATCTTAGGACACAGACAGACAAATCTAAGGTTCAAACTGATGAGATTAAGATTTTCCCAATGCAGGTATATCAACGACAATGGGAGAAATTTGTTATAAGAATAGGTATTAACACAGAAAAAACAATGGTTGATATCTCAGGCAAGTATCCCAAAGTTTGGATGAAACCAGGAAGTCATCCAAATGAAGTACAAGAATGGTATACTTTTGGAGCTTTAGCTTCAATATATACTGTGTCACCTGGATTCCAAGAAATTTCAAAATTACCAAAATGGATTAGGGAAGCGGTTTACGAGACTTGGGTCAACAATCCACACTTGGCTAGAGGAGATATTTTGGAACTGTATTTTATTAGTGCAACTCCCGAACCAACAAAGAAAGGCTTTAATGAAGCTTTTCATTTCATATAACTCAGAAGACTGGATGGAAATACTTTAAAATATAATAAGGCAACTTCACCAGAAGAAGTACTATTGTTAGTAGGAACAATTTCTGAAGACGAAGCTTCTACACGACGAGCATAGGGTCTTTGGGTTTGTCTAACTGAAATGGACAAAGTCAAATATCCATTCAAGTTCTTTCATAATTCAGCAAATGGATCTTTTCTTCTGAATTCAATGACAGGGTCAACAACAGGATTTGCAAAGGAACTTTTTGAGACAAAGAGAAGAATTCTCTGGAAGAACAAGATTCCGGCTAGCAAAGAAACTTATCGGAATTCTGTAACATGGCGCATGTTGGCCGCTGATCGATTGGATCTGTCAAGCATGCCCCGAACAGAAAGAACCCGAGTTTGGGAAAGGATTCTGACCCAAACCTGACCGACAGGACCATGCAGCTGGAAAGGACAAGGGCCCAGCTCACAAGACACATTTTTCTCGGGGACCATGCAAACAAACTTTTTAAAATATTCCCCGACAACCAGCACATGGACTAAGTCACGCGGAAAGAAAAGGAAGACAACTGGCGAGGCAATAATTTAGGAGTATGACGTAAGCAGTGACGTCTTACATCTCAACAAGATTTGAAGTCCGCATTTGAAGTCCGGACTTACCTCTATAAATGGCAGGAGTTGAAGGAAGCTGGGGACATCGAACATTTTTCCTTAGTTTTCTTATAATAAATTCTGAGTGAAAAAATTTGTATTAGCAGAGTGTTTTTAAGATTTAAATTTTATGTATTTACGAGTGCAAGCCTCATCTCTGAGAGGCTAAACCGGTATTCTCCTCCCAAAAGGAGATTACTGATGTAATAAGTATTTCTATAAGTTCTTAATAAAAAGGGGCTTTCTGCTTCAACATGTGTTCATAATATTCTATTAATTCATCCCGTTTAAGAATTACTTTATACGCCTGGAATAGGAAATGAACAAAGGATGTGCTAACAGTTGCTGAAGGAGTCGGATAACTTGTAGATCATCTTCCCTACTGGTTGAAGTTAAATAGTGTGCAGCTGTTTGTCAAACGATATAGGGGCAGTAATTTTCCGACTTGTGGTGTTGTGAGACATCTCACCCAGTGCTATTTTGGTCAAAAGCACGTATGAATTTTAAGGGATTTATTAATTTTACGGAAGTATGTTGGGCCTGATATGGTCGTGATGGACTATATCTGTTTTATCAAAACCTTAGTCTGAAATCAAATTTATTTAGAATTATGAAGCATTTACAGAAGTATGTCCTATTGAGTTTATAGGCTGGCAACCTGACATGATCCACTTAAAACCTCTGAATAAGAGACTGGATCTAAGTAGGTGTAACAATGCCACGAACGAAATAGGTGTCAGAAACTGTAAATTTTCATAATTTATGAAATTGGGGTTTATTGAAAATAGCTATGGTATGAAGGGTTGAAATTGCTAATTCTCGAAAGTTATAGGGGTATAATGCTATCTTTGGAAAGATAAAGGACCAAAACTGCTATTTAGCCATAAGGGTAAAATTGTCCAGGACATAAATTGCAACTTTGAATAGTTAAAGGGCAAAAATGCAAAAAGGCTTAAGTTACGAGGCATATTTTGCTACTAAGCCTAATTGGTATTATGAAAATATGCAATTATTTCGCTGGACAAATCTTGTATCAACTCGAAACTTATAGGATTGAAATTGCTTAGGTATAAAACTTATAGGATCAATATTGCAAACCTTTTAAACTTAGAGGGCATATTTTGCAAACTCAATAATAAAAGACCTAAAATGCAATCCACCCAAAGTTACATGGTATTTTTTGCAATTAAGCCTTCTTGATTTGACATACGCCCATGTTGAATCCAACATTATAACCTTTGTCACAGAGTTGGCTGTGCTCAGCAGATTGAAGTTAAGGCATTCAACATATGATATATCTATGATCTCTAGTCCATTCTTCCTAATGGATCCAGTGCCTTTGATTTCCCCTGGAGCTTCATTTCCTCCAAATATAACTTTAGCACCTTTGATTTTCTTGAACTTTGACATATGTTTCTTGTTGCCTGTCATATGTCTGGAACAACCACTATCCATGTACTAGGTTCCTTGGCACTCAGCTGTTCCTTGAACATGAAATCAAGGAAATTAGTTTTTAGGTACCCATACCCGTCTGGTCCTGAGGGGTTAGCACTATAAGGTGATCCAACCAACCTATAGCCAAATGATCTGACTCTAAGAGGTTGCCACCTATCAGTTCCATAATCATAATGAACATTTGCAAATTATTTGGGAGCTTTAGGTTCATACAACTGTCTCTTTTGTATGTATGCATGTGTGTGTGTTTGAGCATTTGCTTTCTTGGGTTAATAGTGGAACTTTTGTTCATTTTGGGCGTTGTACTTGGGTTCATATGTGTGCTGATTATAGTTCTTTTGCCTAGGGAATGACCTATGCTGAGTTTGAGGTTTTTGCCACTTAGGCTTATATCCCATTGGTCTTGGCTGATATCTTATTTGATTATTCCAATCAGTCTGGCTTGGGTAGTTTCTACCATTCCCATCATATGATTTTCTTTGCTGAAATCTCTGGGGCTTTTGGTAGCTCGGTTAGGATTTTATAGAGTATTTCCTATTTGGAGTCTGTTGATGGACTCTTCTAAATTTAGTTTCAGCTGTCCTATCAGCATATTCAACTGGCTTCTTGCTTTTACCCTTGTATCCAAGGCCATCATGGTTGTGATTGTGTTTTTGAGTGGGTGTGAGTGCAACATATGGTGCTTTGGAATTTTGGACTCCCTCATTACTTGAGGATCCTTTCTCCATTACCACTCTTGGGACTTGAGCATGCACAAAGGAATCAAATCCAATGCCTGTCTTGTTACCACTTTCTTTCTGAATCAGTATAAGTTCATCCAATGATTTTAATGCAATCACATTTTTAAGTTCTTTTATCCTCTTTTCTATAGCACTTAAATCTACTTGGATCTTGGCTATTTCAGCCTTCAGCTTTGTATTCTTATCATCTATGTGATTTAGAGTACTCAGCTCTTTAGTTAGTTGTGAGTTTTGGCATTTAAGCTGGATGTTTTCCTCATTTAATAGTGTGTGTGATGTTTTTATGTGCTCAAAATCTTTCATCATTTTGCCAATAGAATCATAAAGATCTGTTGGTGATGAATTGTTTGTGTCACTATCACTATTACTTGAATCTGAATGAGATGAGTTAGAGTGTACCTCTTCTTCCCGTTCTTTGGAGTCTTGTTCTTTGGCCATGAGGAATATCAAAGCTTCTTCTTATGTATCACTAGAGTAGTCAGCTTCACTACTATCTAACATTGTTGGTTCCTTGCACTTGGCTGTTTCAACAGTTTCCGTAGCCAACATGGCTTTCTTATTTTCCTGTCTTCTCTCTCTAAAGACTTTTCTTCCTTCTTCATTTTTGTACTTGTTGACTGGTGGATAAGGACAGTCAACAACAAAGTGTCCTGGTTGCCTGCAATCCCAACACAGGTTCTCAATTCTCTGCAAGATAGCTCGTTCAGCTCTCTGATACTCAGTTCTTTGATGTTCATCTCTTTTAGGTGGTCTTTCCTCCCTTGCTTTGGAAGGTGCTGAGTGTTTTCTTGATGATTCACCCTTGTTTCTTTTGTAGTTCTTATTGAAGAGCTTATTGAATCTTTTAACCATCAGGGCAATCTCTTCTTGGTCTATGGCTTCCTTAGATTCAACACTCTTTGCTTCACCAGCCATGAGTGTAGTTGTCTTGGGTACAACTGTCTCTTCTTGTTCTTTCCTTCTCAGCTCAAACTCATAGACTTTTAGTTGAGAGAACAATTCATGGTTGGATGTTCTGGTGAGATCCATGGAATGTCTCTCAGCCATAACCTTCATTACCCACTCAGCTGGGAGGGCCCTTAATATCTTCATACACATTTTCTTTTGTGTATATTGTTTCCCTAGAGATGAGAGATCATTGGTGATCTCTGTGAATCTGGCATCCAGCTGATCAGACTTTCACCTGCAATCATTTTAGGATTTTCAAATTTTTGAACAACAACTGTTATCTTATTTTCCTTAATTTGATCAGACCCTTCACAAATCAAGGAAAGTTTTTCCCAAATTTCTTTGGCCGTTTTACAAGATTTAACTTTTTTAAACATGGCCTTATCAAGAGTTTTATAAAGTACATCATTGGCAACATTGTCAAGGTTGTATCTCTTTTGATCCTCATTGGTCCACTCGCAGCGTGGTTTATCCACCATGGAAGGTCTAGGCTCTGCAGGTGCTTCATCTTTTCCTTCAGCATGAGCAACCCTTCTTACAGTTGTATTAACATTTAGGATTTGTAGTGGCCCATCCTCTATCACGAACCACATTTCATCATGTAGGGTTGGTAGATGAGCCTGCATGCGTATTTTCCAATCCTCAAATTCTTCAACAGTGAACATTGGAATGCGAGTTAGATTTGCTTCCATGATAATAACTTTGCTTATGAAATAAAAGCTTTGAGAACTCAAATGTTGATTCTTTAAAAGAATGAGATCTAGTTCCGTAACCAGTGCGGAAGGCTCAATGAACCAACTGCTCTAATACCACTTGTAGGTCCCAAGGAGTGATGTGTAAAGTTTAGAAGGGGTGTTTGAATAAACTTTACCAACTTTTCGATTTTTGTCCTTTTAAATAATTTCAGAGTTAACTCAAGTCAGCTAAGTCCTTGAGGGACAACGAGGTTAGCTTACACAACAAAGTTACCCACTCAACGAACTCGACTGAGTTGTTGATAGTATAACTTAGTTGTTTTCAACTAACACTTAGAAATGTAGTTGACTTGGTTTTGTCAGCGGAAGACTTTCACCCTTAGAGTTTTTAAGTACATTTTTCAACACTTGTTTTAGTAATGTTATTATCAGCAGACTTAAGAAATTTTAACTTATCAGCAGATATAAAATAATACAAGAATTAAAGTGCGCTGAAAAATAAATAGACACAAGCAGTTTTTATAGTGGTTCGAGGATTGGTAATTCCTCTAGTCCACTCTTCTCCAACTCCTACAGGAATCCACTAGGTAACTTGACTTGGTTACAAAGTAGTTAACAGTCCCGAGTCATCTTTGATCACACATCTTGCTGCTCCTGGGACTCAACTTTAATACCTTTGGACTTAATCACGTAGCCCTCCAATAGGTTCAAAGCATTGGTTCGATGGAACCTTACTATTTCTCCTTCAACCTTGGAGAGTAGACCCCTTTGTTCTTGAAAATAATTTTTCCTCTTCAACTGACGAAGTTGTCTTTCCTTCACTGAATGTGTTGGATTGATTTCCTTCGAGTTTAGGCTTGAGGATTTCTTTGAAAGCTTTGAGAGATTTTTGCAGGTCACGTTTGATTGCTTGTATGTTTGCGTTAAACTCGGTTTAGTTCGTAACCTTCTCTCACTTGATTCCTCAGCCTTTTATAGTGCATATTTGAAAAATGTGCCCGTTGAAGAGATAGACACATTTTTCCAATCACACTCGTAGGTTGTTGGCTTGTCTTGTCTTGCAGCATTGATGGAGACCGTACCATGAATTTAATGCTCTGCAGCCTTTCCTTAAACTCTGCAGAATTTCAAGTGCTTCCCATTGGTCCCTTGCTTTTTGCACTCTTTCAGCAAAACAACTTTATTGCCGGCAGCCTGACACATGCCTATTTCCAGCAAAACCTTGACTTGTCTTGACAACGGATCTCTTTCAACTTTCTTTGAGTCTTGTTTGCTGCATACCCCTTTGACATTCGATTCCAATCATTTTGGAATGAATTTGTTGTCAGTCAGCTGACTTAGACAACTTTTCTGTCACTTGACGGATTTTTCACTTCACTTCACTCAGCTGCCACACAGTTGGGTCTTCACTTCAATCTTCAGTTGAGTCTAGTAATCTTCAACTTGGTTGATTTCAACTCAGCTCATACAGCCCTATCTATTACAAGTTGAATTACATTTGAAATGGGATGCCAACTTCCTAATCTAAGTTTTACATTGTATCATCAAAATCTATACATAAATTTTCCCAACACTTCAGCATAAGGACTCTTCTGAATAGTTGACTGATTCATCTTTTCAGCTAACTCATCAATGTCTTCTGATCCAACTTTCTAATCTAAGTTTTACATGGTATCATTAAAATCTATATATAAATTTTCCCAACACTTCAGCATAGGGACTCTTCTGAATAGTCGGTTGATTCATCTTTTCAGCTAATTCATCAATGTCTTCTCCATTTACATTAGGTTCATCAAAGACCACATGGATAGACTCTTTTGTGACCATAGTCCTCTTGTTCAACACTCTAAAAGCTTTACTCTCAACTGAGTATCCTAAGAAGATACCTTCATCAACTTTTAGCATCAAAGGCTTTCAAGTTATCCTGGCCATTGTTATGTATGAAACACTTGCTTCCAAAGATATGAAAATATCCCACATTAGGCTTTCTTCCTGTCCAAATTTCATAGTGAGTTTTGGACAGCTGCCTATTTATCATGCACCTATTCTGAGTGTATTAAGCAGTGTTAATGGCTTCAGCCCAAAATCTCTTAGGCAATCTAGCTTGAGCTAACATGGTCTTTGCAGCTTCCTTGAGGATTCTATTCCTTCTTTCAGCTACTCCATTCTGCTGTGGAGTTCTTGCACCTGATAACTCATGACCAATACCATTCTCTATGCAATACTGAGTTATAATCCCATTGATAAACACAGTTCCTCTGTAAGACATTATCTTGATAATGGTTTAGCACTTCTCATTTTGAACTTTCTTCATAAGATGTGGAAGCTTTTGCAAAGTTTCCTTCTTTGTACACATAAATATGGTCCTTGTGTATCTTGAATAATCATCCACCACCACTAAGTTGTATTTCTTTCCACTGATACTTGCTGGTTCAATAGGACCAAACAAATCCATATGCAATAAATGCAAGATCCTTGTTGAAGAAGGACTTGGCTTATCCTTGAATGAAGATTGATTTGCTTTCCCTTCGCATGCATCACAGATGCTCTCTTTCTTGTACACTGAGTCTGGCAATCCTTCAACAGAACGACTCCTTGCAAGCTTGTTTTTTTGAACAAAACGAAATAATATACAAAATGAAAAAGAGTCCTGATCACAAGCCGACCAGGTAGCTAAATGTTTGGGGCCTCATTAAAACTTCGCAAGGTAAAACCCACCCTTGTGGGGAAAACCCTTGGAAAGAAAAAGAGTACCCCCATAGTTTATAAATAAATGTATAGGAAGATAAAATAAGAAAACACATGGACGTATTATCTAACAAATCTGTAAGTCGAGTGTCCAACATAATCCTCCATGAGAAGGGACACAATATCTGCTAGAGGGACGCCCTACCATGTCCCAGACTACGACTTTTTACTCAGAAAGTCTGCCACTCGATTGCCTTCACGGTAAATATGTGAAACCACCAACTCCATTTGAGAGATCAAGTGAAGAGTGTATTGCCATTTACTCAAGTGCCGCCAAGGGATTGAAGAAGATCGTTTATGAAAAAGATCCACCACATAGGCATAATTGATTCAAGCCAGAGTTGCCGCTAGCCCCTGATAAAAGCATAATGAACTGCCAACATGACCGCCACCAACTCCACCTCAAATGCGTAATCCGGACTACAACTACCCACAAAACAATCCCTAAAGAAGCCTCTGCAATTCCAAAAAATCCCAGACGCCGTAAGACATCCTGGCACACCCGAAACACTGTCGTCCGTATTCACCTTGATCCACCTGGGGAAGGGTTTATGCCAATCAACCTGCACAATGTTTGGAGCCTTTCTTGGTCGGCCAGGGACGTGAAGATGCCGAATGTGAAAAGATCATGTTGGTCATTATCCATGCAACTCTGATCTAAAGATGAGGATTCAACAATAAGAACCCAAAGTTGGACAATAGTTGCATCAACCATCATGTCTTATCGTTGAAAGTCAAATCATTCTGGATATGCCAAATAACCTAGATGTAAGATAGCGCCACGGCTTGCCATAAAAAAGAGACATGATCATTGAAACGAAAGGACATAAAGTGTGCCAAAAATTCTTTGAAACTGTGAGCATGATGAGAGTGCACGTCAAAGGTGCTAAAAATCCATTGTTAAAGAGCCCCTGCAAAAACACAAGAGACAAATACATGAGCAGTGGACTCAGCATGAGCATAACAAAGGCAACAAAAAGAAGGGACGATGAATCCCCGATTTTGCAGCAAATCCAGGACCGCAAGACAATTGTGAATAGCACGCCAAACCATAATAGAACGCCTTTCTGGGACCACTGGAGACGATGGACAAAGGTGGGAGTAAGCAGATTTAGAAGAAATCTTCCCATCGACAGAATGAATCCTAACCCGTTTATCAATAGAAGATAGTGCAATAGGAAAACAGACAATGTCCCGAACTAACTCCAAATAAGCCTCAACAAAAGAAAATGTGAAATGCCAGGAGTCATCATAGAAGTAGTCAAAAATACGATGCCTAAGGAGACATCTGTACTCCTGAGGTATACCAATTCTATCTGCAATAGGGTAACCAAACCAATTATCAATCCAAAATAAAACCTCCGAATTAATCCCTGGGATCCAACAGGACTCCAGCAAACTATCATCAATTCGAGGCCTAAGTCCAGCCCAAATAGAAGATGGCAAGAACGTACGATGAATGGAACCATCTGAAAGCAAATAACGTTTGCGAAGAATCTGGAAAACCACTAAGTCTGATGTCATAACTTTCCATACCAGTTTTGTCAGAAAAACACTATTGGAAACGATGATAGAATGAACACCAAGGCCACCTTATGCCCTAGGCGTACAACAACGAGCCCAACTGACCACCACATAACCTTTAGAGTTAACATCACCAGACCAAATAAAATTACGCATGTCTTTCTCCATTTGCTTAAACATAGAAGTTGACCACTTGTAAATTATCATAAAATGGACAAAAGAATTAGTAATAACAGAGTTAACCAAGCAAACCCTTCCTGCAATGGAGAGGGACGTCCCTTTCCACCTGCAAAACTTCAAAATAATTTTGTCGCAAAGAGGTTGCAAAACTGTTGGCTTAGGAGCTCCTTTAAAGATGGGGGCGCCTAAATAAATAGTAGAAAAGACCCATGGTTGAATACCCATAATGTTCTGAATGTGACTCTGAACATGATTAGAGAACTAACTACCAAAGAAAGCCTTCGATTTTTTAGGATATGAAGAAATGTCCCGAATAGCTGTTAAAATCTGAAAAAGATGACGCTCATCAGAAGAAGAGGCCTCCCACATGATAACAATGTCATCCGTATAAAGAACAAAAAAAGGAAAAACAATCTGTCGTGGAACAAAAAAAGGCGTAACTTGATTATTGGAAACTGCCGCCTCAAGAAATTTACCCAGAACCTCATCCGAAAATGAAAATAGCAAAGGTGATAAAAGGTCACCCTGTCGCACACCCCTAGAACAAGGAAAGTAACCCACCGATGAACAATTTAATAAGATAGAAATCCGAGCAGACTATAGAATAACCTCTATCCAATGAATGAAAATATCAGAAAAGCCAAACCGATAAAAGAACATGAATCAATAAGCCCCAATTCAATTTATCAAAAGCCTTACGAATGTGTATTTTCATATTCATGTTATTGTCAAGACGACTTTGAAGAATATTGAAACCCTCTGAAACCAAAGCAATATAGTAATGAAACTGCAGGCCCAGAATAAACTTTGCGTAGGATACAGATAAGATCTAAAGATCGACCCCAACCAAGAAGCCAATATCTTAGTAATAACCTTAAAAAGAAAATTACTCATGACAATGTCAAAAATTGTCAATAGTGTTCGCATATGTGCACTTCGAGATAAGAGTCATAAAGCTGGCGTTCAAGCCAAAAGACAAAGTCAAACTCATAAAGAAATAATGGACAGCCGTGGTCACATTAGAAGCAATAACAACCCAATAATGCTGATAGAAAATCCCAGTAAAACCATCCGATCCAGGAGAACTATCCGAACCAGATCAAAAATCGCCTCCCGAATATCAGAATCCGAGGGAATCATAGTTAAAAGAGTATTATCAACCGCCACCACCCTCGGAGCAATGACAAGGTCCACAAAGAAATAATCAGGAGGCGCACCCCCTGAATCCGAGAACAACTCCTCATAATAAGAAATAATATGACTACCAAGAACACCCGGATCATCAGAAAAATTGATATCAATCATCAAACCATGTATCTCAAAACAACTTTCCTTAATTTGACAACGACGATGAAAAAATACGGTATTACGATCACCATCTTTAAGGCAAGATGTGCGAGCATTCTGTCTAAGAAACTCAGATTGCAATAAAATAGTTTTAGAAAGAGAGGTTTGAGCATCAAATTTGTTGGGAAATTTACATGACCAATCAATGAATAAGAAAATTCTAAAAGACGTTGCTGATAAACATTTTCATCAATGGTCATAGAATAATAATCGCCCTTCTTAACAGGTTGAGGGATAGAATTGATCTTACCAGAAACAATATGAGAAAATGATTTAGGGTTACCTAGAGCCTGAGGAATTGAAGAATCCATGGCAGAGGGATTACCAAAAACAATGTTAGCAAAAGTATTACCCATAAACTTAGATGTATTATGAGCTGAATGTTGGGGATTCAACGTATTAGAAGGGGCCTTTGAGAAGAGCTTCCAACTACTTGAGCATCATCTTTGGGAGGACATGCAGGAGGAATGCCATGAAGATGACAAACAGCAGCCTAAAGGTCATCACCCCCCTGGGAGGGGACGGCCTTGGTGGGAGAATTGGCTGCCGCCCCCATAAGCACCAAGCAAGGAGCCGACCCCCCCCATGGCCAGCGACTGCCATAGGAGAAAGAGAGGAGGCCGCCCTCTTATGGGCAACCAAAGGCAGCCGTTGTGGAGCAACTTGAGGGGTATCCATTATCGTGGAAGGGGACGGCTGTTGGTAAGTTTCTGGGGCTACCCAATCCATCCATTGAGAAACCATACGGGCATCCTTGTTGATCGGAGAAGACATGGTCTTTAGAGATTCCCCACCATGCAATTCTAGGGTTTTCAAAAAACTTGCAAAAGAAAGAACCAAGGGCTTTGGAAGTGGACGTGTATTAACATAGTTCGAAGTGAGACCATGAAGAAGCAACTCCGCCATCGAGTTGCCAAAAAACGGTGACAGAAAATAGATGTAAAATCAGTAAAAAGTCAAAGATGCATGGGAGGAGAGAGGGAAGAGCATATTTTGACTTTATTTTCTTTTATTAATGTTCCTTGCAAGCTTGTTGATTGTCTTGAAATTTAGGTGACTTGGCTTCTTGTACCACAAGCAACTTGACTCAGTTGTGCTTTTCGCTAATAGGCATGTACTATGTGGAGTAGTAAACCAATCCACGACGTACATATTTTTCTTTCTTATTCCAGATAGCACAATTTCATTTGATTCAATATCTTTGATTTGGCAGACACCCATGTTGAATCCTATATTGTAGCCTTTATCAAAGAGTTGGCTGATGCTCAGCAGATTGCAATTCAGCCCTTCAACATAGGCTACATCTGTGATTTCCAATCCATTCTTCTTTATGGATTCAATGCCTCTTATCTCCCCTGGAGCTTCATTTCCTACAAATATGACTTTTGGTCTTTGACTCCTTGAAGTTGGATAAATTCTTCTTATTCCCAGTCATGTGTCTAGAAAAGCCACTATTCATGTACCAGGTTCCTTGGCACTCAGTTGTTCCCTGAACCTGCAATCAGGTAAATCAAGTTTTAGGTACCCAAACCTGTATGGGTCCTGAGGGGTTAGCACTATAAGGTGATCCAACAAAACTATAGCCAAAATATCTGACTCAAAGGGGTTGCCACCTAGAAGTTCCATAATCATAATGAATCTTAGCAAATTGCTTTGGAGCTTTAAGAACATACAACTGTCTTTTTTGTTTGTATGCCTATGAGTGTGCTGGTGCATTTGCTTTCTTTGGATAATATGGAAATTTTTGTGCATTATAGGCATTATGCTTGGGTGCATAAGTGAGCTGATACTGATTCTTTTACCTTAGGAATGACCTATATTGAGTCTAAGGTTTTTGCTACTTGGGCTTGTATCCTATGGGACTTGGCTAATATTTCATTTGATTGTTCAAATCAGCCTGAGTAGGATAGTTTCTACCATTCCCCTCATATGGTTTTCGTTGCTGAAACCTATGGGGCCTTTGATAGTTCTGCTTTGACTTCACATAATATTTTCTATTTGGAGTTTGCTGATGGACTCTTCTGAATTTAGTTTTAGCAGCCCTTTCAACAAACTCATATGGCTTTTTATCTTTGCCTTTGTAACCTAGGCCAGTATGTGTGTGCTTGTGATTTTATTTGGGTGCAACATATGGTGCTTTTGGCTTTTGGATTCCCCCATTGCTTGAGGATCCTTTTCAAAAGTCACTCTGGGAGTCTGAGCATTGACAAAGGAATTAAATCCTAAGCCTGCCTTATCTCCAATTTCTTTTTGTATCATCATCAATTCATCTAATATTTTGGATGACTTGCTAAGTGATGCAGTCACAATTTTCAATTCCTTTTCCCTCTTTTCTCTTTCAGCTAAGTCTGCTTTGATCTTAGTTATCTTAGCCTTCAGCTCTTTATTCTCATCTGCTATGTGACCAAGAGCACTCAGCTCTTTAGTCAACTGTGAGTTTTGGCTTTTGCGCTGGCTGTTTTTCTCATTTAAATGTGTGTGTGAGGATTTTATGTGTCAGAGGAGTAGTCTGCTTCACTGTTGTCTGACTCAGTTGTCTTCTTGCACTTAGCTGTGTCAGGTTCAACAACCACCAAGGCTTTCTTTCTTTCTTGTATTCTTTCCATAAAGAGCTTCATTTCCTCTCCATTTTGATATTTGTTGATTGATGGATAAGAACAGTCAACTGTAAAGTGTCCTGGTTGTCTGCAGTTCAAGCACAAGTTCTCATTTCTGATATTCACTCTCTCTGATTGTCAGCTCCCTTTGGGGTTCTATTTTCCTTGCTCTTGGAATGTGCTGAGTGTCTTCTGGATGTTTCACCATTGTTCCTTTTGTAGATCTTATTAAATAACTTTTTGAATCTTTTAACCATCACGGCAACTTCCTCTTGATCTATGGTGTCCTTGCATTTAGCTTTCTTTGATTCTCCAGCTAATAGAGCAGCTGTCTAGGGTAAAACTCTCTTCTTGCTCCTTTCTCCTGAACTCAAATTCATAGGCTTTTAGGTCTGAGAATAACTTTTGGTTGATATTGCCCGTTCAAATGAAATTACGCATTGCTTTCTCAAGATGCTTAAGCATGGTAATCGGCCATTTATAAATAAGCATAGTATGTACTAGTGAACTTGCGATCACATTTTCACTAGACAAACCCTTCCTGCCAGGGAAAGGGAAGAACCTTTCCTATATTTGAACTTGAGAATAATTTTGTCAAGCAAAGACTGTAACACCCCCTGCTTAGGCGCCCCCTTGAAGATTAGAACCCCAAGATAAGTGGTGGGAAATTGCCCACTGTAATCCCAATGGTAGTTTTAATTTGATTACAAATTTGTCGAGAAACAGAAGCACCACAAAACACCTTGGACTTGTTCGGATTGAACACTTGACCCAAAATAGAAGCATAGAGTCGAAGTGCTTGAAAGATATGACGAGCATTAGCAACATTAGCCGCACAAATGATGACAATATCATCGGCATACAACATCATAGAAGGAAACTGAATGTTGCAAAGCAACAAAAGCATGAGCTGATGTGAGGAATCCAATTCAACAATAAGTTTACCCAACAATATCACCAGGGAATGTTGCTTCTCTCAATATCCATCTCCAAGTTGCTGAAATAAAACCCCTACTTTGAGAATATTGAGAGAAGCAACATTCCCTATCCCCCTTTTATTCCAGAACAAGCAATTCATTTATTAAATTTTGGAATTAAGGACCGTGTTGGGGACACGGGGGGAGGGTCATCAGATACATGTTGGGTACGCGAAATCTCAATAGCTCCAATAGATGTTCGAGAATGTTTAATGTATTGTGGCTCTTCATCATCATAATCAACCCACCGTTTAGCATCCACAACATTAAGAGTCTTAGCTCCATCTGGGTCCCGAGAAATAGCGAGTTGATGGATAGGTGGTGTGTGACCATGCTCAATATCCTTTTGTAAACGTTGTTTAGCTGAATCCAGAGATCTGTAACGAATAGCCTTACAGATGTGTCTGATAGGTTTTTCCAATTGGTATTGAATGGTGTGCGATTGTTTTCGTGTAGCCGGATAAGGTGGCAAGGTAGACACTGGCAAATGTCGGGTCTGAAGGAGGATGAAATGAGGCGGCCGATGTGTCCGAAAAACATCAACCATATCCTCCTCTTCAGCCAAAGCAACAAAAGAGTTACCTAAATTCACATGGGAGGAGGCCGGAGCATGATGAACGTCGGACACCAAAACCAGAGGAAGTGAAGTCGAGTCAATAGTACCAGAAGAAACCGCATCATCTATTGAGTTAACAATGGTGTTTCCTTTGTCCTGTGATTTGTGCATAGGATGATAAGTTTTGCGTTCCTTAGAATGTCCCCGTTGGGAAGTAGGTCGCCCATGAGTCTCCTTAGCCTAAGCTGGCTTACCCATACGACGATAAGAAGCTGCAGTATATCCCGTGACACCGCAAGTAGGGCAAAAATCTGGAAGTTTCTCATAGCTAACAGACAAAAAGGAGCAATGACCCAAACGATCCAACATAATATAATCATGCAAAGGTTTAGCAAGATCCACCTCAATCAAAACCCTAGCAAAATGTCCCAAAGAACCATCCAAAGACCTATTATCAATCTGGATTTGATTACAAACTGCCTTAGCAAGTCCCAAAATGAAATTAGGTTTCCAGTATTCGTTACTCAACTCAAATATTCTAACCCAAACACTAGCAATCGAAGTCATAACTTTGTAAGGGTTGAAATCCAGCACCCATAGAGATAATCGAATAGTACCCGGGTTAATAGACCAAGATACCCGAACTTGAGCTCGAGAACGATCCTGTGCATTATTAAATTTGATACAAAAATAATCCTTGCCCAAAGGGATTAGTTTCCAATCAGTTTTAATACCCCATAAATCAAAAAGCCATTTTTGAAGTGGCAAGATAGCCCAAGGGTTATTACCTTTTCCCAAAACAACACGTCCAATCAAAGAACAAGCAAATTCAGAAATACTTTGCGTATAAAAGTTCTCATCAATAGTTACCGAATATTAATCTTCCTTTTTAACCGGTTCATGGATAGAATTAGTTAAATCATTAACCATGAAGAGTAAGTTTTAGGATTACCTTGGACTTGAGTGAAAGACGAATCCATATTAGAACATTTACCAGAGACCTTTTGGGCAAAAGTAAAATTGCACGGTGGAGAAAGTGGGGAAATTCCTTGAACTCCCAGGTTGGATGAAGGTCATGTGCCATTGTTGCCATGTAAAGTGTGCCCCGAAGAATTGAGGCCATCATTGAGAGCCATGGTATACGCAGGGGCTGAGGAGTCACAATTATCCGAGGGGCCATCACCCCCTGGGAGTAGGCAGCTAATGAAGGCTGCCCCCTGTCGACCCCTCATCAAGAGGACACATGGGGTCGGCCCCCCATTGGCAGCGGCCATGGGGTATAGTACGCAAGGAGTGAGGCCGTTGGGGGTGTAGACCCCCATGGGCATGCGACTGGGAGTGCATGGGAGGAGGCCGTGCGGCTGAGGGAGTGGCCAAGTAAGCCGTCGATGGGACTACTCCCAAACTAGGGTAAGAAATCGACTCCTTTGGGACTTGGTGATGATGGGGGATGAAGTTGGAAGAAAGGGTTCCGTGTTGAACCATAATCACGTTTGAGAGAGGAGTTGTCGTCAATCGTGTAGAATCCATCGGTGTTGCAACAAGGCTTGCATGAACGCTCGTCGTACTCGTAGAAGGAAAAGTCGAAGGTGGCGTTTGAGATCGTACGTGTGGAGAGAAGTTAGACGTAAGCCCGTGCAAGGAATTCGACATAGCCATGTCGAAGAGGTGGCCGGCGTCGATCAAGAGAGCAGGCCGGCATCAATCACCAAAGAGGAGAGAGGGAAGAGCATATTAGGGTTTTCATTTGTGTCCACGAGCTTATTCGAGTTATGTATAGAGAATGTTATTATTTTATTATAAAAGATGGAAAGTGTTCCATATTCAAAAGTTCTTCTTTAATTCATGATGGTATTTTTACAAATGATTTATATACTATTCATTTACAAGATTCTATACGGCATATTCAACAAAATAGTAAAAGAAAAATAGATGATCAAAACCATACATATCTTTGGCATGCAAGATTATGTCATATATCCAAAGATAAAATTCACAAGATGGCACAATTGTTTGGCCTCATGTGTGAAACCCCATGTCCTGGATAACATGAAATCGTCACCTTTAAGGTATTGATGGTCGGTACCGGAAATGCCACCGCCCAATAATCCACGCTCCACCACACGACTGACCTGAAGACCTGCAACACAACCATTAGAAGGGGGGCCGGAAGGGTTTTCCGGCATTCCCACTCCGACGCTCAAGTCAGTATCGGTTTTTGAGAGAAGAAATATCAAAATGTAGTGAAAGTATATTTAAAATCTCACTAGCGGCGTACCTTACTTGGACCCCTTTTATAAGTTTGGGAATTAGGGTTGCGTAGGCATCAAGCCACAATAAAAACCCTAATTAACACACAGACCTAGGTTAATCGCTCGCATTGGGCCGTAAACCTACTAGGCCCAAAGAGATCGGCAAGCCCTTAGCTTGGCCCAATCCAGGTCCAAGCCCATCAGGTCGGTAGGCTCTTAGCTTGGCCCAATCCAGGTTCAAGCCCATCGGTCGACCTACTAGGCCCAAAGAGATCGGCCCAAGCCCCATCAGCTTAGCTTGCCCAATCCAGCCCAAGCCCATCGGTCGGTAGGCTCTTAGCTTGGCCCAATCCAAGCCCATCGAGTCAGGCCCTTAACAAGCCCATCGGGTCCAAGCCCGGTAGGCCCTTAGCTTTAGCCCCAATCTGAGGCCCAAGCCCATCAAGTTGGTGGGCCACTTAGCCCAATCTCCAAGCCCATCAGTCGATAGGCCTTAGCTTGGCCCTGGGTCCAAGCCCATTAAGTCGGGCCCTTAGCTTGGCCAATCTAGGCCCAAGCCCATCAAGTCGGTAGGCCAAGCCCATCAAGCCCAAGTCAAGGTCAGGCCCTTAACTGGCCCACCTGGGTCCAAGCCCATCGGTCGGTTCATTCTCCACACAACTTGGCCCAATCTCAAAGATCTCCAACCATATAGGTCAAGCCCTTCAGTCGGCCCAATCTAAGGCCATCCTTGGCCTAAGTCCTTTCATCAAGCTCCTAAAGGTAGGTCCAAACAGCCCCCATCAATCGTCCCCCAATTATGTCCCGTAGTCTCTTCTTTTGACTAATTGCTCGTGATATGTTTGACCACCTTCCTATATCCAATGCATTTTCAAGCCCTCAATCTCCATTTCGGGCTTTAAACCTTCCATAATTTTACCCATCCCGGATCCATATTTTCTAGCCAAAATTCCTCCCCCAACAAGCGATTTCCGACGCCCATCATTTCCGAAATGATTTCCGGCTTTCATCCTCCACTCTCTTTCTTCCTTCCTCTTTTTTGTTTTCTTCCTAATCCCTAAGGCCTTCATTTTCTTTTTCAATTATTTTTCCGTCAAATAATGACCCATCAACCAATTCCGATCCTCACTCGACCGACCTAATTAGATCTCCGATGAATAAGATCTTGTCTTTTCAAACTTAGAGATCCCACCTCCTTCTCAAAGTCTAACCCAAGCCCATCAATCGTTCTTCTTCCCCCGGCCCTTTCCCCCAAATGCATTTTCCATTCCCAATCTAACCATTAACTAAGCCCAAACCTTCCAAGACAATCCATTTTAGGGCCGAGCTCGCCCCTTTCTCTTTTCAAACTATCCCTCACCTATCAGATCCAAGCCCCTCCTCTCTCAAAGTCTTCCGCCTCATTCTCAACACTTAGATGGAGGACTTGGTTTTTCCATCAACTCTTTCTTTTTCAAACAAAGTATCTATTTTTCCATTCAACCTCAAAGACCTCTCCTTTCAACCAATTGATGATCCTCCTAATAATCACCAAGTTTTTGCCCTAGATCCTCGAATAAGATCTATTCTTTGCTCGGCTTTCAAGTCAAATCATCTACTCCCAAGGGCCTCTTTTATATCTAAGGCCATCCTCAACAAGTTTTCCCCTAAGTCCTTTCATCAAGCTCCTTTTCCTCAAGTGGGTGTTTCTCGCCTCCAAAGCCCAAATGATCCCCCGCCAATCTCGATTGCCCGGACTTGATCCCCCTCACTTCTTCTTCCACTTAGTTTTTTGTGAAACTTTTCTAAATTTGCTTTATTTTCTCATCATGTTATCCCGATGTTTGGAAGGACTTACCTTCCTATATCCAATGCATTTTCCAAGGAGTTTGTTCTCCCGATCTCCATTTCTCGGGACGTTATTGATGGCTTTAAACCTTCCATAATTTTACCCATCCCGATCCATATTTTCTAGCCAAAAATCCTCCCCCTCTCAAGCGATTTTCGACGTGCTTTTAAGATCGCGACATTCCAACAAGTTCTCCGGATGACTTTTTTTTTGTCAAACCTCGAGGCTCAATTCTTTTCTACGAGGACCAAGCCCGAGCCCCTCACCTCATTGCTTTTCCGATCTTCCGAGGTCCTAATCAAGAAACTAAAGTAAAAGACATTCTTCATTTTCTTTTTCAATTATTTTTCCGCGTTCAAATAATGACCTCTTTTTCAAACATCAAGATCCTCACTTGACCGAGTGAATGCCACTTAGATGGAGGGATGATTCTTTATTTTCTTTACATTTTGATTACGCATGCTGGGAGGATTGGATCGAGATCGGTCTCCAAACACTTAACTCAATTTTCTCATTTCTCGGAGGAGGGACAAGTTTTTCAAGCTCCAACAGTTTGACTTGCCTCCTTCTCCAAACACTTAACTTATCGGGATATTTTTCAAGCTCAAAGTGTTTGGAGAATTGGCTCCTCTCCAAAATTCCATTTTCAATTTCAAACTTTGTAATCAGTCGAACTCCAAACACTTATCTCAATTTTTCTCATTTTCTCGGAGGATATGTTTTCAAGCTCGAGCTTGAAACTTGCCTTTGGGCTTATTTTGCGTGCTCGAGAAGTGTTTGGAGGATTGGCTCAAAGAGAACTCCAAACACTTAACTCAAACACTTTTTCAATTTTCTTATTTTTCTTTACATTTTGATTACGGACAAGTTTTTTGGCTCAAGCTCCAAACACTTGACTCAATTTTTCATTTCTCGGAGGACTATTTTTCAAGCTGCCTTGCCTCTGGGCTATCGTCGTGTGTTTGGAAGATTGGCTCGAGCCGAACTCCAAATACTTAACTCAATTTTCTCATTTCTCGGAGGACAAGTTTTTCAAGCTCGAGCTTGACTTGCCTCTCGGGCTTATCGTGCCAAAGTGTTTGGAGGATTGCTCGAGCCGAACTCCAAACACTTATCTCAATTTTCTCATTTCTTGGAGGACAAGTTTTTTTCAAGCTCGAGCTTGACTTGCCTGTTTGGAGCTTATTAACTCAATTTTCTTATTTCTCGTTTTTCAAGCTCGAGCTTGACTTGCCTCTCCGGCTTATCGTGCCCAAGTGTTTGGAGGATTGGCTCGAGCCGAACTCCAAACACTTAACTCAATTTTCTTTTTTTCGGAGGACAAGTTTTTCAAGCTCGAGCTTGACTTGCCTCTACGGGCTATCGTGCCCAAAGTGTTTGGAGGATTGGCTCGAGCTCCAAACTTAACTCAATTTTCTTAAACACTTAACTCAATTTTCTCATTTTTCTCATTTCTCGGAGGACAAGTTTTTCAAGCTCGAACTTGAGTTTGACTTGCCTCTGGCTTATCATGCCCAAAGTGTTTGGAGAATTGGCTCGAGCTCCAAACACTTAACTCAAACACTTATTTCTCAGGATTTTTTTCTCATTTCTCGGAGGTTTGGATATGTTTTCAATTTTCTCATTTCTCGGAGGACTTTTCAAGCTCGAGCTTGACTTGCCTCTGGGCTTATCGTGCCCGAAGTGTTTGGAGGATTGGCTCGAGCCGAACTCCAAACACTTAACTCAATTTTCTTATTTTTCGGAGGACAAGTTTTTCAAGCTCGAGCTTGACTTGCCTCTGGGCCTATCGTGCCCGAAGTGTTTGGAAGATTGGCTCGAGCCGAACTCCAAATACTTAACTCAATTTTCTCATTTCTCGGAGGACAAGTTTTTTTCTTATTTCTTGGAGGACAAGTTTTTCAAGCTCGAGTTTGACAAGCTCGTGTTTGGAGGATTGGCTTGACTCCAAACACTTATCTCAATTTTCTCATTTCTCGGAGGACAAGTTTTTCAAGCTCGAGCTTGACTTGCCTCGGGCTTATCGTGCCCAAAGTGTTTGGAGGATTGGCTCGAGCCGAACTCCAAACACTTATCTCAATTTTCTCATTTCTCGGAGGACATGTTTTTCAAGCTCGAGCTTGACTTGCCTCTGGGCTTATCGTGCCCGAAGTGTTTGGAGGATTGGCTCGAGCCGAACTCCAAACACTTAACTCAATTTTCTCATTTCTCGGAGGACATTTTTCAAGCTCGAGCTTGACTTGCCTCTCTGTGCTTATCGTGGAGTGTTTGGAGGATTGGCTCGAGCCGAACTCAAACACTTAACTCAATTTTCTTATTTTTCGGAGGAAGCTCGAGCTTGACTTGCCTCTGGGCTTTTGCCCAAAGTGTTTGGAGGATTGACTCGAACTCAAACACTTATCAATTTTCTCATTTTTCGGAGGACAAGTTTTCAAGCTCGAACTTGCCTTCTGGGCCCTCCCCCAATTTGGGTCTAACTTCCCTTTGTTTTTACTCGCATCAGCCCTCCTTAGAACCAGATCTCCCACTTGGAAATTTCTCTTCATCACCTTACTATTGTATGATGCCCTGATTCTCTCTCTTGTCCTTTCTATCTGTAAAAAGGCCGTCTCTCTTTTTTCATTAATCAAATCCAGATCCTCGATGGTATCATGAGTTTCATCCCGATCTCATTATCACCGCCATTCCATAAACCAAACTGAAAGGGCTCTCACCCGTGGCCTCCTTTGGGTTTGTTCGATAAGCCCATAACACCGAGCTTAGTTCTTTCACCCAAGCTCCTCCAACTCTTTCCAATCTAGTCTTGAGTCCTTGTACCAGAATTCGGTTAGTCACCTCCACTTGACCATTAGCTTGTGGGTGTGCTACCGATGTGAAATGTTGATTAATTTTCTTCTCTTCGCACCAAGCCTTGATGCTAGCCCCATTAAACTGTGTTCCATTATCCGAAACAAGGACCCTCGGCACTCCAAATCGGCACACAATGTTCTGCCAAATGAACTTCATCATCACATCCTCAGTAATTCTTGCTAGAGCCTCTGCCTCAACCAACTTACTAAAATAGTCTATTGCCACCACCAGGAACTTACGCTGTCCTGATGCCGGGGGGAACGGCCCCACAATATCGATTCCCCACTTAGCAAAAGGACATGCCGAACTCATTGTCATCAGCTCCTCAGCTGGCTGATGTATAAACGGCGCATGTACTTGACACTTCTCACAAGATTTCACTAACTTTTGAGCCTCGCTCTTCAGATACGGCCAAAAGTATCCAGCCCTCAACACCTTCCTGATTAGAATCCTGGCCCCCATGTGATTTCCACAACACCCCTCATGTATTTCTCTTAGCATATACTCTCCCTCTGTTTTCCCAAGGCACCTCAACAACGGCATCCCAAATCCCTTCTTATACAAATTTTCTCCAATCATGCAAAAACGAGTTGCTCAAATTTTCACCCGAGAAGCTTTATTCCTGTCTTTCGGGAGGGAACCCTCCTTCAAATATGCGATGATAGGGATCCTCCAGTCATCTTCCTCTTCTAGCACTCCCACCTCAAGATTTAAGGCGAAGTCTTCGCAGAAAGCAAGGTAATGTGCCTCTCCAGAGCGCACTCAGCCGAACTGGCTATCTTTGCCAAAAAGTCAGCCCTGGAATTTTCTTCCCGAGGTACTGGACAGATCTGTATCTTTCCTATCATCTTCTCCAAAGTCTTGTATGTATCCACATATTTTTTCAATCGCTCTTCCCGAACCTCAAATTCTCCCATGATTTGCTTATAGACTAATTGCGAGTCCAAATGGACCAGTACATTCGTTGCGCCCATTTCTATAGCCATCTTGATTCCTCGGATAAAAGCCTCATACTAGGCTTCGTTGTTGGAAAGTTTATAATCCAATCTCACTGCGAAGTCACTCCCCACCCCCTATGGACTTATCAACACGATGCCGGCTCCACATCCCGAGCTGGCCACCGAACCATCCACAAATAAAATCCATACCCCTCCCTCACTCGGGGCTTTTGTCAATTCCTGCACAAAGTCCGCCAAGGCTTGTGCCTTAATTGCTATTCTGCTCTGGAACTCTATCTCGTATTCGCTGAGTTCGATAGCCCACTTCACCAGTCTACCCACTACCTTTGGTTTGCTCAACACCGACTTCAAAGGAAAATTAGTTCTTACCACAATCTTATGTGAAAGAAAATAAGGCCTCAGCCTTCTGGCCATGACTACCAGTGTTAATCCAGCCTTCTCAATCTCAGAATACCTGAGCTCCGCGTTCCTCAGCACCTTGCTAACATAGTATATTGGCTTCTGAACCGCCCCCTCTTCCGTCAGCAATACTGTACTAATGCCTTGCTCTCCCACCGAAATGTACAAATACAAAGGCTCTCCAGGAATTGGCTTAGTCAACAAGGATAACTTAGCCAAATATCCTTTCAACTCTTCAAATGCCACCTGACATTCCTCATCCCAAGTAAATTTCCTAGACTTCCTCAACACTTTGGAAAATGGCAAACTCCGCTCCGCCGAACGAGAGATAAACCTATTCAAAGAAGCCAATTTTCCCGTCAAGCTCTGCACATCCTTCACATCCTGAGGTGGAGCCATCTCTCTGATTGCCCGCACCTTCTCAGGATTAGCTTCAATGCCCTTCTCAGTTACCATGTAGCTCAGAAATTTACCCGACCTGACCCCAAACGCACACTTCTTTGGGTTCAGCTTCATCCGGTATTTCCTCAGTGTTTCAAAAGTTTCTTCTAGATCTCTAGTGTGGCTCTCGGCCCTCACACTCTTCACCAACATATCATCAACATATACTTCCATATTCCGCCCCAACTGGTTTTGAAACATCTTATCTACCAATCTTAGGTAAGTTGCCCCCGCATTTTTCAAACCGAAAGGCATAACGACATAACAAAAGGTGCCAAAAGAAGTAATAAAACTTACACGCTTCTGGTCCTCCTCTGCTAACTTGATCTAGTGGTACCCTTGCGAAGCATCCATCATGTTGAGTAATTCACATCCCGACGTCGAGTCAACCAACTGATCTATCTGCGGCAATGGGTAGTAGTCCTTCGGGCAGGCTTTATTCAAATCTCGGAAATCCACACACATCCTCCAATCGTCCAGATTTTTGGGAACCAGCACGGCATTGGATAACCATTCCGGAAACTGTATTTCACGAACATGCCAAGCCTCCAACAGTTTTTGCACCTCCGCACACACGATCGCATCTTTCTTGGGACCGAAATTCCTTTTCTTCTGTTTCACAGGTCGGTATGAAGGATTTATGATCAACCTGTGCTCAGCTATGCTAGGATCAATATCCACCAACTCCTTCGCCGACCACGTGTTTGCTAGGATCAATATCCACCAACTCCTTCGCCGACCATGCAAACACGTCCATATTTTTTCTGAGAAACTCGATCAAATCCTCCCTCAGGTCCTCCTTGAGGCGACTCCCGACCTTGGCGACCTTACTAGGGTCACACGGCACCAATTCTATTATCAACAACTCCTCATTCGGCATCACATGCTCTACCGGATCCTCATCTAACTTGATGAGTTTCTCCTTACCCTTGCCATCATCATGAGCTACTCTCCTTTCTGCCATCTGAAGACTCTCCACGTACAACTTCATTGCCATGTACTGATCCCCCTCAACCTCTCCAACCTGGTCATCCACTGGGAATTTGATCTTTAAGTGAAATACTTACACAACTGCTTGAAAAAGATTGAGGGAAGGTCTCCCAATCATTACATTGTACGACGATGGTGCATCAACCACCAGAAATCGCACCATCCTAGTTTTCATGTATGGTTCCTTACCCAAAGAGACGAGTAAAGTAACCATCCCCAATGGCTGAATCGAACCCCCCGCAAAACCGACTAGAGACGTATCCACTATCTCCAACTCCACTTGTAAATCCATCTGCCTATAGCATTCAAAGAATAATATGTCAGCAGAGCTACCTGTATCCACAAAGACTCTCTGAACATCGTAATTTTCTATGGTTGCCGTGATAAAGAGGGCATCACTATGAGGCGTTGCAATGCCCCTGCTATCCTTTGGCCCAAACTGGATGTTTGGTCCCACAGACACCTGCTCCACCCTCATCCGCTCATGAGCATGCTCAGCAGCAGCGACTCTCACATAGCTCTTCCTAGCCCGTCGCGAGTCTCCGCCAGATGGACCCCCTATAACCATCTGAATCACCCCTTTCCGCGGAGGCGGTGGGGGGAGATCCCGCTCCTCATCTGCCTTCTTCTCAGGCTCTTGTCTCTACTGGTAATTTTGGGACCCTTCCGATAATTACCCTTAGACCTCCTCTTATCCACATATACAAATTCCTTCAAATGACCCGCCTGGATCAGTCTCTCTATCTCATCCTTCAAATGGGTACACTGATCCGTTGTATGCCCATACTCGTTGTGGAACCTGCAAAACTCTTTGCACTTCTCCTTCCTTGGCGTCTCAGCATAAGTTTTTGGCCACCTCAAATCTCGATGGAGCTCAATCGCAATAAAAACATCCCCCTGGGGAGCTACCAGGGGTGTATATTTCTCATACCTAGGCCTCCCTCCCATCAGGTAAGATTTGGGGAGGTTAGGCTTTTTACTGGGAGCTCTTTCATCTTTCTCATCCTTCCTATCCTTTCTCTTACTCCCTTCTTCGCGTTTCATCCTCCTGGCTTCCTCCAGATTGATGTACTTTTCAGCCCTTGCCAGGAGCTCATCAAATGTGCGCGCTGGCTCTATCACCAGGGATTCAAAGAAATCCCCATCTTTCAGACCTTGGGCCAAAGCATTAGCCAAGATATCCTGGGTCGCCGAAGGCACCTCCAACTTCGCCTCCATAAACCTCTGAATATAGCTCCTCAAGCCTTCATCATCCCTTTGCTTAATGCTAAACAAAGTCAACGGCATTTTTTGGTACCTCCTGCAACTGGTAAATTGGTGCAAAAACATAGAGCTGAATTCATCAAAACTCCTGATCGAATTCGGCAACAACTCACTAAACCATTGCTGGGTTGACTTAGTCAATGTAGTCGGAAACACCCGACACATCACTCCATCATAGAACCTATGCAGCCTCGCGGCATTTTCAAAACGGCACAGGTGATCCCAATGATTAGTGGTGCCATCATATTCAAAATTCAGCGCGCGATACGAAGAGGGGAGTTCATCAGCCATAATTTCTGCTGAGAAAGGGGTTCCCCTCCTCGATCGCCGTGTGCCACCTCCAGACACCTTCTTATTCAACTCTCTCATCTCCCTATGCAGATCATCCATCCTCTCACTCCAATCCGGATCCGCCTCCGTGGCCGTTTGAGTAAAGGTTGCGGAGGCAGTCTCCTCCTCCAACACAGGTGCCCTTCGACCCCGCTCTCCCCCGGCCGGAGGAGGCCTCATCTCATGCCCAGGTCCGGCCTGTGCCGCCGCAGCAGGTTGAACCACCTCTCGCATACAACTATCCACGGCCTCTTCCACAGCGGCCTTGATGTAGGAAGCCATTTGCTGAAAGAAACTAGGTCCCAAGCCATTCATTCCCATCATGGGATCAGCAGCTCCGGCCACCCCTTGAGAAGGGCAACCAACTCCCACACCAGGCGCAAGCGGCGGACGTCCGCGCTCCCCCGTCACCACTTCTCGGTGTTTTAATCGGAACCTCATCTAGATCATTCTCCAAATTCCTTCGTACATCCTCCATAGCTACCTTGAACTCACGTCTTAAAACTCAAAGTTCCCACAGGCGAATCCATATTAGAACATTTACCAGAGACCTTTTGGGCAAAAGTAAAATTGCATGGTGGAGAAAGTGGGGAAATTCCTTGAACTCCCAGGTTGGATGAAGGTCATGTGCCATTGTTGCCATGTAAAGTGTGCCCCGAAGAATTGAGGCCATCATTGAGAGCCATGGTATACGCAGGGGCTGAGGAGTCACAATTATCCGAGGGGTCATCACCCCCTGGGAGTAGGCAGCTAATGAAGGCTGCCCCCTGGCCGACCCCTCATCAAGAGGACACATGGGGTCGGCCCCCCATTGGCAGCGGCCATGGGGGTATAGTACGCAAGGAGTGAGGCCGTTGGGGGGTGTCGACCCCCATGGGCATGCGACTGGGAGCTCATGGGAGGAGGTCGTGCGGCTGAGGGAGTGGCCAAGTAAGCCGTCGATGGGACTACTCCCAAACTAGGGTAAGAAATCGACTCCTTTGGGACTTGGTGATGATGGGGGATGAAGTTGGAAGGAAGGGTTCCGTGTTGAACCATAATCACGTTGGAGAGAGGAGTTGTCGTCAATCGTTTAGAATTCGTCGGTGTTGCAACAAGGCTTGCATGAACGCTCGTCATACTCGTAGAAGGAAAAGTCGAAGGTGGCATTTGAGATCGTACGTGTGGAGAGAAGTTAGACGTAAGCCCGTGCAAGGAATTCGACATAGCCATGTCGGAGAGATGGCCGGCGTCGATCAAGAGAGCAGGCCGGCATCGATCACCAAAGAGGAGAGAGGGAAGAGCATATTAGGGTTTTCATTTGTGTCCACGAGCTTATTCGAGTTATGTATAGAGAAGGTTATTATTTTATTATAAAAGATGGAAAGTGTTTCATATTCAAAAGTTCTTCTTTAATTCATGCGGGTATTTTTACAAATGATTTATATACTATTCATTTACAAGATTCTATACGGCATATTCAACAAAATAGTAAAAGAAAAATAGATGATCAAAACCATACATATCTTTGGCATGCAAGATTAGGTCATATATCCAAAGATAAAAGTCACAAGATGGCACAATTTCTTGGCCTCATGTGTGAAACCCCACGTCCTGGATAACCTGAAATCGTCACTTTTAAGGTATTGATATTATTGTAAAATCTATTTATTTTATATCTAACTTAGTGTATTTGAATTTTTGTGTGTATAATTTTAAATTCAAATATCATTGTCGTGATAAATATTAAACAATCATTTGTTTAGTATTAACGATTTCCGCCTTTACAATTGATTAATATATGAATTAATTGGTTTAGCTATATTTATGTAGCACCTTCTAGCTAATTGAATTTTAATATGAAAATAAGTAATTATAATAGAAATACTTTAAAGATTTCTTAAAAATACGGAATAATAAAAACTTTACTTAGTTTCAAAGTTTGCAGCGGAATAAAACTAATAATTTAACAATTATAAATCCAGAAACATCCATGATGAAATAAAAATGACATTCAACATCCCAATAGAAAATAAAATTCATTTTTTTTTAGAAAACTTGAAAGACATGAAAATCATGAAAGACGTGGGTTCGCGAGTCACTGCGCTGCGCCATCTCCTTCCTCATCAGCGTTCTCATCTGTAAATATTAAACATTCGTGAGATGAGCTTTAAAGAAGCTCAACAAGTAATCTCATGCATGAATGTATGCCTAATGTAATAATATAACATTTACTTTAAAACTTTTCATTTTCTTTACTTAAAACTTTCTTTAAGACGCGAGCTCACTTGGTAGCACATTGTTCTAATCAGGGTCGCAGTGGGTCTTGTTATTTGGAACCCGATTAACATTTTGTCCGAAGGGCCATTTCTTTTCATTTTGCCCGAAGGCCCATTTTCATAAACATTAACTTAGCCGCAAACGGCACATTGTCGGAACGTCGGTCCCCCGCGCCCATTTCCCACTCACTCCAGCGTCATAGAACAATGTGTACCCATTTCTTTGAAAAAATACATTATTAATTCTAAACCTAAAACTTAACTTTAATGCTTGTGAAATGCTATGAACATATATTAAAATGATGTATGAACCTACGTGATACAACTTTTCATTGAATACGAGAATAAACATAAGCGTATAACATAATAATTAAATCACATTAGTTCAACATAAACGGGAAAAATTTTACATTTAACTAATTAAGGAAAATCCTACATTAAAATATTTCTATCTATTTGGAGAAAAGTCTTACGTTCAATTAATTAGGGACAACCCTACATGTAGTTAATTATGGAAAAACTTTATATTTAGTTAATAAGGAAAAATACTATATTCCAATATTCAAACCTATTTGGATTAAATTATATTATATTAATCAATTGTTATGATATGTAGGGATGTGTGATTAACACTAAGTTCTAACTATTGTGTACATTTCAATTAACATGTGATAATGTTTTAAACTTATATTATCTTATATAATATATTTAATTAAAAGAAACATACTTCATTTTTTCTTAATCAGTGTACAAAATATATGGTGAATTGATAAAGTAAACCTATCAACTATATAATACATTAATACTACACAATACTATATCATTTGACAAAGACTCTTTAACTATTAATTAATCAATGTTAACTGTTTAAATGAAGTTTAATTACTATTATGAGTACAGGATTAAGGATCAACTAGATTAGAACATGAATTCATAAAAATGGAGTAACATAAAAAAATAGATCATGTGGACTAAATAAGTTTACATATAAACTATTACATTTAACCTTTTAAAAGTAATATAGATTAGAAAAGAAAGAAAAGATAACTTTAATATATATCATTCTTTAAAACATGCATGTGCAAAACCGTAAGACATAATAAGCAAAGTCAATCCATATTTTATAATTTATAACAAGTTTCTGTGGAATATAAACACTCACATATATACATATATCACATATTCTTTGAACAAGTCAATTGATCTATCCTTATAAATATGGTTATTATACTATAATAAAATATATTAATAAACATATGACTTGGTTGCAGTGAAACCCGTACCAGTAGATTAAGCAGTAAGCCTTAACAATTAAAATCCTAATTTACATGAACTAAGGAGATACTTGCCTGGTTTCTCGGATGACTTAGATCAACTAAGATAAAATTCACCCCGGCTTCTACCCAATAGAATCTATACATAAATTATTATATAACAGGATTAGTAAAACTTAACCAAATTTAATATGAAACTAAAGAAATAATTACAAAACCTTCAAACTTCTCGGATAATATGTACTGCAAATTGGATTATACTTCTTGTATTTTCCTTATTTCCTCCTTCATTTTCTCTCTTTTTTTTTTTTCTTTCTTTCTTTCCTCTTGTTTTCTTTTCTTTCTTTCTTCTTCTCTTTCTTAGTTCTTCTCTTACCCGATCTCTCCTTCAAACTAATCCTCACCATCAACTTTTATTCTTTCTTTTTATTAATCTATTTTTCCCACTATCTCCCACTTTCTATTTTCTTTTTCTTCTTTTTTTCTCCACTTTATCAACCTTTTTTCTTCCATTATCCCCAACACCAACCACTATCTTTATCTCCCATTTTCCCCAATAATATCCACTATCTCTATTTTATTTCTTTTTGTTTTTTTTTTTTGAAAAAAATTGGTTGTTACATTCTCCCCTCGTTATAGAAAGTTTCGTCCTCGAAACTTGCAATAATATATAAATAATATTCTAATGTACGAAAATAAATCGTATATTGAGAGCTCATTGCTTACCAAATAGTTGGGGATATAGAACACGCATCTCATCTTCGTGTTCCCACGTAGCTTCTTCTATAGTGTGATTTCTCCATTGGACCTTGACTAATACAACTTTCTTTCTTCTAAGCTCATTCTCAATCTTATCCACAATTCTATCTGGTATTTCTTCATATGTCAGATTGTCACGAATATTGAGTGACTCGTAACTTAAAATGTGTGATTGATCTGGAATGTACTTCTTAAGCATCGAGACATGAAAGACATTGTGAACTCCTGGATAGTCTTTGGTGGTAAGGCAATTCGATATGCCAAACTACCTATCCTCTCTAAAATTTCAAATGGTCCAATATAGCGAGGACTTAACTTCCCTTTCTTTCCAAACCTCATAACACCTTTCATTGGTGCCACTTTAATAAAAATCATATCTCTAATAGAAAATTCTAATGGCTTTCTTCTCTTATCAAAGATAGCTCTTTTGACGGCTCGAGCGGTTTTCATTCTTTGTCGGATTTTCTCAACTACTTCTGCAGTCTGTTGGACCAACTCAGGTCCTATTAGTTTTCTCTCACCGATTTCATCCCAATGCACTGGTGATCGACACTTTCTTCCGTACAAAGCCTCATAAGGAGCCATCCCAATAGAAATCTGGTAGCTATTGTTGTACAAAAATTCCACTAGCGGTAAAAATTTATCCCAAGTACCACTAAAATCTATCACACATGCTCGAAGCATATCCTCAAGTGTCTGAATTGTTCTCTCTGATTGTCCATCAGTTTGTGGATGAAAAGTTGTATTGAAACTCAACTGAGTGCCCATAGCTCGGTGTAGGCTTTTCTAGAAAGCGGATGTAAACTTAGGGTCCCTATCCGACACAATAGACAATGGTACTCCATGCAACCAAACTATCTCAGTTATATATATTTCTACATATTTCTCCATGTTGTACGTTCTTTTTACTGGTAGAAAATGCGCGGACTTGGTGAGACGATCAACTATAACCCAGATGGAGTCGAATCCCATTTTCGTCTTTGGTAGTCCCATAACAAAATCCATACCAATACGTTCCCACTTCCATTCAGGAATCATCAATGGTTGCAAAAGACCAGAAGGTCTTTGATGTTCAGCCTTGACTTGTTGACAGGTAAGACACCTCTGAACATATGATGCCACGTCCTTTTTCATGCCAACCCATGAAAAATGTTTACTGAGGTCATGTTTCATCTTTGTACTTCCCGGGTGAATGGAGTAAGGAGAGTTGTGAGCTTCTTTCATAATTTCTAGCTTCAAGTCCTCATTGTTGGGGACTACGAGTCTATTACCCAAACGTAAAGTTCCATCTGTTGAGATCACATAATCATGTCGCTTTTCTTCAATGACCTCAGAACGAATCTTGTTTAACTTTGGGTCATCTAGTTGTGCGCTTTTATCCTTTCGAGAATGACGGTTGTAAAGTCAAGGTAGCCAAATAACTCATCTTTTCTCGGGTAATAATTTCCAACTCAAGGTTTTGTATGTCCTTTAACAGTGGCTTCTGAACCACATGCAAAGTAGAAATAGATCATTGACCTTTACCACTCAAAGCATCTGCTACCACATTGGCCTTACCCGGATGGTAATTGATAACGCAATCGTAGTCCTTCACTAGTTCGAACCATCTGCGTTGTCTCATGTTAAGTTCTTTCTGAGTGAAGAAATATTTTAGACTTTTATGATCGGTGTAAATTTCACACCTAGCCCCGTATAAGTAGTGTCGCCATATTTTTAATGCAAAAACCACAGCTGCCAATTCCAGATCGTGAGTTGGATAATTTTTCTCATAATCCTTCAATTGTCTAGAAGCGTATGCAATTACTTTCCCATGTTGCATAAGAACACAACCTAAACCCTTCAACGATGCATCACTGTAGATAATGAAACCATCAATCCCATTTGGCAGTGTAAGAACTGGAGCCGTCGTCAATCTTTCTTTCAACTCCGTGAAGCTCTTTTCACACTTGTCATCCCATTGAAACTTAATGTTCTTCCTTGTTAGTTGAGTTAGTGGAGCAGAGATCTTAGAGAAACCCTCAACGAATCTTCTGTAGTAGCCAGCTAGTCCAAGGAAACTGCGGATCTCTCCTGCGTTCTTTGGTGTAGGACAATTTTTCACCACCTCAACTTTGCTAGAATCTACAGAAATCCCCTCTCGAGAAACAATATGTCCTAAGAAAGGAACACTGTCTAACCAAAACTCGCATTTACTGAATTTTGCAAATAGCTTTTTCTCTAGGAGTCTCTGCAATACTAGTCTTAAGTGTTATTCGTGCTCATCCTTCAACCGAGAATATATAAGGATATCGTCAATAAAGACTATGACGAATTGATCAAGATAATCAGAAAAAACTCGATTCATTAAGTCCATGAACGCGGCTGGGGCATTAGTTAAACCAAAAGGCATGACAAGAAATTCATAGTGACCATAGCGAGAACGAAATGCGCTTTTGGGATGTCTTCTTCTCGAATGCGCAATTGATGGTAGCCTCGATCTCAAATCGATCTTAGAAAAATATCCAAAGACAAGTTGGTCAAATAATTCCTCAATTCTTGGAAGAGGGAATTTGTTCTTGATGGTCACCTTATTTAGTTCACGGTAATCAATACACAATCTCATTGTTCCATCCTTCTTTTTGACAAATAAGACCGTGCACCCCAAGGTGAGAAGCTCGGTCTAATGAATCCTTTATCGAGCAAATCTTGTAGTTGTTCCTTGAGTTCTTTCGATTCGGCAGAGCCATTCGATATGGTGCCTTGGATATTGGAGTCGTTCCGTGTACTAACTCTATGACAAATTCTACCTCTCTTTTCTCGGTGGAACGCCATGAAGATCCTCGGAAATACATCGGGATATTCACGGACAATAGAAATTTGATCAATAGAGGAACAATCCTTTGAAACTTTAGTTATTGAGGCTAGATAGGCTTCACAACCTTTGTTCAGAGTTTACGAGCATTCATAGCCGAGAGATGATAGAGTTAACGGGTTTTGATGAGACTCCTTGAAAGAATAATTGGGAGTCCCGAATAGAATAAAAGACTACCCTTCGAGCTCGACAATCGATTGTTGCGTGATGTTTGGACAACCAATCCATTCCTAGAATGACATCGAAGTCATGAATATTCAACCCAATAAGATTAGAAGATAACTCTCTCCCGTCAATGGAAATTGGACAATTAGTGTAAACTAAGGCTGAGTTCATGATATCCCCCGATGGAGTTGATATGCTGAAAAGAGTGTCCAACTAAGTAGCATAATTGGACAAGTTCATTGCAAATTTGGAGTTCACGAAGGAGTGCGAAGCACCAGAATCAATTAACACATAAGCAGGTATACCACAAACATTCATAGATCCTACAAAATAAGTACATACTCAAAACATGCATGAACATAATGATATGAAATTCGAAAAAAATATGCAAGAATTAATTTGTTACCAGCCACCACGTCTGTTGCTTCCTCGGCTTATGCTTGTGTCATTGTGAACACTCTAGCCTGAGTGGGCTTCTTCCTTTCTGGGCAGTTTAAAGCTATGTGTCCAGGCTTCTTACAATTAAAACAAACTCCTGTACCAAACAAACAATCTCCCGATGTGACTTGCCGCATTTAGTGCAAACAGTTGTTAGTTGTTTATTATGTGAGGCACCCTGTGGAACTTGTACTTGCTTTCTTTTCTGACCATTATTATTCCAAACATTTGGGTTCTCTCTTTTGAACTTTTGTCCTCCTTGTTGGATCCGCATCTCTTCCCGATTCACAGATTGAGCCCTTTCCACCAACATAGCTTTATTTATAACTTCGCGATAACTAGTAAGCTCAAAAGGAGTAACAAAAAGCTTGATTTGGGATTCCTTCTTGAAATCATATTTCGTTCCTCGAAGCAACCAAGTCGAGCAAATTTGGACAATTTGGCAAATTCCTTTGTTCAACAATCGGTTCTTTGTTCCAACTGTATAAATTCTCTTTCCTTTTGTTGGCGAACACTCCTCGGAAAGTACTTATCATAGAAGACTTCTGTGAACCTTTTCCAAGTAAAAGGGTTAGTGTCGCCCTCTATCTGACGTTGCACCATCCTCCACCAATCATATGCATCGCCTCTCAGCACAAACGTTGCATAGTTAACACGTTCTTCATCAGTACAATCAATTACAGAAAAGATTTTTCGTATCTCAGTAAGCCATCCCTCAGCTTCGATAGGATCAGTGGTACCCGCAAAAGATGGCGGAGATAACCTAAGAAAGTCTGATAACCGGTTTCTTTCAGGGACGTCAGCACGTCTAGTCTGATTAGTATCACCAAAAGTAGTCAAAGCTTGCAAGAGAGCCTCGACAGTCAGGGGAGTCCCTTGAGTATTGTTGGTGTTGGAACCATTGTCGTCTTGGTGAGTCGAGCGAGTGTTGCGATTCATTTTATATTAACTGAAATAAGTTTATTAAGTTCATCAAATTCTTGCAATCATAAGTTCCATTCTAATATTATTTTTTTAACTTAGTAAAAGTAATCATTAGCATTCTTCTGATACGGTAAAACTTAATGCGGAATAGTATCATTATAACAATGACGTTGGAATTTGAAATAAAATAATATGAATAATTTTATTTGCATATAATCCGATTTATTTATTTAAGAAAAATAACAAGTTCACATATCTTCTATTCGATCCACACAACAATCAATTTTATACAGGCATACAGTTCATAGAAACACAAAAATATTGATTAATAATGACAGTAAATACAATCCTTACTGAACTGCGGAGGGAGATGCTCGAAGCGCGACTTAGAACCCAAAACTTATTGACTTAAGACAATTTTTTCTTTTTTTTTAAATAAAATATTTTGAAGTCTACAGAACCGATTTTAAAAACCTCTGCTCTGATACCACAAAATGTAGCACCTTCTAGCTAATTGAATTTTAATATGAAAATAAGTAATTATAGTAGAAATACTTTAAAGATTTCTTAAAAATACGGAATAATAAAAACTTTACTTAGTTTCAAAGTTTGCAGTGGAATAAAACTAATAATTTAACAATTATAAATCCAAAAACATCCATAATGAAATAAAAATGACATTCAACATCCCAATAGAAATTAAAATTTATTTTTTTTTAGAAAACTTGAAAGACATGAAAATCATGAAAGACGTGGGTTCGCGAGTCACTGCGCTGCGCCATCTCCTTCCTCATCAGCGTTCTCATCTGTAAATATTAATCATTCGTGGGATGAGCTTTAAAGAAGCTCAACAAGTAATCTCATGCATGAATGTATGCCTAATGTAATAATATAACATTTACTTCAAAACTTTTCATTTTCTTTACTTAAAACTTTCTTTAAGACGCGAGCTCACTTGTTAGCACATTGTTCTAATCAGGGTCGCAGTGGGCCTTGTTATTTGGAACCCGATTAACATTTTGCCCGAAGGGCCATTTCTTTTCATTTTGCCCGAAGGCTCATTTTCATAAACATTAACTTAGCCGCAAACGGCACATTGTCGGAACGCCGGTCCCCCGCGCCCATTTCCCACTCACTCCAGCGTCATAGAACAATGTGTACCCATTTCTTTGAAAAAAATACATTATTAATTCTAAACCTAAAACTTAACTTTAATGCTTGTGAAATGCTATGAACATATATTAAAATGATGTATGAACCTACGTGATACAACTTTTCATTGAATACGAGAATAAACATAAGTGTATAACATAATAATTAAATCACATTAGTTCAACATAAACGGGAAAATTTTTACATTTAACTAATTAAGGAAAATCCTACATTAAAATATTTCTATCTATTTAGAGAAAAGTCTTACGTTCAATTAATTAGGGACAACCCTACATGTAGTTAATTATGGAAAAACTTTATATTTAGTTAATAAGGAAAAATACTATATTCCAATATTCAAACCTATTTGGATTAAATCATATTATATTAATCAATTGTTGTGATATGTAGGGATGTGTGATTAACACTAAGTTCTAACTATTGTGTACATTTCAATTAACATGTGATAATGTTTTAAACTTATATTATCTTATATAATATATTTAATTAAAAGAAACAGACTTCATTTTTTCTTAATTGGTGTACAAAATATATGGTGAATTGATAAAGTAAACCTATCCACTATATAATACATTAATACTACACAACTATATATCATTTGACAAAGACTCTTTAACTATTAATTAATCAATGTTAACTGTTTAAATGAAGTTTAATTACTATTATGAGTACAGGATTAAGGATCACCTAGATTACAACATGAATTCATAAAAATGGAGTAACATAAAAAAATAGATCATGTGGACTAAATAAGTTTACATATAAACTATTACATTTAACCTTTTAAAAGTAATATAGATTAGAAAAGAAAGAAAAGAGAACTTTAATATATATCATTCTTTTAAACATGCATGTGCAAAACCGTAAGACATAATAAGCAAAGTCAATCCATATTTTATAATTTATAACAAGTTTCTGTGGAATATAAACACTCACATATATACATATATCACATATTCTTTGAACAAGTCAATTGATCTATCCTTATAAATATGGTTATTATACTATAATAAAATATATTAATAAACATATGACTTGGTTGCAGTGAAACCCGTACCAGTAGATTAAGCAGTAAGCCTTAACAATTAAAATCCTAATTTACATGAACTAAGGAGATACTTGCCTGGTTTCTCGGATGACTTAGATCAACTAAGATAAAATTCACCCCGAACCCAATAGAATCTATACATAAATTATTATATAACATGATTAGTAAAACTTAACCAAATTTAATATGAAACTAAAGAAATAATTACAAAACCTTCAAACTTCTCGGATAATCTGTACTGCAAATTGGATTATACTTCTTGTATTTTCCTTGTTTCCTCCTTCATTTTCTCTCTTTTTTTTTTCTTTCTTTCCTCTTGTTTTCTTTTCTTTCTTTCTTCTTCTCTTTCTTAGTTCTTCTCTTACCCGATCTCTCCTTCAAACTAATCCTCACCATCAACTTTTATTCTTTCTTTTTATTAATCTATTTTTCCCACTATCTCCCACTTTCTATTTTCTTTTTCTTCTTTTTTTCTCCACTTTATCAACCTTTCTCTTCCATTATCCCCAACACCAACCACTATCTTTATCTCCCATTTTCCCCAATAATATCCACTATCTCTATTTTATTTCCTTTTGTTTTCTTTTTGAAAAAAATTGGTTGTTACAATTTAATCCTCCATATGATTTGGTACGACTGAAGGATTGAGTATTTTTGGATATAATATGCTTATATTTGTGTTAATGATAGAATTTTTGTATAATATATTAAATAATTATGTAAAACTAGTATAATTCATATTCATTACGGGGAGTAGATAATTAAGTAATATAAGTTGATTTAGATATTATATTCTATATATGTAAATATATTATTAATATATATACGTGTGGTTAACCACAGTTACCTTCAGGGATAACTTCTATATATATGTTTAAAAAATCAGATATATATATATAAAGGCTAACACAAGTCACATATAACTTATTAATATATATGTACCCACACTTTCACCTCCACTGCTTTGACTTAAAACAATGATATATATATATATATATATCTGTATTTATCGCTTAATGAAACCCTCAGATGAGCACGAAATGAAATACAAAACACGTACGAGCGCGCTGAAGAAAATGGATAATCAGGTATGTGCTTTTTCATTCGAGACCGAAAATTGAGTTTTAAAAAAAATTAAGGCAATACGAGACTTTGGCAAGATTCGTGGGAGTTGCCTTGCTCGATCACTCATCCAATGGTTCGAGTTATGGTCAAACTTAAGAGACTTCGGCAAGCTCTTAAACAATGGAACTTATTCAGGTTTTGGGGATATTCATAGGCAGGTGGATGATGTTCAGAAGGCTATTAATGATATTCAGTCTACTATTTCTTCTCAGGGATATACGAATGGATTAATTCAATAGGAATTGGATCTTCATACGGAACTGAATAAATTGCTCAATTGTCAATACGAGTTTTTACGGCAGAAGAGTAGAGTTCAATGGATTAAAGATGGCGATCATAACTCGAGTTTTTTCATCGAAAATTGCGTGCGAAAATATCCGGGGGATTATTCAACATCTCGTGGTGAATGGAGATGTTACTACGGATTCTCAAACCATCAAAAATCACATTATCTCATTTTATGAGCAGCTCTTTTCAGATGATTCAGCTTCGTCTATTGATTTTTCAAGTATGGATAACGTCATTTTTCGTTTGGTGGACATGGATGATAATTCTAGGGTATGTGTCGTGCCTAATGATGAGGATATTAACGAAGCAGTTTTAAATTTAAGCCCTGATAGTGCGCCGGGTCCGGATGGATTTGGGGGTCACTTCTATCATCGATGTTGGGATATTGTAGGAAGGGATGTCATTGCTGCATTTCAATCGTTTTTTGTCTCTGGACAATTTCCCATTGGATGTAATTCTAGTTTCATGGTGCTGCTACTTAAAAATAAGGACGCTGATCATGTCACTACAAAAAAAGTGTAATTTAGCGACACAAATGTCGCGGCGGTTCTTTAAAACCGTCGCTAAACGAGTATAAGATAGCGGTTTGACCAACCGATGCAGTTAAGTGAATAAATTAAAAGGTTTAAATTTTCGTGGCATTATTTCATTTATTTGCTATATTTTGGTAATGCTTATGCCGAACCGCCGCTGACTTTATATATATTTTTTTATTTTTTATTTAGGTTATTAAATTATATTATAACTAATTAAAATTAAAAAGAAGGTTTTTGAATTCAGAAATCAGAATCAAAAACCTTGTGTCTTCTCTCTCACATACGTGTACTCTTGCACCGTCGACAATCCCGCCTGCCTCTGCCTGCCTTCGCCATTGCTAACTGGCAGTCCACCGGTCGACAATCCTACCGATGTAGACAAAACCTCGATACATGCTTGCAATTTCTGCGAACAAAGCCGATTTCTCGACGACAGCTAGCGGCGACAATCACATATAGCGAAGGTATTTATCTATCTACTTTGTCTCTATTTCAGCACGTTATTCTAGCGGCGGCAATCACAATCTGGCTTCTTTAAAGTGTCTAATATCTAGTGATTGAAAGAGTGAATTCATATTTCTGATTATTCTTTGTCTTCCCCTGAATCCTTTGTATTTGGTCAATAAGAGTATGTCAGGCTGTGTTCTTGGTGTATTTATGTTGTTTTGAAGACATTTGGATGATGCCAGATTTATAAATAGTTAGAATTTTGTTTATAAATGCTTATAGTTAGTATCATTTTGGATTACTATCTTGTGCTTGCTTCTTACTCTTTTCAGACATTGCGAGGTGATGCTATGATACTGATATAATTGTGCTTTGCGCAGAAAGTTTTGTTAAACACTTGGCAGTTTGATTTCTAGTTCCTTTGTAGGGTAGCTGATGTTCTTTCAGATTATTTGGATGGCTTGAATCAAGATCTGATTAAGGATAATTTTGATATTGTTTATGAGGTACCTATTATGTTCTGTTCGCCGTGAAGTCTGATGTTAGATTTTTGGTTAATATGACTTGGCTTTATTGGGGTTTATATTAGTCTATAGTTGTATGATAATTACTTGAATATTCACTCAGTTTGAAGGGAACTCTTCCAAGCACTTGTGTGTTATTCTTGATAGTTATGTTGGCTGACGTGAGTATTTGCTGATTGCAGTTCTCAGGTAATTGGTTCAATGATCAGCTGTATGCTTTTATTGAATCTATGTGGCTATATGCCTTTTGTAAGCATCAATCTTCATTAGGGCAGGCTAGCTACAAGAAATGTATTTGGTTGCTCATTTATATCTTCATTAGACCCCTGTCACCAACATCCTATTCATTGAAAAAATTGGCTATGTAATTCTATATTGTATTCTTCATGCAAAGTGTATCTATTACTGAATTCTATTTATTTCATAAAACCATGAGTCTGATGTGTTTGGGTTATGACATATAAGAGGAGTGTGGAAAAGTGCACCCATTGGATCAAACTTATTCTTGTCGGAAATGTGAATTTCATGTATTGGGTTATAGGGCATCAGATATCCATTCAATCCTACCAGGTGATTGCATCATATGTCTCATATGTACTAGGCATATTCCATATCCACTTCATGCTCAAATTTACATTAGACCCCTGTCACCAACATCCTATTCATTGAAAAAATTGGCTATGTAATTCTATATTGTATTCTTCATGCAAAGTGTATCTATTACTGAATTCTATTTATTTCGTAAAACCATGAGTCTGATGTGTTTGGGTTATGACATATAAGAGGAGTGTGGATAAGTGCACCCATTGGATCAAACTTATTCTTGTCGGAAATGTGAATTTCATGTATTGGGTTATAGGGCATCAGATATCCATTCAATCCTACCAGGTGATTGCATCATATGTCTCATATGTACTAGGCATATTCCATATCCACTTCATGCTCAAATTTATATTTTTTATTAAATCATTGTTCTTTACATGTTTATGATTTCTCACTGACATGAATGAGGTTCACATGTTAATTTCTTTATCTATTGACAATACATGTTGATCCTTTATTCTTTGATTATGTTTGAGCCGAATTATGATGTATATTGTTGTATTTTTGGCCAAAATATGCTTACCTTGTAGAATGCCCTTCTAAAACCAATAATTTACTGGATGAGCACTGAGCTTCTTATTGTACATCTTATCTCCTTTCTCGTGTTTGAGTTTTTTTCCCGTGTTATTCTTCTAAATGGTCTCAAAATCATATATACTTTCATTAGTGTTTCTGAGAAATATTCTGATCAATAGGCATGGGAAGCGGCTGCAAAAGCTGTTCAGACGAGGAAGATGTAAATAGAAGCTTTCTGAAGACTTAAATAATCTGGTAGATATTATTTTTTATTGACACCTATATTTTATTTTTATTTTTTGTATGTTTAATATGATCACTTCAATTGCAGAACGTTGGCAGGAACGGGTGTGGCAGTTAGCTGGTTCAGCGATATTTCATCATTGACTGGATTACGCTTTTTGTATGTTACTGTTTCTGTATTAGCTCCTCTAACAGGTAAGGTAAGAACAGGTAGGGTAAGAACAAGGGTTAATTACAAAATATTCTTGGATTTTTGTAATAGTTTTGTATAGTTTGCTGCTGGGCATTAACTAAATATTTTTTCTAATCCACAAATACCATGATAAGGATAAATAAGATGATGTTTGCTGCTTCCCTTTTCCCTTTGTGCATAAAGTCTTCCCTTTTGTTTGGGTCCCCGAATTGCAGTATTGAGTGAAACATTAACTAAAAATTTGTTTGAATTACACCACGTATAGATATGCTACAGGCTACAACTCCTTGCATGGTGATGCCCATTAAAGAGCCCAATCTAATTATCTTATAAATAGCTAAATTATGGATGCACACCTGGACTCGAACTGTGGGCTGCCCTGGGGATTGTATTGGGCTCCTTTCACTCAATTTGAAGTAAAAGAATCTCCATGGGCTGATCATTCCTAACTTAAGCCCAGTTTCTGGGGATTGGATCACTATATTAAAATGGTTGGCTGATATCATTTCAATGCAATTTGAAACCATATTTCATCTCCTATTCCGCTAAACACTCAAATTATTGCTTCATGTGCATAATACTTTATATGTCTCTATGTCTCTCTCTCATGAAAATGTTGTATAGTTTTGTAATAAGTTCAACAAAAATTTGGTTGGGTTGAGTTATCTGAATATCAATGGATAAATTACAACTTGAAGTTTAGTCTAATTAAATCCCACTATGATGTGCAGATATGCCTAGGTCAAGGAAGATGAGAAACTGGAGAAGGATGGGGACACAATCATATTTTGCATCATCCGAGACTCACAATGAAGAAACTGAAGCAACTGAAGAAACAATACCAAGTGAAGATCAGTCTCGCAATGAAGCAACTGAAGAATCAATACCAAGTGAAGCATCATTACATAGTGAAAGGCATGAAGGAACAGAACATGAAGAATATTCATCTATTGGAAAAAAGCAAGAACCGCGTGGGAAGTGGATGTGATGAGTATGGTTATATATTATCTGTCGAATAACTTAGATGAAGTTAAAATATATTGAAAATAACAATATTTGTTTTATTGTTATAGATGAAGAAGGGATTGTGAAGAAAACGAGGCTAAAAACAGTTGAGCTTTGGAGTCTCCCTTCGGGTGAACGAGTTATGGTGCCATTCGACAAATTTCATGCACCCATCTGTGATGCAAATGCATTATATACTGGAGTATTAGCGGTATTGACGCAGGAGACGTCATCATTTCCTATAAACTACACTAACTAGAGACATATACCAGATGAATATAAGGAAGACATGAAGTGGTATGTTCTTTTGCATATTAAATTTATTTTTCTGTATTACACAAAAGATATATACTCTTTTCAACTATTAACATTTTGTCACTTAATTTTATTTATGAACATTTCTAGAATTACAACTTTTGCATTGAGTACAAGTTATTAGGTATAATATCAATAATTTGGTTTCAATTGTAGGCACCAATAGATGAAGGAAGCGGACATGAACCTTCACGGATGAACATAGGACAATATTCATCCTCTAGTCATGATGTAAATGAAGATTCTCATTCGTGATGTTGCATATATTGCTATTGTATTAAGAACATATACTTTTGTAGATGGTTTTTGATAACTGCATTTGAAGGTTTGTAATGACTTTAACAAAATGCTCGACTTTTATGATGTTGAATCGTTTGACTTTTCTATAATTGAGTGATATTATGCATCTGATACAAAAGTGTCACAAAAATATAAAACTTTATGACAGAAATTTAGCTATTGTTAAAAATAGTGCATAATTGTTATTAAAGCATATATTATTTTCAATTAACAACGGTTATAATCGCCACTAAAAACAAAAAAAAAAATTTGTAAAAATAATATTTATATTTGCGGCGGTTTGAACCGCTACGAACAATATTAAAATTATTTTATTTTCCAGGCGGTTTCAAACCGCTACGAAATTTAAATTAGTGGCGGTTTTGAACCGCTGCCAAAAAACTACCGCTAATATATATAATTTCCAGCGTTTCTGAAAAACCGCCACAAATTCTATCGCGACACGTGTATGCATAGGTTTTGAAACTGCTGTGAAATGCTTCGTCGGTGGTTTTAAACCGTCGCTATATTTAAAATAAACCGCTGCTAATGAACTGTTTTTTTGTAGTGTGTGGAGGATTTCCGACCTATCATTCTGAGTAATCTTATTTTTATTATGGTTGCTAAAATTCTGGCTACGCGATTTGAGGCTATCCTGCAAAAGCATGTGTGCAATGGACAGTTTGTGTTTATTCCGGGCAAACAAATCCATGACTATATTGCTTTGGTGTCAGAGGGGGTGAATTGTCTGTTAAGTAGAAATGTGGCTCCAAGCATGATACTTAAGATGGATACTCGAAAGGCTTTTGATACGCTTTGGGGGAGTTCATTAATTATGTTCTTTGGCGTATGGGATATGCATATACTTTTGTAAATTAGGTCAATACTATCTTTAATTCAGCTAGAATTTCAATTTTGATTAATGCTAGTCCGGAAGGTTATTTTCGTTGTAATAGATGAGTGTGACAAGGGGATCCTCTTACACCATATTGTTTTGTGCGGTAGAAGAAGTGTTGGCACATGCGTTGGAAAAATCTACGATGCAAGATACGATAGCACCTTTTATAGCCTCTAGGAACGTTCAATTTCCTCCGTGTTTGCTATACGGGATGATATCCTTATTATGAGTGCGGCTAATTAGAGGAATTTCTGTAATCTTTTGAATATTCTTACGGAATATGGTGCGATGTTGGGTCAGATTTTCAATCCATACAAATAAAGAATATACTTTAGTCAAAACTACATCTTCGAGCCTTATGACACGTGTGCAGCGGCACCTTCGAATATCCAGGGGGCGTTTCATATCACATATCTTGGAGTCATTTTTGTTTAAAGGTGTTCCTCGAGCCCAGATGTTCAAGCCCATCTACGATAAAATATTGGCCAAATTCCAAACATGGAAGGGTACTTCTCTTTCTCAGATAGGCCGTATCACTTTAGTTAACTCTGTCATTTCTAGTTCGTTGGTTCATTCCATGCTCATATACAGATGGCCCGTAACTCTTCTTAAAGATATGGAAAAAGCCATTCACAATTTCATTTGTCCGGTGATATTAATAAAAAAAGGAAATGTCACATTCAATTGGGCCCGATGTTGTGCACCAAAGGAGGAAGGGGGCTTAGGGGTTCGATCGCTTGTGACGGCTAATAAAGATTTTATGATGAAGATGGCTTGGAAGATTATTATTTCAGAGCATTCCACCTTTAAGATCTTATGGCGACGATTTATGGAACTGGCCCTGGGACGCTTTATATCTGCTCTTCTATTTGGCATGGTTTGTGCCCTATGGTGCTATCATTGTTAAATCAATCGCAATGGATTCCCGAACATCTTTCGAAAGCTAAGTTATGGCTGGATAGTTGGCTTGGTTACTCAATTGCAGACCGCATTGGAATTCCAATTCATATATGTTCGAACTTTTCCCAAACCATTTTGGATTATTATTTTGACGGGATTTGGCACTTCACATCTGATTTTTTGGTGACTTAAACTAAGATCGTTATCGACATTCTTTGTACTCCTATTTCACCAAATTCAAAGGATCGTCGCATTTGGATTTTTTCAGATGTGGAAGTATCTTCGAAAAAGGCTTATCAATAGGTATGGGAGAATTTTTCGGAAGTTAGTTGGTGAAAATGGATTTGGTCACCTAATATACTAGATAGGCGATCCATTATAGTTTGGAGATCGATTCACAATCAATTAGTTGTTGCTCGACAATCTTCGAATTAGTGGATTTTGTGGACCGACCGCTTGCCCTTTTTGTTATTCTGATTCGGAGTTGGTGGATCATATTTTCACATGATGTGGATTTGCCAAATACATTTGGGAATGGATCCAAGATACGTTTCAGGTTATTATTCCTCTGGATATGGGCATCAATCAAGTCTACATTTTCGCCACTCAACAGAAATTTAGCCCTCAGGTTAATTTTCTTTGCAAAGTGGTTATTATTTCGGCAATCTAGATCATTTGGCATCTTCGTAATAAATGGGTTTTTGAGGATATTGCCCCAAATACAACAGTCACAATTGTTATGCTTCGGGCATTTATTATTGAATCTTCTTCTTGGGACTCTAGTACATGGCAAATTTGGTTTTTAACATTCTATGTCTCAAAAGACTTGTCGTCCTGGGTAGTGTTCGACCTTCTCCACTAATGCAAGAGGTGCGATGGCACCCTGCGCTCCTGGGTTAGACGAAGGCAAACACATATGGTTGCGCTATGGGTACTCCGGGACAATGTGTCACGGCAGGAGTCTTCAGAAACTGCAAGGGTTTTTTCACGGGTTGTTTTGTTCATCGGATCGATAGGGGGTATGCATTTCAAGCTGAATTAATTGCAGCGATGATTGCTATAGCAATGGCGTATAAAAGAGGGTGGCACAGGCTTTAGCTCGAATTGGATTTTACATATGTTTGTGGTCTTCTTTTCTCTCGTTCTTTGCAGGTACCTTGGAAGCTTTATGGACGCTGGCGTCTCATGCTTTACTACTTATCACACATTCGTGGTCTCTCACATTTTCAGAGAAGGGAATCAAGTGGCAGATATGTTATCGAAGCTGGACACAGAGGTGACTTTGTCACAAATTTCCTCTGGATGTTATTTTGCAAGATCTTCACGCGGACTCTTCGGGCAAATGTTTCTATATTATTCGATAATTTTTCTTTCTAGGGGTACTCTTTTTCCAATCAAAAGTTTTTCCCATTGGTTTTACTTTGATAGGGTTTAACGAGACCCCAATTAGCCATATGCTTGGCTTGTAAGCATTTCGAGTTTTTATGCTTCTCTACACATAATTGATCTTTCCTCTAACTGGTTGCTTGGCCTTGAAGTAGCCGACAAACCTTTTCATTTTTTAATAATATTCTGAATTTCGCTAAAAACACAATTAAGGCAAATGATGAAATAAAAGATAGCCATGGTAACTAGAGACTGTCGTAGATGACTTTCTATGTCTGTAGATGTAAATGAAAAACACCATAGCAGTTGTTCAAAGTTAATTATCATGACAAAGGGTGATAGAAGTTGAGACAAGAGTTTCATTTCGAAGGGTATATCCGGATAAGTGTGAGGTAAATCATGTGAATTAAAGATGGGTTTAAATTAATGAGATGATTATTAAAAATATAGTTAGTTTTGTTGTATATGTTTAGAAATACTTTCCTTTTATAACAAAGATAGTATATTGTGTTCAATTGGGAATAACAGAGAATTTTAGGCTAATCCAGCTTTGAAAGAATATAATTGTTTTGGAAGGAGTGACTGGAAATCAAAATTCTACCTTGAGTTTAAAGTTGCATTGAAATTGCTAAATAAATTGCACCATCCTCATTTGTATTTTCTCTACACATAAGAATTGATAGCAAATAATTTTGTTTATTTGCTTATTTCATCTAAGGGTTAGGGCAGTAAGATGAATTTTTTTTCATAATTTCTCTACAAGAATGCAGGGTCTACGCCCTATAAATCCCAAGTCGTCTCTTATAGGTTAATTGCTGAAAATTCGTATAGGGATTTCTGAAGGCTTGAAATCAAACTTTAATTGATGGATTTGTGAAATATTTGGTGATCAAGTAAAGGTGAGCAAATATTATTTTTCCAAAATAAAAATAGGTTTCCTTTTAATTTTATGAATTTCACGACTTCATGATATACACTATTTTTAATATAATTTAGTTGTTAAAGAAAAATAAAAAATTATATAATTCATAGTTTGAATTTGCACTTGTATTGTGACTATTTTAACTACTTGACTTGGCCTTTGGGCAAATGAATATCATATTTACACAATATTGATTGCTCGAGTCTATTGCGGTATGGGTGGGTTAGACAATTGATTGAACACTTTTCATGTGGTCCTTGTTTGACTACCCATATACCTATTCACAATTTTTGGTCAGGCGGAGACGGCGACATAATTTGGGTTGTAGAATGGTATATTCTAGAATATGACGATCTCTGGGCAAAAGCCCATAGCTAAAGAAATGTTGAGCCAACCGGGAGGGACAAAGTGATTGGGCTTTGGCCAAATACTATTTGGAAGTTATAAGGAGAACGTAAAGGTTTGTGTCTGATCAACGCAGATCTTACGTCCACTGTTCATGGGATTGACTGATTATCAACCGATTGTTCCAAATCGAATTGCTAAATTAGAAAAACTTAAATATTCTGTTCTTTCTTTTACTGTTCTACTGAGTTGGTACTATGAATGTTTGTTTGTTATTTTTGCATCATTAAATCATAAAATAAAATTATCATTTTAATATTGTGCATTCCATCTCCCCACCCACTAGGCTCGTTTAGTTCACCCCACGTTTTCAAAATAAATTAGAAGCCGAGAACTATCAGAATAATGAGTCTGATACAGGACTTTCGGATATAATTAACTATAATTAGCAACTTTTCTTTTGATCCATGTTAAGGCTTGTATGTATTTTTGTTGTGTCCCTGTGAGGATGGTTTGTAATATATATAATTGACGTCAGGTTGTTGTACTTCAGACTCCCTTGTATTTTACTTTGTCGTATTAAGTGTTGAAATTTTGAACTAAATGTTCGAGGAGAACTTGTCTTGTATTATTATAATGGCTTTTAATGATTAATTTATATCATTGTATTTTACTTTATTATATTTTATATGTTGGGGCATGACATTTAGAGTGGTATCATTGCTTGGGTATGTGAAGTGTTACACCTAAGCCAACCCAGGATATGATTTTTCGCCTGTGGATTTGGATACCCTGACTAGACCCCAAGACTGAACATTGTATTGGGATATTTATACTCTGAGGATTTCATATAAGATTATTTAATTGATGAGTTATGACTTGTACCTTACAACATTACTTTCTGATCTGTTATTTCATGGATCACAATCTAATTGTGAGTTTTTTTGTGTAGGCATGGATCCTCGTATACATGTGGATTGTATGGAGCATATCCACTGCTTGGAGAATCTAGTCTAGTACTATTCCGATCGCAGTGAAGAGCTGCAATTGTTGTTCCTTCAAGAACAACAATACACACTTCTATTGGAGTCTGAGTTGAACTTGACACATGAAGTGATATATGAGATGGAACATCAACTTAACCAAAGGACCCTGCATATATTGGATATACAGGTTGCAAGGGAACAAGAGGTGGGGATTATTAGGGCTCGAGTGATAGATCTTTGTATTGCGGTTATAGGTGTTGCTCCTCCAGTAGCCCCTTTTTTATTGCATGAAATAGAAAACAAGGACCCTAATGAAGAACCTTTTGAGAAAGATTCCGACTCGGATGTTGACTTTAGGATGTGGGAGATAACCCCTGGCGGAGTTGTTGTGATTGACCCATAAACTGCATGGATCTAAGGTTGTGTATATATTTTGACCGTGGACCATTTTGGACACATATGTATATAGTACGGTATAGGCAGTGTAGCGTAACACTAGCCTAGGAATCAGCACATTTTTGCTCATCAGTGTTGTTTTGACTATGTAGCATTGGCCTTGTAAATAACTAAAATGTGTAATATATGTATGAAACGCATGATGCTCTTTTCCTATTATTGATCGTGGTTTTTCCGTTACTGTGATTCGTATAATAATTTAAATTTTATCTTTTGAGTGTATTCATTGTGACTTTCTTATTTCAATATAAATTGTTGAAAGAAGAGGCAGGGGCAGATGCAGAGGTAAACCACGTACAGATGAAAGGTACGATCTATACCCCCTCCTCCCGCAAGGGAGAATTGCGATTCCCGATGATCCACCACCCCCTCCCCATGTGGATGAAGAAGATTTGAACACTCAGTTGATGCAATAATTGTTGGTGTTCTTGCAACAGAACAACCAACAAAACCAGCAGAATGTAGTCCCAGGTGTAGAGACTCGTGATAGAATCCTAGAAATATTTTTATGACTTGATCCACCAGTAGTTCTCCATGGTTTTCCAAACGATATGGGGGTAGAACAATGGATGGAGAAAATGGAAAGTATTCTGTCTGCTCTGCATTATAACGAGGAACAAAAAGTATTCTAACTGCTCTGTATTATAACGAGGATCAAAAACTTATGATAGTTGTCTTTCAACTGGAAGTTGCAGCTAAGGATTGGTGGCGAACTGTCAATGAAAGGTGGATTAGAATGGGAACTGAAAGAATGTGGGAAAACTTTGTTCAAGAATTCAGGAAGCAGTATATCCCAAGGGTAGTTCGTGAACTCGTAAAGATGAATTCCACCGCCTATGGCAGGGATCGATGACCGTGACTCAATATGAAGCGAAATTTCATCGATTGTCCAAATACTCTCTGGATCAGTACAAGAAGAAAACAAAATCTATAAGTTTACTCGAGGTTTGCTTCTTGAGATTCAAAGGCAATTAGTGGTGATAAGAATGAATACCTATGATGAAGCAGTAGAAGCAACAACTCAGGTTGAAAGTAGGCTAAGTCGACTGGAACCGCAACCAAGAGAAAATTTAAACCCTCCAAAAATACCATTCTTGGGACAGACTTCAAAGAAGATGCAACCATACTAGAAAATAGGGCCTCAAACATACGCTGACAAAGGGAAACAGACCCAACCACCAGTATGTGCTTATTGTGAAAGGATAGGACAAACCGTAGAATACTACTGGAAAAAATTAGAAACTATTTGAGATGCGAGAGTGATAAACATCAGTTGAAGGATTGCCCAATAATGAGACAAACAGACACTAATCCAACTCTCGTTTCAAAAACAAGATAGCAAAAATGGAAATCGACCTAAGATAGTTGGACGAGTCTTTGCCCTAACTGGACAGGAGGCCCCGGAGTTAGCAGACGTGGTGGAAGGTACGCTTCTCATATCTGGTCATCTTGTCAGAACCTTATTAGATCTAGCATCTACGCATTTATTCGTTGCACCACATTTTATATGCAATTTGAATGCTTGCATTGAGTGACTGCCTTACTCGTTGGAAGTGGCAACCCCAATGGGGGACAGTCAAATAACCGATACGGTGTTCTATTACTGTGATATTAAAATTGAACATGATTGTTTTCTAGTTGACTTAATGTTACCTATCCTGGAATACGATGTTATTTTAGGAATGGATTGGTTAGCCCGATGTCATAACCCGAAACTCTGCATTTTGATTATTATGATTAAATCATTCACAAGGATAACAACATGCATTTTGATATTTTATATTCAAAATAGAATGCATGCAAAACCTTGGCGTTTATGGTTTTAGCATAATTACGTCGAATATCTATATGTTTATTGTCATATTATATATGGTAAATTTAGAGGCGAAGGTTGACATTGGTGTGTCTGTTGGAGTGAGCCATGATGAAAGAATATTGATTAACTTGGAGATTAATATAGCGCAAGAAAAAATTGTTGGATATTATGTCTGATATGTATGATTTTAATTGAGATATTTTTTAGAATAATAATCTTGTTAAAAGAAAACGACAACAATTTAATAATTTTAATGATAAAAGTGGATATTTTTTATAAATGTAGTAAGGCTTAAGGAGTGACTATCAAGTCATGCGCCTATTTTATATACATTAATATATGAGATGTATATAATTATGTAAGTATAGAAGTTCATATATAATATATATATATATATATATGATGATACCCGAGCCGAGTTGTGAAAAATTAATCCACGTCATCAGCCTGACACATATTCGAATAGGTGACCTACGGGTGACGTCAACAATGATGTACAACGCGTCACGAATTAGGCTCGCCCGCTACCGAGCCCAACAGCTACCGAGCCCAACCGCAACACGGCTACCGAGCCCCGAGCCCAAGTTTCGAGATGAAACGCACGCGCGACAGCTTCGTAAAAATAAACACATGCCCATGCTTAACACTTTATTGGTATCAGAAACTGCCACATGTCAGAGAATCATGAAGAGAAGTCGACAAGTGGCAAGTTTTGGCTGATATGCACAACTATAGAGGGACATGTGTCGTTTTTTAACTATTTTATTAATTAGCGAATAGTTAGTGCAAAGATGACTATTGTAAACCCACTTACTCAAAGGGGTATAAAGAGTCGGAAAAGGAGAAAAGAAAGGAGGCAAGAGTAACAAATCATAACAAAAACCGACCCCAATATTCCTAACTCGGCAAAATACAAAAAGGCATAATTAGCCGAGAAATAAACATACGTTACTCACGTTTTCATTTCCACGTGTTAAATCTTTTACATATTTCTGCTTGTTGACCAAAACGCACGTCAACAAATTGGCGCTAGAAGGAGGGCCCGTATTGGTCCAGTCCGAGTTCCAGTTAAAAGCAAGTGAAATAAAAACCAGGTAAAGTTTGACACTTAACTTTTTGGGTAATAGAAAAAATGAGTCAACTGTCGAGAAATGCCCGTTTGATCAAGAGCAACATTTGAACAACCAACCTGGCCGACTACAAATGGCCACAATATGCTCCAAACGGAAGCAGGGAGCACTACTTTATTTCCTTTTGCTCGATTAATCGCCAACCCAAATTTTGTACAACAAATGAACCAACTTATATCGCAAACTCTCGCCACCACAAACTCTCAAGCACCTCCTCCACTCCTTGCAAACACTAACCCACTCAACCCACAACTAAATGTTAACATTAATCCTCAAATTCCTGGACTTCCTCACCACGAGGTCCAAGAAGCCAGTTCGGGTAATGAACAACATGTCCGTCATGACAAAGACGGAGAGAAGATGAGGAGGAGCAAAGTCGCATAGCGAGTCATTTCCGAGCAAACGCGACATCGTCATGCCCGCTCGGTGTTCGCCGGACGACCGGGAGTTGATCCTTTCGCCCGGCTCGATCGATAAGTTCTCGGCTCGGGTTTCGGATGAGCGGGAGCAACTCAGGGTCAATCGAGGTCCAAGGCCCTAGCTTATGGCGAGAACGGATGTAGAAATACACCGCCACGCCGTCGTCGAACGAAATTGGAAGGCGGTCCGGATGGCGAAAACGATCTCGAAGACCGCCCCAAGTAATGAGCGACCCGGCCCGTTCCGTCGCCATTTTCCCCGGAATCCTGGCAATCCCGTTACCGCCAAAGTTGAAAATCCCCGTGTCGGTCTCTATAATGGGAAACCGACCCGACTACTCACGTTCACAAGTACTTAGCATGGATGGAACTATACGATCAAGCGATGCCATCCTCCTCGTAGGGCGTTCCCCACGACTTTGGGCGGCCGAGCCCACCGTTGGTTTAGGACCTCGCCACGAGGATCCATTCAAGCATGGGGGGATCTCGGCCTCCGCCTTTACGACACATTTCTAACGCCCAAAGTCCGAGCCGCGCTAAAGACTCCTTGTAAACATCAAACAAGGGAAGGACGAGCCCCTGAAAAGTTATATTTCTCGGTTCAATAAACAAGTTCGAGAGATGGAGCCGGTGTCGGATGACGCCATTTTGATCGCGACCATGGCCGGACTAGCCCCGAGACTTGGTTCAATTACTCTATCCACGAATCGGGCGACCTCGTACCAAGAATTTCTAATCCGCGCGAACGCCATATTTGTCGGAAGAAGCCATGGCAAGTAACCGCCCGAGCACCGACAAGGGGGCGTAAGAAAGGACGGAAGGAAAGAACCGAGGTTGGGCGGGGTCGAGATTTCGGCCATTCTCGGAAAATCCGACTACCGGATTTAGAGCTCGCCAAGAGGCGAGAGCCGAAGTCGCCGCGCTAAGGAGTACTTTGACCCACACTCCATCGGCCATATGGAATGAAGTACAGGTCTCAATTTGTTACCTCCGCTCGGCCTCGAAAATTGAGCCGTCAAAATTAGATTCGTGTCGATTCTGTGCATATCATAAATCGATAGGTCACGATACTGACGAGTGCCGAGATCTAATTAGGGAAATTATGCGGGTTGTTCGGCAGGGAGGTCTTAAAAGGTTCGTTCATGAGCTCGGCCCCACCGCAAGATCGCTCAGCGTCAACCCGAGCGCGTAATCAATCCAGCTCTCTGCCCGCCGCCCCCACCTGAAAACCAGGGGAGGGAAATCCTCATGATGTCAAGTGTCGATCGGATCAATACCAACACAATGGAGGATAGACGCTCCAACAGAAAAGAAAAGCCGATGTTAGACAGGCAACCAATGCCGAAAGACAAGTTCGGGTGGCCGAAATCAAGGAAGGCCAACCCACCGGCCACTTTGTGTTCTTGGATGCGGATGCCGACCAGGTGGTCCATCCTCATTCTGACCCTCTGGTCATCACTGCACCGATTCTGGGTATTCCGGTTCACAGAATTTTAATTGACACCGGAAGCTATTCGTCAGTCATTTATGTCCAAGCATTTCGAAGATTAAACGTGGATGATAGTTATATCCGTCCATGTAACGATAGCATTCTGGGGTTTGGAGGAGGAAGGATAGTCCCGCTCGGAGAAGTTTATTTGCCCATCCAAATGGGACAAGGTTTGCATAAACGGACTGTCATGACAACATTCAAAATAATCAATGCCGATTCGGAGTACAATGCCATCATTGGGAGGCCATTGCTTTATCATATAAAAGCAGCCGTTTCAATATATCATTTTTGTATAAAATTCCCAACAACTGATGGCGAAGCTATACATAAAGGGAATCAAAGGGAGTCACGAGAGTGCTCTCTTAAACTCCGACCGGTGAGATTAACGTGGCGAAACAAGGGCAAACCAAAGGAACCACACAAGATAATCCCTTGCCCAAAGAGGAGTCCGAGCGGCGGTGATTGTTCAGAGGAGGATAATCCAGTCGCCGGCCTGGGAAGGAGCCAATGATGGAAGAAGGCGAGCCGCCATCGAAACGAGCCGGCCGCGAAGACGAATTACCCCCGCAAATCAAGGAGGGGCAAAGCAAGAAAAGAAAACGAGCGGAACCCGTAGAAACAAAGTTGATACAATCAATGTCGGAAGGCAAGCGGGGGCGCCAACTACGTATTGGTCATGATATCCCGAACCATATCGAGTGAGTTGATCGAATTTTTGGGTAATAATCTTGACGTCTTCGCATGGACTCACGCAGACATGCCAGGAGTTGACCCCAAGCATGCGTGCCACCGCCTCAATATTGATCTAACGTTCGCCCGTCATCCGAGAAAAGCGCAAACTCGGCCCTACGATAGACAGCAAAGACTCGAGATCGAGGTTAACAAGCTACTAGACAATCAATTCATCCGGAAGCCCTCTATCCCGATGGGTCGCCAATCTGTTTTGGTAAAGAAAAGCAATGGCCATGGCGCTGTCGTGGATTTTACCGACCTCAACAAAGCATGCCCCAAGGACGATTTATCCATTGCGAATATCGATTACATGGTAGATGCCATGGCGGAGACACGAGCCGATGAGCTTCATGGATGCATACTCGGTTTACAACCAAATACGGATGCACCCGTAAGATGAAGAAAATACCTCATTTTTCTCTCGCTCGAGGAATTCACTGTTACAAGATGATGCCTTTCGGATTGAAGAATGCTGGTGCGACCTATCAAAGGTTAGTAAATAAGATGTTTGAGAAAATGATAGGTCACACTATGGAAGTCTATGTAGATGACATGCTAGTAAAATCATCAGTACATGTCCGATCATCTAAACGATCTTAATAAAATGTTTGATGTTTTGAGAGAGTACAAGATGATGTTAAACCCGAGAAAGTGCACATTTGGGGTCGGCTCGGGTAAATTTTTGGGGTATATGGTCAGCCAAAGGGGAATCGAAGCTAACCTGGACAAAATCAAAGCCATCACCGACCTAGAATCCCCAAACTCGTAAAAAGGTACAAAGCCTAACAGCCGATTGGCGCCCTTAACCGATTTGTTTCTCGGTCCACGGACAAGTGCAAACCTTTCTTTGAAATTATAAAGAAAAGCAAAAATTTCGAGTGGACCGAGCAAGCACAGATGGCCTTTGAATCCCTCAAACAACACCTATCTTCAATCCCTATATTACAAAAACCGACCCAAGGGGAGGACTTGTATTTGTACTTGGCAAGATCCGAATACGCCATCGCTCGGTGTTAATCGAGGGCTAGATGGCTCTATTCAACATCCAATTTATTACACCAGTCAAGCGTTACATGATGCCGAGCTCCGGTACCCACCAATGGAAAAGTTGGCTTATTCATTGATCACCGCGGCACGGAAACTCCATCCATATTTCTTAGAACACAAGATTATAGTATTGACGAACTATCCGTTGAAACAAGTGTTACATCGACCTGATACTTCTGGTCGGATGATTAAGTGGGCCGTCGAACTCAGCCAATTTGACATTATATACGAACCACGTACTGCAATAAAAGGACAGGCTTTAGCCGATTTTGTGGCCGAATTCACGTCTTCCATACAATTGGAAGTCAAGGAAGACCAAGAATGGAAATTATTCGTTGACGGTTCTTCCACTGCAGGCCGAGCAGGGGGCGGAATCGTGATAATCGATCCAAATGAAAAATGCTACTGCTCGGCCGTACGATTTCAGTTCCCCGCAACGAACAACGAAGCCGAATATGAGGCGCTTCTAGCAGGCTTAGATATGGCAGCCTCTATGGGCCTAAAACAACTATTGGTGCACAGTGACTCTCAGTTGGTCGTTCATCAAATCAACGGCGAGTACGTCTGACGCGAAAAAGAGCAAAAAATTGCACAATATTTGGATTTGGCCAAGAAGAGATTATCACACTTTAAAACAAAAGTCTTACATGTGCCCCGAGCCGAGAACATGCAAGCGGATGCCTTAGCTCGGCTCGGTTCGAGCCAGGGACGATGCCATCACGGATGTCACAAATCACACTCATTGTCGCCCCGTCACTCGGTGCAAAGAAAATATATACGACCGAAACCGTCGAACAGACTTGGATGACCCCAATCATCCAATACTTAGAGAAAGGAGTTCAACCTGAAAACAAAGTTGAGGCCCGAACGCTACGAACTCAAGCGGCTCGGTTTACACTAGTAGACGGCATCCTATACAAACGAGGATATTCCATCCCACTCCTACGCTGCCTTTCCGAGACAGATGCAGATTATGCACTTCGAGAGGTTCATGAGGGAATATGCGGCAACCACGCTGGGGGCCAAACGTTGGCCTATAAATTAATACGGCAAGGATACTACTGGCCATCCCTGAGAAAGGACGCAACCGACCTCGTCAAAAGATGTGAGAGGTGCCAGAGATTTGCACCACAGGTCAGATATCATCCTGAACAGCTTACTTCCGTATTTAGCCCATGGCCGTTTGCCAAATGGGGAATGGACCTCATCGGACCACTACCCACTGGCAAAGGGGGCGTCAAGTATGCCATTGTGGCGGTGGATTATTTCACAAAATGGGCCGAGGCGGAGCCTTTGGCAAAAATAGATGAAGAAAAGGTCGTGAGCTTTGTATGGAAATCTATTATCTGTAGATTCGGGATACCACATTCGATTGTTACGGACAATGGGAAATGGGCACAACCGAAGGTTTCGAAATTTTTGTGAAAGTTTCCGCATAAAAAACTATTTCTCAACTCCATACCACCCCCAGTCGAACGGACAAGTTGAGGCCGTTAATAAAATACTCAAGTATACGTTGAAGGCGAGATTGGAGGAGTCTAAAGGCAATTGGCGGGAGGAACTACCGCGTACTATGGTCATACGTAACGACACATCGAGCGGCCACCGGAGAAACACCTTTTTCTTTAGCTTATGGAGCCGAGGCGGTGATTCTGTCGAGATCGGAGCCCCTACCTTCGAATTGCAAATTTTGAAGAAGATCGTAATGAGGCCGCGCTCCGAGCCGAGCTAGACTCTGCTTGAAGAAAAAGGTGCGATCTTGAGATGAAAAATGCAGTGTATAAACAAAGGAGTGAAAGGTACTACAATTCGAAAGTAAAGGAAAGAAGATTTCAGGTCGGCGATCTTGTATTAAAAAGATAACGGGCATTCAACCCACCCATTGAAGCCAACCTGGAGGGCCCATTTCGGTCACCACGTCTTATCCGTGGGGCATACCAAATAGAATATTTGAGTGGAGAAAAATTTATGCATCCATGGAACGTAGCATACCTGAAGCGGTATTATCAATAAAGATCTCGATCTACGATCCAGATAGGATTCCAAAGAATTATCCCTTCATCTGGTATTTCGTGAGCTCTTTAAAGGAAAACGAAGTTTTTACTCACCACGAATAAAGACTCGGTTACGCACCGAGCACAAAATAAAGACTCGGCAACGCACCGAGCACAAAATCAAGACTCGGCTATGCACCGAGCACAATATAAAGACTTGGCCACGCACCAAGCATAAAATCAAGACTCGGTTACGCACCGAGCACAAAATCAAGACTTGGCTACGCACCGAGCACAAAATAAAGACTTGGCTATGCACCGAGCACCAAAATAAAGACTTGGTTATGCACCGAGCACAAAATCAAGACTTGGCTACGCACCGAGCACAAAATAAAGACTTGGCTACGCACCGAGCACCAAAATAAAGACTTGGTTACGCACCGAGCACCAAAATAAAGACTTGGTTATGCACCGAGCACTGAAATCAAGAATTAGTTACACACCGAGCATAAAGTGAAGACTTGGCCACGTACCAGGTACAAAATACTCAGTTATGCGCCGAGCGAAATAAAGACTCGGTTCATAAACAAAATTTTAAAAAACAAAATAAAGGACAGGTTTATATACCGAGTACAAGAATCGATTAAGGCGAGCAGATCCCCTTATTCAGAAGTACTGAAAACTGAGCCCCGTACTTGGGGATATAAAAGGAAAAAAGAAGACAGGCAACAAAAAGGAAAGAACCGAGCATCCACAAAAAGCTTGAAACACATACACAGGTAAGGAAAATAACAATTCATTTCTACTTCAAAAATATTTACATAAGGGAGGCCGGAGCCCATTACATCTCGAGGCACGAAGCCAAATTACCTACCTAGGGGTACATATAAAAGCATCAAGAACGAGTAGGGGGCGGAATTTCGACGGCACCACTGGAACCAACTTCTTCCACGTCCGGAGGAGGAGAGCCCTGCGCGTTAGAAGCCTCCGCAAAAATTCGGCCGAAGGGTATCGAGATCACCTCCCGGAGGGCCAGGTCTTCCTCAGCCGAGCGAGAGTACGCCCGCCATTAATCAAATCAAGAATTTCTCGGAAGGCTGGTCGCATGGCCACGAGTTAACATGAATGCATACTCCTCGGAGTTTTTGTAAGCTTTAACGGCCTCTCTACGAACTTCCTCGGTTTGCGGCGGCGGCTTCTTCACCTCCTCGCGTACATCGGCTAGACGCCTCTCCATTTCCTCGGCCGGCGTGGCAACACGTTCAGCTCGGCGACCTTAACCCCGAGCTCTTCTTGACTTCACTTTACGGGCCCGATCTCGCTCCGCCTCGGCCTCGCAGCCTCTCTCTCGGAGTTGGCCCGAGCCGTAGCCTCATCCGCTTGAGTCTTAAACGATTCTTCTGCACCCCTTGGAGAGTAGCATAGGCCTCCTGCAGATCCCCGTGCCGCCTTTCCAGGTCGGCATATTTTTTCTCCAACTCGCGGGTTCCCCCAACCGCATGCCATAAGAGCCCGATCATCCGCCCAGACATGGCCATAGCATATTGAATTTGTTCTTCGAAGCCTGTCTCCGAGCAGAATTGCTCGATGCCTTTTGTCCAGGCACGAGCTGGAACACTCATCGCGGCCCAACCTACCTCCGGTAGAACTCTCGTTTGCTCCTCTGTCGGCGTGGCACAGCGTACGAATTCCACAAACCATCGAGGGCGTAGTCCGATCATCCCCTCGCAATATTCATCCCTCACTTGACTTGGAGGGATGAAGTGACCTTCCCTGCCGAGGTCATCCGAAAAAGTTCGCGGACCTCCCTCTTCAGGGGGCTGTTCAGGATGTTCGGGTACCGTTCGACCAACCCCCTCGGTCTGATCAGGCTCCTCCATCACAATTCCTCTTCTCCTTTGAAGAGGAGGCTGCACCGCCTCCGGCACCCCGTCAGCAGGACGTTTTCCGGCCCGGATATCTTCTCTCCGAGCCGCCTCCACATCCGCAGGTCGATCGGCAGCTGCCCGAGTTCGTCGCGCGGCCGTGTTCCTCACGCTGCGAAGACGTGCACGCAAGTCTAAGCCACGCCCTGCACAAAGCAACCATCGTCAGAAGATCAAAAGAAAAGAAAGATGTTTCAAAATGAAATATGAAAAACATAAGTGTTTACCTCGGACAGCCGCCGCACTCGGCGGCTCTGGAGTCTGTGTTGGCCCTACAGGCGCAGATGATCTGCCTACTGGGGCTGGCCGTCGCGAGGGGACGGCCTAGCTTGCTCTGTCCTCACCGCCGCTCCCCGGAGAATGGGGCCGTACTTCTTCATTACAGGAGGGTTCGGTTGAGGCTCTCTCTCAACCTCTACCTCCCGATCAGCCCACCTCGTCCCGAGCCGCCCCTCGTCCTCGGGTCGGTAGGCAAAGCAGCCTCAAACCAGTGCGGCTAAGTTGGCCTCGGTAGCCAATCTCTCAATCCGCCTATCCATTATGCCCCGAGCCTGGATGTTTTCCACCTTGAACAAAGGTGACCGACAGAGGCCCTTGACGCCTTGCCCTATAAAGGTGAAAAGAAAAGACAATTACGAAAGGAAGCAATAAAAATGAAAAAAAAGCAAATGAAGGAAAAAGGTAAGACTTACTATAACCAAAAACAAAATTTGACGGAGGATGAAGAACGGTCTCCCTCTCTCCATCTCCCACGCGAGCTTGCCACTCGCCGCCCACTCAAAACCATTTATCCTTCCACTCCTTGAGAGAAGAAGGAAGACCTTCTACTAAACCGTCCGGGTACCCTGATCAGGTGCTCAGTACATAATACCACCCGGACGGTGGCCCCGAGATGAAGGAGTCGCTCGCCATACAAAGAGCTCGTTCATCTCCTTAAATTTGGGGCGAGGATACTTTTCCGGTGAAACATCACCAAGAGGCCGATGATCCCGCCCCAAGAAATCGGGTGCACTGGGCGGGATGCATTCCCCACTTACAAAACCACCGCGTAAGGAAAGCGGCAGTGGAAACCTCAAACCATATAAAAGGTCAGGGCGAATACGGTATATGCAACCCCCGGTGGATCTTGGGAACTTCCGTGCCGTCCGGTACCCAAAAATCGATACCACTTGGAATACGGTACCTCATGGAATTCATCCACCTCCCGAATCATTAACATGCTCGGGATATCGTTTATGTCACTCGGCGTCCACCGAGGCTCAACACGGAGACGAGGGCCTCCTCCGTGCCGACCATCACCATTACGGTGGCCTACGCCCTAGCGGCCTCTCCCCGAATCGAATCGGGATGGTTCATCTACCCGCTCTACATTATCACGCTCCGGCTCCAATGGGTCCATATTTTCTTCTTCCTGGGTACTTGTCTAAAATCAACACTCGGTGATTCTTCACCGAACTCTCTTGTACCGCCCGGCCGATACACCGCTTCCTTCTCTCAAAATCACATCAAGGCGTCGGATCGAAGATAGTGTCGCCCGCTCTAAAGACGCGTTCCACCTCGATAAAGAGTCCTGGGAAGATATCCGAATGACACTCGGACTATGAGGCGGTGATAGCCGTCTTTGGTGAGAAAGAAACGAAAGGTTCGAGAGGGGATCTTCGATTTCAACCTCTACACTATAACTACGACTCTACTATCCTCAAAAGAAGACATTTATAGGTAAAGGGAGAGTATTTGGAAAAAATACCTAAGTTTGAAGTCTCGAACTTGGAGAGCCGAAAAAAAGTGCCGCTTCGGTTCTACTTGCTTTAGCTCAAAGGTTAATGGTTGCGAAAGTGAATGATGAAGGGAAACGAAGGTATTTATAGATAGGGTTCCTCGATAGGCGCGACGATTATTCGAAAAAGACACGCCTTTTTAAAAATTTAAAAGCCGTCAAACATATCAAAAACGCCGCGTCCCCACGCCCACGACAGAATCGACGTATTTTTCCGGTTCTGCGCAAAATTGGTCCAACCAAAAGACGCCACGTGTCTCCGTCATTATGGCAACCCACCAATGCGCCGTTTCAAGCATTAATTGCTACGCGGCAGTACCAGGAAAGAACAAAACCTTTGAGAAATCCGTTTCCCCATTAATTGTTCATCATTAGCATTAAAGTTTAACTCCGACTTCAGAAATTCTTCTCTCGGAATCAAACTTGGGGGCCTTTGATGATACCCGAGCCGAGTTGTGAAAAATTAATCCACGTCATCAGCCTGACACATATTCGAATAGGTGACCTACGGGTGACGTCAACAATAATGTACAATGCGTCACGAATTAGGCTCGCCCGCTACCGAGCCCAACAGCTACTGAGCCCAACCGCAACACGGCTACCGAGCCCCGAGCCCAAGTTTCGAGATGAAACGCACGCGCGACAGCTTCGTAAAAATAAACACATGCCCATGCTTAACACTTTATTGGTATCAGAAACTGCCACATGTCAGAGAATCATGAAGAGAAGTCGACAAGTGGCAAGTTTTGGCTGATATGCACAACTATAGAGGGACATGTGTCGTTTTTTAACTATTTTATTAATTAGCGAATAGTTAGTGCAAAGATGACTATTGTAAACCCACTTACTCAAAGGGGTATAAAGAGTCGGAAAAGGAGAAAAGAAAGGGAGGCAAGAGTAACAAATCATAACAAAAACCGACCCCAATATTCCGGCTCGGCAAAATACAAAAAAGGCATAATTAGCCAGAAATAAACATACGTTACGCACGTTTTCATTTCCACGTGTTAAATCTTTTACATATTTCTGCTTGTTGACCAAAACGCACGTCAACAATATATATATACATACGTGGGTTGTGTGCATATGAGTGCACTTAAAACATAATATGGTGTGTTCCCTTAATATAGAATTTGTCAATTAAATATTTTATAAAAAGAACTTGGGTCAGTTTGTACATTTTGATGAGAGTAGCAAGATATACTCTAGCCCCTTTTTGATCCCACTTAACCACCTCATAACATTTGGTATGATATATTTTAGATTAATATAAACATAACACACGCACATACTTAACTTACATTTATATGTATATTTTATTTATAATTCCACCGCCTCCATTATTAAATATGTGGCTATACATAATATGCCTCTCACTTGCAAAAGCACACGCGACATTTAGAAATAAGAAACAGAGAGAAAAAATGTATAGGTAATGGACGACACCGGAAGAAGAAGAATTAAAAAAAGAAAAAAAAAGAAAAAAATAGATAATAAAGTCAAAATCGACATAAAAAGGATGGTAAGTAATCTGCAAGTTTAGTTTTCATTTGGTTCAACTCAGTTATGATATTATAAAATTTATTATTATGTTGATTATGGTTCTCATGTAAGAAATTTCAATATATTGTTTACTTTCAATGGTGGAGAATTAAGATGAAGAACTACAAAGAATTCAATGGATAATCCTTTAATTGCAGGAAATATTGATTTCGATTTTAAAGGAAACCTGTGAGGCTCCGGATTTTTCTACCGTAGACGACACTATCGCGAATATTTTTCTGATACAATATTTTAATATTCAATTAATTATTCTTATATTCACTATTAATTTTGCATAACATATTATGTTAATGGATTTAACATCGGTGATTTATTACCTAACGACATGATATTACTATTTGATTTATGTTTATTACCTAATTTCTTAAATTTCAATGACTATTATCTATTTTCATCTTGATTTCCTAAGAAAAAGTATTATTCAAAGATAACATATTTCAGATAGCGCTATTAGATGAAAGTGCTATTGAAAAATTCGAAGATATTTTAGATGACACTTATGTAGGAAAGAGCTATCACAATAAACCATGTAATAGCGTTTTTATTAACGAAGCGCTATATGAAGAAAACTGAAGATAACGCTTATTTAAAGAAGTGCTATATATGTTCTTGGAATAACGCTTCGGACAACAAGCGTTATCTTTGGATCGAGTCTATTTTATTAAGATAACGTTAATTAAAGAAACGCTATATATTTTCTTATAATAATGCTTTGTACAACAAAGCGTTATCTTAAAGTGTTATCTGTTAAAAGAATGTCCCTCCAGCACATCTATTCTCTCGCGCTTAATTGGTTTCTTCACAAACCCTTTCTCAATAAAACTTCTCACCAAAAATTTATCCATGAAAATTACTCTCTCACCATTACGAATTGCGGTTCAACGTCATCGTCTTCCTCCTCTCACTCACCATCTCAATCTTCTATCGACTCAGCTGAATTGCAACTTTAGCTAAAATCAATATTTTTGGGTTTCGCATTTTGCGATTGAAACTTAGTCACAACACAACAAAATTACATTGAAAAGTTGAAACCTGTAGATGGTATGCTTATATTTTATCCAACTCCACCCATAAATTTTATTTTCGGTCGGTTTTTTTTTAGCCATTCCCAACAAACCAAGATGTTTTTTAGTCATCTTTTTCAAACACATCTTTTTTAGCCATTTTGGGGTGTAAAAAACCCAATTTGCCCTTGAGCCAATTTAACTGCACAAAAACACACATCCCTGTGACTCGAATTCGAGTCACAAATTTTTATTTTTTTATTTTTTTAATTTTTTTTTTTTTCAGCGACTCGAATTCGAGTCACAGTTAATCGAATTCGAGTTACAACATCCAGTTCTATCACGTATTATAACATAGTTATTTTTTTTTTCAAAAAATTTTGAATTCACATAACTTTTTCGTTTGAAATCCGTTTTGCATATATAATATATCAAATTAATTCTCTTTTCGATATCTATAATTCAGCACCAATATTGCATGTTTAAAAATAAAAAATACAGGTTTGATTTCTTAAAATAAGTTTGAAAAAAAAGAGTGAGAATTTACATAGAGATAAGTGAAAGAGAGAGAAATAATTGAAATATCAAACAAACATGCTAGAAGAGTATGGATGTCATTTTACACCCCAAAGAGGCTAAAAAGGATGTGTATACAAAACACGACTATTTTTAATCTTTACATTTTCTAAATGGCTATTTTGTACCATTACCACTTTTATTTTTCGCTCCCTTAAACTAAATATTAAAATTTTAAATAATATCATAATGTCATAAATGGGACTTGGCTAATTTGCTTGACACTTTACGTCTTTACAACTTTACCCCACTATCTCTCTTCTAATTCTCCTCCTCAACCTTTTCAGCCTCAACAAAACCTCCAAATCTCTGATTCTCCTCCGCCGATCCAGCGTCTCCCAGGTTTTTCTTCACATGTTTTTTATTATTATTATTATTATTATTATTATTATTATTATTATTATTATTATTATTATTATTATTATTATTTAAGGGTGCATCATAAAGTGAATCCCTAATTTTTCATGCTACCATTTACTTAGGAGTTGTCTGATATTTTTAAAGTTCCAATCAGAAAATTGGGAAAATTTATTCATTCCCGCTCTGCATTTTAGTAGCCACTTAGACTAACAAGTGGTATCAAAGCCAAACTCTTTGGCAAGCTTGTTCTTTATTGCGAGTAAAGAGGAAGGACCCATGGCTACGAGCGAAAACTATCTTACCGGCGCCTCAAACAACAAGCCACCTCTATTCAACACCAACAACTATGCATTTTGGAAAGACCGAATGGAATGCTTCCTACAAGATTGCGGGTTCGACATTTGGAACGCAGTCATTGAAGGAAGTTTCATTGGAGGATAGAACTATAGTCCCCAAAAGTTTCAAAGAGTTCGATGAAAGTGAAAATAAGTCTTTTTCTCTAAACGGTAAAGCGTTGAATATCTTGCATTGCTCACTTACCACCACTGAGTATACTTGAATTAGAGGAATAATGTACGCACATGAAGAATGGGAAAAACCCAAAACCATTTATGAAGGAACTAAGAAGGTTAAACAAGCTAGAATAACTATGCGTGTTAAAAACTTTGAAAACTTCATAATGTTCGAAGGTGAAGGGATTTCGAAAATGGTGGAAAGGCTCGACAATATCATCAATACTCTATTGGCGCTCGGAAAAGTCATCTTCGAAGAAGACAAGGTAACCAAAGTATTAAATGTTCTTCCCGATTCTTGGTCCGAAAAGGTGATGGCTATCATGGAAGCTCAAAATCTTGAGACTCTCAAGTTTGATGAGCTTATTGGAAATCTTTTCATATATAATGTCTATCTCAAAGAAAAAAAAGAACTCTGAACCATCCGCCTCTCAATCGGGTATGCAATCTACACCTAAAGGCTTTGCCTCAAGTTCAAATAATTCTTATTATGCTAATGATGAGTATGATGAGGAAACGACGGCCCTTGAATGAAATTTGCCAAATTTGTCAATAAAAATAATGCAAGAAAGGCAATAGGCACTTCGTGCTTTAAATACGAAAAATCCGGGCACTTTATAGCCGATTGTCCTAAGATTGTGGAAGAAAAAAAAGTTCTTTCCTAAAAAGAAGGCTTTGAACGCAGATGTCAAAATGTGAGATGAACTTCTTGCAACAACCGATGATGAAGAGGAAGCCGAACAAGGACCTATGGACATTGATGATGAAAAAATGAGGTATTTGGGGCAGTTACAATCAAGGAGGATTCCAAATGGCTCGTGGACAGCGGATGTTCGCGCAATATGACCGGAAAATAACAATTTTTTATCAACATCAAGCTCCACGAAAAAGGAATGGTCATGTTCGGGAATGGCAAAGGAAAATTCCTTGGCAATGGAGACATTGGCAATTCTTCTTTCTTTCTTCATGATGTTTTATTAGTAGATGGGATTAAGTTTAATTTGATAAGTGTACGCCAACTTTGTGATTTAAATTATGATGTTCTTTTCAATAAAGATAAATGTCTCATTCTCAAAAATGGTAAAACTATTTGTGAAGCTAGTAGAAAAGGTAATCTTTACAAAATTTGTGCAAGTGATTTGGTTAGTCAAAATGTTTCTTGTCTTGTCGATGGCAATAATTTATCTAGTTTGTGGCATAGGCGACTTAGATATGTTGGATACAAAAATTTGCAAATCATTTACAAAAACCAACATGTCAAAGGAATACCCAAATTGAATTTTGAAAATCTTGGCTTATGTGACACTTGTCAAAAGAACAAATTGGTTAAAAGTAGTTTTAAGCCCAAAAATTAAATTTCCACAACCAAACCACTACAACTTCTTCATTTAGATTTGTACGGGGATATTGTCACGGCTAGTCTAAGTGGAAAATATTACACTTCGTTATAGTTGTTGATTTTTCTAGATATACTTGGGCTATTTTTCTTCCAAATAATAGTTATTCCGCTAATGAGTTTGCTAAGTTGTGTAGACTTATAGAGAATAAAAACAAAGATACTATTAAATCTATAAGGAGTTATCGAGGAGGTGAATTTGATGGTGAATTTAGAATTTTATGTGAAACCAAGGGATATGCACATAATTTTTTGACTCTGAGAACTCCTCAACAAAATGGTGTAGCCGAAAGGAAAAACCGAACTTTACAAGAAATATGTTGGTCTATGCTCAATGTGTTTTCTCTTCCAAAATATTTTTGGGCCAAAGCCGTAAACACCATTTGCTATGTCATAAATCGGGTATATCTTCATCCAAAGTTAAATAAAACTCTATATGAGCTCTGGAAAGGAAAAACACCAAATATTAGTTATTTCAAAATATTTGGTTGCAAGTGTTTTATCTTGAACACCAAGGATCAATTGGACAAACATTTTTTTGGATGAAATGTAAATATATATCAATTGGACAAACTTGATCCTAAGGCCGATGAAGGAATATTTATGGGGTACTCAACTAAGAACAAGGCATATCAGGTATTTAAAAAGACAAGCTTGGTGGTTGAAGAGTCTATTCACGTTAAATTCAATGAAGCGGAAGAATCCCAAATGTTGATAGTGATGAAGAAGTTGAAGTTGGACCTATTGTTCCAAACTACAGTCATGATGATCACCCGTCTACCTCAAATGTTCAACAAGAGGACGAGGGTGATACTTCGGATCTTCTCGTAGCTCTAAAATTCAAAGAAGATCATCCAAAAGATCTTATAATTGGGGATCCACTTGACAAGGTAATGACAAGAAGGAAATTTATCGAAAAAGATCTCATCTCTTAAAAAGAGCCAAAGAATGCTAAGGAATCCATTGAAGATGAAGATTAGTTTCTAGAGATGCAATAAGGGTTAAATCAATTTGAAAGGTATGATGTTTGGGAACTTGTGCCTTGTCCTCCATCTCATACTATAATTGGAACAAAATGGGTAGTCCTGAACAAACTCGATGATCAAGGAAATATCATTCGAAATAAAGCAAGGTTAGTAGCTCAAGGTTATTGTCAAGAAGAATGTATTGAATATGTTGAAACTTTTTCACCCATAGCACGTTTAAAGGCAATTCGTATCTTGCTTGCTTATTCTTGTTTCAAAAATTTCAAACTTTACCAAATGGATGTTTAATCCGCTTTTTTAAATAGTTTTATTCAAGAAAAAACCTATGTTAAACAACCTCCGAGGCTTGAAATTTTTTCTAGGACAAATAATGTTTATAAACTCAAAAAAGCTTTATGTGGTTTAAAACAAGCACTCTGAGCATGGTATGATAGACTAAGTTCATTTCTCTTAGAAAATGGTTTTACAAAAGGTAAAGTTGATACTACTCTCTTTGTTTTTGATAAAGGTCAAGATAGCCTCTTAATTCAAATTTATGTTGATGATATCATTTTTGGTGCTACTAATGAATCTTTGTGCAAGAAATTTTCTATGTTGATGCAAGGTGAGTTTGAGATGAGTATGATGTGAGAACTCAGTTTCTTCCTTGGACTCCAAATCAAACAAAGTCAAGAAGGTATTTACATATCTCAATCAAAGTATACTAAAGAACTTCTAAAGAAGTTCGGAATCGAAGAGGGAAGAACTGCTGCAACCCCAATGACAACAAATATCAAGCTAGAAAAGGATAAAAAAGATAAATTGGTTGATGAATCCAAGTATCGAGGTATGATTGGTAGTTTACTTTATTTAACCACAAGTAGACCCGATATTCTTCATGTTGTATGCCTATGCGCTCGATTTCAAAGCAATCCCAAAGAATCTCATTTAGGTGCCGCAAACAGATTTTTCGATATTTAAAAGGCACTCACTATCTCTTATGACTTATTTTATCCAAAGAATGAATTTTTTTCTTTAAAAGGATATAGTGACTTATGTCGATAACATTGATGATCGTAAAAGTACATCCGACTCGTGTCAATTTTTAGGCGATTGCCTAGTTTCATGGTTTTTAAATAAATAAAATTGTGTATCCTTATCAACGACTGAAGCCGGATATATTTCCACGGCTTTTTGTTGTACACAATTATTTTGGATGAAAGAAACTTTAGTGGATTATAAATTTTCTTTCGAAAATATTTCTATCTTTTGTGACAATACTTCCACTATAAATATTTCCCAAAAGTTGGTTCATCATAATCGAACCAAACATGTTGAGGTTCGACATCATTTTCTGAGGGATTGTATTTCAAAACGAAAAATTGAGATGTGTTTTGTTCCATCTCAAGATCAACTCGCGGATATTTTTATAAAGCTGTTAATTGTCGAGTCTTTTAACTCAATTCGAGCTTGTTTAGTCATAATGCATATTGAATAAGGTCTATGTTTGCATTTTGTGCATTTTAATATTTTAGGGTGAAAATTCACATTTTTAAAACTTCAAAAATCGAACATAAAGATTGCACTGAAGCAGGGACGGGTCGTTAAAGAGGGCGATCGGTCCCTGTCTTCAGGCACCATTTGCCCCCTATAGCGACCGGTCGCCCTATATGCTAAATTTGTGTTAAAACTGTTTGTCCTCCTTTCTGTGTTTTCTTATAATTTACACACCCATTCGCCCTATTCACTTACATATCATTACAAAATGATCTTTTCTTGCATTTGCTACTGTTTTGTGCTTCTAAAATGTATATCTCATCTAACATATTCATCTTCCACAATCTTTGGTAAGTTTGGCTTAACATTCTCATCTTCCATGGGTTGAACCCTTGGATAGTTGTTGGAATATTTGGAATTTTGTTAATGATGAATTTATTTGATGAGGATTATTTATATTGTATATTTTTTGATTGTTGCACTAGAATTAGGATTAGGATTGGTATTGGTATTTTTGGCTTCATTCGATATACAAATTGCATATACATCTTTGTTGTATATCTATGCATGACATGTGTTTGATAAAATGCCTCAATGATATTTCACTTTTCTGCATCATATCCTTGATTAAATTGATTGGAATTCACATATTGTTTATAGTATTATATCTCTCTCATAGTCTTCATATGTTATTTTTATTCCTTAAACTCCTAGAATGATTTTTATCATGTTTATTGCTTGTTTATCCTCGCATGCACACTTTGATATATATATATATATATATATATATGATATTTTTATTATGTTAATAGTTTTTTTGATGATTCCAAAGGGTGAAAAAAATGCAATGAGCTCTTAAGCTTATGGTAAGATCAAATGAGCTACAAAAAGCTCAGTGATAAAAAGCTATAATCTATGAATTGTTGCTCTGGAATTTTTTAAGCTTTGTGACTAAGGATTCATTTTGACCAGTGGAGCTTTTAAGCTCTTAAGCTTTTTAAGCTTTTGATAAAGCTAAGCTTCTTGCTTATAAGTTGTTAGCTTCTTTGCATATTCATTGCTTAGCATGTTTGTAGGTCCCAAGGGGTGTGAGTGTAAGGTTTAGAAGGGGGGTTGAATAAACCTTACCAACTTTTCGATTTAGTCCTTTTAAAAATGTTCAGAGTTAATACTTCACAGCTGAGTCCTTGATGGACAGCTAAGTTAGTTAATCAAATAGCCAGAGTTAGTCACTCAAATGCACTGACCGAGCCGTTGATAGAATAACTCGATTGTTTTGACTTAAAGACCTAACTTGACCGTGATATGTTTTTCATTGGAAGACTTAACACCCTTGAATTTGGTTAAGTTTGTTTTAATACTTGGTTTTAGCACTCAGATGATTATCAATTGGATAGCAAGTTTATCAAATAGATATAAAAATAAGATGCAAAAATTAAAGTGTTGAAATGTAAATGACACAATAAGTTTTTATAGAGGTTCAAGATGGGGTAATTCTTCTACTCCTCTCTTCTCCAACTCCTGGAGGAATCCACTAAGTATTGATCAATATACGAGAGGTTAACAAATCCGGATACAAGTCTTGATCACACAAATGACTTGATCCTTTGGGACTCGATCCGAGATGCCTTGGTCACACACCGGCTTCTCGTGCGACTCTTCTTCACAGGCGCAAATGCGCTTTGCTACTACAACCACTTGCTTAAGTTCCTTGGATTTGATCACGAAGCCCTCCAAATAGCTTAAGCCTGGTTTGACCTTGAACCTTTCTACAATCCTTCGTGGAATGTAGACCCCATGATTATTCAAATGTTTCCTCTTCAACTGATTGAAGTTGTCTTTCCTTCACAGGTGAGTGTTGGATTGATTTCCTTCGTAATGTAGGCTTGAGGATTTGATCTTGAATGACTTGAGAGTATTCTTGGTTACAGTTCAAATGTTAGCTTGAATGTTCGTGGTTCAGGTCGGTAACCTTCTCTCAGAGTGATTCCTCAGCCTTTTATAGTGATCTTTCAAAACTCTGCCCGTTGAAGAGATAGGCTTATTTTTGAAAGTCACTTGTGGTCATTGGCTTGTTTTGTTGCAGTCCTTGGAATTTACGTTTCCTCATATGAACGATTCTTCAGCTTTTCTGAGTTCTGACACGGTGCAGTGCTTCCCATTGGTTTATTCCTTTTGCATACTTCTGGGACTGAGCACTTCAAGAAATGTAGTATGGAAGCATTACTTGTTTAAGTAATTCTCTTGATTTTTGTACAACGGATCTCTTTCGCTTATCTCGACTTGACGCATTTCCTTGCCTTCCCAGGTGACTTAGAGCGCCTTCCAATCATTGGATGACTCTTCCATCACTTCAACTTGAGACTTGGCTATCTTGAGTTGACTTGATCGATACTTCACTCACCGCATCTTAGCCGCACCTTCATCAAGTTCTGTCTTCTCTTCTTTGCCACACTCACCGCCTCACAACGGAGTCTTCCTTTTAGTCTCCGATTGTCTTCTTGCATGTTCAAGCATAGCCGACTTGACTCACTCTACCAAATTTATCTATTACAATGCAATTTATAACAAGAATGGGGTGCCAACTTCCTATTCTAAGTTTTACATGGCATTCATCAAAATCTACAAAATAATTTCCCAACAATTTCCCCCTTTTGATGATGCCAAAACTTAAAACATTCATACAATAATTAAACAAAGAAAGATACATACGGACAAATGTAGAATCACGTAATGTATGCTTAGAATCGATCTTTTATTGATAATAACATTCTTGTTCTTTACATAGTCATTGTTTACAAAGTGTATCGAGCTTGAACCAAAAGAAAATGTATCGAGCTTAAATGGAACTTAAAGTAACCATGTCAGTTTCTATATCTACACAAGTATAGAAATTGTACAATTTTATTCGATGTACGTAAGACTTACATAGAATGTATTTCCATAGTAAAATACATGAAGGGGTGGACAACAACACTTCATCTCCTTCACGCCTCCTTCTTTCATCTCCTTCACTCATCATCTTCTCGACCTCTTTCTTTTCTTCTCATCTTCAAATGCCTTCTTTTTTTCTCATACGCCTTCCGGCGACTTCATCTCTTCTCGCTCTTTCTTGTCTTTCCTCCCATAGCTGAGTTTGTCTCTTATTTTCCTCTTCAATTCTCTTCACATACTCAACATTATTCTTAGCCACTTGCAGGTTGGCTATTTCACAAATCCACCCAATAGATCCCTCCTTTCTTTCCTGGATCTATATACTCAATGTTTCGGGCGGAGATCTAGTGTCTGAAACCTCTTCCTCCACCACTTGCTTCTTCCTCTCGCCTCTGGGCGTGTATTGTCTTGGGTCTTCTTTTTCCCGGATGAGTGACTAGCAGAGTGACCCGGCAAATGTATGCCCGATGGCTCAAGAGAGTCTTCACGTCGCCTTCTTCACATAGTTTGAGACCCTTTTCCCAGTACAAATCCCATGCTTGAGCCATGGACATGCTTGCGAAGTAACCTTCAGATGCGAGCGTCTTCAATTCATCAATAGATCTTGGCTCGGTTCCGGCATCTGAAATGGCATAGGTGTCTCTGTCTGCTGGAATGCCTCCATGTTGTTCCGAATATCTATAACTCGGGCATTCATCTTTCCTTCCACTTCCTTCATCCCTCGCTTCAATCGCTTTTTCTCTTTTCGGCCATAGGTACCGCAGAGTGTTGGAGTGGCGAGTCATCGGGAGTTTGCTGATGATATCAGCTGTGACAAGACCTTGTTGGGGGGTTTTAGCAATCATCAAGGTCACATCTTTCGAACCTTCCCCCTCAACAGATTTTCCTTTCTTCTCTCTTATTACTTCCTCAGCTGTCTTTCCCTTCACAGATGCGTCCTCCTTCTCGATTTCGCCAGATCCCTTCAGCGCTTTTTTTGGTATTCCTCTTCCCCCTTTTTGGCATCATCAAAGGAGAGAGAGGAACCCCTGGAAACAAGCTAGCAAGCAAGAAGTCTAGTCTGGTGATAGCCGAGTTCTGCTTTGAATCTGCTGCGGAGTATGCTGCATAGAACTCAGAGCGAGTGGCATTGGATTCAGCTGCTACCAACTTCATCTCAGCCATGAGAAGACTGAATTTTCGATCCATGTTCTCTTCCACGCGCAGGAGCTCGTTCTTATTATGTTCACGCAGCAGCTTTATCTCTGAGGTGTGAGATTCATGCATTTGTTCGATGTGCTCTTGCAATTTTGTCTTTGCATCAGCATTCTCAGCCCGCCAGACTAGCAACTTGTTGAACAATGTCCTGAAATATCGAGCTTGTTCCACACGCATCTTCTGCTGCTGTTGCCACCATTCCCGGATCCTGACTATTATGCCTCGCAAATCAGCAGTAAGGTTGGCGTCTCTGTTATCCAGCCTCATGTCCAGTGAGGCCTGGTGCCTCTCCATCTTTTCTATCTCAACAAATAAGGCTTTGAAGACTTCCCGAACTTCAGCTGTCACCTCTGTTTCAGCTGACGGCCAAGCAGCGTCAAAGTCATAGTCAGTTGGAACAATGGTGTCTGATGGAATAACAGGATGAGGTCTGTGGAAGCGCTCGCGATCTCTAGCTGATTCTTCAGGGAGGTCAGGTACCTCCAGAGAGAAGGGAAATGATTCTACAAATGGATCATCACGGGCAACTGGAATCTGTTCAATGATAATTGGTGCTCGTGTGTGGAGTCGAACCTGCTGCAGCTTGAGGAGCCTGCGCAGTGGACTCTGTTTCAGCTGTGGTCTGTTGTGAAGTCGACCCAGCTTGTTGAGCCTCAGCTGTCTTAACAGCTTCGTCGGTCTCAGCTGGTGTTTCCAAATGAGTTGACTGGTCCTCGGCCATATCAGAAGCGTCATCGGACGATGATGAAATTTCCATGGGTGGCTCATCATCAAAGTTGAATGTTTGGCGAGTAGTCTTGAGGTCAGACTTACTCATGGTTGGAACATCCTCAGCTGAGTCTTTTGGATCTGCAATAGGGGATGACTCAGCTTCATCTTCACCTTCGGATCCCACAAAAGTTACATCAGGATTATCCTGGGAATCATGAAGAGCATTTATCTCCTTTTCTGAAGGATCAATGATAGCAGGAGGGATGTTCTGTGCTTCAGTCTCTTTACCCCAGGAAGTCTCAACCTCCCGTTGGCCTTCATTACCCCCTGCAGTCTCAACTACAGCGAGGCCTTGGACATCCCTTTCGACAGTGCCAACTGTCTTGGGGTCTTCTGATGTGGCATCCATTGGAGTCTCAACTCCATGGATTGCACTTTCATTGCCAGTGTTAACTCCCAAGCGATTCCTTCAGTGCCTCGACCGCATTTGCATCAGCGTGTGTCATTGGCCTCGCAGAGCGATTGGCACTTCACCGAGAGACAGTCTCAACTATCTCGAGCCTTGTCGGTGACCTGCTTGTGTATTCACCGTTGTTCCTTCTCCACTTCGCCTCCGAGATGCATTGTGGAGTCACCGAAAGATCCTCCGACCTTGCCGTAGTGGAGGGAGTTTCCCCCTCGGCACACACCGAGAGTGACTTGGAATGGGGTCACTCATCTCCAGACTCCCAGCTGTTCCCTCTGAGTATTCAGCCGTTGGGGTAGGTGGTAAGACACCTTCATTAGGGGTTGGCTCGACTGGGGTCCCCACAATCCCAGTTTCATCGCCAATTCCCTTAACACCTTCCTCCGAATGAGCTGGGGAAGTGGTGGCAGCGACAACGATGTGGCAATATCTTTTCACCACTCCCATAGGATCTATCTCCACCGTGATTTGGATGACTCCCCTGGTCCCTCCATCATTCTTTGCTCATGGAGGATTCTGGATTCCTGCATTGCTTGCTGCATTTGCAACTCTTCTGTGGCAGCAACATGGTCCAGATCCTCATCACTTTCTGATAGAATGTCGAGGTGAGGATGTGTATGTTCTGTGGTGCCAGTGAGAGGGCAGATGTTGGCCTTCTCACGTGCCTCTCGCCTTCTTCTCGCCAATCTTTCTTTCTCCTTCTCTTTAAAGATATTTAGAATGTCCAAACAGTTTTCTTCATCAAGAGCTTGCACCACATTGGTCAATCCGAGGAAGTTCATCAGTTCGTCTTCTTCTTCAATGAATTCCGGTCTTTGGAACTGTCCCCTGGATCGACTCAGCTTCCACTTCCCCCATTCTCGCAGACGATTTTGAATGTCTGGGTATGGTGGGGATAGGATCATCACATCATCATCCCTGTTATCATCTCTCTGTCCCCCTCGAGCTTAGGGATTGAGGGTAGCAAGCTTTCTTTGCTCGACATCTTGATAGCCTCCGTTCTGAGTGGAGACACAACCCTATCAATAGGTGATTCGGTTGTCTTAGTTATTCCTTATTCCTCAGATGTTCTGTCTACAGCTGGCTCTTCGAGTTGCCTTTGCTGATCGGCCTCAACAAACTTAGCCGTTTCATCGATAACTTCCTGAGACTCTACTTCTCCAAAGCCTCTCGGAGTATCTTTCCCACCGAGTGGCGACTCGGCCCTTCTCAAGCTCGGAGAGCTTGGAAATTCTTCTTATTCTTTTTGTTTTTACCGAGGAGGAACATCTGGTTCCACTCCTCCTCGTTGAAGGTAAATGCCTTCGCGAGCTTGTCTTAGAGGCAACCCTTCCTTGTTGTGGCGATCCTCTTCTTCTTGATCACCGGAGAAGGGATTAATGGTTCCTTCTCCCACTCGCAGCTGCGGGGCGGGGTGACTCGAGGGCGGGGCGGTGGATTTCTTTTTCTTTGTTGCGGGGGCAAAGCGTGACTTTCTTAGCAAAGCGATCTTCTTGGGAGGTGAGGAGGCGGTTGAATCTTCAGGGTCAGCTGATTCCCCCTCACTCGAATCAACCCTCTTGGCGTAAGCTCTCTTCTGTGCGCCAGAGAGGTTTGATCGAAACATCCTCTTGTTTACATGGAACGCCTTTCCATGCCAAAGAGGTAGCCTTTTTACTTCTATCATCCGACCAATCACCAGGCCGTATCCCAGGGAACCTCCAAACGTACCATCCTCCTTGAAGGATTTGTTCCCAATATTCTGGCAGAGTCTGATGTATACAAACTCAGCCCAATTCACCTTCTTTTCTTCAAGGATCGCAGCCATTACGATCAACTTAGCTTTAGACAACTGGTCAAAGCTGCCAAATTTGATGTCTATGCATTTGGCAACAATGTCCAAAGCAATTTGTGGTAGTCCTCTTTCAAAGACATCTTGTTAGTTGTGTAGACCACTTTCGCAAAGACAATCGGACTTTGCTACTTCCTTCCAAGCGGATCGAGGTCAACCTCAGCTTCATGAATCTCCGGCACTCCTTCCGCAAGAACAAGAAGTGTTCTGCCAAATCCTTGGCAGTGATGGTGAACTCTTTTCCGTGAACAGAGGACTTGATGCCCTCATCGTGAACCTCAGCGTTCTCGTAGAACTGTGCGACCTCTTCTACGTAGGTCATTGGGAACTCCATCGTCAAAAATGGTTTTAATCCAGATTTTTCCAGCTTCTCAGCAATCTTCTTCACGAGGGTGTTGTTGGACCCCTATTTAACCATACCATCGAAATCCACAGTAGACCCAGTGTGGATTTGCTTTCCTAGCTTGACGAAATCATGAGTAGGTGCCATTTCTAAGTGATTTACCGAACGAATCTTAGAAAATGATCTTCAGGAGTTGTATGGTTTCGAGAGAAAGTTTCTTTCTTTTGCCTTGAGAGAGATGAACAGTTTTTGGTAAAGTGAGAGAAAATCGGACGAAATGGTATAAGTATGGTTTATGAAAGGACGTGCGGGTGGTTTTTGAAATTTGATCAAAATCAACGGCTTAGATCTTGCACGCCGATTAGCATTTAAGTTCTCGCATTTAATGCGGCAACATTTATATCCAATCATAAGCTTGGTGTGCAGCTTTTTACTGTACACGTCATAATTATGCTGACGTCATTCTTAAAAACATTCACGCTTAGTAAAAACGACCATATTTTTGTCACTTTGCTCATAAATAACTCAGCTTACTCCTTAGCTGATTCAATCCTTCTTCTCACTTCTCTCCTTATGACTCAAATTTGTCACCTAACTCCTGGTGACTTTCCCGATCTGGTGATTCACTTAGCTTAATTAAGAGTTCAACTCTTTTTCCTCTCTTCGTGTTTCATCTCTTTTCTTTGAGTCTTCTGAGTGTTAACTCAGCTCAATTAACCCTAACTCATGCTTGAGTTCTGCAAATCTTGATTCACATAATGGTTTTGTGAATATGTCAGCTAACTGCTTATCAGTTGAGATATATTCCAAGGTGATGTCCTTCTTTTCAACATGGTCTCTTATGAAATGATATCGACATCGATGTGCTTTGTTCTTGAGTGCAACACAGATTTTGAGTGATTGCAATTGCACTTGTGTTATCACACATAATTGGAATTTCCTTTTCTTCAACCTCATAGTCTCTCACCGTTGTCTCATCCATAAGACTTGGGCACAACAGCCTGCCCGCAGCTATGTATTCTCGTCACTGTAGAGAGTGGCTATTGAATTTTGCTTTTTGCTAAACCAGAAATTAGCCTATTTCCAAGCATTTGACATGTGCCTCGAGGTGCTTTTCTGTCAACTCTACATCCAAAGATAGTCGAGTCCGAATAACCAATTAGCTTGAATCCACCTTCCTTAGGATACCATAAGCCAACTTCTTGGCTTCCTTTCAAATATCTCAAGATCCTCTTGGCTGCAGGTCATGTGGCTTTCTTTTGGAGCATTGAAATCTTGCACATACACCTACAAAGAAAGGTGATGTCCGCCCGCTTGCCGTGAGATAGAGCAATGATCCAATAAATGCTTTGTATCTTGTTTGATCTACAAAGCTTGCCATCTGCATCCATGTCCATTTTGGTGATGTATTCATTGGTATTTTCACGAAGACTTCTCTTCCATACCAAAGTTATTCATTAAATCTCTGTGTATTTTGTCCGACTTATGAAGGTTCCATCCTTGACTCTCCCATCATGCTCATTTCGAATTTGCTTTGCATGAGATTTGAGAATTTATCACACAGCTCTTTGTTTGTGGATCCAAAGATGATGTCATCCACATATATTTGAACAAGCAAGATACTCTTCCCATCTTGAATTCTCAAGAGCGTTCTATCCACTTTGCCTTTTGTGAATCCGTTCTCGCCAGGAATTGTGATAATGTATCATACCATGCTCGGGTGCCTGTTTCAATCCATATAAAGCTTTCTTGAGTTTGTATACCTTGTCTCCAAGAGTCTTCTGCTCAAATCTTGAAGGTTGTTCAACATATACTTCTTCCTCCAACAAACCATCAAGGAATGCACTCTTTACATCCATTTGATATACAATAAAGTTCTTGTGAGCTGCATAGGCAAGAAACATCCTTATAGCTTCCAATCTTGCTACAGGAGCAAAAGTTTCATCAAAATCTATTCCTTCTTAATGGCAATACCCTTTGGCTACTAATCTTGCTTTGTTTCTTACCACAGAGCCTTCCTCATTCATCTTATTTCTGAACACCCATTTAGTGCCAATAACATTTTGATGGGTTGACCTTTGAACCAATTCCCACACTTTGTTCCTTTCAAACTGATTTAGCTCTTCTTGCATGGCTTGAATCCAATGTGTGTCATCCAATGCTTGTGTCACATCTTTTGGTTCTATTTGTGAGATGAAGCAAGTGAATATTGCTTCTTGTTGAGTTCTGGATCTAGTTTTTACACCTTCTCTTACATCTCCAATGATTAGTTCGTGGATGATCTCTCGGCCATCTTACATCGAGTTGGAGTAAGTTAGCCGGATTCGATCGTCTTACAAACCGTGTTATTTTGATCGCTCTCTCATCATCACTTAGCAGATTTTCCAACCTGTCTTTGAGACTCGGCTATCTCATCTTCATCCGGATTGATAATTCCAAATTGGCCTTCAACATAGGGACTCTTCGCATGGTTGGTTGATTCAAATTTTGTCACCGATTCTTCAATGTCTTCTCCATTTGCATTTGGTTCATCAAACACCACATGGATGGATTCTTCTGTAACCATTGTCCTCTTGTTGAGCACTATGTAGGCTTTGCTTTCAGCTGAGTATCCTAAGAAGATACCTTCATCAGCTTTAGCATCAAAAGCCTTTAAATTATCTTTGCCATTGTTATGGATGAAGCATTTGAATCCAAATATTTTGAAGTATGCAACATTTGGCTTTCTCCCTGTCCAAATCTCATAGGAGTCTTTGTCGGTTGTCATTTATCATGCATCTATTTTGAGTATAGCATCTTGTGTTTATTGCTTCAGCCCAAAATCTTCTAGGCAGCCCCGCTTCAGCTAACATGGTCTTTGCTACTTCTTTGAGAGTTCTATTCCTTCTTTCTGCAACTCCATTTTGCTGTGGAGTCCTTGCTGCAGATAATTCATGACCAATACCATTTTCAATACAGTACTGAGTTATTATACTATTGACAAACTCAGTTCCTCTGTCAGATCTTATTTTTATAATGGTTTGACTCTTCTCATTTTGTATTCTCTTCATCAGCTGTGGTAGTTTCTGCAGAGTTTCTTTCTTTTTACACATGAATATTGTCCATGTATATCTTGAGTAGTCATCTACTACCACGAAGGTGTATTTCTTCCCACTTATGCTAGCTGGTTTCACTGGACCAAACAAATCCATATGTAGCAGGTGCAATATTCTTGTTGAAGATAGACATGTCTTTTCTTTCAATGATGATTTGATTTGTTTTCCCATCTGGCATGCATCACATATACTCTCCTTCTTGTATATTGAGTATGGAAGTCCTTCTACAAGATTACTCCTGGCAAGTTTGTTAATTGTCTTGAAGTTCAGGTGACTCAGCTTCTTATGCCACAGCTAACTTGATTCAAATTGTGCTTTTAAGCTAACAGACAGTGCTTGGTGTTGCGATTGACCAATCTACCACATACATGTTATTTTGTCTCGCATCCCTTGCGCAAGACAACTTCATTGGATTCAGATGTCTTTGATTTGGCATATACCCATGTTAAATCCAACATGGTAGCCGTTGTCACAGAGTTGACTTATGCTTAGCAGGTTGAAGTTGAGTCCTTCAACATATGCAACATCTGTGATTTCTAATCCATTTTTCTTGATAGATCCAATGCCTCTTATTTCTCCCCGAGCTTCATTCCCTCCAAATATGACTTTTGCACCTCGACTTCCTTGAATTTTGATAGATTTTTCTTGTTTCTGTCATGTGTCCGGAATGCCACTATCCATGTACCAGGTTCCTTAGCACTCGGTTGCTCCTTGAACCCGCAATCAAGGAAATTAGGTTTTAGGTACCCATACTTGTGCAGGTCCCGAGGGGTTAGTATTGTAAGATGATCCAACCAACCTATAGCCAAATGATTTGACTCTAAGGGGTTGCCATCTATCACCGCCATAATCATAATTAATTTTGGCAAATTGCTTGGGGGTTCTAGGTTCATACTACTGTCTCTCTTTTTGTCGTATGCTGTGTATGTGTTTTAGCAATTGCCTTCTTTGGGTAGTTGTGATATCTCCGAGTGTAGTGCTTGGGTGCATATGAGTCTTTGATGAAAGCTCTTATGCCTTTGGAATGGCCTTTCTTTGAGTTCTAGGGCTTTGCCACTTAGGAACTTATATTCCATAGGTCTTTGCCGATAGTTCACATTATTCCAATCGGCTTGGCTTGGGTATTTTCTACCATTCCCATCATATGTGTTTCTTTTATAGAATTTACTGGGTTTTTGGTAGCTCTGTTTCTTCTTTACTGAGTATCTCTGTTTGGAGTTTCTTTGAGGAACTCTGTTTGGATTTCTTCTTAGTCCGTCCTCTCGGATACTCAATCGGTCGCTTTTTTCTTTTCCTTTATAACCAAGGCCAGCTTTGCTTGTGATTGTGCTTTGGAATAAATGTGTGTGCATCATTTGGAGTTTTGGATTTTAGAGATACTTCATTGCTTGAAGATCCCTTTTCCAAAATCACTTTTGGAACTTGACATAGCATAGAGGAATTATATCCTAAGCCTGTCTTATCTCCACATTCTCTTTGACTCATAATAAGATCATCCAATGATTTGGATGCCTTAGTGAATGAGACTATCACATTTTTGAGATCATTCTCCCTCTTTTCTATAGCAGCTATCTCTGCTATGAGCTTAGCATTTTCAGCCTTTAAACTTTTATTCTCATCACTATTTGACTTAGAGTACTCGGCTCCTTAGTCACCGTGAGTTTTAGCTCTTAAGTAGGTCAAGTGTTCTCCTCATTTAGTAGTGTGTGTGAGGATTTAATGTGCTCAAAATCTTTCATCATTTTGCCTAATGAATCATAAAGATCGGTGGGTGATGAAGTGTGTGTGTCACAATCACTATCACTAGAATCGAGTGTGATGAGTTAGAGTGTACCTCATCTTCTTGGTCGAGTTGGTTTTGTTCTTTAGCCATTAGACGGATCAAGGCTTCTTCATCGTGAGTCACTTGAGTAGTCTTCACTACTCTCGAGTCGGTTGTGTCTTTTGATTTGATGTATCAGCCTGATCTCTGCAGCCCAACATTGCCTTTCTCTTTTCCCCTGTCTTCTTTCTCTCAAGACTTTTCTTTCCTCTTCATTCTTGTATTTGTTGACTACATGATATAGGCATTCAATGGCATAGTGACCAGGTTACTGCGGTTCAGCCTGATGGATTTTCAACTTTTTGATCGATTCTTTCCATCCTTGGATTGTCAGCTCTTTGATATTCAACTTTTCGATGCTCTGCTCTCTTGGGTGGTCTGTCTTCCCTTGACTTGGGGGGAGCTGAATGTCTTCTGGAGGATTCACCTTTACTTCTTTTGTAGTTCTTTTTGAAGAACTTGTTGAACCTTTTAACCATCAGTGCGATCTCCTCTTGGTCAATGACCTCTTTGACCTCAGCTCTCTTGCCATCCTTAACAATTAGAGCAGCTGTTTTGGGCACAACTGTCTCCTCTTGGTCTTTTCTTCTTAGCTCAAATTCGTAGGCTTTGAGATCTGAGAATAGCTCATGGTTGGATGTTTTTGATAGGTCCATGGAGTGTCTCATGGCCATGACTTTCATATCCCACTCAGTTGGGAGACGTCTTAGAATCTTCATACACATTTCCTTCTGTGTATATTCCTTTCCAAGTGCATACCATTGGTGATTTACGTGAATCGAGCATCCACCGATCCAAGTTTCTCCCCGCAAGCATCTTAAAATTTTCAAATTTTTGTACAACAACAGATAGTTTATTTTCTTTGATTTGCTCTGAGCCTTCGCAAATCAAGGTTAGCTTGTCCCAGATTTCTTTTGCCGTTTTGCATGATTTGACTTTGTTGAACATGGCTTTATCCAAAGTTTTGTAAAGAATGTCCTTGGCCACATTGTCCAAGTTATATCTTTTTCTCATCATTTGTCCATTCAAATCTTAGTTTTCAACCATAAGCGTCTGCGAAAGCGATCCTCTCTTCTCCTTCGATTGCAGCTCTCCTAGCAGTTGTGTTCACTTTTAAGATTTGGAGTGGCCCATCTTCTATCACTATCCATATCTCATCATGTAATGCTGATAGATGAGCCTGCATACGAATTTTCCAATCATCAAATTCTTCAATTGTGAACATAGGGATGCGTGTCAAATTTGCTTCCATGATAATAACTTTGCTTTGAATAAAAAGTTTTGAAAGATTGAGTACTAAAACAAGCTTTGAAAAATTTGGAGATCTAGTTCAAGAACTGTCGGAAGGCTCAATGAACCAACCGCTCCGAGTTAGAAAGGGGGGTGAACAAACCTTACCAACTTTTCGATTTAGTCCTTTTAAAAATGTTCGAGTTAATACTTCACAAATGAGTCCTTTATGGGCAACTAAGTTAGTTAATCAAATGAGTTAGTCACTCAATGCATTCGACTCGAGTTTGATAGAATAACTCGCTTGTTTTGACTTAAAGACTTAACTTGACCGTGATATGTTTTTATTGGGAAGACTTAACACCCTTGAATTTGGTTAAGTTTGTTTTAATACTTGGTTTTAGCACTCGGATGATTATCAATTGGATAGCAAGTTTATCGTGAGATATAAAAATAAGATGCGAAAATTAAAGTCTTTGAAATGTAAATGACACAATAAGTTTTTATAGAGGTTCGAAGATGGGGTAATTCTTCTACTCCTCTCTTCTCCAAACTCTGGAGGAATCCACTAAGTATTGATCAATATACGAGTGGTTAACGATCCGATACAAGTTTTGATCACACAAAGTGACTTGATCCTTTGGGACTCGATCCGAGATGCCTTGGTCACACAAATTGGCTTCTCGTGCGACTCGAAACTTCTTCACAGGGCAAAATTGCCTTGCTACAACAGCCCACTTGCTTAAGTTCCTTGGATTTGATCACGAAGCCCTCCAAATAGCTTAAGCCTGGTTCGACCTCGAACCTTTCTACAATCCTTCGTGGAATGTAGACCCTTGATTCTTCAAATGTTTCCTCTTCAACTGATTGAAGTTGTCTTTCCTTCACAGGTGAGTGTTGGATTGATTTCCTTCGTAATGTAGGCTTGAGGATTGATCTTGAATGACTTGAGAGTATTCTTGGTTACAGTTTAAATGTTAGCTTGAATGTTCGTGGTTCAGGTCGGTAACCTTCTCTCAGAGTGATTCCTCAGCCTTTTATATTGATATTTCAAAAATCTGCCCGTTGAAGAGATAGGCTTATTTTTGAAAGTCACTTGTGGTCGTTGGCTTGTCTTGTTGCAGTCCTTGGAATTTACGTTTCCTCGTATGAACGATTCTTCAGCTTTTCAGAGTTCTGACACGGTGCAGTGCTTCCCATTGGTTTATTCCTTTTGCATGTTTCTGGGACTGAGCACTTCAAGAAAGGTAGTATGAAAATATTACTTGTTTATGTAATTCTCTTGATTTTTGTGCAACGGATCTCTTTCAGTTATCTCAACTTGACTGCATTTCCTTGCCTTCCCCAGGTGACTTAGAGTCAGCTTCCAATCATTAGATGACTCTTCTATCACTTCAACTTGAGACTTGGCTATCTTGAGTTGACTTGACTGATACTTCAATCACCGCATCTTAGCCGCACCTTGCACCTTGAGTCGAGTTCTGTCTTCTCTTTTTGCCACACTCACCGCCTCACAATGAGTCTTCCTTTTAGTCTCCAATTGTCTTCTTGCATGTTCACCATAGTGACTTGACTCGGCTCTACCAAATTTATCTATTACAATGCAATTTATAACATGAATGGGGTGCCAACTTCCTATTCTAAGTTTTACATGGCATTCATCAAAATCTACAAAATAATTTCCCAACAATGTTGATAGGGGAAGCTTTTAAAACTTGTTTTGAAAAATTTTGCTCCTTATCCTTATGGTTTTTTTCTTGAGAAGTGTTGCTTAAAATGGATAAATTATTTTGACCGAAAAATCTTATTTCGTTTAAAAATTCGCTCTCTTAAAATTGTTTTGGTTTGTAATCATAAAAAATGGGTAGTTTGTTAGATCAATATTTTTATTTTTATTTTGGTGATTTCATATAAATAAGTTCTACACCAAAACAATATTTCAAAATGTTGTCCAAATACTTCCAAACATTTTTAAATGCTTTGTACTAAGTTTTTGAAGTAATTTTATAACTTTATTTTTTTGACAAAAAATCGACAACTTCTTAAAAAGAGGTCGACTCTAAAGTATCTATAGGAGATCAGACTGCAAATGTTTTAAAAGATGAAACAAAATAGAGAACATAGTAGATGGAGGATGACTGTTTGCCCTAAGAAAATGGATTTTCTTGCTTTTCTTCTTTGTTTCTCGAGTGAACGGTCACTATCCATAGCACCCGGTCGCCATAGACAGCGACTGATCGCCCTCTCTGCCATTCTATGTCAAAACTCTATTCAACGGCTTTTAAATTCAATTTTTTCTATATAATAACATGTCGCTATACTCTTTTGATAGCAAAATCTATTCGTTGAAGAAACACTCACTACAAGAAATCCGGTCAAAGACATCGGTTTTTAGCCGATGTCTATGTAAAAATCAACCGATGTCGTAATCGATGATGTTAAAAGTATACCTTTTCAACATCGGTTTTAAGGATACAAAAAGCGATGTTGTTATGCAACAAAGACATCGTTTTTTAACCGATGTTGTTAACTTGCGATTTGCTAGCTTTTTATGAAGTGTCATCGGTTTTGACCGATGTTGTTGACTTCTTTGAGATCGGTGGAAAACCGATGTTATAAATGATTTAACATCGGTCTGTAGAATCGATTTTGTTCTTACAAAAATGATGTTATTGTATTGGGTTCAACATCAATTTTGGTAGAACAACATCGATTCTGAGACCGATGTGTTAAATCTTTTAGAAATCAGCCATAAACCGATGTTGATTAGCTAAACAATAATTATTTTTTAATTTAAAAACAATTGCCCACCATTTTATTGAAATGGTTTTGCATCAACAATCATCTCCTCACAACGGAGAAACAACCATCACACCACCAGCAAGTATATAACAACCATCAAACATGAAAGCAAGAAACAACATATCATTAATGCTAATTCATCCAATCACATCAAAATAATTTCCAAAAGGATAACACTAGTATCAACAAGTCCAAACAACGCATACTAAACTACATAACTTCAAAAGTGTCAATATACCAATTAACATCAAGTATAAGCACATGATCAATACATACACTACACACATAAATATAATAATTTCAAAATGGTATAATAATATCCGGTTTCCCAATATTTTAAAGAAGGCATCAAAAGACTCCAAATTCGCTAACTTCTCCGCCTTCATGCAAAAACTAGATGAGTGAATCATCCGTAAGTACAAAATGTACAACTAACAACTATTACTTCGATCACCGCACAATACAATTAAAAGATTATAACTCAAAAGCGAAAAGTAATTCAAATTTTAAAGACATGCATAATAAAATACTCAAATAAATCTATCTAACAATTTTAAGTATTCAATAATATTAGAGGAAATCTTGACCAAGACATGTATAATAATATTGTTTATTTCAAATACACCTTGCATAGGTGTAATACATCCATTTAAACACCACTAATTAGCTAGTAGAGGAGAAAATAAAATAAGATGTAGGGAAGCTAATGGTAATGCGATTTGATGCACAAGCATATTAATTAACAAAAAAAAAGCCAATGCTAGCAAAAGGTTCAAAGACTTAACTAACTAACAATGTGAATCGAAGATAAAGAGCATCATGATATAGTAAAAGAATATGAGCAAAGCACTTACTTGTAGATGCAACAATTTCAAACGTGGTAAGTTTGTCTCTAGAAATTGGATAAGGGTTTATCTCTAGCCAACCTAAGATAGAACAGGACAATGCAAGATGTCAAGTTTTCTTATTGCAAGGTGATGGAATACATGATTATGAGATACAATGTACTGAATACAATTAATGTATTTTCTTTCTTAAACTATTATTATTATTATTAAGCCACAAAATAGTTGTAGTTTTAAGTTACATATCCTTAAAATACCACTTATATGTGCATTATTGTAAATGATTCAAAAGGAAATTTAACATGACACTTATATATATATATATAACTAAATAAAAGCTTCAAACTTTGAAGAGCATTATAATAACTAAGATAATAACATAATTCAAAATTTATATATAATATGACATTGTATTTTATATTACATGTCATAAATGCATGTGAAACAGAAAGCATTCAATATAGTACTCCTAAATTTGGATGCAATGAATCCATATGGAGTGTGTGATGTGGTGCTTTGAATTATTATGGGCACATGATGACATCCTACTACCCATCCTCATCATTCCTCCCCCCATCAATGTTTAAAACTTGGGAAATTATAATCCAAAATTGACATTATTAGGCAGCATTTTAGGTGTGATGGGACACAAAGCCTAATCCCATGCTTGGGTTCTATAATGCAATTATTAGCTGTCCAGAATGGACTCCCATTTTTATCACACTTCAATCTTCTCCTTTCTCTGAATAAAATCAGAAGAACCACAACACAAAGTCCTAGCTTATTAATAAATAAAAAAAAGGTTTGATTACAAAATCTACCCCAGAATTTCAGTCTAATTATAAAAATCCAATTCTCTCTCAAAATTACAAGTGGCCCTTGACATTTGTTTCTCTTCTGGTCTACTACAAATTTCACCCGAAAGACGGCAGGAGGGAGAGGGACATATCTGTTACGTGAATGCAAACTTCGGGGGTATTTGTAATTTTGAAAGATAACTGAAACTTTTTGTAATTAAACTTAAACTTACGGTAAATTTTGTAATTATCCCAAAAAATCAATCAGTTAGAACTAGAATATCTGGCCTGAGACTCTTTCTTTTTTCTAAAGAAAAATATAATTCGCAGTATCAACTAGTTGCCATTTTTTGACTCAAAAAAAAAAAATAGTTGCCATTTTTCGTAATACACCATGCACTACTGATTTTCATAACACCTACATGTTGAGAATTAATCTCCACCGGCAAACTACTTCTTCATCTTCCTTTTTATTTTATTTTTAGAAAATAAAAGAAAAGGACAAAACTCTATAGTAATTGCTAAATTGAATCGGAGTAGCACATGCAAAAGAGAATAAAATCACGAGAACTTTAAATTAAGGTTCCTATAAAAACGTTAAAACTACTCAAGTGAAAATATTAATTTAAAGATAATACCTTAAATACGGACTTCATTCTAACATTTATTGTCCTTGTACCATCTTGCATTAAATGCTCACATAAATGTGAATCATCTGACAGTTAACAAGAATCAGTCTCACTACCTCTTGCTTCAGCAGCTAATGCCCCCAATATCTAAGCAGACAAAGTTGCAACAAAGTCACAAAATCCAACTATCATCCTGAACCCAAATTACCAGCATATCCACATCAAATAAAACTAACCCAATTGTTAAGTGTAATTAACTTTCCATATCCTTAATCAATCCATAAATTTGAAGAAAACTGCAGTTAAACAAGAAGGCAAGCTAATCAGACTGAGATCGATTATCACAAAATCAGCCAAGTTATAACTAAGATTGTAACCAAAGCAAACTGAAAACCAAAACCCACCAGGGGTTCGGCATAATTAGGGGAAAAACACATGGAGAAGGACTACACATAAAACTGTAAGAAAAAACTTCTAGATACCACCAACAAATTAGGACGCATATTGAAAAAAAATTGTGCATGAAAATCACCTTTCAGAAATTAGGGTTTTAAAAGATTTGGGGATTTTAGTGGATGGGAAAAACTCACCAACAAATCACTCCGAGATGACGCAGCAGCCGAGCTCCTATTCTGCGCGGTGGACGGCGGTAGAGCTGAGCGGCGGCGTAGAGCTGTGCGGTGGACGGCGGTGGAGTTTCTCTTCTGCGTTCTCTCAAACCCGTCTCTCTCCTCTATTCTGCAGAATATTAATTTTTGTTCTGTTTTTTTAGATTGTGTTTAAAAGTTGCTTTGATTAAGTTGCTAAATTAAAAGGTTAAGCTTAAAGTTGTTAGTTATATTTTTATATTTATGTTTAAGTTGCTAAACTAAAAAGTATAACTTTAAAGTTGCTAGTTATATTTTTAAATTTATGTTTAAGTTGCTAAACCAAAAGGTTTAACCTATAAAGTTGCTAGTAACTTTAAAAGTGATATCAACATAATATTTCGCAAATATTTTTCTTAAAAACTTGGGAAAAGCCGTCGCTAATATCCGTCGCTAAGTTTCATTTGAACTATTTATTTATTTTCTTGGTTTATTTCGCTTTGCGAACTGTCGTTGATCCGTCGCTATTATTAGCGACGATTAGGTCCGGTCCGCTAATATCCGCCGCTATTTGGCGATTTCTTGTAGTGGCGGGCGGGCTAGCCCGCCGATTAAAAAAAAAAATAGATAAAATAGATAAAAGAAATAGTATAATCGATATTTTATATTTTTATCTCTTATAAAAGTCTATATAATATTTTTATAAAATATATATTTTGTTATCCATTAGTATATTTAATTCATTAAAATTAAAAATATAAATAGAAAAATATTTTTTTCATTTTTTATTTTTTTTTTAATTTTTGGCGGGCCGGCCTGCCCAAGCCACATCCCAAGGTGGGGTGGGTTGGGCTATGGTTTTCATGGCCCGCCCCGTCCCAAGTGTCGGGTTTTGGCGGGCCGCGGGTCGCCACCCACCTGCCCTGCTTCGACAAAATTTCTGGTTATACTTTGCAATGATTTTATAAATATGAAGGGGATTTTGAAATTATTTTGCTTATGAAGGAGTTAAACGTTAGATAAAATAAAACCTTAGGGTATTTTTGTAATTTCAAAAAATAGTCAAGGTTATTTTGTAATTAGGTCAAACCTCAAGGGTACTTTTGTAATTAACCCTTTTTTTTAGAGAAATAATAATTGAGTTTTAACATCTAATTTAACTAAATGATGTTAATAGTGATGTTATAAACAAATATAAGGTGGTCAAAGACATCTGTTGGAATAACCGATCTTAAACATGATGTTATAAACCAAAAAAGGGGTGGTCAAAGACATCAGCTCCTAAAGACGATGTGTAATAGCGAAGAAATCCGCTCATACACATCGCTTCACTTAAAACATGATGTTGTATAGTGTAAGACATCATGAAATTCATGAAAACGATGTCTTTTAAGCGATGTCTTTGACCGGATTTCTTGTAGTGACTTCTCAGGAAATTATTCCTTTATCATTTCTTAACCATTTCTTGGAGCTTGTTTGATCTTTCTTTTGCAGACAAATTTGAATTAGGAGGAGCTTATGTTGGGGATTACATTTTGGAACTCTCCTATAAATACATGATGCATTGAATGATCAAATACAACACATTACTCTACAACACAACAAGAAAAATTCAGCAAAATCTATAATTTTAGATTTTCAACAATCTTGTTGTATTAGCCTAAGCACTTCGCTTTCACATCTAGTCTATTAGGCTTTCCTACTTTCAACAATCTTGTTATATTAGCCTAAGTACTTCGCTTTCACGTCTAGCTTATTGGGCTTTCCTTCTTGATTACACTTGCACTTTGAGTTGTAATATTTCATTTAAAGTATAATCTTGATTGTACTTGTAAAATTATCCAAAATAAGACATACTTGTTCGAGTGTTCTTTTGGCAAGAACACACTTGGTTGATTCATTAGGTTTTGAAGAGTTTGGTGCTTTTCAAATATGTAAGAAGAGTTTGGTGCTCTTCAAGAGGAAGTAGGAAGTTGTAATTGTTTGGTATCAATTAATAAACGTTTTCTTTTTTGAAATCCACTCTAACATACCGGTTGGTAGTGGATTAGGATCTAGGTGAGTTGAACCACTTCAAATTATTGTGTTTATCCGTCTTCTATCTTTCTCATTTTTGAAGAGCTTTTCACTCATCCGAAAAATAGGGCATATATCAAAAAATTGGGAAAATATATTCATCTCCCTCTAGATTTTCGTAGCCATTTGGACTAACACTAACGTAACACTAACACTCAATTATCAACTTTTCAAAAAGTCTTTTCTCGGTTTCCATGAAAAGTACATGTACTATCACATCACCTTTACGTCATATCGGGTCACCTTTTTCTTACACATTTCTTACAACACTCAACCTATACACCTACCCACCACCTAACACCTCCATGGCAGCCACCCTTCACCGCCACCATTTCCACTACTGTCCTCTTAATGTCGGTGGTGCCGCTACCGCCTCCTGTGGCGGGTCCTGGTGGCTGTATTTCTTGGTTATTCGCCATCGTTTCAATCTTTTCGATTCTCTATTTTTAAGCACAAAATTTTATCAACTTTTTATCATCAAAATAACCTTTCCTAACTGACTTTGATCATCAAAAATCATCAACAAGGTTCTAAGATTTTATTTTCAAAAATGGTGAATCAAAGAGACCAAAAATCACTAACTTTTCAAGTTCATCTACTACCTTAAATCTTTCATAAATAAAAAATTAAACCCTTTCAAAACATCATCTTAGACCATTAAAATCATGCTTAAAACATCATAAATTTCAAAATCGAAAATAAAGTCTAGAATCATCACATAAAACCCTTAAAATACACTTAATCATGCTCAAATTAGACAACACATCAACCTAAATTTTCTCACATTTGGTCGTCCACTATCTTGTACAATAAAGGGGTATTCTTCATCTCTTAAATAAGATTAAAATACATTATCATGCTCCTACTAGTTAGATATAACACAATTCATAAACAAAAAGTGAAACAAAATTCATTTACACTAAAAATGCATGAGGGCTGAAAATTATAAGTTTAAAATGGGGGTTTTAAATTTCGTATTTTCATCATCAAAAACTATATCTATGGTTGGTTCTAGCATATGATCATCCTCCTAAAAAGATTTAATGAAAAGACAAAAATTAAAAAAAAAAAGATGAAGAAAGTTTACCTCTTGAAGCTTTCTTGAAAACAGAGGATTTTTGACTATGTATGAGGGTGTGAGGGTGAAGTGAGGGTGTTGGGTGTTTTTATAAAATTTCAAGAGGGTTTGGGAATGGAAAACCCACTTTTATCCTTTTTCTAAATATATTGTAAAAATAGCTTTTTAAAATTCTCAAAGTAAGCTTTCATCTTTTTAAAAATATCGAAACTTAATTAAAATTCATTTTCCATAAATAAGATGATCATTAATAATTATAAAATATGAAGTAGTAATTAAGTCTCTAATTCCCAAAATATAAATAAGCACTTTAGTGAAAAATTCCATAAATTCACTAAATCGGTCTAAAATTCCTATCCTAAAATTTAATGTTCGAGACCTTATAATAATGTCTATATTATGTCATTGAGATATCCATTCATATCATTACTCATAGTTAGGGGTGCAATCGGTTTCCAGATGCTCAAAAATATAAAATGCATAAAGCGAATAAAACACATTTAAATGTAAACTAGATATTTGATGCAACATTATTCATGAATATTAAATTAAAAGCTCGAGTAACTGAAAAGGGTTGGGTCATCATAACCTCCTTTACTGAGAAAAATTTCATCCTCGAAATTTGACTTACTTAGTTAGGAATGTTTGGATACTTAGCTAGAATCTCTTCCTCTCTCTCCCAAGTAGCTTCTTCCCTACCATGTCGGCTCCATTGTACTAGCACTTGGGGTACTTGTCGATTTCTCAATTTATGTATTTTCTTTCCCAAAATAGAGATAGGACTCCCCTCAAAAGCAAGGTTATTACTGACATCAAGTTCCTCATGGTTAATGATGTGGCTTGGGTCAGGAATGTACTTCCTAAACATAGATATGTGAAACACGTTATGAACTATTGCATGTTCAGGAGATGGTGCCCAACAGTATGCGACATTTCTAATCCTGCCTAAAATCTCTAATGGCCTAATGTACCGTGGTCTCAACTTTCATTTCTTCCTAAAACGAACAACTCCTTTCAAAGGTACAACATTAAGAAATACCATGTCCTTCACTTCAAACTATAGGTCATTCCTTCTTCTATAGGTATAAACTTTATGTCGGTCTTGTGCTACCTTAACTATGTCTTGAATCTTAGCAATCACTCCAAATTTTCTCTCAATAATATCCGGTCCATAATCATGAGTTCACCAATTTCATCCCAATGAGCTGGTGATCTACACTTTATTTCCGTCTAGTGCTTCGTATGGTGTCGTCTTGATAGTAGCCTGGTAATTGTTATTGTAAGTGTATTCCACAAGCGGTAGATAATTCTCCCAACTTCTATCAAGATCTAACACAACTGTTATGAGCATGTCCGCTAAAGTCTGAATTGTCATTTCTGACTGGCCATACGTCTGCGGACGATATGAGGTGCTGAACTTAAGCTTTGTCTTCATATCTGCATGCAGAGTTCCCCAAAATTTTAATGTAAAACAATGATCACGATCTGATACAATTGATACTGGCACTCCATCAAGGCTAACAATCTTCTCAATCTAAAGCTCAGTGAAACAATCCATAATGAAAGTCACCCTTACTAGTATAAAGTGTCCACTCTTCGAGCCTGTCCACGATAACCCAAATAGCTTCATGTTATAATTAATGCAAAACTACTCAAAACTTTCGGGCAGGTTTTGGAGAATGATGTGGACCTCAGCTTCCCTATTGATTTCAACTCCAAGGATCTCCATCTCATTCAGATGAGCCATCATATTGAGACATAATCCTTTTGCCAGTGTCCTTCGGCCATAATAGTGGTCATTAAATTTTTCGTAGAAAGTTTCCTAGTTGCTCTACTCTAATGTCCGAGAGCTCCTTCAGATTGAACATCGTGTCATAAGTTATAGTTAGGGATGGCAATAGGGCGGGTCAAAACCCAGCTCCACATTAAACCCGCCCCATTCGTGGCGGGTTCAAACCCGGTCAACTGGGTCCCGGGGTGGGTCGCATACCCGGTCAAAGAAAACCCGTCGGGTCTGGGACGGGTAATGGGTCCTTATGGACTCGCCCCGTATACAATTAATTAAGTCAAATTTTATTAATTTTTAGTCAATATAGCCCAGTTATTACTCACTTCTGTTAAAATATTTTCTTCGCTGCTTGTTGGACTGAATTTACCAAATAGCAACTTTTAGGGTTTTTATTTCCTCACTTCATCACCCTGCCCCCTCCATCACTGCCCACGTGATCGCCTCTGCCAGCACCGGCTGCCGCATCTCCGATGAGCTGCAACAGGTAAGTGAGTCTTATAATCCTTGGCCGGCGGGGCGGGTCCCGGGTTTATGTTTTCCTTCACATGGCAGGTCCCAGGTTTGGCCAGACCCACTCTGTTGCCAGTTCTAGTTATAGTCATATCCTGATGTCGATGTTGTAGCACATTTGACATAGATGCCAAAATATAATACCACGCCATCTCATCTGGCTAGATCCACTTCCTATAATGCTCTTTCAGCCTTTCATCAGAATTGTTGTTACACATGGAGGCATTCCTCATTGAGCACATATTTTTACTCTTTAGCGGTCAGAACAATATCCAATAGGAATGGCAATGGGGTGGTATAGGTCGGGTATCTAAAGACCCAAAATTGTCCCGCTCAGTGTGGGGTCACGGGGCGAGACGGATCAGCCCGTCTTGACCCAAGTTAAATAAAATAAAAAATAAAAAAAATTAAAACAATATATATTTATAATATACTTATAAAATATTCTTTACAAAATTATTATTATCAATTTATAAATGTTAGATCTAATATTAAATACATCTATATTATAATATATATTATATATACAAAATATATATTAAAAGTATTAAAAAAATAAATTTTCTAGGCGGGGTGGGTACCCATGGGGCGAAAGTGATACCCAAATCAGACCCACCTCACTACGGATCATGGGAAAGGTGACCCAGACGGATCAGGTCAATGCAGGTCGGTCACGGTCGAGCCAAAAGTGTTGTCCCTAATTATCCAAGTTACATTTCCAATCAATATAGTTAGGTCCAATAAGTTTGTTTTCTTTAACAATTGCAACAAATGGATTGAAAGCACTCATTTGAATTCTTGAGAATTATAAATAATCATACAGGTCCAACACATTTGAATTAAAATAAATATTGGTCCCTCAAACAATATATATAAAAATCCACCAGTACCTCAAATATAGTGAATTTAGTATGCCACGATAGTGTGGACGTATACTAATTCTCATTTGTCCAAGGAGGTTAATACCATTAATTTTCCTATCATGACAACCTTACTTTATGACAAATAAAATTAATAGTTCGTTTTGCTTTAGCCCTACAAATAACAGCAGTGGCTCTGATGGGTAGGATACCATTATTTGTATCTAAGTGCACATTATTATTTAATATTATGTCCATTATTTTGCATTGAGCTCCTTCTGATGGAGGAAATAACCGATGCTAATAACTTTCTATAATGATCCCAAAGGAAGTTTGTACTGATGATCTGTAAATAAACTCATCGAATATGGAGGAAGGTACTAAAGTTAACACATAAGTTTAATTACATCACCTGCAAACCAGTAATGGAGAGCAAGGGACTTAAACAAAATAAATCATTCTCTCACTTAGTTATTTAATAATGAGGGTTTTTCCATGTTGCCATTATAAAAGTAGGTTAATCATATAATTAACATCCCACATATAAACAAAATACATAATAAGCAAACAAAGCAATAAAATATCCAATTATTGTGGCCATCCGAATTTTTTAGGTTTGGCTTCTATTTTCTTTTAAAATATTACTAAAATCGTTAGAATTTGCGCCGAACTACTGGGAAATATTACGTCTTATTTATAGTAAACACCACCAGTAATACAACAAAATAATTTCCAACATTTATTATAAGACTCCTTAGAGGAGTTTATACATATTCTACATTGAACAGTAAATTAAAAAATACGATGAAACTGACATGATTGTACATCCATGAAATAATTACAAAAACAACAAAAGGCCTGAGGGTTTAATCACATATATATTAAATATACACATTCACACCATAATAGTTGGATCTTAAGATGCCTGCAAAATAAACCATAATAGTTGGATCTTAAGATGCCTGCAAAATAAAGTTAGGCGAATCTATACCAACTACTATCAGATTTAATTTATATATGGACAATCATGGAATAATCAGGCGATATACAGATCCAAAACCTGCTCTGATAGTAATTGCAGGATGACATTATCTTATTTGGCAAGGCATATTGATTGATTAGCGTTAACAGTTATCCAATCATGATATAACCCTAGAGTAGAGGAAAAAGGATTCATGATTTATATCTTAAATGGATAGAAGATGTTGATGCATATCGATCCTGTGAATCCCAATAACTCAAGATAACAACAACTCGCGATAACAACACAATCTAAAAATCCCAACAATCCAAAATTTGCAATTCCCATCAATACGCGTTCTGCAAATCCCAATAACCTCATGATCTGTTTTTGTATTCCTAACCTTAGATTGGACATCGGGTGGGTGATGATCCTCTAATCCCGATGACCTCAAGCTGAACTTTCTCTATCTCTATCTTATGTAATTTTCAGCAATTGACTTTTTGAGACTGAGTGTTGTGTAATTCGGCCAATGAATAAGAGGTTAAATATATTGGCTACTATAAGGATATAGAAGAAAAATTAAGGTTAGGTCTCCTGATAGGTAGGGGTGATCGCGGTGCGGCTTTGTAGTCTTTTTAAAAATATTGAAATTAAATTGTCTTAAGCGGTTTTCCTAAAAAATAATTTTAAATAGAGGTTTTATTAATTAAAATCAAAGGTGTGGTTTCAGGCTATTGCGGGCGGTATTGTGATTATAATGAACGGAAATGTTGTAAAATTGATAAAATAATATATTTCTTTTAGAATATTAAGAAAACTTGCCACCAAATGTAAAAAGTTGAAGATTTAATTTCTTTTTAAACAAGATGATTTCACAAATAGAATGCACCTTGCATTATCTTTTAATTCAACTACATCTTAAACATAGTACATTTTAATGGCATGTTACTTTGAATTCAGAACACAACGTACATTTGTAACATTAAAGAAAAAAATTAAAATACATTTTATTTGGAATTTAAAATGCAAATCTCAATTTATTATTCACCAAAATAGTTTTAAATATATTTATTGCCTAATTATTCACCTAAAGAAGAAAGAAAATATTTTATTTTACCCCTTAAATTGTATAAGGGTGGTGTGGTATTGTTCCGAAACCACAGTCGAACTAACAAGGTTGTGCGATTTTTATTCAATATCCTACATCGCATCAAAACTCTATAATATGGTGCAGTGTGGTGCAGTTCGGGCGGTTGGACAGTTTTTGAAAAATTTTGATCACCCCTACCGATAGGTCTGAGTATCTTGTGTTCAGCCCGGACACACACTTAGGACCATCAGTAATAACTTGGTCCACTAAGGAGTTGTTGTTGCACTACCAACATAATCCCAAATTATATATTTGTTAGTCTCCCTATGTTAAAAATATTGAATGCATGTTGATTAATTTAAGTAACTCACAACTAATAATCAATGTTTTATATCTATGATTAGTACCATTCAACCTTATTGACATACTAGAACAAATCCATCTACAGAATTTACATGACAATCCTAATCAGCTTCTCATTGGGACATCATCAACTCGATGAATCGGGACATAAAATGTAATTACCCAATCTGTTGATATTATTGAATCAAACATGAATCTCATTCAATGATTAGTCAAATCATTGTACATTGTGCATACATGTCTATTATTATATCTGGATTAGGAAGGTAATATCCATAGTAACAGAGGTGTCTATTCTTTTATACTATCAGTACAAATAGAACAACCTCACCTGAAGTGTACTAGTATAATTCTTTAGCCAAGATAGACTAATACCAGATTACACTGCAACCATACTAATAGTGTGTCCAAATCTATCTAGATTGTGGACAATTACTTATACTCTATAAGATACTGGTAATGTGATCTTTTGTGTGACACCACATACCAAATTGTCTACAATATAGATCATTGGATACATGCATTAACATATAATAAATATAGAATGCAAACATTTGACCATATGATTCTCATTCAAAAAGATAAGGATGTAATTTAATACAAAAGGAACACTTTTAGTGTATAACCCTGGCACAGAGGAAATCCAAACAATTAGCATTAGGTCTGGATAAAGGAAAAAACATAATGCATGAGAACATTGACCATGCTAAGCCAATCAAAATAATGATCCACCCAAAACCATTGAAAGGAAGAAAAAAAAATCCTTTAATAGGCTCAGGGAGATTTTATCTTACACAAGAAAATTGGGATCTCAAAGCCCAATTGAAAAGCTCTGAGCGATGGAAGAAAATTTAAACGTTGATAGTACCCTTGTCAGCGTGGCCACTAACTTTGGTTCCTTTCCTTTTTTTGTATGTTGAGGTGATATTATATGATCATCATATGTCATGTGTCATCTTGCAATGGTCACCTTTCATCCTTTAGTATGATCCTCGTACTGTGATGTTAGTGCCAATCATTATCCACAATGATCTTATTGGATGAGTCATCTTGTTCTTGACTACTTTCAACTAATTAGCTAAGTTATTGATATGTTGCTTGATGCTTCACTTAGTAGTTGAGTGACTCTTAGCTACTAATTTTAGCTTTCCTGTTGAGGCTTAGCTTTGCTGCTTGACTTCTTGTCGTTGCTGCTTCCTTGAGAGTTTTGAGCTTTGCCGAATCTGTGACTTGGTTGCATCTTTAACTTCTTCCTCCTTGTTGTTCCCAACATTTTGTTGTGCTTTTGCAATTTAATCAAGGAAGCTAACCTATTACATTTTCATCATCAAAAACTAAACACATTTCCTAACAATTTTCCCTCTTTTTGATGATGAAGTCAAAACCATTACAGGGAAGAGAAAGCCAAAATATTAAATTAAAATAAAGCAGTGAAAATATACAACCAAATCACGAGAAGTGATCTTTGCAACAAAATGATAATTTTATTTATTATCATGATAAGCTTCACAACATTCCAAAACAAAAATTACAAGAAAATATATTTTGCAATCTTGCTTTTTAATGAAATAAGGAATGATTCTAAACTTGATCGTTGCATGCCTAGCCTTTATTTTATCTCTTCGACCTAGCTCAATAGCATCAAACCTCAGTTCCCCCTTCATGAGGTACTTTTCTGCCCAATATTCCTTTATTCATTACCATCTTTCAATCAAAATGGTTCTTGATTCTATGTTGTGGACAAATTAAAATAGTTGAAGGTTTGCGATGAAGGCTTCTGGAGTCAAATCATAGGAGTAGCGCGGATGGATATTTTACATTTTCATCGGCTTAGCTCCTGGATAAAGTCCTGGTTCACACTCAACTTCAGATGGAAACTGAAGTTTCAGAGGGTGTCTCTCAGCTGTAGCCTATTCTTTTATATCCAGATCTGCTTCTATTAATTTTCAATCTTCTTGATACATTCTCTTTTCTCTTTCAATGTTGGTGTTAAAACCATCCACAACATCTTTCTTTGTCCTTTTTCCAAACTCCTTGTTCTTGAATTTTTGGTCGAAAATCTCAATACTTTTCTACTCTACTGAGATTTGATTGACTAATATGAAACTATGGGTTCTAGAGATTTTATTATTTTCTTTTTGCAGCACCTAAGGTAATGGAAAATATGCTCTTTGTGTTTGTTGTTGCCCTTGTTAATTTGATGAATAACAACAAATACTAATTCCAAAAAAAATTAACCTAGCTGAAAAGAGTGTGAAATGTAAATTCTAATTACTACATAAGTGATCTTGTAGAGAGCCATTAGACATGAAAGGATAGACAAGAATGTGTTGATTCTCACGGCAATATAGGCAAGAAGTTATACCTGTAAGTCCAAGCGGCTACGATAATCTAGAGGGGGTGAATAGATTATCTCCATCTTTTCGATTTCGCCCTCTTTTTCGAACCAAATGCTCAAACACAATAATAAATGTGCGGAACGTAAACAACACACGTCGATTTAAAGAGGTTCAACCCACCTAGGGCCTAATCCTCTACCACCCCAGTATATCCGGGATGGATTTCAAAAAGAAAAAAGATTTTATTAATTACCAAAATTAATACAACACCAACTTACAACAACACCTAGAAGAGCACCACACTCTTCTTCAACACCACCTTTGAGATTACCACAATCTCACTTGAAGATTACCACAATCTCCAACGGCACCTTGTGAAGATTACCACAATCTTCAACCTTGAAGAATACCAAATTCTTCAACACCTCAACAAGAAGATTACCACAATCTTCTCACACCTAACACCTAGATCACCCAAGTGTGCTCTTACCACAAGAACACTCACAAGGATATCTTGTGTTGAATGATAACCCAAAAATTCAAGATTACAACTCGATAATTGATAATACAATAGAGTGCAAGTGTAATCAATAATAGCCTAGACCTCAAGAATGTGAAAGTGAATAGCTAGGCAAATTACAACAAGAAATAAGACAATGTAAGAACAAGTGTATTCTTGAGTGTATCTTGTTGTGTTGTAGTTTTCTCTCTTGTTGTGTTGCTTCAATTCTTCCTCTATTTATAGAAGATGTCTTGTACATGATAGGCTCCTCTTGGGGACATGAATTCCGCAAAAAATTGCAAGACAATTGAAGAAAAGAGTTGTTAGAAATTAATCCCACAAATTAAGGAAAAGATGTCTGCTGCACAACGGTTACATTTTTGCTGTCAAACTTAAGGACGACCGGTCGCGCAGAAATAAGATTTGAAAAGAACGCAGCAAAATTACAACGGGAGACGGTCCGGGGTGGTCGATCGGTCGCCCTAGGGTGCGACGGTCGCCCACCATGGTGACCGGTCCCCCTGACCCATTTTGGGAGTTCCGTGAGTTTTGTTCTCTGAAATTCATTCCCAGGTACCGGTCGCCTTCCGGTCGACCTCCTAAATGACATGTTGTCCGATTTTTGTCGAAAATAAACCTCAAAAAATACTCCGAAAACTTCGTAAAAACATTTTAGACCAATCGGGAGTATTAGGACAACATTTAGAAACATAGTTTCAATGAAAGAAACCATTGACAAAAAATCATTAAAAGTGTTTGTCCAATATTATCAAAAATAAACTAGAGGAAATACTCCGGGAAATATTAAAACCATTTTAAATCATTTAGGAGTATTTGGACAACCTTTAAAACCATTGTTTTGGTATAAAAACAAAATCATCAAAATCATGATAAAACCATTTATCAAACAATCTCCCCCTTTTTTATGATTACAAACCAAAACAATTTTAACGAGGTCGATTTTGAAAACAAAACAATTTTACCGGTTAAAGAAAACTATCCGTTGTGAGCGACAACATTCCATGCAATACAAACACAAGGATGGGAGTAGAGATATTCAAACACATATAGCAAATGCTCCCCCTATCAACATGCACATCAATAGTAATATAGAAGCAACTTAAACATAAGCTAAAATCTTAGCTATCGATATTGAGCTTAAGTATCAATAACTTAAAAGCTCCCCCTGTCAAAGAGACATCATAGAAACATATATACGTCAATACTACAACCAATGGACCATGATTCATACATAACCATAATGCACCAAGTGGACTAAATATGATCCACAACTTATGGCTTTATGAAGCCATAGCTTATAGCTTCTTTTCGTTAAGCTTATCTTAGCTTCTTTGAGCTAAAGAGCTTATAACCTGTTTCTCCCCCTTTAGAATCATCAAAAAGAGTGTTAGCACGATAAATACATCATATATCATATCAAAGTGCGCAACAAAAACCGATGTATCGAGCTATTTGAACATTGAAGCTTATAAACCAAATAAGGGGGTAAAAGTCGAATCATACGACTTGAAGAAGCTTATGAAAACTCATTTGATAAGCAACACATGATCTCTATAAATATATAAGACTTTTAAAATCGAGAGAATCATGTAGATGATGAATTTTTTATTGAAACGTTTTATCGAACACTTGGCGGGCGTCAAAAATTGAAAGAGATATATATAGCTCTTGTAAATGAAATCAAGCCAAGTTTTTTTATCACCAAATGCGATTTAATAAAAATCATACATCAACAATCAATAAGCTCATTATAAATATATACAAATCTCATCAAGAAAATACATATATGTTAAGTTCTCAAGGGTTCAACCCAATTGAGATAAAGAAGTAGAATTCTTACCATTTAATCGGTGAATATGAGCAATGATGATGATAATCGAGCCTAAATACATCCAAGATATGAAATGTATGCAATAAAACAAATTTGGAGTGAAATTTGTGTGCAATTGACGAAGGGCACGAAAAATGAACAAAATAAGCCAAAATGGCTAAGTCAGGAAACAAAACCATACCAAAAAAATCATCCAGGGCGACCGGTCCAGGGCATGGGCGACCGGTCGAGCTTGTGGGCGACCGTTCGGCCCCTGCCCTGGCAGCCCACTGTTTTGGTTCTATTTTTGAAATTCCGAATTTGATCCAAAAATCCGATTTTTCGCCCCTAAGTTTTAAAAACGTGCAAAATGCAAACATAGACCTCATTCAATATACATTATGTCATAATCAAGCTCGAAATGAGGTAAAATACTCGTCGGTGAGCGATTAAAAGATCCGCGAGTTATCCTTGAGACGGAATTAAACACATCTTCAAGTTTTTGTTAAAACATGCAATCCCCTTTAAAAAAAATATCGAATCTTAATATGTTTAGTTCGATTATGATGAACCATATTTTGAAAAATAATTTTCACCGGACTTGTTATCCCAAAAAAAATAAGAATGTTTTAAAAGCTTTGGATGAACAAGTCATAAGAAGAAGTGGCTTATAAATATTTGAAAATTTCTTTTAACGGCACTTTAATGAGATTCGCTGGGATAATTTTTGAAGTCGAGCATATAGACATAAGGCATATGGAATGTCGAGTCTATAGAAATAATACAAGAAAACATACCTCGAATTTGTTTGTCAACCGACATGCCTTTCTCAACCTTTGTCAATCTCTTCATTGGTAGCCATAGAGGTTGAGATGATTCTTCCTTCTTCAATGCCTAACTCCTTCAAGAGTTCTTTTGAAATGTAACCATCTACTTGGCATTGAATGATTTGAAGTCCAAGCAAGAAATTGAGCTCCCCCATCATGCTCATTTCAAGTACACCTTGCATCAACTTGGAAAAATATCTTGCACAAATATTCATTAGTAGTACCAAAAATATTCTCATAAATATGCACAAGTAAACAATCTTGCCCTTTTTCAAAAACAAAGAGAGTAGTATCAACTTTACCTCTTGTAAAATCATTTAGCAAAAATAGCTAAGTCTATCAACCGTACAAGGCCTTTTAAAAAAAACATTTGGCCTAGAAAAAATTTTAAACCCCGGAGGTTGTTTTACATAGACTTCTTCTAGAATAAAACCATAGAGAAAATTGGATTAAACATCCATTTTGTAAAGCTTGAAATTTTCTTAGAACAAGAATGGGCAAGTAAAATGCAAATAGCTACTAAATGTGCTATGAGTGCAAATGTTACATCAAAGTCAATTACCTTCTTCTAGAAAATACCTTCGAGCTACTAACCTTGCCTTAGTTTGACCAATGTTGCCTTGGTTATCGAGTTTGTTCCGGAATACCCTTTTTGTCTACTTCATTACTATCATCATAGGGCATCCAATTTGTCTAAGGTGTTCACAATAGAACATATACATCCAAATATTTTGAGGTAACTAATATTTGGAGTACTTCATTCTCATCTACACAACTTAACAAACTCATTAACGGCATCGCTTATATAATCAAGAATAAAAATAGCCCAAGTGTAAAAACATGTCTCAATCATAAATCACAAAATATATTGCAAAAAAGCATAGTAGTAAGAGACACTATATATATAGACCATGAAGCAAGAAACACATACTATGCATTTAGAAGATCATCAAGAGTCTAATAAATCATGCAAGTTCAAATAAGCTTAAGAAAGCTACAAAAGGTCTCTTTTGAAGTTTGAAAATCCGATAGCATATAATTGAGACCTCATTTAAAAGAAGTATTTGAACAAAAGTTGACAAAGCAAATATGTGCAATCAAATATCGAATAGTGCCTTTCAAAAAATCTAAAAATCCTCTTAATGACACTTGTATGAAATACTATAAAAAACAAGCACATAGGCATATGGCAATACATATATCGAGTCTATAAGAGTAAAAGTAACACAAGTAAACGTACCTCGATAATTTATGCCTTTCTTGACAAAATGATCATTTGTGAAAATATGTAAATCCTACACAATTCTTAAAACAAATCTAGCACAAATCATAATGATAAAAGTGTAGGCTAAGAGATATCACAAGTAAGCTCATGCCATAAAAATCCATAAGAGATGATAATACACTTTAGTCTACAAAAATGCATAAGAGTTTTAAAAACATCATATAAGGTCTTCTTTTTCAAAAAAATTTTAAAAATACAAATAAGTTTTGAAGGCCTTAATTTAAAATTTAAATACATGAAAACTCATTTTGCAAGTAGGACACAAAAAACATGCATAATAGACAAATAAAATGCATATTTAAATAGGGAGATACGATTTACCAATTACGCCGTTTCCATGGGTTTTACCATTGTTGATGATATTTTCCCTTTTGAAAATCTTCATGTTGATGGTAATCTCTCCAATTTCTCCATCTCCAAAATTTTTGTCCTTCCCATTGTTGATAGTCTCTTCTTCTTTGAAAAACATCTTGTTGATGATGTCTTTGCCATTTCCATGGATTGTGTTCTTCCCATTTTTGATTTTATCCTCTTCTTGGAAATTGGCTTTGTTGAAAATAGTTTCTCCTTCTTTGATCAAATGAATCGGTCATTTGATGCCTTCTTGGCGGTATGAATTTTCTTCGATCATTATTTCGCCGAGTACCTAATATGACATTGTTTTGTGGTACCCTCATGTGTTTGGGTCCTTTGGGATTAGTCTTGAGACTTTTAGGTCTCCAACAATAATTAGATCTATTTCTAGCTCGACAAGAATTAGCCGTATGACCCTTTTTACCGCAACAAAAACAAGTAATAATTCTAGGAGCATAATGCCCAATATGCATAGTGACTTGATCCTTTTTCATATGATTAACAACATTAGGCTTATGATCAAGTTCTAGTTTCGAATTATCACAACAATCAACAATATCGGTCATTCTATCGGTACTCAAGTTGGATTTAGATAAATCATTTTTCAAGCAGTTTATATCCTCAACGAGAGTACTATTTTCTTTCTCAAGGTTTCTAACCTTGTCAAGAGTGGTGGTGTGAGCACATGATAGTGATTCATAGGAAGTAAATAAACTATCCTTATCATTTTTTAAAACAATGAATTCCTTTTTCAAATATTTGTATTTAACAAGTAAGTTTTGGAATTCTTCTTGTAGTTCATCAAAATCATTTTGCAAATCACTATAATCATTATCATAGGAAGTAGAGGGTTTAGAACTTACCTCATTTTCTTCTTCGATGCCTATGAGGCATTGTTCAACTTCTTCATCATGGGAGGTTGTAGAAGGCTCATCCCATGTTGTTGGATTTGATGTTGTATCCATTTGTGAAGTAGATGCTTTTGAGTTGCTCCTTTCATTTGCATATACTTCATAGATGGCTTCTGATTTTTGCCATACTTCATGTGCCGATCGAATACCTACAACATGATCAAATTCCAAAGTAGTAAGTGAACAATACAAAATACTAAGAGCTTTACCATTTAAGGAGATGATTCTCTTCTCTTCATCATTGAGCTCTTTGAAGCCTTTAGAGGTGTGTGGTGTATTCTTCGTCGGAATGGATTCTCCATTGATGACGGTGTTCCAAATATCAAACCCGCAACCTTGTAAATAGCATTCCATTCTTTCTTTCCAAAATATATAATTTTTGGAATCAAATAGAGGTGGCTTGGTGGTGGAGGTCCCGGAAAGTTGAGCTTCGTTAAATAGCCGCCGACGATCGTTCCTCTTCACTCGCGATGTGAAACGAGCTTGCCAAAGAGTTTGGCTCTGATACCACTTGTAAGTCCAAGCGGCTACGATAATCTAGAGGGGGTGAATAGATTATCTCCATCTTTTCGATTTCGCCCTCTTTTTCGAACCAAATGCTCAAACACAATAATAAAGGTGCGGAATGTAAACAACACACGTCGATTTAAAGAGGTTCCATCCACCTAGGGCCTAATCCTCTACCACCCCAGTATATCCGGGATGGATTTCAAAAAGAAAAAAGATTTTATTAATTACCAAAATTAATACAACACCAACTTACAACAACACCTAGAAGAGCACCACACTCTTCTTCAACACCACCTTTGAGATTACCACAATCTCACTTGAAGATTACCACAATCTCCAACGGCACCTTGTGAAGATTACCAAAATCTTCAACCTTGAAGAATACCAAATTCTTCAACACCTCAACAAGAAGATTACCACAATCTTCTCACACCTAACACCTAGATCACCCAAGTGTGCTCTTACCACAAGAACACTCACAAGGATATCTTGTGTTGAATGATAACCCAAAAATTCAAGATTACAACTCGATAATTGATAATACAATAGAGTGCAAGTGTAATCAAGAATAGCCTAGACCTCAAGAATGTGAAAGTGAATAGCTAGGCAAATTACAACAAGAAATAAGACAATGTAAGAACAAGTGTATTCTTGAGTGTATCTTGTTGTGTTGTAGTTTTCTCTCTTGTTGTGTTGCTTCAATTCTTCCTCTATTTATAGAAGATGTCTTGTACATGATAGGCTCCTCTTGGGGACATGAATTCTGCAAAAAATTGCAAGACAATTGAAGAAAAGAGCTGTTAGAAATTAATCCCACAAATTAAGGAAAAGATGTCTGCTGCACAACGGTTACATTTTCTTTGTTTTTAAAGGAGACCGGTCGCCTAGAAATAAGATTTGAAAAGAACGCACAAAAATTACAACGGGGAGCCGGTCGAGGGGTGGTCGACCGGTCCCCCCCACCATGACGTCCCATTTTTGGGAGTTCCCATTTTGGGAGTTCTGTTTCTTCTCTAAAATTCATTCCCAGGTACCGGTCGCCTTCTTGGTCGACCGGTCGACCTCCTAAATGACATGTTGTCCGATTTTTGTCGAAAATAAACCTCAAAAAATACTCCAAAAAATTCGTAAAAACATTTTAGACCAATCGGGAGTATTAGGACAACATTTAGAAACATAGTTTCAATGAAAGAAACCATTGACAAAAAATCATTAAAAGTGTTTGTCCAATATTATCAAAAATAAACTAGAGGAAATACTACGGGAAATATTAAAACCATTTTAAATCATTTAGGAGTATTTGGACAATCTTCAAAACCATTGTTTTGGTATAAAAACAAAATCATCAAAATCATGATAAAACCATTTATCAAACAATACCAAACTTATATTTTGCCAATTCACTGTTGTGGCCAAGACTTAAAAAGTATCGATGGGCTCAATCCTCTAGATATGATTGAGAAAAATATAAAAAAACATAATCAGAAGCTAAGGGAGGATTGGTTGACCTATGGACTTGGTAATTATGCAAAAAAACTCTGACTTTATTTTCAATTATGCGTAATGATAACTCTGCATGTCAAGCTCAATAAAGCCTAAATGTTTTGCAACTTCAGTTGTGCTTGTACATGATGAACATATATCTATAGTTTGTATGTGTGGATACTTTCAGAGGCATAAATACAAGGATCATTTCTTTTTTCATGTTTCAATTTGAGGAAAACAATTGTGGAGGGTTTTTTTTTTGTTCCTTTGGGTAACAATCTTTATAGTGAAACAAATTATTATATTTCGCACTCAGATTATGTGACAATGGTGAAGCATTACATATTCGAAAAATTCGGATGACCGTCTATTAGAGTTACCAAAATTATGATGGTAATGTAATTGCATATTATTCTTATCTGAGTTTTGTATTTTTTACTACAGACAAAAATGGTTGCATTTGGGGAAAAAGTTGAAGGAAAGACAAACTCGAGAATGGCAAGGGTATGCATTAAATTAGTACTTGATTCAATTCAAATTCAGTTTTCCATTGACAAAATAATATCTATGTATTATTGAATAATATGAATCATTTAAAATGTGGGAATGCTTGGGAACGGAGATGTTAAAGTTGTGTAATTTATAGCTATCTTCAAAGGCTTGTTGAGATAATATGATTGATATGCACTTATTAGATTAAAATTCTACTACTGTAGGACATGTGCATGTGTTGACTGTATATATACATATATTTTCAAAACGGAGGTTAGAGAGCTTATATAGCTTGGATGTTCTGTTCAATCAGAAAATTATATGACATGTATTCAAATGCCTTAGTCTCCATTTCTTCTTCAATCTTATGTTTATGAGTTATTCTATGTTGAGACCATGAAAGATCATCTTGTTATGCTTTCCATGATTCATTTTTTTAATTGGAAATACTTGGAGATCATCTTTATTTGCTTTCTTGCAGTTTGGCTGATAGTTCTCTTAAATGATATTGCATGTTTTTGTATATAACAGAGGTGTTTATGCTCTTTTAACTAATTCCACTTGATCAACAGGTTTATGGAGATGAAGAATGGTTCTTTGGGTTTTGTGAATAGGGTACTGGAGTGTTAGTTGCCTATCTATAAATAATCTAATGTATACATAATGTGAAGGCATTGAACATATATTGAAGAACATAGTAGAGGGTAGCCTCGGCACTCGTGTGATTTGCTATCAAACACTTGTTAAATGCTTTTTGAGAAACATCGTGTAATTTGACAATGTCTTGCTTCGTAGACATGGATTGCAATCAATTTAAAACTTGTCATGTTTTGATTGGTTATGTTGTTTTCTTATATTTTATATTAGTGTGTATTTTTTGTATCTAGTCTAATTGTATGTATGTCAATTCTAAGTGAAAAGGTACAACGGTCAAAAACCATTGTCCCAAAAAGGTTAACATAATGACAACAGTCAAAAATAGTAGTAGAAGAGGTGTTGGAAAGCAACATACAACGGGCAAAAAATTTTGTAATGGTTATAAATATTGCAATGGCACTAAACCGTTGATAAACATATTGTGATCAAATCGAAAAACAATAGTTAGTGATTGTTTTTGTAAATAATTCCGAAAACAGTTATTAAATGTTGTCCCAATAGTTGTCTTTGACATTTAAAGACATCGGTTTTTGTTTTTTACATGATCATTGTTGTTAGTATAAAAGACAACGATTTAAAATCATTGTCTATTAGCAAAGTCTACTATAGCACCGTCTACGCAACATAAAAGACAACGGATAAAATCTATTGTCGTTCAGCGGAATTATTGTAGTGTCTCTTCAACAGGAAGTCTAAAACCTCTATAAATAGAAGTTCATAAACCTTTTGGAAAGTTATCATGACATTTAACTAAAGGTGATATCAAGTACAAGTGAACATTCAAAGAAATAACAATAAACATGAATGAAACCTCAAAGAAAAATAATCAAATTCATTCAAGTTGCTCATACTCAGAGCACGCTATTCGGAAGTTGAAGAAAGAACCACACTTTCAACAACACAAGGCATAGTATTTAGTTGAAGTATCAGACTTGAGTAGGCTGAGAAGTAGTTGGGTGCAATAGCAGACTTGAGAAGGCTATGAAATCCTATTGGGTAAAGTAGCAACTCAAGGAATTTGCGAAGATCATGTAGTTGCAGTAGCAGTAAAGAGGAGTAGCTGTGCAAAAATTTGTTGTCATTGAGAGAGCCTTAGTGACTTACAGTTTAGTATATCTATTACTTAGTGGACTCCTCCTAGAAGTTAGGAGAAAAGTGGAATACTATAAATTACACAACTCTTAAACCACTATAATTGTTGTATCTTGTAACATTGCTTTACTCATTGCTATATGTATATGCTTATAAATGTCATACATACAAGTTGCATATTAAACAAACACTGAAATTGCCTTCCAAACCTGTGAACAAAACCTATCAATGCTCAGAATCTTAACTGGTTCTTAAAACTTTAAAGTGAGAACATGTTTTTTTTCGTTGCATCAACTAGTTACATATCAAGTGAATGGAGTACTTAGCCTTTCAATATTCCAACAAAGGTGGGATCTTGAGCTGGTAAGTATTTGGCTCTTACATTGTACACTGATTAACTTGGTATTGAACATCACTCAACACCAGACCATCAGTGTTGTGCACAGAATTCGCAAAATGTTAAAAAGTTCATTCACTCCCCCTAGTTTAAATAGTTGGTTAAACACTAAAACAACAAGACTAGGTGTCAAAATGTTGGATATTAGATTACGCGTGGTGACACTGAGAATCACTAGATTACACATGGCTAACTTGAAGTTGAAAGGTGGAATTGACGTATTTGTCGTGGTGAGAGAGATTTAGATATAAAATCAAGATATAATTATATATATGAGGCATTAGTTCAAATATTATTTTAGAATACTACTTTGGTTAAAAGAAAATAATGATAAATCTAATAATAATAATAGTAATAATGAAAATCATATAACATATAATTGAATATGACATATATATATATATGTGTGTGTGTGTGTGTTTGTGGATAAGGAGGTTAATATACCCATAGGTGTAAACGTAGAGCTAATATATATATATGACACATAAAACAACATTGACTTAATATATATCTATATCTATATTTATATTTATCTATATATATACTTATCTTAAAAGTGTGAATGTTTCTTGAAACTTTTGATTGCACAAATATATCCTTTTGACATAGTAAATTTCAAGAGTAACTATGTAATTTGATACTTATTTAGCTTTTACTTTTTCAGTTATAAGACAAGTGACTTTTTATATTCTACACTTCAAAATTATTGATTCATTCATTTATAATTCTTAAAATTAAAATATTTCTAAATTGATCATTTGAAAGTAAAAATATAAAGAGAAAATAATTTTAAAAAATTAGATGTTTTGATGCTAAACAATTGCATGTAAAAATAAATTATACTCTTTAGTTTATTTATGGTGCCAAATACCTCATTGAACTAACAAATGTATTATTTATCCCTCAAAACTAAATACTTGGATAACATTTATATTTATATTTATATCTATATATTTAAATTACATAGTTACCCTTGAAATTTACTATGTCAAAAGGATATGTTTGTTCAATCTAAAGTTTCAAAAAAATATTCACACTTTTAAGATAATATATAGATATATATACATATATATTTAAAAATTATACCATTGATAAAATTGCATGCATGGTTTACCAAAACTTTTGATTTTACAAAAGTATCATTTGACATGGTTATTTTACAGGACAATTAAGTATTTTATAATTTCTTTAGTCATTGTTTATTTAATTATAGGATAAATGTTCATTATACCCAAACTCTTTTTCAAAACTGAAAATATATATGTTTTCTAATCATAACACCTAGAATACTTTAAATTTCTATAAAATAAATTTCAAATTAAACTAGGTTTCCTTTCAATATGTCCAAGCATATGTTATAAACATATACACAAGTCTTTGTAGAAGAAAATTTTAATTGTTTAAAGTGAGTATGACGCAAAATTTATTATTTTGATATTCCTTGAATTTTATCAATAATTAAATATGTCTATTTTAATTTTAAGGAAAAATATCAAATTGCAATAGATATGAAAAAATATTTTCGTGATTTTGATGCTAAATAAAAAGTAAAAAAAATATAATTTATTTATGTTTTAAAATTCTCCCTCCATTTATTTTATATTTATCGAAATTTCATGCATATTTAGTTTTAATTATCAATATCGATAAAAGAAAAGGTATATAAAAAAAAGAATAAGATTAACATGAAAAATGAAAGACAGAGAATAAGAACCAAATCAAGTTTGTTGGAGCAAAAAAAAAGTTACCTTTTAAATTGTAGCTATATATGTTAATAAATGACTTCACTTAAATTTGTATATCTTACATTATAAGTTTTAGTTTCTAACTTTTTTAATATACTATGATTCAATCTTTCAATTTTTTATTTTCGATATATTGTGAGATATCTTAAATCTATGTAACTAATAAATATAATTTGATTTAACGAAAGAAGAAAATACACACACACACACATATATATATATATATATATATTAAAAGAACAAGTGCATAAAAGCATTTCGAAATTGTATATATATATATATATATATATAAATAAGACAAAATTACAAAATCCATATAAACTGGCATTTATGATAAAACTTGAATGTCATTAAAAAATTACACCCTTAAAAATTATTAAAAAAAATATCAATATGATATTTGTAATAAAAAAATATGTACTAAAATAATTAAATTTTAATAAAATAATGTGAAAGAGTGAAACATGAATTAAAATTGGATTAAGCCTAAAAATCATATATGCTACACATAAGAAAAAAAATTATCACTTGATATGTAGTAATGTGACATTTGCAAAGAAAGTAATATATTACTTCAATTATATGTTAATTATCAAATACTACTATAACATTCATAGCAAAGTAAATTAAATAACTACAACAAACTAAAGTAAACTAAGAATAAAAAATAAAAATAAAATATTTATATTTGACATTAATGATTTGAAACTGTCAAAAATAATCTGGGGTTAATCTCAAAGATAGTTTATGATTAAACCAAATGAAATATATTATAAAAAGCTAAAAAAATAAAAGTAAATAATTAAAGAAGAGCGTCAACCATAGCTAGAACTTCCAAAGAAAAACTAAATGACTTATAATATGTATAATTTGACATTTTTTTGATGAATTTTTGAATCATTTAAAAAGTACACCTTTAGAACTTATAAAGATTCAAGCACAAAAATAATAATTATTATAAGATTCAGTACAAATTATTCTATTTTTTACAAAATGAAATATTATGAAAAAAAATTAAACAAGAATCACAAATGGAATATCACCAGAAATTGATAAATAAATAAATAAGAAAAATTTATTTAATATGAAATAATTTAATATTGATCTTCAATTACAGTAACGGGAAATATATATTTAAAATAATTTAAAATATTTATATTTAGATGATTCGAGCATTTAGTTGATATTTATTTCTTTATAAATTATTTTTTATATTAATAGAACTTATAAAGATTCAAGCACAAAAATAATAATTATTATAAGATTCGGTACAAATTATTCTCTTTTTTACAAAATAAAATATTATGAAAAAAAAATTAAATAAGGATCAGAAATGGAATGTCACCAGAAATTGATAAATAAATAAACAAGAAAAACTTATTTAATATGAAACAATTTAACATTGATCTTCAATTACAGTGACTGGAAATATATATTTAAAATACTATAAAATATTTATATTTAGATTATTCGAGCATTTTGTTGATATTTATTTCTTTGTAAATTAATTTTTTATATTTTAATATTAATCAAAAAAATTATTAAATAATATAACCACTTTAGTAAAGTCAAGTGGATCACGTGTGCCACACGTGTTTCTTACTAGTATATATATATATATATATATATATATATATGTGTGTGTGTGTGTGTGTGTGTGTGTGTGTGTGTGGATGAAGGGGACTACTTTACATGGCTTATGTAATAAATTAACACTCCCTCACATTAGCATAGGAAAATCAAAGAAATCAGGGTGTAGCTAATTAATACACCATCGGGATCAACCTTGTGTTAGAGTTGTAGAGTCTTGTGTTGTAATAACGATTGACCCGAGTTTGATTTCATATGAGTGTGTGTGTCCCTTCCCTACTATTCTCATCGTACTAAAAGAATATGAATATTATACACCACCACCTCACCCCACTAAAATAATGAATATGTATGCATGTATATATATATATATATATATATATATCATTAGTCTCATTACACATACCCCACCGCTTGTCGGCCAAGAACTTTGTGATTACAGTGCTCGGTTGATGGCCTTGAGTATTAATAATGGAGGTAATCCTTTGTGAATTCAGAATAGCCAGATAGTGAAGAAAGACCTTATTTTATTTTGACCTCCTACCCGCAGCCATGCACTTCAAAATTCAATATCTAGGAATATTCTATTAACTTCAATTAATTACGGACCTGTAATCAAAATTCACTTATATTTTTAATGAATTGAGTGAAAAGCTTAATTTTTTGAACTTTTGTAAATTTAAACATGTCGTCTAATAAATGAATTAAGTGGTCAAATTCTTGTAGACATATTGGAATGGAAAAGCTTGGGTTGTGGTTGGTTGTTCTTTCGTTTCATCCATTTTTATTTTGTGAATGATGATGAAAAATAAGGAAATATACTCTTTTAACTCCTAAAAAGTCTAAAATACCCTTTAATTTAAAAAAATAAAAAAACAAAAGATATAAGAAAACCAACAAGCGGGAACAGTTCACATTCCCTACCCATTCTTCTCAACTTCTCCACCTACCTCATTTCCGACTCTTTTGCTCTCCCTGCTCTCAATTCTCTCGACTTTGCTCTCTTCGATCTTCTCCTATGTTCGACGAGCACGCTTCGTTCTCCTTCACTCTGGTCCTCACATCCGACGCGCACGCTTCGTTCTCCTTCACTCCGTTCTTCGACTTCTGAGGGTTTAAAGAACTTGTCATCATGATTTTTAGTGATTTCTCTTTGGTTGAAAAGGTTCATTTTTTTCATCTTTTTCTTTAATATGTATATTGTAGGTACTTGTGTTGAAGGATTAGGGTTTTGTTTTGAATTTTTTTTTTTTTTTTGATTAGGGTTTCTTTATATGATTGAAATCGATTTTTAACATTAAATGGTTCATGTTTTGTGGAGTTAATGATGTGTTTAGGTTGGAATGTGCGTATACTTGGGTTTTATCGAACATTTTTTCGTGCCCACTTATTTGCCTTGTTCTTTGCCCACTACTTTGCCCACTTCTTTGCCCACTTCGTGGAGTCTGTGATGTGTTGTGTGGAATTTATGATTATGTTGTATGGAGTTTAGGTTGGAATATGTATGGACTTGGGTTTTTTTCGTGAAATTTTAATCTTGCCCACCTATTTGCCCTACGGTGTGCCCTTCTATATGCCCACTACAAGCGCCTTTTGTGTCTACTTGTTTCTGAGTGCCCACCTATTTGCCCTGCAGTGTGCCCACCTGTGTGTCCACTTGTTTCTAACACTACTTTTCATTGTGCAGTTCGAGAAAGATGGCGCTTGTTCCAAATAAAAAGGATCAATTTGCAGCAAGATTAAGTGGTCGTTGCAACTTCAATGAGGAGTTAAACAAAATTATAGGTTTTTTGAGCGGTCGGAATAGAGAAAGGTTCAGGCAATCTTGCTTTGGAAAATTCTCGGACATACAAAAATTGAAGTTTCAAGGTCCATATCTCACCTTCTCTTTTTCTCAATGGAGAAGATAACATTCCACGTGAACAACAAAGAGGCAGACTTTGGAATAACGGAGTTCGCCTTGCTCACATGACTTGGTTTTGGGTCCAAGTGTACTATTCCATCGTCATAGGGGATTTTCAAGAAATTCTTTAGGCGGTTTAATCCCCTTTGTTTGATACAAGTGGAAAATGCCTTGGATGAGTGGTCCAAGAAGGAAAAAGGGGATGGAGATATGACCCTGAAGTTGGCCTTGTTATGTGATGGCTCAAAAGCTACCTTTAAAACCGTAGGCAAGTGCACCTATCGTTTTATAGTATAGATTATTGAGTACCGAGTGTCATTCCCACGAGGATTGTAAGTACTAATAATTACCGTCTTTTTGTTATTTAATCTAACAATTTTCAGAGTTTTTGTTTGATGAAAAAGGAAAACAAATTATAAATTGTAAAAATGAAGTAAAATTTGTAGAATAAGAAATCAAGAGATAAAAGTGTGTTTGAATGTAAATCCCTCTAGAATGTTTTTGTGATTTGTCAAGTTAAAAGATTCAACCATAAGCCCTTAAGTAAAAACCAACCTCTTTTAATAAAATCTCATGTCTTGTGGACCGTAGAAATTCCCAATTTAAGTTAAACCCTTTCTCATGCGAAAAACTTCTAATCTCAAGTTGATTAACTTCTCTTTCTAGTTAAAACCCCCAAGACAAAGATTATAACGATTTGTGAATTCCCATATTAGGTTTGACCCTAATCCGGAAGATTTATGTCGTTATATCTAGGATTGCATGCAACTCTTTTCACTTATATAGGTTCTATTTCACCATGAATCTCTCGATTTCCGGATGAAAAATAAACTTCAAATCAATATTGCATATATTAATTCGAATGAACGAAGCATAATATAAGTGAATCACACAAAATATGAAGATTTTATTAAAAACATACACACCTTAATCACAAATCCATTCTAGTTCATTACATTCAAACACTAGGAGTTTAGCTACACATGGCTTTGATAAAAGAGTATACTACACAAGATGATTTGAATAAAATGAACATGGTGTACTTAGCTCTTATTCAAGACCAATACAAGACTTCATCCTTGTTGATGATGTTGCTCCAAGCCTTTTTCTTATTGCCCAAAGCTTTCTCCTCCAAGACCCCTTGATCCCAATTCTACTTAATGAAATGAATACAATGAATATTTCTTTGTATCTAATGAATTTTTTCCCAACTTCAACCCTTGGCTTTTATAGGCAACCAATTTGATAGTACTCTCTTTTATTAAACAATCACCCCTATTTTCCTTGTTGGTTGGTGAATTCTTGTATTCAAGTGATGAGGGAGGGGACATGGAGACATGTTTCAAAAAATAGGGAGTTAAAAGTGTACAAAAGTGGCCAAAATGGATTGGTTGGTGAGTTTTCCCAAATTCCGCAAAGAAAAGTGAAAAAGTTTACCATGTTGAACATTTGTTGTATGGACTGACATGGCCGTGTTTATGGACACGGCCGTGTTGTTTTTTTGGTTTTTCTCGCAAAATTTCGAGTTTTAGCTCTTGCCGTGTTGCCCGACACCCCCGCCCCGTGTTGGACCAAAAAGGCCCCGAAATGACGCGTTTGGCTTGGAATTTCGATCCTTAAACTCCCGGTATGTTTTGACATGAATCCATGGTCCGAAATTCACCAAAATTAGCCCCGAATGGTCAATCTACATCAATAAAATCACCTCGGAGTAATATGAACTATGTACAATCAAAAATTTACAAAACTAACAATAAAATAACTCGAATTCTACTCAAATATACACATAAAACATGCATAAAAAGACCTTTATCAAACCACCTCCAACTTTGAACTTTGCTTGTCCTCAAGCAAAACATTATATCAAAAAGAGGGATTCAATAAATCACAACATACAAAGATGATTTTTTTTTTTTTCAACATATTGAACATAATTCAAGTTCTTGGCCTTCTCAACCTGAATTAACCATTAAGTAAAAACATAGTTTTGTAAAGCGATTGATCAAGAAGAAAGATCTTAATATCGGCATGCATTATTTAGACTTGAAATCATCACTTCACAAATATCGATAGTTATGAACAACTTCAATTCAATAACGCCATTGTATACAAGAATTCAATAGATCATTGTAGTTAGCCTTTCATATAACCAAGCTTCTTGAACTTTATTGGAATGAGAAGTCAAGGAGTATTCATTCTCCTTTTTTTTTTTTTTTTTTTTTTTGGGACCTTTCGAGACATGCTTCCACTAGGTTTATATTTTGAATTTCTGTTCAAACACTCCTAATATTCGTGTCGCCATTTTACGTAAAAGACAAACATGGGGCTCATGAATGCTCCTAGTTACTAAGCAACAACAAATAGAGGAGTATAACCCGATTGGTCCGTTTTTTTTTTTTTTTTTTTTTTTTTTTTCTTTTTTTTTTTTCGCAAGCTTGGTTTAACAACTCGTTAACCACTACTAAATCACGAGTTCTCATTTCATAGCGCTTTCGGTATATGCCTTAACACATCAAGTATTTATGGTGTTAGAAATCTCATCAAAATTTTGCCCATCCACGTCTATCTATCCTAGCAATCAATTGCTTCACATTGAAAACACAAATTAACAAGTTAATATAGGTATAATTGGGCCAAGTTATTGACTAGCAAATACTCAATTTGTTAAAAAAATCACATCTCTTGAAAACAAACACACAAGCATTCAAAAATATTATTGTACCCACCTCCAACTTTAAGATTCACATTGTCCTCAATGTGAAAGAAAGAAATGGACAAACACACACAAAACACTAAAAAAACAAAGAAATTAGAATGTATAAAAGAGGTGGAAAAAAAAAAAAAAGAAAAATTTTACTACAATAGTGGAATCGGTGTTGGCGACCATTGGGTTGTTTTGGTATAAACGGCATTTTCATACCTAATCAAAGTTAAGCAACACACAACTCGAATTTGAAATCTCAAATATTCCCCATTAGGACAAGCAAGAAGAAGCTCAAGAGTTTTTTTTTTTTTTTTTGTTTTTTGAAAATGACTCTAAGGACTTGTGATTATTTTGAAAGAAAATAAAATAAAAATAAATGAAAACAATTGCACACAAACATCGGGTTGCCTCCCGGGTAGCGCTTCTTTAACGTCATATAGCTGGACCATTTCACCTAAATGTGAAGATTTAATCGTTGCCTTGAACTTATGAAAAATTTTATCTCTTTGAACAACATCGCCAATCGATTTTCGAACAATTGACCTTCATGGTCCTATTTTTCTGCATGTTATTCTCAAAATGGGATTTATCTGTGGAAACTTTTGCACATTGAACATCACATACTTTCGAGGATTTATTAGAAGACATATCAAGCAAAGAATCATTTATCCTTGTCTCAACCAAGTTTATAGGAAAACAAGTATCATTTATATGATTTCTCAAAGGAATTTTAAAGATAACTTGTTCACCCCCTACTCTCAAAGTAAGCTTTCCATCATGCACATCAATGATAGATTTAGCGGTAGCCAAAAAGGGACGCCCTAGAATTAAGGGAACTTCTATATCATCATGCATGTCAAGAATAATAAAATCAACTGGGAATATGAATTTATCAATCTTAACTAGCACATCTTTAACAATACCTCTAGGATGTTTAATCGATTTATTGGCTAATTGAATGTCCATCCTAATAGGTTTAAGTTCACTTTCCGCATGCTTGAATGTTTCATAAGACATCACGTTGATACTAGCTCCTAAGTCGGCTAGTGCCCTATCAACAAAACCATCAATTGTGCAAGGGATAATAAAGCTTCCCATCATTAAATTTTTGTGGTAGTTCATTGGAAGGACATTTATCATTCAATCGCACATTTGATAATTTATTAAGCTTATTTTCACTAGGAATGATGTCATTAAGATCCCTAACATGCTTTGAATGAGGATCAACAAATGGAATATTGGCATGTAATTGTTTGAAAGAATTAAGGTACTTACCAAAATTGTCCTCCCTTCTATCTTCTTCGGTTAGAACGGTAAGATCTTGGGCTTGTATTCGCAACCTCCTTTTTCATGAGATTTTGTTTGGGCATGTCATCCTCCACGTTTTCTCGCATGGCGGCATTGGCATAATCATGCTCATGTGGAAAACTCGATGGTGATTGCCTTTACGTGCTCCCTCATTTGGCTCAAGATACCCCAAGAAACTACCTTGTGGCCTTTCGAAATCATCTTCGCAATCGCCTATTTGGTTTTCCAGATTATGGATAGATGCCTCTTGATTTCTCAAGGATGTTTCCACCGTCGAGTATTGTTGATTGCACAAACTTTGTTATAAGATCTTCAAGTTTTACATTTGCCCAGACGTGTGTAGACCAGGATTGGGATTAGGTCGTGGTTGGCCTTGATTTCCCAACCGAAATTAGGATGTTGTCGCCACCCAGGATTATATGTGTTCTTTGTAAGGATTACTTGGGTAATTTTTGCCTTGATTCCCAACGAATTAGTATGTTCAAAGTGAGGTATTGTGTGTGGGCAATCAATGATTATGCAATCCTCCGCAAGTTTCAAATATAAAACATGCGGTGGTGGTGGTTTAGAGCCCTAGATCTCGATCTTTTGGGTCAATGCTTCGACTTACCGAATCCACCTCGTATGGATTGCCATTGGTAGCCGTTCATGGCCATTCCCTCAATCAAATCCTGAGCGGCTTCCTCGTTTTGTTATTAAGAGTTCCCCACGCACGATCATTTGTCTTGTTGCGAGAAAGTAGCCCATTATAAAATGTTTGGACTTGCATCCAAATAGGTAGGCCATGGTGTGGGCATTTCCAACAATTCTTTGAATCTCTCCCAGAAGTGTCGTAAAAGGTCTCGTCATCTTCTTGAGTGAATGAAGAGATTTCATTCCTCAATCGTGCTTGATTTGGCCATGATGTTCCACGTTGTAATCGCTCCCTTTGGCAAAGTATTTAGCCATTGTTTAGCCCGTCCGCCAGAGTAAATGGGAATAGGCGTTATCGGATGGCATCATCGGAGACCCCATTGATTTTGAATGTATCGCAAATTTCAAGGAAATTCGCGATATGATTATTTGGATCTTCGTCCGGTAGGGTGAACAAATTGTTGCACCATTTGAATGACATTCGGTTTGATTTCAAATTATTGGTCAAACAGTGAAGATACTAGGCGATGTGCCCCATAGACGGCTTGGTTTGAATGGTTCTTTGTTGTTCATCCGCCATTCGGGATCCTTGTTTCGTTAGTATCCTCCTCGTGGTGGACTAATACTTTCCTCCGTGTTGCTCTCCGTGTCTCGACAAAATTCGGTCGACGAGTAGGCATGCAAGTAAACAAGGAGGATAAGTATAATCCAAGACTTACAAAGATAGATACCTAGAAAGACAATTGATGAAAATAAAAAAATGATTAAATTAACAAAAATAAGGTGTTCTTAATATTACATCCCAACGAAAAACTTGATGGCTCAAAAGCTACCTTTAAAACCGTAGGCAAGTGCACCTATCGTTTTATAGTATAGATTATTGAGTACCGAGTGTCATTCCCATGAGGATTGTAAAAGTACTAATAATTACCGATTTAATCTAACAATTTTCGTAGTTTTTGTTTGATGAAAAAGGAAAACAAATTATAAATTGTAAAAATGAAGTAAAATTTGTAGAATAAGAAATCAAGAGATAAAAGTGTGTTTGAATGTAAATCCCTCTAGAATGTTTTTGTGATTTGTCAAGTTAAAAGATTCAACCATAAGCCCTTAAGTAAAAACCAACCTCTTTTAATAAAATCTCATGTCTTGTGGACCGTAGAAATTCCCAATTTAAGTTAAACCCTTTCTCAAGGCGAAAAACTTCTAATCTCAAGTTGATTAACTGAAATCTCTTTCTAGTTAAAACCCCAAGACATCATTATAACGATTTGTGAATTCCCATATTAGGTTTGACCTAATCCGCTAAGATTTATGTCGCCCTATATCTAGGATTGCATGCAACTCTTTTCACTTATATAGGTTCTATTTCACCATGAATCTCTCGATTTCCCGGATGAAAAATAAACTTCAAATCAATATTGCGCATATATTAATTCGAATGAACGAAGCATAATATAAGTGAATCACACAAAATATGAAGATTTTATTAAAAACATACACACCTTAATCACAAATCCATTCTAGAGTTCATTACATTCAAACACTAGGAGTTTAGCTACACATGGCTTTGATAAAAGAGTATACTACACAAGATGATTTGAATAAAATGAACATGGTGTGCTTAGCTCTTATTCAAGACCAATACAAGACTTCCTCCTTGGTTGATGATGTTGCTCCAAGCCTTCTTCTCCAATATTGCCCCAAGCTTTCTCCTCCAAGACCCCTTGATCCCAATTCTACTTAATGAAATGAATACAATGAATATTTCCTGAGTATCTAATGAATTTTTTTCCCAACTTCAACCCTTGGCTTTTATAGGCAACCAATACATTGATAGTACTCTCTTTTATTAAACAATCACCCCTATTTTCCTTGTTGGTTGGTGAATTCTTGTATTCAAGTGATGAGGGAGGGGACATGGAGACATGTTTCAAACAAAATAGGGAGTTAAAAGTGTACAAAAGTGGCCAAAATGGATTGGTTGGTGAGTTTTCCCAAATTCCGCAAAGAAAAGTGAAAAAGTGGCCCCGACACGGCCATGTTGAAAGACGATTAGGCCGTCTTTCCAAAAATGAAAATGGACAACAAACACGGCCAGGCGTTTGTTTCAAGACAAATTTCGGGGCTTTTTAAAAAATTCGAGTTTTTAGCTCCGTGGGATTTTCGTGTTGCCCAACACCCCTGCCCGTATTGGACCAAAAAGGCCCCGAAATGACGCGTTTGGCTTGAATTTCGAGCGTTTTGCATCCTTAAACTCCCGGTATGTTTTGACATGAATCCATGGTCCGAAATTCACCAAAATTAGCCCCGAATGGTCAATCTACATCAATAAAATCACCTCGGAGTAATATGAACTATGTACAATCAAACATTTACAAAACTAACAATAAAATAACTCGAATTCTACTCAAATATACACATAAAACATGCATAAAAAGACCCTTATCATTATGTTTCCTCTACAGTATTCTACTGGTAAGAAACCGGAAAAGCAAAAGAATTGAGGACGAGTGTATTCACCTCGTGGATGATTTAGAAGCTTTTAATGCTTATCCATGGGGACGAGTTGCTTTCGATTTTTTGGTAAAGGAAACACGGGCTTCCATGGTCGGTCGAGTTCAAGGTTATTGGGAAAGAAAAGAAACCAAGGAAAAGCATGATTGTGAAAACTTCGATATCTACGGCTTCCACCCTGCGCTACAAGTCTGGGCATATGAGGCGATCCCCGATGTCACCAAATTGTGTGCCATCACAAGCAAAGCTGATAAGAATAGGGTGCCACGTATTTTACGTTGGTCAAGCGCAACCGTTTTTTCATTTGATAAACTGAAATAGACAATCTTCATAAGTTTGCTACCTGGAGATGATGATACTATAAGCTTTTCATGAGAGTTTTTTTGTGTGTATGCATGCCTGCTCTTGTGCCCACTTCACTGCCCACTTGTATGTCCACCTTGTTATTGTTCGTTCGATAATATACACTTGCCCACTCATTTGCCCACTTCACTGCCCACTTGAGTGCCCACTTGTATGCTCACCTTGTTATTATTCGTTCGATAATATACACTTGCCCACTCATTTGCCCACTTCACTGCCCACTTGTATGCTCACCTTGTTATTGTTTGTTCGCTAATATACACTTGCCCACTCATTTGCCCACTTCACTGCCCACTTGAGTGCCCACTTTTACACTGTTTTTTTGACATTTGTTTATTTGTTTGTAGCTTGTTGTTCACCAAAACCTGAGACCGTCCAAAGTGGAGCAAGATACTGAATCGTTAAAAAGATTTATTGTGTGGGAAGATTGTATTGAGAAAGAGAATTTGAAAATGAAAAAAGAAGAAAGAAAGAAGAAGAAAATTTTGAAAAGAAAATTGGCCGAGGGGGAGGAAAAAACTGAGGGTGAAGGTCATGATGAGGGTCATGATGAGGATGAAGGAGGGCCAAATTCCCCTATGGACTTGTTTGGTTTGTCGAGGAGAGTTGACAAAATAGAGTCCATGTTGAAGACTATTATGGAGCATTTGGGATGCTCAATTTCTGAAAAGGTTGGCAAAGATCATGCTCCATCAACTGCCCACCACAGTGCCGACCGTGGTGCCAACAGTAGTGCCGACCCGGATGGATACTGGGATGCCACTTGTGTTGCCCAACAGGGTGCCGACTTGGGTGCCGACAGTGGGCACCTCTTTCATAAGCAACCCATAGGCTCTCCACCCACTTCCCCTCCTGTTGTTTCCTCCAAAGGGCATGATGTTGGCCCTGTGTTTGCTTACTCTACTTCCGATGAGCAGAAAGATAATGTACCAGGACCTTTTTGTTGGGAAATTTATTGTTTAGATTTTGATGAATGTCATGTAAAACTTAGACTAGAAAGTTGGCACCCCATTTTCTTTGTAATTTGCATTGTAATAGATAGGGTTGTACGAGCTGTGTCAAATCAACTATGCCTGGATATGCAAGAAGTCAACTTAGAATGAAGACTCCATTGTGGAAGCAAAGTATGGCACGAAGGAGAAGTCAAGAACTTGATCAAGGAGTATCATTGGATACAGATTGTGTGAAGTGTCGAAAGTCAACTCAAGATAGCCAAGTCTCAAGTTGAAGTGATGATGAGTCATGCAATGATTGGGAGTTGAAAGTCATCCGGGGAAGTTAAGGAACTGCAAGTCAAGACAATGAAAAGAGTCCGTTACATAGAAGTCAATAAAGTTACGTAAATAAGTAATACTTCCATGCTGCAATATTCTAAAGTGCTTAGTCCTAGAAGCGTGCAAAAGGAATTAACCAATAGGAAGCACTTCACCCGTGTCAGGCTCTGAAAAGCTGAAGGTTCATTTAATACGAGGTAATGTCAATTTCAAGGACTGCAACAAGACAAGCCAACGACCACTAGTGTCTTTTGAAAATCAGCCTATCTCTTCAACGGGCAGATTTTTGAAAGAGCACTATAAAAGGCTGAGGAATCACTTTGAAAAAGAAAAAAAAACTTGAACCACGAACATTCAAGCTATTATTAAAGTTGTAACCTACAAAAATATTCTCAAGTTATTCAAGCAAATCTTCAAGCCTAAACATCGAAGGAAATCGATCCAACACCAAGCTGTGAAGGAAAGACAACTTCAAACTGTTGAAGAGGAAACTTTTGAAGAATCAAAAATGGGTTCTACATTCCAAGGAGGATTGTAGAAAGGTTGAAGGTCGAACCGCCTCAAGTCATTGGAGGGCTTCATGATCAAATCCAAGAAGCTTGAGCAAGTGAGTTGTAGTAGCAAGGCACAAATGCCTGCGTGAAGAAGCCGAGTCGGACGAGAAGCCACCGGTGTGTGACCAAGGCATCTCCGGACCGAGTCCTAAAGGATCAAGTCACCGTTTAATCAAGACTTGCATCCGGACCGATAACCACTTTGTACTCTGATCAATACTTAGTGGATTCCCCGGAGTTGGAGAAGAGAGGATTAGAAGAATTACCCCATCTTCGAACCTCGATAAAATTTATTGTGTCATTTACATTTCAGCATTTACTTACTTCATATTATTTAATATCTGCTGATAATTTGCTATCCAATTGATATTTAACAAAGTGCTAAAACCAAGTGTTAAAACAACTTAAACCAAATTCAAGGGTGTTAAGTCTTCCGCTGAAAATCTCATCACAGCCGAGTTAAGTATTAGACTAAACAGCTGAGTTATTCTAACAACAGCTCAGTCGAGTCTGTTGAGTGGCTAACTCTGCTGGTTAACTAACTTAGTTGTCCATTAAGGACATTGCCGTGAAACTAACTCTTAACTTATTTAAAAGGACTAAATTCGAAAAGTTGGTAAGGTTTATTCAACCCCCCCCCCTTCTAAACCTTACTCACACCCCTTGGGACCTACAAGTGGTATCAGAGCGGTTGGTTCATTGAGCCTTCCGCACTGGTTACTGAACTAGATCTCCAATCTTTCAAAGAAATTGTTAACACTTGTTCTTTCAAAAGCCATTTTTAAAACAGCAAAGTTATTATCATGGAAGCAAATTTGACATGCATTCCTATGTTTACCATTGAAGAATTTGATGAGTGGAAAATACGTATGCAGGCTCATCTATCAGCTTTACATGATGAGATGTGGATAGTGATAGAGGATGGGCCACTGCAAATAATGAAGGTGAACACAATTGCAAGGAGAGCTGCTGCAGCTGAAGAAGAGGAGGATGCTCCTCCCAGACCAGCTATGGTTGAAAAGCCAAGAGCTGAATGGACAAATGATGATAGAAAAAGATACAACCTTGACAACGTGGCCAAGGATATACTTTACAAGACTTTGGACAAAGCCATGTTCAACAAAGTCAAATCTTGCAAAACAGCCAAAGAAATCTGGGATAAATTAACCTTAATTTGTGAAGGATCTGAGCAAATCAAGGAAAACAAATTATCTGTTGTTGTTCAAAAATTTGAAAATTTTAAAATGCTGGCAGGTGAAACAATGGATCAGTTGGATGCTAGATTCACTGAAATTACAAATGTGCTCTCAGCACTTGGGAAAGAATACACACAGAATGAGATGTGTATGAAGATACTGAGGAGCCTCCCAGCTGAGTGGGAAATGAAGACCATGGCTCTAAGGCACTCAATGGACCTATCAAAAACATCTAATCATGAACTGTTCTCAGACCTCAAAGCCTATGAGTTTGAGCTGAGAAGAAAGGATCAAGAGGAGATAGCTGTACCCAAAACAGCTGCACTCATTGTCAAGAAAGGGAAGAGAGCTGAGACCAAAGAAGTCATTGACCAGGAGGAGATTGCCTTGATGGTTAAAAGATTCAACAAGTTCTTCAACAAGAACTACAAAAGAAACAAAGGTGAATCCTCCAGAAGACATTCAGCTCCCTCCAAGTCAAAGGAAGATAGGCCACCAAAGAATAATATCAAAAGGTCGAATATCAAAGAGCCGACAACCCAAAAATGAGAGAGCTGATCAAAAAGTTGAAAACTTGTGTTGGAATTGCGATAACCAGACACTTTGCCATTGATCGTCCATATCCTGTAGTGAATAAATACAGGAATGAAGAAGAAAGAAAAGTCTTCAGAGAAAGAAGGCAAGAAAAGAAAAGAGCAATGTTGGCTGATGAGACTGCTGACACAACTAAGTTAAAAGAAGCAGCAGACTCAGAGAGTAGTGAAGCTGACTACTCAAGTGACTCTGAAGAAGAAGCCTTAATCTGTCTAATGGCTAAAGAACAAGATCAACCTGACCAAGAAGATGAGGTACATTCTAACACATCTCATTCAGATTCTAGTGATAGTGATTGTGACACACACACTTCATCACCCACTGATCTTTATGATTCATTAGGACAAATGATGAAAGATTTTGAGCACATTAAATCCTCACACTCACTATTAAATGAGGAAAACAGCCACCTCAAAAGCCAAAACTCACAACTGATTAAGGAGCTGAGTTCTCTAAGTCAAATAGTTGATGAGAACAAAGAGCTGAAGGCTAAAAATGTTAAATTAACAGCAGAGATAGCTGCTATAGAAAAGAGAGAAAATGATCTCAAAAATGTGATTGCTTCATTCACAAAGGCATCTTAATCATTGGATGACCTTATCATGCGCCAAAAAGAATGTGGAGACAAGACAGGCATAGGATTCAATTCCTTTGTGCATAGTCAAACTCCAAGAGTGACCTTGGAAAAGGGATCTTCAAGTAATGAAGCATCTCAAAAATCCAAGACACCAAATGTTGCACACACATTCATTCCAAAGCACAATCACAACCAAACTGCCCTTGGTTATAAAGGAAAAGGAAAACAGCTAGTTGAGTATGCTGAGAGGACAACTGAGAAGAAATTCAGCAGAGTTCCTCAGCAAACTCCAAACAGGAAGTACTCTGTAAAGAAGAAAGAGAGCTACCGAAAGCCCCAGAAGTTGTATAAAAGGAACAAATATGATCGGAATGGTAGAAACTACCCAAGTCAAACTGATTGGAATAATGTGAAATATCAGCAAAGACCTATGGAATACAAGCCTAAATGGCAAAGGCCTAGAATTCAGCAAAGGCCATTCCAAAGGCAACAAAGCTATTATCATCACATATATGCACCCAAGCACTACACTCAGAGATATCACAATTACCCAAAGAAGGCAATTGCTAAAACACACACACAGGCATACAGACAAAAGAGACAGTTGTATGAACCTAAAGCCCCCAAGCAATTTGCCAAAGTGAATTATGATTATGGCACAGATAGATGGCAACCCCTTAGAGTCAAATCATTTAGCTATAGGTTGGTTGGATCATCTTACAACACTAGCCCCTCAGGACCCAGGCAAGTATGGGTACCTAAAAACTAATTTCCTTGATTGCAGGTTCAAGGAACAGCTGAGTGCCAAGGAACCTGGTACATGGATAGTGGTTGTTCCAGACACATGACAGGAAACAAGAAAAATCAGTCAAAGTTCAAGGAGATTAGAGGTGCAAAAGTCATATTTGGAGGAAATGAAGCTCCAGGGGAAATAAGAGGCATTGGATCCATCAAGAAAAATGGATTAGAAATCACAGATGTTGCATATGTTGAAGGCCTCAATTTCAACTTACTAAGCATCAGTCAACTCTGTGACAAGGGCTACAATGTTGGATTCAATATGGGAGTATGCCAAATCAAAGACACTGAATCAAATGAAGTAGTGTTGCAAGGATCCAGACAAAAGAACATGTATGTGGTAGATTGGTCAATCACTACACCAAGCACTTGTCTCACATAGCTAGCAAAGAGTACAAAGAATCAAGTTGGTTGTGGCACAAGAAGTTTGAGTCACCTGAATTTCAAGACAATTAACAAGCTTGCAAGAAGTAATCTTGTAGAAGGACTTCCAGACTCAGTGTACAAGAAGGAAAGGGTTTGTGATGCATGCCAGATGGGTAAGCAAATCAAATCATCATTCAAAGAAAAGTCAAGTCCATCTTCAACTAGGATATTGCATCTGTTACATATGGATCTGTTTAGTCCAGTTGAGCCAGCCAGCATAAGTGGAAAGAAATACACTCTAGTAGTGGTGGATGATTATTCAAGATATACATGGACAATCTTCATGTGTAAAAAGAAGGAAACTTTGCAGAAGTTACCTCAGCTGATGAAAAGGGTTCAAAATGAGAAGAGTCAAACCATTATAAAGATAAGATCTGATAGAGGAACTGAGTTTGTCAATGGAATAATAACTCAGTACTGTGTTGAAAATGGTATTGCTCACGAATTATCTGCAGCAAGGACTCCACAAAGAGAATGGAGTTGCGAAAAGAAGGAACAAACTCTCAAGGAAGCAAAAGGACCATGTTAGTGAAGCAGGGTTACCCAAAAGATTTTGGGCTGAAGCTATAAACACTGCATGATATACTCAAAATAGATGCATGATAAATAGGCAGCTGACAAAGACTCCCTATGAAATCTGGATAGGGAGAAAGCCAAATGTTGCATACTTTAAAATATTTGGATGTAAATGCTTCATCCACAACAATGGGAAGGATAATCTAAAGGCTTTTGATGCAAAAGCTGATGAAGGTATCTTCTTGGGATACTCAGCTGAAAGCAAAGCCTACAGAGTGCTGAACAAAAGGACTATGGTAACAGAAGAGTCTTTCCATGTGGTTTTTGATGAACTTAATGTAAATGGAAAAGACATTGAAGAGTTAGCTGATAAGCTGAATCAGCCAACTATGCAGAAGAGTCCCTATATTGAAGCTGAAGCTGGAGTAATAAACCGAGATGAAGATGATGTAGCTGAATCACAAAGGCAGCTGGAGAATCTACAGCTAAGTGATGAGGAGAGAGCTGCTCAAGACAACACAGCTACAAGACGACTGAACCCAGCTAACTTACTCCAACCTGATGTGAGATGGCTAAGAGACCATCCACCAGAACTAGTCATTGGAGATGTAAGAAATGGTTTAAGAACCAGATCCAGAGCTCAACAAGAAGCAATGTTTACTTGTTTTATTTCCCAAATAGAGCCAAAACATGTGTCCCAAGCATTGGATGATGCACATTGGATTCAGGCCATGCAAAAAGAGTTGAATAAGTTTGAAAGAAACAAAGTATAGGAACTGGTTCAAAGACCAACTCATCAAAATGTTATTGGCACAAAATGGGTTTTCAGAAACAAAATGAATGAAAAAGGTTCTGTGGTAAGAAACAAAGTAAGATTGGTAGCCAAAGGATATTGCCAAGAGGAAGATATAGATTTTGATGAAACATTTGCTCCTGTTGCAACGTTAGAAGCAATAAGGATGTTTCTTGCCTATGCTGCACACAAGAACTTTATTGTATATCAAATAGATGTAAAAAGTGCATTCTTGAATGAATTATTGGAAGAAGAAGTCTATGTTGAATAACCTCCAAGATTTGAGCAGAAGACTCTTGGAGATAAGGTGTACAAGCTCAAGAAAGCTCTATATGGATTGAAACAGGCACCAAGAGCATGGTATGATACATTATCTCAATTCCTAACAGATAATGGATTCACCAAAGGCAAAGTGGACAGAACACTCTTCAGAATTCAAGATGGAGAGAGTATACTGCTTGTTCAAATATATGTGGATGACATTATTTTTGGATCCACAAACAAAGAGTTGTGTGATAAATTCTCAAACCTCATGCAAGGCAAATTTGAGATGAGCATGATGGGAGAGGTGACATTCTTTCTAGGACTTCAAGTTAAACAGCTGAAGGATGGAACCTTCATAAGTCAAACAAAGTACACCAGAGATTTAATGAAGAAATTTGGTATGGAAGAGAAGTCTTCTGTAAAAATACCAATGAATACATCAGTCAAGATGGATATGGATGCGGATGGCAAGCCTGTGGATCAAACAAGATACAGAGCACTCATTGGATCACTGCTCTATCTCACAGCAAGTAGGCCAGACATCACCTTTGCAGTAGGTGTTGTGCAAGATTTCAATCTGCACCAAAAGAAAGCCATATGACTGCAGCTAAGAGAATCATAAGATATTTGAAGGGATGCCAGGAAGTCGACTTATGGTATCCAAAGGAAGGAGGATTCAAGCTTATTGGTTACTCAGACTCTGACTATGCTGGATGTAGAGTGGACAGGAAGAGCACTTCAGGCACATGTCAAATGCTTGGAAACAGACTGGTTTCCTGGTTTAGCAAGAAGCAAAACTCAATAGCCACATCCACAGCTGACGCTAAGTACATAGCTGCGGGCAGCTATTGTGCCCAAGTCTTATGGATGAGACAACGGCTGAGAGATTATGATGTTGAAGAAAAATAAATTCCAATTATGTGTGATAACACAAGTGCTATTCAATCACTCAAAATCCTGTGTTGCACTCAAGAACAAAGCATATTGATGTCAGATATCATTTTATAAGAGATCATGTTGAAAAGAAGGACATCACCTTGGAATATATCTCAACTGATAAATAGTTGGCTGACATATTCACAAAGCCATTATGTGAATCAAGATTTGAAGAACTCAAGCATGAGCTAGGGTTAATTGAGCTGAGTTAACACTCAGAAGATTCAAGGAGAAGAAATGAAACGAGAAAAGATGAAAATGGAGCTAAGTTCGTAACTCATCTAAGTAAATCAGCCGTATCGGAAAATCAGCTGCATCGAGTTAGCTGACAACTGAGTACCTATGTGTAAAGAGAGAAGAAAAATTGAATCAGCTAAGGAGTGAGCTGAGTCATTTATGAGCTAAGTGACAAAAATGCAGCCGTAAGCGGGAATGTTTTAAGGATGACGTCAGCATAATAATGACAGGTACAGTCAAAAGTTGCACGACAAAGCATATGATTGGATATAAATGTTGCCGCATTAAATGCGAGCAATTAAATGCTAATCGGCATGCTAAATCTAAGACGTTGATCTCGATCAAATTTCAAAAACCGTATGCACGTCCTTTCATAACCCACATATATACCCTTTCGTCCGTTTCTCTCTCACTTTACACAAACTGTTCATCTCTCTCAAAAGCAAAGAAAGCAACTTTTCTCTCAAAACCCTATCAACCCTCAAAGCAAGTTTCTCAAAAATCGTTCGGTAAAAATCACTAAAATGGCAACTACTTATGATTTCACTAAGTTGGGAAAACAAATCCACATTGGTTCTACTGTGTATTTCGAAGGGATGATCAAACAGGGGTCCGATGAAACCCTTGTGAAAAAGATAGCTGAGAAAGTGGAGAAGTCTGGGCTGAAACCCTTTCTCACTATGGAGTTTTAGATGATTTATGTTGAAGAAGTCGCTCAGTTCTACGTGAATGCTGAAGTTCACGACGAGGGCATCAAGTCGTCTGTTCACGGAAAGAAGTTTACGATCACTGCTGAGGATCTAGCGGAGCATTGTTTGCTGCCGTCGGAAGGAGTGCCAGAGATATTGGAGGCTGATGTAAACTTGGCTGCTGCATGGAAGGAAGTAGCCAAACCTGACTGTGTTGCGAAGGTTGTCTACACAGCTGACAAGAAGTTGCTGAAGGAAGATTACCACAAGTTGCTGGATATTGTTGCCAAATGTGTAGACATCAAATTTGGAAGCTTTAATCAGCTGTCCAAAACCAAGCTGATCGTAATGGCTGCGATCATGGAGGAAAAGAAGGTAAATTGGTGCTGAGTTTGTATACAGCAGACTCTGCCAAAATGTTGGAAATAAATCTTTCAAGGAAGATGGGTCGTTCGGAGGATCCTTGGGGTATGGCCTTGTTATTGGCAGGCTGATGGAGGTGAAGGGAGTTCCACTCCGACATGGAAAGGCATTCCATGTCAACAAGAAAATGTTCCGATCAAATCTTTCCGGATCTTAGAAGAGAGCTTACGCCAAGAGAGCGGATACAAGTGAGGGGGAATCAGCTGACCCTGAGGAAACAGATGTTGTCTCCCTTCCCAAGAAGAAAGTTGCCCTGCCGCACTGAATGAAGACTCTGCGCCAAAGAAATAAAAAAAAAACAACTACACTGCCCCGCAACCGTGTCTCCCGCCCTCTACAAAACTCGCAATGAGAAGGAACCTCAAATACCTTCTCCAGGTTGTCAAGAAGAAGAGGACCGACAAGCCAAGAAAGCCACTCCTCGGAAAAAGAAAGTAGCACCGCCCCCGCCGCCAGGACTCGAGGAAATGTATCCGAACCAAAATTCCTCTGGTGAGGACCAAAAGAAGAAGACTCTTCAAGCGTTCGAGCTTGAGAAAACAACAGTCTCCTCACTCACCGAACTCGATCATCAAACAAATGGAGAAGTAGAGTCTCCAGAGATTATTGAAGAAACCGCCAAGTCTGCTGAGGCCGATCAGCAGAGGCAAGTTGAAGACCCAGTTATGGATAGAACAATAAATTGAGAACAAGTAATACCGAGACGGCTAAGTCTCCATGAGAGACCGGGATGTGTCTCTGCCCACGACAGATGCTGCTGAGGGTGAAGAGCAACAAGCTATGCTACCCTCCATTCCTGAGACAGAAGGACAACATGAAGATGATGATGATGATGTGATCATGTTGTCTCCACCGTATCTAGACATCCAAAATCATCTGCGTGAATGGAGGAAGTGGAAGCTGAGTCGATCAAGGGAACAGTTCCAAAGACCTGAATTTATTGAAGAAGAAGAAGAACTGATGAATTTCCTGGGGTTGACAACAGTGGTTCAAGCATTGGATGAAGAGAACTGCATCGATATATTGAACATCTTCAAAGAAAAGGAGAAGGAAAGGTTGGCGGAAGAGGCTGACGCTCGTGAGAAGGCCAACATTTGTCCCTTCACTGGAACCACTGAGCATACTCATCCCCACCTCGATGTTCTCTCCGGAAGTGATGAAGATTTGGACCCTGCTGCTGCGACAGAAAAATTGGAAATGCAGCAAGCCATGCGGGAATCCAGAGTGATGCATGAGCAACAACTAATGGAAGAACCTGGAGAGTCTTCCAAATCACAGGTGGAAATTGACCCTATGGGAGTGGTGCGGCAAAGATTTGCAATCATGTTGTTGCTGCGACCACTTCCCCAGCTCACTCTGAGGAAGGTTCTAAGGGAAATGGCAATGAAACTGGGAACTTGGGGACCCAAGTCAAGCCAACCCCTATTGAAGGTGTCTTACCACCTTCCCCAACGGCTGAACACTCACAGGAAACAGCCGGGAGTTTGGAGAAGAGTGACCCCAATCCAAGTCACTCAGCTAGTGTGCCAGCTGAGGGGGAAACTCTCTCCACTGCAGCTAGGTCGGAGGTTGCTGCAGATGACTCCACAATGAATCTAGGAGGCGAAGTGGAGCAGGAAAAAGAAAACAAAACACAGCAAGTTGTCACTGAAGAAGCTCGGACAGTTTAGATTATCTCAGTGAGGTGCCAACCGCTCTGCAGGGCGAGGACGCTGCGATGCGATCGAGGCACGAGATGGCTCGCCCCGGGAGTTAACACTGAGGGCAATGAAAGTGCAATCCACGGAGTTGAGACTCCTGTGGATGCCACCGTAGAAGACCCCAAGACAAATGAGTGCAGCCGAAGGGAATGTCCAGGCCTTGCTGCGATTGAGACCGCAGAGGGGGATGCGAGGCCTACGGGAGGTTGATACTTCTCGGGGTAAAGAGGCAGAAGCACAGAACATTCCTCCAGTTATCATCGATGCATCTGAGAAGGAGATAAGTGCCCTTCACGATTCCCAAGAGAATCCTGATGTAACATTTATGGGATCTGAAGGTGAAGATGAAGTTGAGTCATCTCTTGTTGCAAGTCCAAACGACTCAGCTGAGGATGTTCTTCCCAGCACGAGTAAGCCAGAATTCAAGGCTGCTCGTCAAAAGTTCAATTTTGATGATGAGCCACCCCTACAAGTCTTATCATCGTCCGATGACGCTACTGATACGGCCGAGGACCAGACAACTCATATGGAAAAACCAGCTGAGACCGACGAAGCTGTTGAGACAGCTGAGGCTCAGCCAGCTGGGTCCATACCACAACAGACCCCAGTTGAATCACAATCTACTGCGTAGGCTCCCAACGCTGCAGCAGAATCGACTCAACCAGGCACATCACGGCCACAAGTCACAGTTGAACAGATTCCCTATGTTCGTGATGATGCGTTTGAACAAACTTTCCCTTTCTCACTAGAGCTGCTGATCTTGATGAAGAATCATCTAGAGATCAACAACGTTTCCATAAACCTGATCCGATCATTCCCACAGATACCATCGTCCCTGCAGATTTTGATTTTGATGCTGCTTGGCCGCCAGCTAACACAGAAGTGACAGCTGAGGTTCGAGAAGTCTTCAAAGAAATATTTGCGGAGATAGAGAAGATGGAAAGGCACCAAGCCTCATTGGATATGCGGCTGGATAAGAGAGATGCTAATCTTATGGCCGATCTGCGTGGAATCATAGTCAGGATCCGGGAATGGTGGCAACAACAGCAAACAATACGTGTGGAATAGGTTCGATACTTCAAAGTATTGTACAATAAGATGCTAATCTGGAGCGCTGATAACGCTGACATGAAGAAGAGGATGCAAGAAAATATTAATAGAATGCATAGCTCTCATACCACAGAAATGGAACTGCTGCGTGAATTTCATCGAAAAGAACTTCTGCACGTGGAAGAAAATATGAATGAAAAATTCAGCCTTCTTATGGCTGAAATGAAACTGGTGACAGCCGAATCAAACGCCACTCGCTCAAAATTTTGAGCAGCATACTCCGCAGCAGAATCCAAATAGAACTCAGCTATCAACCGCCTAGATTTCATGCTTGCTGGCATGTTTCTAGGGGTTCCTCTCTCCATTGATGATGCCAAAACAGGGGAAGAGGAATACCTAAAGACGTTGAAAGGATCCGCAGCCGAGAAAAAGGACGCAGCTGTGAAGGAGAAGACAAACAAGAAGAAGCGAAGAAAGAAAAAAGGGAAAATCAGTTGAGGGGGAAGGTTTGAAAGACATGACTTTAATGGTTGCTAGAACCCCTCAACAAGGACTTGTCACAGCTGACATTATCAGCAAACTCCCAGTGACTCTGCCGCTCCAACACTCTGTTGTGCCCATATCTGAGAAGAGAAAAATAGTAGAAGCAGGGATGAAGGAGGTTGAAGGAAAAATGGATGCCCGTGTGATGGACATACTGAAACAATACGGAGGCATTCCGGCAGGAAGAGACACTGATGCCATATCAGATGTCGGAACCGAGCCTAGATCTGTTGATGAATTCAAGACGCTCACATCCGAAGGATACTTCGAAGGCATGACCATGACCCAAGCCTGGGACTTGTATTGGGAAAAAGGGCTCAAGCTATGCGAAAAAGCTGATAGGCAGCAGACTCCAAGCAATCACTCTGCTTGGTCACTCTGCTAGTCACTCTACTGGAAAGAAGAAGGCCCCAGTAAAATACACACCCAGAGGAAGAGGTAGAAGCAGTAGAGGAAGAGGTTTCAAACCTAGACCTTTACCCAAAAACATCGAATATATAGATCCAGGTAAGAAAGGAGGGATCTATTAGGCTGGGTTTGACGAAGTAGCAAACACGCAAGTGGTCAAGAACAATGCTGAATATGTAAAGAGAATCGAAGAAGAAAATAAAAGACAAACTCAGCTGTGGGAAGAGAGACAAGAAAGGAAAAGAAAAGATGAAGCTGCCAGAAGAGCTTATGAGAAAAAGAAAGCGGTGAAGAAGAAGAAAGAAAAAAAAGGTCGAGGAAGACAGACAGCTAATAAAGAAAGAAGGAGGCAGCGAAGGAGATGAAGTGTTGTTGTTCACCCATTCATGTAATTTACTATTGTAAATACATAAGTATGTAAGTCTTCTATACATTATATAAGAAATCTGTAATTTCTCTATGTTTGCGTAGACATAGATATTTGCTCTGATACACTTTGTAAACAGCTGTGTAAAGGACAAGAATGTTATGATCAATAAAAGATTGATTCTACGCATACATTCTCTGTTACTGCACTATCTGTATGTATCTTTGATATTTACATTCTGTATGTATGCTTTAAGTTTTGACATCATCAAAAAGGGGAAAATTGTTGGGAAATTGTTGGGAAATTTATTGTTTAGATTTTGATGAATGCCATGTAAAACTTAGACTAGAAAGTTGGCACCCCATTTTCTTTGTAATTTGAATTGTAATAGATATAAATTTGTCTTTAGTGAGTCAAGTCGATTATGCCTAGATATGCAAGAAGTCAACTGGAGGCTAGAATGAAGACTCCGCTGTGAAGCAGCTGAGTATGGCACAAAGGAGAAGTCAAGAACTCGACAGAAGGAGTATCAGCTGGATACAGCTGTGTGAAGTGTCAGTCAAGTCAACTCAAGATAGCCAAGTCTCAAGTTGAAGTGACAGATCAGTCATGCAATGATTGGGAGCTGACTCAAAGTCATCTAGGGAAGTTAAGGAACTGCAGTCAAGTCAAGACAACTGAAAAGATTCCGTTACACAGAAGTCAAGAAAGTTACTTAAATAAGTAATACTTCCATGCTGCAATATTCTAAAGTGCTCAGTCCCAGAAGCGTGCAAAGGGAATTAACCAATGGGAAGCACTGCACCTGTGTCAGGCTCTGAAAAGCTGAAAGTTCATTTAATACGAGGTAATGTCAATTTCAAGGACTGCAACAAGACAAGCCAACGACCACTAGTATCTTTTTAAAATCAGCCTATCTCTTCAACGGGCAAATTTTTGAAAGAGCACTATAAAAGGCTGAGGAATCACTTTGAAAAAAAAAACCTAAACCACGAACATTCAAGCTATTATTCAAGTTGTAACCTACAAAAATATTCTCAAGTTATTCAAGCAAATCCTCAAGCCTAAACATCGAAGGAAATCGATCCAACACCAAGCTGTGAAGGAAAGACAACTTCAAACTGTTGAAGAGGAAACTTTTGAAGAATCAAAAGGGGTCTACATTCCAAGGAGGATTGTAGTAAGGTTCAAGGTCGAACCAGTCTCAAGTCATTGGAGGGCTTCGTGATCAAATCCAAGAAGCTTGAGCAAGTGAGTCAGTAGTAGCAAGCGCAAAACGCCCAGTGAAGAAGCTGAGTCGGACGAGAAGCTAGTTGTGTGACCAAGGCATCTCCAGACTGAGTCCTAAAGGATCAAGTCAGCTGTGTGATCAAGACTTGCATTTGGACTGATAACCACTTTGTACTCTGATCAATACTTAGTGGATTCCTCCAGGAGTTGGAGAAGAGAGGATTAGAATAATTACCCCATCTTCGAACCTCTATAAAATTTATTGTTTCATTTACATTTCAAAGATTTACTTAGTGCATATTATTTAATATCTGCTGATAATTTGCTATCCAATTGATATTTAACAAAGTGCTAAAACCAAGTGTTAAAACAACTTAAACCAAATTCAAGGGTGTTAAGTCTTCCGCTGAAAATCTCATCACAGCCGAGTTAAGTATTAGACTAAACATCTGAGTTATTCTATCAACAAATTTCACTCGAGTCAGTGCATTGAGTGGCTAACTCTGCTGGTTAACTAACTTAGCTGTTAATCAAGGACATAGCTGTGAAACTAGCTCTGAACTTATTTAAAAGGACTAAATTCGAAAAGTTGGTAAGGTTTATTCAACCCCCCCTTCTAAACCTTACTCACACCCCTTGGGACCTACACTTTTGCCCTTGTTCCTGCCGGCGACGACGCCCAGCCCATTACCTTTGTCCCCCACAAAGAATTTGAAGAATTTATTGATAACCCTTCAAAACTTGACGCATTACTTTTAGTGGTTCAAACCACTGAGGTTGTGGGTTCAAATCCAACAATTGTTGCCGATGGTGAGGACGGTGTATCTGAAAGCGATGGGGACAATGCCAAGCCTGCTTTTGTTGATATTGGTAGTCCTGTCAGAGTAGGATCTCCCAAAATTGATGACATTGTGTATCAGAAAAGGAAAAGGACAATAAGACCTGGCCCCACAAAGAAATAGTCTTTTACGGATCCAAGTCATCACGTACCACTGAAGAAGAAGGCTAAGGTTGTTCCTGATGGTCCGGAAAATCGTCAGTTGCAACTATATGATCCAATGGGCCTTTACCCACAAGCCGTGATTGAAGAATTTGAGAACTGGTTTGCTGAAAATAAGGACAACAATGACGTATTCGTTCATTGTTCAGTTGAGGAAGGTCACAAAATTCGTGCCTCATGGTTCATGAATATCCGGGACCCAGAAGGATGGCTCGATGATCAGGTATGTGAACAAAATCACTTACATTTTTCTTGCCCACTTCTTTACCTATCTTCCTGCCCACTTGTTTTTTTATATACTTGCCTACCCTTTTGCCTAACTGTATGCCCACATATGTGCCCACTTTGTTCTATACAGCAAATGGACTTGTTGATGCGTCTCATCATGTATAAATCAAAAAAATGGCATGACCGTTTCTTGTCGAACTGGACATTCGTTGATATGCTATTTTGGGTACGTAGCATCATTCATTTACACAAACATGTCATTCATCTTGTTTTTTTGATATAAACTTGTTTCTAACATTGATTTACTTTAATTTGACAGAATAATTTGACTCTGAAATGGGCTAACATGTTTGCAAAGGCAAAAGCTTCAAAGAAAAAAAAGAAAGACTGGTCTTGGTGGAAGGTTGATGAAACTATAATGGAATATTTGACCGGCGTATATCCAGTAGACGGTATCGGGAAATCATGGGCTGAAGTTGACAAGGTCTATGGCATAGGCCACGTCACTGGTAACCAAAAGGAATGGAAGATTGAACGGTATGAGCATCCCCCGCAATAATTGAATACCAGTGATTGTGGCATAATGTGCATGAAAATGGCGGAGTCCTTGGTGACAGGGCGTGGCATGGTGAAAATCAACGCCGAAGTGCGATGAATTTAGGCTCAGAATTTGCGCAGAATTATTCCAAGAATGCAATAGTTATTTTTTTTTTTGAGAAAACAAAGTTGCATTAATAAAACTTAAGGGGAAACCTCCCCAGCAGCAAGGTTCAAAACAAAATCAGGGACATCTCTTAATATAGACTTAACAGAACCTAAAGAAAATGCATGCCACGCGAGATGATGCGCTACACAATTACCAACCTTCTAATCCAACTATACGTCAACGAGATAAAATGAGATTCCAAGAGTTTAATATCTGCTATAATGTTCCAAGGTATGAGAAATCAGTGGAGTCCCTTTGGAGTGAGTGAAAAATGTTGATGTTGTCAGTTTCAACAGTAACATTCCTATAGCCCATCTCGAACGCCATTGTAGCTCCTTCTCTGCATGCGATCGCCTCAGCCAGCTCACCTCCATGTCATCCGGGATAAATCGGGTCAAAGCTCTACGAATAACTCCTCCATGGTCCCTAATAACCACTCCCAACCCAGTTCCGACATCCTTTCAAATGGACGCATCAACATTGATCTTATAGTGCCCCATTTGTGGTTTCTCCCATTTATCCAAGATTAGTCTTTTCATTTGAGGTAGCTCGTAGCCATAGCATCCTTGTGTTCCATCAGCCTTCTAGTAGCCATCTCCAAACACCTTGTGTGGTCTATAGTTTTTTGCTGGTAAGTGAGTTGGTTTCTACCAAACCATGCACTCCATAAAAGCATAGCTAACAAGCTATGAGATTGCTCATCAACATTTGTAGTACACCATTCAATCCAATCTGCAAGTGATCCCCTACCAGCAAAACCATATGTTTGGATTCGCAAAGGGCTTACCTCCCATAAAAATGCAACCCACGGACAGTCCCTAAATGCATGCACCGCCGTTTCCACTTCCGTTCCGCATCTGGAGCATAAAGGGTTCAAGTCAATCCCTCTTTTAGTGAGATCGTACTTAACCGGGAGAATGCCTTTGATACATTTCCTTATGAAGATTTGAATTTTTGTCGGAATCTCTAAACTCCACACCCATTTCCAAAGTCGTTATTATGTCCCGACGAGGAGCATGGCTGATTCGCCTCCTTTATTTTTTTGGCCACCTGATAGCCGGATTTGACATTATAAACACCATTTTTTGTGTGATGCCACATTAATTTATCGGGTCTTGACACATAGCTTAATGGTATCGACCGAATAAGAGCAGTAGTAGATGGCCCAAATAATTCCAACAACAACTCAACATTCCACCGGGGTGAATTATCTTCCATTAAATCACGTACCTTCATATCTTTCGATAATTCATGAGAGTGCGACGTAGAAAGCCGAAAGTTAGGGATCTCGGCCACCCATGGGTCTTTCCACACCCTCACATCATTCCCATTGCCAATGTTCCACCGAATACCCTTCATAATAATTTGTCCACCCGCAAAATGCTTCTCCATGTATAGGATGGATTATAGCCAATTATTGCGTTTAGAAAATTATTATTATGGTAATATTTTGCCCTAAGGGACTGTGCCAGGAGAGAACTATCCTCGTGTATGAGATGCCAACTTTGTTTAGCAAGCATCGCCTCGTTAAAACACTGTAAGTCCCGAAAACCCAAACCCCCTCCAAGAAGGCAATATTAGATGTTAATTTGTAAGTATATTTTGTGGATTAAACTTTATTTGTGTTCCCTATATATATTAGATGTTAATAGTGGAGTACTTGTAGATTATGTATGACGTTAAACTTCATAATTATGTATGACATTAAACTTCTTAATTATGTATGACATTATTCCGAAAAATAGGCATGCCCACGATCTTGCCTACGCATCTGCCTACGCAAATGCATACCATTCCAAAATTAGTAAAAGAAAGGCATTCCCACAATCTTGCCTACGCAAATGCTTAACATTTCTAAAAACATTAAACACTTTAACATATCCAAGAAGGCAACATAATCAACCAAATACAATAATTGCACCTAAACAATGTAAAAATCTCATTACTTTCCGAAAATAGCCATGCCCACGATCTTGCCTATGCATATGCCTACGCAAATGCCTACCATTTCAAAATTAGTAAAAGACACAGATCTAAAAATAGGCATTCCCATGAACTTGCCTACCAATTCAAAATTAGTAAAAGACACAGATCTAATAACATTAAACCCTTTAACATGCCCACGATCCTGCCTACGCATCTGCCTACGCAAATGTCTACCATTTCAAAATTAGTAAAAGACACATATAAAAACATTAAACACTTTAACATGCACATGATCTTGCCTACGCATATGCCTACGCAAATGCCTACCATTTCAAAATTAGTAAAAGACAGATCTAAAAATATTAAACACTTTAACATGCCCACGATCCTGCCTACGCATTTGCCTACGCAAATGCCTACCATTTCAAAATTAGTAAAAGACACATATAAAAACATTAAACATTTTAACATGCCCAAGAAGGCAACATAATCAACCGAATACAATAATTGTACCTAAACAATGTAAAAATCTCAATACTTGCTGGAAAAAAAGGGCAATCCCACGATCTTGCCTACGCAACTGCCTACCATCAATATAGTACATTACACAAATATTTGCCTACCCAAATGCCTACCATATTACACTGTAATACATCAAATTAGAAACAACCAATGTTCATCAGCCCACACTTTCTAAGATTTGATGTTACTTCTCACCGGGATGGGTTTCTTGCACGTTTTGCGATTATGATCGGTGCCTTTACATCGCCCAAACTTCCTTTTTTATTTTTGCTCGCCCTGGGACAATATCCTCATTTTTCGTGGCCTACATCTAGGAGGACGCATAATTGGAAGCAACACATTCAACTGGGATACTTCCTCGGGGGTATTCCAGAAGTCCACGTGGCCTAAAGATGGCGTCGCATATGCACTATTAGTGCTTGATTGTGTAAAATTGAGAGGCGAGTTCGTACCTTGGCATTCCAACTTTCCTAGCTGCTGCTAGTGCATGTGCACATGGTAATTGATCCAACTGGAACATATTACATGTGCACTTTCTTGCATTTAAATCGACCTCGGCATTCCTATCACCATCAAGTACATAGTAGGTGTAGTAATGCGATGTTTGGACATCCATCCTCCTACTTTTTTCATCCCGCTCTCGAATAATTTTCTCAGCCCAATCTGTCAATGGATATTTCATCTTCACAGCCACATTACGTCGTTTTGCATACCACCTCATCAACACCATTAAGATTGCATCCAAAAAGGCCACCGGAGGGTATTCCCTAGCATCCCTGAGCACAACATTAAGACTCTCCGCGATGTTGGTAGTCATGATGCTATACCGTCTACCCGGAAAATACACACGAGCCCATTGCTCTTTCTGAATATTTTCAGTCGTCAGGTAGTTATATATATCACTAGATACAAAATATATCTCGTTCATGATATGTTGAAATTCGGATTCATTATATGTCTTAGCGGCACAATAGAGTAGATCCGATATATCCACATCCTTAAATTTGGCAACAACATTCTGTCTTAGATGGTAGATGCAAATCCCATGGTGTGTATCTGGGAAAACTTCCTAACAGCATTAGCAATAGACTGATGGCGGTCTGAGATAATAATCAAATCCTTCTTCTCCACCAACAAGCCATTTATCTTTTCAAGAAACCATTTCCATGAAGCATCATTCTCCGAGTCGATAATGGCAAATGCTAAAGGGTAAATTTGGTTGTTACCGTCCATACCGGTAGCCACTAATAATGTACCTCGGTACTTCCCCTTTAGATGTGTACCATCCATGGCCAATATGGGTCGAATACATGTCCAAAATCCACGTATATACATACCTAAAGCCATGAAACAATATTTGAAACAACCACCTTCATCAGCAAGTTGTTTGAACGAATCTTCAGGAGAACCTCTAACCAATTTATTTGCTTCTTCCTTTGCTCTCCATGCTTTGTCATAACTTATGTCCACATTGAATTTATCTTTTATTCAGCAATAATAGCTAGAGATGGGTATGAATGTGTGGGTTGTATATATTTGTACATAACTGCCTCACCCAACACTTACTCCTAGCCTACCGATGCTCATGGTTATTCATTTCAATCGAACACTCATGACAATTTTTATATTTAACAACAACCCATAGATGCCCACCTCGCCGCCTAGTCACGCGTATCATCCATCCACAATTTTTATCCACACAACTGGCAACAAATCTAACTTTGTCTGACTTTTTAACGTGTTGTCTATTTTTCAGCATACAAATTATTGCAAGTCGCCGACTAAATTCTTCTTTCATACGGAAAACTTGACCAACTTGTAAATCATCATCTACTGAGATAGAGTTACAACTGCTTGTTTGATTGCTCATAGGCCCCACACTACTGTGCCCAGTTTTGACAAATTCCTTTTGCATGAACGACTATCATGCCCAGTATGCCCACCTTCATGCCTACCTTCATGCCCACTTTCCTACCCACCATTCCTATTCCCACTTTTCTTCCCACCATCTTGCCTGAACTCCTGCCCACCATTTTTATGCCCACTTTCATGCCCACCATCTTGCCTGAACTCCTGCCCACCATCTTCCTGCCCATTATCATGGCGATTTTCGGGTTGATGTTCATGCCTACTCTGTGGACGACTTTTGTGCCCACCCCCGAGTTTAGCATTTCCCTTTGTGCTGACTCAACACCACCACCACTACCACCACCACCACCACCACCATCTTCGTCACTTGACCTATCTACATCCTCCCAAAACAGAGGGTCATTCTCAAGGTCTTCAATAGTCATACCTAAATATTCTTCAAAACCAAATGTTTCTTTGACAACCCATTTGCCTTTATCGGTGTTATGCTCGGGGCGTGGTAGATCCTCTTGAACAATAGTTTCTTTTTCAACACCACCACCATCATTCCCTTCAGAAGTAATAGGCCAATCATCACCACTTGACATATCTACATCATCCCAAAACATAGGGTGATTCTCAAGGTCTTCCATAGTCATACCAAAATATGGAAGTATACAAGATTTTCTTTTTGCAACCCTTTTGCGTTTCTTGGTCTTACGCTTATTGGTCGTACACACAGGACGTGGCAAATCCTCTTAAACGATAGGTTCTTTTTTAATTTGCAACAACTCCTGATTGCTACTAGCTGACTTAAAAGAGTGTTTTTTTCTTTTTTTCCCTTCTAATCAAACAAACCGGAACAGACAAAGGCTTCTCGCTATTCATGCTAGTCTGACATCGTCATCATCGGTGACTGGACATGGTGGCAAGGGATCAACATGTTCATAGCCAAACCAACTAGTCAACTCTATTTCACCCTCATATGGATTGAATTTAGACAAAATATAAGCTTTTCGCAATAATTCAGAGTACGTGAACTCTGAAGGGAAAAGAACGGTTTTGGATTGCTTCCCTATAAACCTCCATCGGGATGTACTTATGTCACAATCCCAAACTCCATCCCATAAGAAAAATATATGAACCCCTGCAGTAAATAAATAGATATAAAAGATTAGTTTCCTTGTTCACCCGCAATATTTGACATTCAAAGTAACTGCCCACCCAAGTGCCCACACAAATATCCACCCAGCTGACCACTACCGGTTCAGTTCACTTGTCCATCCATAAAATTTGACATTGAACGTAACTGCCCACACAAGTGCCCACGCAAATACCCACCCAAGTGCCCACCTCCGGTTTAGTTCACTTGTCCATCCATAAAATTTGACATTGAACGTAACTGCCCACACAAGTGCCCATGCAAATACCCACCCAAGTGCCCAATATTTGATATTTAACATAACTGCCCACCCAACTGCCTACGGTTATGCCCACGTGTTTGCCCACCAATACAACTTACGAAAAATCGAAACTCCTCAAATTATACCCATTCCAAAAATCTTGAAAAATTGGTTAATCGAACCATTTTGCGAAAATGAAAATTACTGCAATTACATGAAATAACAATCAAAACTAACCTTTATCCATATTTTGAGGCAAGAAATGAGATTCATTGTCAAACCCAGGTCCTTTCGTCAATATTGCGCCTCCTTCGAACGCCCCACAATTTCGCCTCCTTCGAACGCCTCGCCTTTACTAGGGTTCGTACTTTTGAAGAAGAAATCGTAAATCTTGCTCTCTTGCTCGAAAATCTTGTTTCTCCTTATCAAAAGCTTGCCTTCTTTGTGAAACTAGGGTTTGTAATGGTGAAAGTGAATTCCCGCTAGCTGAAAAGTAATCTCCCACTCTTGTGTTCACGTTTTTTCCTTTTTTTTTTTTTTTAAGTTAGGCGTAAATTAGATATTTTAGGGGATGAAAAGGGGTATATTTCAATAGTTAATAAAGTGGGGGTATTTTTCCTTAATACCCCTTGTTGGGGGTATTTTCCCTAATTTCCCAAAAAATTAGTGGGTGTGATTAGACGTTGAGTTTAAAAGTAATAATTGTAGTTGAGGTGTGATAGGAAGAAGGTAAATCTTCATTCGACACAACATCGAGTGTAAACGAAAAAATAATAAATTACCTATGGTGTTGATGAGGAGAAATTCCTAGCCAATTGCCAAGTCGTTTAGGTGCTCGACAGTGGGAACACTCCACTACAATTATGTGCTTTTTTTTTTTTTTTAAGTTAGTTTTTTTTGGTACATATTCTAAGAGAGGAATTGCGAGAATTGAACCCCAAACCAGTGAATTGACCACTCAACCACTGTAGAATTCCCAAATATGTAAATATTTGTTATCAAAAAATATTTGTTTATTCTCATGGTGGTATTTGATCATTTACTAATCGTATCTTATCAACTCCAAACAAATTTTATTGTCCAAATAAAAAATAAAAAACAAATACCATAATCCTACATCCACGCGTGTTTTCTTTATATTGTTGTCCTATTTAATCCAAATTGGTTTACCATTCCAAACAAAATTATTTACTGAGCTAAAATCAATGAAAAGGAAAGATAATATGGCTCCACAAAGTTTGACTTTTCAACGAGTTGATTCCATAAAATAGGTCGAAAAGATTACAACTTAGAATCAAACAATAGCAAATGAAACATCCATATTATAACTTTCCTGGTGTACAAACAGCGAAAAATATTGCATGAATTACAAACCCATTTACATAAAAGTCTTCTTTTATTCCGTCATTTTTTCTACAATCCTCACATCCTAGAGCAATTATCTACTAAAAAATGACAATTCCAATAGTACAAAAAAGACATGTATGAATTGATGCACTTACATTGAACCAACATTAACCAATCCTACATCGGAACAACCTCAGGTACAAGAGGTGAAGATCCATCATCCTCTGTTGTGCCATCCTCCACACTTTTCCCGCTCTTTTCATCTTCGTCTTGAAATCCTTGCTTAAATCTATCGTAATTCGTCATTTCACTTGATTGGAAAGGTCGTGCACCAAGTACCCGGACCAAGTCCTCTTGGTGAAGAGTTTCTTTTTCCAGCAATAACTCGGCAATCTTAGCCACTTGCTCTTTGTGCTCCTCCACTAATTCTACTGTTCGATCATATGCCTTTTTAACCCATTCCCGGACTTCACTATCAATAATAGCACCTGTCTTGCTGCTGTATGGTTTCAACATCTCAAATCCGTCGTCCCTCTGAGGGAAAGAGAGAAGACCCACTTTCTCACTAAAACCATAGACTGCTACTTGGGCATACGTCAGTTTGGTCACTTTCTCCAAATCATTCTGAGCTCCGGTAGATATTTTTCCCAACAGTACCTGATCCGGGACAGGTAAAACATAATAAAAATAAATCACGATAATGGAAATAGTGAAACATACATTCCTCTAATGCTATTAAGTTTATACATAGGGATAATTACAAAAACTACCCCCGAGGTTCGGGGTAATTAAATAAAAAAAAAACAAGTTTCAAAATTACAAAAACTACCCTTGAGGTTTGAATCTAACTTTTTATTTTTTAAAGGGTCAACTATACTATTTCTACAAATGTAGGGGGCGGTTTTGAAAAACTTTTTCTTAGGAAGAGGAAAAATGTAAGACGGAATCAAACCTCAAGTGGTTTTTTGTAATTCTAAAATTTCTCTGGGTTTTTTTGTAATTATCCCTTGTACATATAACAAATTAACAAATAGCTGTTTTTATCCTAGATCTTATTATTGATTGCGGAAGTTTCGTTCAAATGAATCTAGATATAGATATGAAAATAAGTAGAAATCAGGAAATCTTATCGAGGCCAAGGGGACAAATTTGTTTCCAACTACTTTGAAATGGCTCTTATTAGTAAAACAAAGATAAGATCGTAACAAGTGGCAGCTACCTGTTCAGCAGCACGTCCGCCAAGAGTCATGCAAGTCATATCAAAAAGCTGCTCCTTGGTCAAGAGAAGGTTCTCATTAGGAACATATTGTGCAAAGCCAAGTGCGGCAGTACCACGAGGAACAATAGTGACCTTCAACAAGGGTTCTGCGTGTTCCAAAAACCAACCGACTACAGCGTGACCTGATTCATGGTAAGCTACAGTCCGACGTTCAAGTTTACTTATAACCTGTTCAGGAAACAAAAAGGCAGGAAAGTCACATCGAACTGAAATATTAGAGTGGGTAGTGTAGACGAAACAATTGAGGATGTTTTCAGTTTCAAGCAAAATTACGTCCATGCACACCAAAATCACTTCGGAAAGTTCATTACGAGGCAAGAGCTTTCATGTTTTTAACTTGAGAAATGGCCCTTTTGAGTGAACATGCACAAAAGCAATCCCAGTGAAAATTGATGTCCGCAGATGCCCACGGACAAATGCATACACATTGCAACTACTTTCATAGATGTGTCCCGCCAAAGAGAACAAAACCAAAATGAACTTACGGCAATTTATAATGTGTAAGTTGGTGTATTTTTACTCTGAAGCCTTTGCTTTAAACACAAACTAACAGAGAGATGGTTGGTATTGACCATAGATCACGTAATAAATGGTTGTATCGCATCCCGATGACCATAAGCTGACATAGGGAAGTGTACAATGTAAACGATTATAAACAAGAAAATTGATTTAGTATTCTAGAGCTTTGAACAACTAAGAGCAATTATTATTGGGAAAGCAGAGCTGTTTTGGTTGCTTCTGAAATGGGGAAAGTGTGGGTCTGTATATTACAAACAAAAAAAAAAAAAAAAAAAGGAATATACAGAATTCCGAGTTGCAAAACAAGATCAATCTACACTTTGCCCATACAAAGATTGGGCAAATCATTCAAGACAATATCAATGCTTCACAAGGATCAACCAAATATTATACTCGGAAATATTAAAAAAGTATAGAGCTTAAGAATAAAACGGAAATCCACTACGATTAGAAAACTACTTTTACTTGGTTAAAAAACTAGCACTAGACGAGCAAAGATTCTAAGTAAAACTCAAATATTTACAGTAATCTTAATTTGATCGTAATGAACTAATGATATTGAGAATCTCCGGTTCAGCAAAATACACCCAACCTTAAATCCTAAAAGGAATATCAAATTCAGAAAATACTAAAAAGGCTCTAGAAAACATAACTCAAATGAGAGAGTTCAAAAGTTTCTTTCTTTGTAGTCTGCACCTTTATAAGGGCAAATAGCACTTCAACCCTAAAAAATAAACTGTTTCCACAAATTCCCCGCTAAGAATGAAAAGAAAGCACATGACCCCAATTTTACTTATTTCATTGCAAAATGACACTGGCAAACCATCCCAGCCAATCCCAACCTAATCACACCAATTTTTTCATGTGACAGGCGCAGTGGGAAAAAAAATAGCATTTTAGCCACTATACTACCTCTGACTACAACAAAACAAACTTAAAGAAACCATGAAAATAACACCAAACATAACCTATTAGTTAGCATTGTTCCCCCAAAACCTATTTCAGACCTTAAGGAAACACAAAAATCATTAAACATGATCAGCAATAAGCTCCACTCCTCATATTCTTTCAAATATAGCCATGGGTCCATCCTTACCGGCCTTAGTGGCCTCTTACTTCAAGGAGGGAGTGACTGCATACTCAAAACTGTTTTTTCTACAGCTAGGATTGACAGAGAATCTAGGCAAATACCTAAGTGTTTAAAATTAGATTTGCAAAAGTTGCACAATATGTATCTCTCACAATAATTTGAAGCTCGCACTTCACAGTATTTTCAAACATGTTTTTTCTTCACATAATATAGTACAATTAATAAAATAAAATATTGACACATTATGATTTAGTTAATCCATAAATACATACACACAATTGTGTTTCTTAATTGGAAACAAAAATATTTTGAAAATACATCCTATGTTGGCCATGGGCATGGTTGGGTGACATGTTACATACATCACTTCCAAGGATTTTAGTAGGGCTTTTTTTGCCTGAAATAGGTTATAGGTTTTGGGGGTGAAATACATATTAACTGATTTTCAGGAGGCCGAAAAAGCTCGCCAAATGCTTTGTGCACTAAAATAATGAAAATTTAGGGCCATATAGTTTTTTTATTCTTTGGTGGGGCTGGAGTAGTAAAACAGGTGGTCTTTTTTTCCTTTTTTCCTCCTGTTCTTTTTTTATGTTATTTACCTTATTTATTATCTTGTCCATTCATATGAAGTTTATCACAATATCTGTCAAAATCAACTTGTCCACCAAAGACATTACTACCATAAAACTCTCAAGACTATTTCTGAACCTGATGCATTTAGATCCTAATTCATTGGAGATAAACACTTTCCATGAACATGAAGCAGATGTAAATACATACACAACCAGTATCGGAGACATTAGCCGTTCATGCATTATGTCCTTCCATTTTCCATGATTTTAGCTATACAGAGAATTTCCTAGATTTTTCTTATTTTTCCAAGAGAGAGAATAAGAGTCTTAAAGGAATATTTTTTACCATCACGTTTTCTTCAATTCGAAATGGACTGAGTTCCATTTCATGATTTTTAAAACAGCAAATGGTACAAAAGGAAAGGACCACTGCAATTCAGCTTGTGATTGCCAACAAAGGTGCGAGTAATGAGTGTTAATTAATCAGATGCTTTTTGTTCAACATAGTAGAAGGCATGATTTCTAAAACTAGTTTCTAAACAAATTAAAGGATAATCAACACATATTTATACTATTCTACACTAAGGAAACATGCCACAACTATTTATGTTATGTATAGTTCAGTTTCATTGTATTAGGCTATTTGCATGCACCCCGGAAGCTAGTAGCAATAACAACTAAAACATGCGTCTTTAATCAGTGAACCATGCAGCCATTCAAGAATGACTTACCTTATTTCTCTTCTCAAGACCGCCGATTATCCTGTCTATAGCTGCATCAAAATGTTCCATTTTCACCTGTGTTTCCTCACCCCTGGCAGCAATAAGAGCAGCCTCATTACAAACATTTGCAATATCTGCACCAGCAAATCCAGGAGTGAGGGCTGCTAGTCTCTGGGAGTAATATGTTGGTTTCTGATCAAGTTTAATCTTCTTTAGATAGATTTGAAATATTTGGTCACGGCCTTTGATATCAGGTTTGTCTATGCTAATTTGCCGGTCAAATCGACCAGGCCTCAACAAAGCTTTGTCTAAAATATCAGGTCTATTAGTGCCAGCAAGAACAACCACACCAGAAGTAGTTCCAAATCCATCCATCTCTACGAGCAACTGGTTAAGAGTGCTTTCACGCTCATCATTGGAACCAGAAAATCCCCCACGACCCCTTGCTCGACCAATTGCATCAATCTCATCGATGAATATGATACTAGGTGCAGATTGCCTTGCCTCTTGAAACAAGTTTCTAACCCTTGAAGGCCCGACACCAACAAACATCTCCATGAAATCAGAACCAGATATTGACAGAAAAGGCACACCAGATTCACCAGCAGTTGCTTTTGCTAGGAGCGTTTTACCTGTCCCAGGAGGTCCGACCAATAGAGCTCCTTTAGGGATTTTGGCTCCCAGCTCCTCATATTTCTTAGGGTTCTTTAGGAAGTGAACGAACTCCATGATCTCCTGCTTTGCCTCATCACAACCAGCAACATCTTTGAAATAAACCTGGAAATATAACAGAAAAGAAAGGACTATGATTTCACTGCCAGAGACATGAAAAATGTATCAGTCAATTTTCAAAACAAGTTGGCATCAGTCTTTAGCTAGAAAGAATTTACGGACAAACCTTATTTTTTGCATTCTTATCCAATTTTGTAATGTGGGCTTTTCCAATGTTGAATATCCCCCGGGCACCCTTTCCGCCAGTACCTCCAACCCCAAGTCCACCTTGCATCCTCCGGCCCATGTAGAGAAGGGATCCCAATAACAAAAGAGTAGGAGCAAATCTCATCAACTCTTGGAACCAAGCCATTTCAGAAACATAAGTAACAGGCACGTAATCGTGTGGATCTATCCCCAATGCTTCTTGGGCTTCATCCAACTTCTCTTCAAATGATTCAACGCTTCCAATATTAAAATAATATTTATACTGACTACTTTTTACTCCTTCACGGGTGCCGCTGACTGGTGCTTCAAAACCAGATCCTTCAGATGTATCATGGCTATTTTGATTCTGTGCTGAGCTTCTTATATACACTTTAGCAACAGACTTATTGGAAACAACTATATGGTCTACTAAACCTGGTTCAAGAAGCTTGTTTTTGAACTCTTGGAAACTAATCTGCAAGTTAAATAGTCCAGTGGATGTGAAATCAATCAAGTGAAGACAACGGCAAAATCTTTCTGCAATAAACTAAAAATAGCAGAAGATTATAGCATAATACAACCACAAACAGTAAGCAATCTGAATCTGTATGAGACACTAACAACTGCCAAAAGTACTAGACTGGTGCAAGGAACAGATAGAGGAAGGTCAATGACTTGGCCTAAAAGCATACAGAGAGGCCAAAGAAGTCAAAAGCACAATACAGTTATTTAATAACTTAATATGACCTTCAATTGCATAGTATTTCGCAAGATATGATAAGAAGTCTGTGAAGGAAATTCCTTATAATTGGTCTAAGGAACATTATACAAGATCCCACAAAGTCGAACTCAATACCTTAGGTTACACAGAGGCACTTTCGAAATTTTTCTTCTTTAAGCAATTTATATTATATATCTCAATAGATGCATCAACAGTAGCAAATAAATGCAATCTCTAGTTCCTTTAACTTCTGCCCTCTTATAAAGCTTAGGGATATAGAGGTCCACAACACGAAGAGAGGTTATCCAGGAACACCGTTCAGTGAAAAATAAAGTAAAAGTGTAGATGATTCAGAGTCAGATTAAAATAATACATTGAGGCACGCTTATTGTCTTTATTAAGTTCAATTGATGTCATAATTTTCAGAAGCTCAAATTACTTGCATGCTGGTTTCCCTGTCCACAAATGAACCCAGAGGATGTTATAACTTGCCCAATCCTTACAAACAAACCCTGAAAGAGCATATTATATGGGTTGCGAATTACATGACTCCAAATGCTCCAATCCCAAAGACGGTGGTAATGAAACTCCAACCTACTAAAACATTGCAAGGAAGATGCCTTATTACCCATACAATCATAGCCCACTGAAATACAAATCCAGAACAAAAATTGAAAAATAACAATGAGGGATAACTTCAAAAACTACCCTTGAGGTTTAGCATAAATACAAAGAACTCCAGTTATCTTTCAACATTACAAATACCGCCCTCCTGAAGGTGCAATTGTAAAATAGGAACAAATGTCAAAGTACCACTGGGTTTTCTTTGTAATTGGGCTAAACCTCAAGGGTAGTTTTTGTAATTATCTCTAATAATAATACAAAAAATAAGAGAAATAGAACACTGAAACCACTTTGAGAGGAAAACTTAAACTAAGTAACTTCGACACTTAAACGTCTAGTCTGATAACAGAAAAGGAATGTTATCTTATGGGAACATTAGCAATAATGTTCAAAACATAGATGTCCTAAACAGAATCTAAGATAAAGAAAGTGCTGGAATGGATTTAGAAAAGACCAACTGTTGAGACAATGTTCACTGGCGAAACAGTAAACAAGACCATAGGGTAAAACCATTCTTTCGTTTATTCTGAAAGATTCAAAAAAATTCTGGACAATTAAGGTCCTATCTTACTAGCATATCCGAGACTGTTCACAAATTATGATATCAGCAATCCGTCACTTAAAGATTCATTCATATACTAACCTTACAAATGCTACCAATGTTAAATAATCAAAATTATCACAAAATCCTAATTCACTTCTTCATTTACATCAAGTATTAACTTGATTCTTCTCAAGTATCCACATGAACAGAAAAACAGAAACAACAGAAATACAGATGATTCCGTAAAAGCAATTGAAAAACTATATATAGATTCATAAAGATAAGAAGGCCAATATATATGCTTACAATGACCACTTATCCTGATTCACTTTTAAGCAATGAAATCATTTTCTCACTTGCAGAAGGCAAGCGCATTGAATTAAATTTAATTCAGAAAAGCAATATTTGACACTCAATATGATTTTTGGAAGTGAGTGCAGTGATTCTTTAGTTGACTTGAATCAACAAAATCAAGTACTTAAACTTGCAAATAAGCATGTTGTCTACCTGTTTCTCTTCACGCGGTTTAGATGAAATTGCTGAAAGAAATAACCCAATCACCAGCAAACTGGCGACGATATTTTGCAAATTCTTGGTAAAAGTTTCATGAAAACTGCCATGATCATCTGTATTTCCTTCCTCTGAGACATAATAAATCAAATCAGGAAATTATTTGAGAAATGTTCTCAATGACCTTAAGATAATTTATAGTCTAACAACAAAAATTTGTTCAAGCATAAACTTCCAAGCTCTACCTCGTTTAGCGATTGCGCTGAATTCGAATAAACACGACATGAACCAAAAGATATTTTTTTGCACTCAACTCCCAGTATTTTAATGCCTTCATAGTAAGTGTACATGGTCAAATGAAACCCAAGAGACATTCACAGGCCAACTTATCATTCTCTACTTGCTACTAAGTGCAAACCATATTTCAAACCCATTTTGGAACAATCCTCATGAAATACTAACTGACCCACAGATCGGAAAGCTGCCATTACATGCCACTGATACTTAGAAAATTTTGAACAAGATTTTTCTTTCATGCACCCAAATGTTTACTACTAGGAGAAATATTGGAAGAAGATCTGCTCTATGAATCTCTACATAATAGGCCACTCATAAAATGACCAATATGATGTTTATCAATTTGCTTTATTTGTTTCAACTGTACCATTGCTAATGGGATTGGAAGTAAGACTATAATTGGGGAATTCGGGGCTCTCTGCGCCACAGTAAACCCACCATATTTTCTTCTATGCAAATAAATAACTAAAAATTACAAATTGATAGCAACAAACCTTTGGACCCGGATTTTTGCTCATTTTGTTTCGGAATTTCCTTCTTGTCTTTTGGATAAAAATTCTCATAATCTGCCAACACAGGCACAGAAAAACAGATTTAACTTACAAACTTTTTCACAGACTATCCAGATTGGCATTGAAAAACTTAAAGGAGAGCTCTTACTCTTCTTCTTTGGCGCTTCAGTGGAGAAAAATCTACTAATTCTGGGATGTACAGTAAAGTAGTTGAAATCTGATAAATAAGACCCAGAAAGTGATCTTTTACCAGCTCCAACTGTGGCTAAATAACCCCTTAGAAACTCTAGTTTTCCGTCGAACTGACTCATATGGCCATTCAAACTGTTGACATTCGAAGCTTCAAATTTATCTTTACTCCATAAGAAGCACCTTCCCTTACTAGCACCATTAATCACATTCTGAAAAATCCGAAACCAAGGAGGATAATTAAAAATTTAATTAAATATGCACTAACAACATACATATCCACGTAAATTTACACAGAGAGGGCAGTTTACCCTGGAACGAGAGGAACGAGTCAATGAACTGCCGATTCTGGAAAAGATCATTCTTGGAATTTCAACAATTTGGACCAAAGAGAATATAAGAATTTAATTCTTCAATTTCTTCCCGGAAATTTTGGGAGGTTTATCGGTGGAACATGAATGAATCTATGGTGAAAAGAGATTCGATTTTTGGGCGGTTTCTTAGGGTTTTGATTTATGTTGAACCAAAAAATGACTCAGAGAAATTAGAGAAAATGGATGTTTTGGTAGCTGGTATTAGAAATTGGTGGGCTATTGTCTAACTTGGTAAGCAAGACAGGAAATAAGCGGGTCGGGTCACAGCTCCGACATTGAACATTTAGCAAAAGGAGCTAGAAAAGAAAAAGATTGGATATGAAAAAAATTTCATTTTCGTTCAATTAGATAAATTTTTTTAACCCAACATTCAATTGTTATTGCACATCTTCCCACAAATTTCACTATTCACTCACTCACACATTTCTACCTAACAATCATTATATTACTATTTTTATATCAATCATATTTTCATCATTATTTTTTCATATCATATCCAATCATATTCTCAAAATTTATCTTTTTTCTTCCAAAAATTTTTTACCATTATTTTCTGAGAGTAGTGTCCCCGACAACATCTAAGAAAGGCAAAGGCACAAGTTCTTTTCTGTCAAAGATCCCATCTTCTCTATCAGCTGATGAAGGGCTGAACTTGTGCTGCAAAAGCTAAAGAAAGCAATTACTTTACAGAAATCAAAAGAGGAGATCACAAAGCTTGATAAGAATCAAGAAGACATAATTGAACAGCTAAGACAACAATATGGCGGACCACTAGCAGGATCACTTGCCCAGGATCATTCAAATGAAGAGTTTGATACTCTATTATCCGAGGGATAATATCGCGGATGGAGATTTATGATGCATGGGACTTATACTGGGCTAAAGGTCTAGAAGATATTGAGCAGACAATGAAGCAGCCAACTCAAGGTTAGAAGACTAAGAGTCAGCAGACTTATGAAACCAAAAGTCAGCAGACACTCAGCAGCCATGTTCCTAGAGGTGCCAGCCATGTTGGAGGTAGAAGTGCTGAAAGAGACAGAGGTAGAGGAAAAGACACATCCTCTGAAGAGAGAGAGTTATAAGTTCTCCACCAAGATGAGAAGGTGGAGTTATGTCATATAATCCTTGAAACAAGATGTGTCTTATTGGCTCGGTCAGAGAAGATTAATGAAGAGCGTATGAATGGGCAAGAAAACATGAAAGGGAGGAAATAGAACTAAGGAGGAAAGAAGAAGAAGAAAAGAGAAGAAAAATGGAAGAAGAGCAAAGAATAAGTCAATAAAGGAGATATGGGGAAAACTATTAAGATTTTGTATTTTTGCAATTTATTTGTAATATACACGATAATGTAAGTGCCCGAATATACATGAATGAAATCTATTATATTCATTTTCAAATATTTAATTTTCGACACAGATGTTGTAGAAAGTTTTGGCATCATCAAAATTGGGGAATTGTTAGGATATTTATTGTATAGATTTTGATGATACTTAGAAAATTTTGTATTACGAAGTTGGCATACCCCATTTTGTTTGTAAATTCTAATTTGTATGTAAATAGATTTGCAGAAGACTTGCTGAAGGATGTAAAGAAGAATCAGCTGAGTCACAACTAAGTTGATTAGAAGACTTTAAGTCAAGTACATCAGCTAAGTCTTTCAGAATACTTATAGCAGAGTCAAACCAAGGAATGATGAAGATGACTCAAGTTAAAGGGGTAAAGCAGATGAAGGACTTAGAGATAACTGAAAAGAGTCCGTTGCATTGAAACCAAGAAACTTACCTATTTTAGAAATGAAGACAAACTTGCAACCTTAAAATATTTATGCTGAAAGAGTGAAAGAGGAATAAGCAAATGGGAAGTTTGCAAAATGCTGACACCTTTTCAGAAGCCTACAAGTATCAAATAAACGAAGTTGTTGTTGCATTAGTGGATTCCTCCTCGAGTAAGAGAATAGTGGAGTAGAGGAATTACCCCATGTTCGAACCACTATAAAATTTATGTGTTCTTTATTTTACTGCACTTTAAATTCGACACTTTATTTAATTGTTGTATTTGCTATCCATCAAGTAATAACTATTCTCAAAGTATAAGTGTTGATAAACCAAGCTTAATAGGGTGTAAGACTTCCGATGTATAACAAGAAAACTGATTTTCTAAAAAGTTAACTTCATTCAGCTAAGTTACTCTATCACAGCTCTCCCAAGGAATTGTTGAGTGGTTAACTCTTCTGCTGAAGTCTTAACACAACTGTCTTAAAATACCTAGTTGTTTTTTTTTTTGTAACTCCAATTTTTAAAAGAATCGAAAAATTGGGTAAAGTCTATTCAACCCTCTCTTCTAGACTTTACTCTACACCCCTTAGGACTTACACTTTTGATATTCAGAATCTGGTGTACCATCTACCAAATGACTTCTTGCAAGCTTATTGATTGTCTTGAAGTTTAGATGACTTAGCTTCTTATGCTACAATCAACTTGCTTCAGCTATGCTCTTGGATAGCAAACATGTGCGTGGAGTCACAGTTGACCAGTTTACCACATACATTTTCTTCTTTATAATTCTAGATAGCACGATTTCATTGGTTTCTACATCATTGATTTGAGATATCCCCATATTGAAACCAACATCGTAACCTTTGTCGTAGAGTTGGCTGATACTCAGCAGATTGATGTTTAAGCCTTCTAAATATGCAACATCCTTGATTTGCAAGCCATTTTCCTTATTTGACCCAGTGCCTCTGATTTCTCTTGGAGCTTCATTTCCTCCGAAATATATCTTTTTCTCATTTTTCTTCTTTGAAGTTTGTCATATTCCCTCTATTTCCAGTCACGTGTCTGGAACAACCACTATCCATGTACTAAGTTCCTTGGTGGTCAATTGTTCCCTAAACCTACATCAAAGAAATCAAACTTTAGGTACCCATATCTGTATGGGTCCTGAGGGGTTAGCACTCTATGGTGATCCAACCAACTTATAGCCAAATGATTTGACTCTAAGAGGTTGCCACCTTTCAATTCCATAATAATAATGAATTTTGGTAAACTACTAGGGTGTTTTTGCTACATACATCTGTCTTTTTTGTCTGTATGTTTGTGTTTGCATGTGAACATTTGCATTCTAGTGATGGTTCTATGAGCATAATGTTTGGGTGCATGAGTGGTTGATATGCATGCCTAGGGAAAGTCTTGAATTGATCTTTAAGTCTTTGCCATTGAGGCATGTTTCCTTTAGGATTCTACTGATATTTCATAGGTGGATTCTTATCAACTCGTGTGGGTACTTTCAACCATTCCCATCATTTACTTTCTTTCTTGAAAGTTCTGAGACATTTGGTAGTTCTTTTTTGACTTCACATAATACTTTCGTTTGGAGTTTGCCGATAAACTCTTCTTAATTTAGTTTTAGCAGTCTTGTTAGTAAACTCAACTGGCTTCTTTTCTTTACCTTTATAACCAAGGCTAGCATGTGTGTGTGTTTGATGGTGATGTGTAGGTGCAATATATGGTATCTTAGATTTATTTTTACCCCCATTACTCGAGGTGCCTTTTTATAAGATCACTCTAGGATTTTGTGCACTTACAATGGATTTGAAGCCTAATCCATCTTTGTCTCCTATTTCTTTTTGCATCATTATTGTAGGTCCCAAGGAGTGTAAGTAAGGTTTAGAAGAGGGGGTTGAATAAACCTTACCAACTTTCCGATTTTAATCCTTTTAAAATATTACAGAGTTAATACAAACAGTTAAGTCCATGAGGGACAGCTAAGTTGGTTATTCAGAGAGTTAGCCACTCAACAGACTCGATAGAGCATGTTGATAGAATAACTCAACTGTTTAACCTGAAACTTAACTCGGTTGTGTTGAGTTTTTCAGCGGAAGACTTAACACCCTTTGATTTGTTTTAAACTTATTTTAACACTTGATTTTAACAATTAGTTAATTATCAGTTGGATAGCAAATTATCAGCAGATATAAGTATGCAGAAATGAAAGTGCTGAAATGTAAATGACACAAATGATTTTTATAGAGGTTCGAAGATGGGGTAATTCTTCTAATCCCCTCTTCTCCAACTCCTGGAGGAATCCACTAAGTAATGATCAGTTCACAAAGTGGTTATCAGTCTAGAGACAAGTCTTGATCACACAACTGACTTGCTCCTTGGACTCAGTCTGGAGATGCCTTGGTCACACAGCTGGCTTCTCGTCCGACTCAACTTCTTCACAGGGTAGCTGCCTTGCTACTTCAGCTTACTTTCTCAAGCTTCTTGGATTTGATCACGAAGCCCTCCAATAACTTGAGACTGGTTCGACCTTGAACCTTCCTACAATCCTCCTTGGAAAGTAGATCCCTTTTGATTCTTCAAAAGTTTCCTCTTCAACAGTTTGAAGTTGTCTTTCCTTCACAGCTTTGTGTTGGATTGATTTCCTTCGAGATTTAGGCTTGAGGATTTTGCTTGAATATCTTGAGAATATTTTGCAGGTTACGGTTTGAATAATGCTTGCTCGTTCGTGGTTCAGGTAACTTTTTCTCAATGAGATTCCTCAGCCTTTTATAGTGAACTTTCAAAAATCTGCCCGTTGAAGAGATAGGCTGATTTTCAAAAGTCACTTGTGTTCGTTGGCTTGCCTTTTCTTGGTCTTCAGTCTTGAGATGTAGACCTTTCCTCGTATTAAATGAATGTCCAGCTTTTCAGGTTCTGACACGAGGTGCAGTGCTTCCCATTGGTTTATTCCTTTTGCACGCTTCTGGGACGAACACTTTAAGACCTGGTAGCATGGAAGTATTACTTATTTAAGTAATGTTCTTGACTTCTGTGCAACGGATTTCTTTCAGTTGACTTCTCTTGTCACGCTTTTTTTTCCCAGTGACTTGAGTTAGCTTCAATCATTTGAAGACTTAACTGTCACTTTCAACTTGTGACTTGGCTTCTTGAGATGACTTAGACTGACACTTCACACAGTTGTTCCTCAGCTGATACATCTTTAGTCAAGTTCTTGATCTTCTTTCTTGGCCATACTCAGCTGTTCCACAGCGGAGTCTTCACTTCAGTCTTCAATTGACTTCTTGTACTTCCAGGCTTAGCTAACTTGACTCAGCTTATCCAGCCCTATCTATTACAATGAAAGTTACAAGGAAAATGGGGTGCCAACATTCTAATCTAGGTTTTATATGGCATTCATCAAAATCTACAAAATAATTTCCCAACAATTTCCCCCTTTTGATGATGCCAAAACTTAAAAACATTAAACAAATTGTAAACAACACAGATACATACAGACAATGCAGTAATGAAGAATGTATGCGTAGAATCAATCATTTTATTGATCATAGCATTCTTGTCCTTTACACAGCTGTTTACAAAGTGTATCAGAGCATATTTAAATCTAAGCAATTTACAAGCGTCTATGCAAAGATACAAAATATTTTATTGAAAATATAGATGACTTACACAACAATGTATTTACAAAAGTAAAATACATGAAGGGTTCACAACAACACTTCATCTCCTTCGTTGTCTCCTTCTTTCTTCTTCAGCTCTGTCATCATCAGCTCTTTTTCTTTTTCTTTCATCTTCAGCTGCTTTCTTCTTTTCATAAGCTCTTTTTGCAGCATCATCTTTTTGCTTCCTCTCTTGCCTCTCTTGCCATAGCTGGTCTTGTCTTCTGTTTTCCTCTTCTATTCTTTTCACATAATCAACATTTTTTCTAGCTACTTCCAGATTCGCTACTTCATCGTACCCAACCCAGTAGATCCTTCCCTTCTTACCTGGATCTACATATTCGATATTTTTGGGTAGAGGTCTAGGTCGAAAACCTCTTCCTCCACCACTTCTTCCTCCTCCTCCTCGGGTGTGTCTTGTCGAGGAGTCTTCTCGCTTACCAAATTTGAATGGTCATTGGTAGTCTGGCACGCATATCAAAGATCTTCGCATAACTTCGCACCACTTTCTCCCAAGATGATCCCAGGCTTGGGCTACCGACATATTCTTGAAATAGCCTTCGGATTCGAGCGTCTTAAATTCTTCAACAGATCTTGGCTCCGATCTGTCATCTGGAATAGCATCTTGATCCTTCCCTGCCAGAATGCCACCGAATTGTTTCATCACTGCTTCAACGCGGGCATCCGTCTTTTTATCGAACTCTAACTGATCTGCTATTACAATCTTTCTTTTCTCTGACATAGGCACAACAAAGTGTTCGATCAACAGAGTTACTGGAAGTTTGCTGATTATTGAGGCTGTGACATGACCTTGCTGAGGGGTTTAGCAATAATTAGTGTCAAATCCTTTGACTTTTCCCCCTCAACAACTTTTCCCTTCTTCTTCTGAACAATTGCTTCTTCCTTTTGCTTCTCATCTGTTTCTTCCTTCAATTTCCTTAGGTATTTCTCTTCCCCCTTTTTGGCATCATCAAAGGAGGGAGGAACCCCAGGGAACATTCCGGCGAGCATGAAGTCCAGTCTGTTGAGAGATGAGTTCTGCTTGGAGTCTGCTGCGGCATGTGCTGTTCGAAATTCTGAGCGAGTGGCTTTTGATTCAGCTACCACCAGTTTCATTTCAGCCATGAAGAAGGCTGAACTTCGTATTCATGTTCTCCTCAACACGCAGAATTTCTTTTCGATGAAATTCACGTAGTAACTCCATTTCAGTTGTATGGGAGGCATGCACTCTTTCCATATACGTCTGCATCCTCTACTTCATATCAGCATTGTCAGCACTCCAAACAAGCATCTTATTGTATAATGCCTTAAAATATCGAACTTGTTCGAATCACATTGCACTCTGCTGCTGACACCACTCCCTGATCCTTACCACAATCCCTCTTAAGTCTGCTGTAAGGGTGGCATCTCTATTTTCCAGACGCAGATCTAATGAGGCTTGGTGTCGTTCGATCTTCTCAATCTCTGCATAGATCGTCTTGAAGACTTCACGGATCTTAGCTGTCACACCTGATTCAGCTGGCGACCATTCAACATTGAAATCAAAGTCTGCTGGTACAATGGAATCGGTAGGGATGACTGGATCTTCTCAAACTGTGTATCGACGCTGCTCTTTAGCTGTCTCTTCCTCTAGCTCTGGCAACTCAAGTGAAAAGGGAAATAATTGCTCAAAGGCATCATTTCGCACATATGGGATTGACTGTGCTGTTTGAGCCTGTGATGTCTCTGGTTAAGTCGACATCCGCTTTGCAGCTTTGGGAGCTCGCGCAGATGACTTCGTTTCAATGGCCTTGTTGAGAGGGTTGGCCGGTGACCGAGCCTCAACCTTAACAATGCCTTCTTCGGCCTCGATAGATTTTTCTCAATGAATTACATGTTCTCTACCGCAACATCAGCGTCATTGGAAGATGAAGAAACCTGGGGGCTTGGTTCATCATCAAAGTTAAAAGTTTGATGAGCAGCTTTAAAATTTGACTGACTCGTCTGCGGGAAAACATCCTCAGCTGGGTCCTTTTGATGTTCAACAGGTGTGGACTCAGCTTCGTCTTCAGATCCCAGAAAGGATATGTCGGGATTGTCTGGGAGTCATGAAGAGCACTAATCTCCTTTTCAGATTCAACAATGTTAACAGGAGGGATGTTCTGAACTTCTTGAGCTTTACCTAGGGAAGTCTCAACCTCCCTTGGGCCTTCAACACCTCCATCAGTCTCAACTGCAGAGAGGCCTTCAACATTTTCTTCGACAGACGCAGCTGTCTTAGGGTCTTGGACCGTGGCATCCGAAGGAGTCTCAACCCCTTGGATTGCACTTTCATTGCCTAGAGTGTTAACTCCTGGGGCATCTCCATCCTGTGCCTCGACTACAACAACAGTGTCCTTAGCCTTCAAAGCGGTGACACTTCACTGAACACTCAACCGCCCAAGCTTCACAATGTCAACTTGCTGGGGTTCTTTTTAATTTTCTCTTCGCCTCCTTTCTTCATTGTGGAGTCAGCGGCAGCATTCTCCGACCCTGCTACAGTGGAGTGAGTTTCCCCCTCAGCTAGCACACCAGCTGAGTGACTGATGATGGGGTCACTCTTCTCCAGACTCTCGGCTGCTTTCGTTGAGTGCTCAGCCATGGGGGCAGGTGGTAACACACCTTCAGTAGGGGTTGGCTCAACTTGGGTGCCCAAATTTCCAGTTTCATCGCCAAGTCCCTTGGACCCATTTTTCGAGTGTCTTTGGATGTGTAGTTGTAGCTATAATAGTGGCAATTTGCTGCACTACTCCCAGTGGGTCTATTTGCAGGAGAGATTGTGAGGACTCTCCTGGTCCTTCAAACATACGTTGTTCATTCATCATTCTGGATTCCCTCAAAGCTTGTTGCATGTCTGACTTCTCTTTTGCAGCAATGGGGTCCAAGTCTTCATCACTCTCTGACAATACGTCCAGATGAGGGTGAGTATGTTCCAGAGTTCCAGTAAGAGGACATATACTGGCTTTCTCGAGAGCTTCAGCTTGACTTCACCGCTTCTGCTTGTTTTTTTCTCCTTGAAGATCTGTAGAATATTCAGGCAATTATCTTCATCAAGGGCCTGAATTACTTTGGTGATGCCGAGAAATTCGAACAACTCCTCATCTTCTTCTATGAACTTAGGGCATTCAAACTGCACCCGTGAGTGACTTAGCTTCCACGCCCTCATTCACGTAGACGGCGCTGAATGTTTGGATATACTGGAGAGTACATGATGACATCACCATCCTCATTCTCATTTTCTTGTCCTTCCTTTTCTTGGATGGAAGGTAGCATATTATGTTGCTCTTCTCCTCCAGCAGCGTCCGTAGCAGGCGGAGAGACAACTTTTTCAAGTAAAGATTCAGTTGTCTCAGCTGCTTTTTTGTCCTCAGCTGTCCTCTCCACAGCTGAGTCTTCTTGGGGCCTCTGCTGATCATCCTCAACGGACTTGGCAGTTTCATCAACTATTTCAGGAGACTGTACTTCCTCAGTGTCAGCAATCTCAGAAGATTTCTCCAGCTGAGTAGCAGACTCAGCTGTCTTTTCAAGCTCTGAAAGCTTGGAGATTCTTTTTCTTCTCTTGGTTTTAACCAGAGGAATTTCTGGTTTTGTTTCCTCCGGTTCCTCAAACGTAAAGGCCTTCTGAGTTTCCTTAGAGGCCTCTTTCCCTCTTCTTCCTTATGGCTGGAGAAGGTATTTGGGCTTCCTTCTCAGCCTCGGCTGCAGGGGCAGGAGACACGGCTGCTCGGGCAGGTGCATCCTGTTTCTTTGTTGCAGGGGCAACCTTCTTCTTTGCAGCTTTCTTCTTAGGAGGGGAGGTAACAAATGTGTCCTCGGGTTCAGCTGATTCCTCCTCACTTGTATCCGCCCTCTTCGCATGGGCTCTCTTCTGGGATCCTGAAAGATTAGCCCTGAACATCTTTTTTTTTACATGGAAAGACTTTCCATGTTGAAGGGGAATGCCCTTCACTTCCATCAGATGGCCAATTACTAGGCCATATCCGAGTGATCCTCCAAAAATTCCATCTTGTACGATTTGTTCCCAACATTCTGGCAGAGTCTGGCATTGCATAAAGAACTCAAATTTCCCGACTTTCTTACCCTGCATGATCGCAGCCATGACGATCAGCTTGGTCTTTGACAGCTGATTGAAGCTGCCAAACTTCATGTCTACACACTTGGCGATGACATCCATCAGCTTGTGATAGTCGTCCTTCAACAACTTCTTCTCAGCTATGTATATTACTTTCACAGCACACTCTGGTTTGGCTACTTCTTTCCATGCGGCAGCCAAATCAACGTCTGCTTCAACAATCTCAGTCATGCCCTCAGACGACAGCAAACAGTGCTCCGCAAGGTCCTTAGCAGTAATCATGATGTCCATGCGGTGGACGGAGGACTTGATTCCTTCGTCCTACACCTCACCATTTACATTAGAACTGCGGCACCTCTTCAAGGTAGGTGTGCGAGTACTCCAAAGTAAGAAAAGGCCTGAGACCGGACTTTTCTAGCATATCAACAATCTTCTTCACTAGGGTTTCATCGGAACCCTGCTTCACCATCCCTTCAAAACCCACAGTCGATCCAGAGTGGATTTGCTTCGATAACTTGACGAAATTAAACTTTGGTGCCATTTTTTAGAAGTTCCTACCGATTAAATCTTGATAAACTTGCTTGCGAACTCGCAGGGTTTGTGAGAGAAAAGAATTTGCTTTCTTTTGCTTTGAAGATGAACATTTTTGAATGTGAGAGAGAGAAAACTGAAAAATGAGTATATAAGGGTTATGAAAGGACGTGTTTTTGATTTTTGAAATTTAACCAAGATCAACGGTTTAGATTTAGCACGTCAAACCGCATTTAATTCCTCGCATTTAATGCGACAACATTTATATCCAATCATATGCTTACTGTGCAGCTTTTGACTGTACCCATTATTATTATGCTGACGTCATCCTTAAAAACATTCCCGCTCATTAAAAACGACTGCAATTTTGTCACTTAGCTATTAAATGACTCAGCTCATGTCAAAAGTGACTCAACTCAGCTTCTCTCCTTTCATTAGGTGACTCAGCTGTAAGCTAACTCAATACAACTGATTTCCCAATGTAGCTGTTTCACTTGGCTGATGTGAAAAACTTGTTTGATTCTCACTTTTTCATCTTCCATCTCTGCTGATTGAGTCTTCTGAGTATCAAGTCAGCTCAATTAACTCTAGCTCATTCTTAAGCTCTTCAAACCTTGATTCACATGGAGGTTTGGTGAATATGTCAGCTAACTATTTATCAGTGGAGATATACTCCAAAATGATGTCTTTCTTTTCAACATGATCTCTTATAAAATGATATCTGACATCAATGTGCTTTGTTCTAGAATGCAACACAGGATTCTGAGTGATTGCAATAGCACTTGTGTTATCACACATAATTGGAATCTCTTTTTCTTCAATTTCATAATCTCTCAGCTGCTGTCTCATCCATAAGATTTGGGCACAACAGCTACCCGCAGCTATGTACCAGCTTCAGCTGTGGATGTAGCTATTGAGTTTTGCTTCTTATTGAACCAGGAAACCAATCTGTTTCCAAGCATTTGACATGTACGTGAAGTACTCTTCCTATCAACTCTACATCCAGCATAGTCTGAGTCTGAGTAACCAATAAGCTTGAATCCACATTCCTTTGGATACCATAAGCCAACTTCCTGGCATCCTTTCAAATATCGTAGGATTCTCTTAGCTGTAGTCATGTGACTCTCCTTTGGTGCAGATTGAAATTTTGCACATACACCTACTGCAAAGGTGATGTCTGGCCTGCTTGCTGTTAAGTAGAGCAATGATCCAATGAGTGCTCTATATCTTGTTTGATCTATAGGTTTACCATCTGCATCCATGTCCATCTTAACTGATGTGTTCATTGGTATTTTCACAGAAGACTTTTCTACCATACCAAATTTCTTCATTAAATCTCTGGTGTACTTTATTTTACTTACGAAGGTTCCATCCTTCAGTTGCTTAACTTGGAGTCCTAGAAAGAAAGTCAGCTCACCCATCATGCTCATTTCAAATTTGCCTTGCATGAGATTTGAGAACTTTTCACACAACTCTTTATTAGTAGATCCAAAAATGATATCATCCACATATATTTGAACAAGCAATATACTCTCTCCATCTTGAATTCTGAAGAGTGTTCTGTCCACTTTGCCTTTGGTGAATCCATTGTTAGTTAGAAATTGAGACAATGTATCATACCATGGTTTTGGTGACTATTTCAGTCCATATAATGCTTTCTTGAGCTTGTACACCTTGTCCCCAAGAGTCTTCTGCTCAAAACCTGGAGGTTGTTCAACATAGACTTCTTCTTCTAACAGTCCATTTAAAAATTCACTTTTCACATCCATTTGATATACAATGAAGTTCTTGTGAGCAGCATAGGCAAGAAACATCCTTATTGCTTCTAATCTTGCAACAAATGTAAAGGTTTCATCAAAATCTATTCCCTTTTCTTGGCAATATCCTTTGGCTACCAATCTTGCTTTGTTTCTTACCACAGATCCTTCCTCATTCATCTTGTTTCTGAAAACCCATTTTGTGCCAATAACATTCTGATGGGTTGGTCTCTGCACCAATTCCCATACCTTGTTTCTTTCAAACTGATTCATCTCTTCTTTCATGGCTTGAATCCAATGTGTGTCATCCAATGCTTGGGACACATCTTTTGGCTCTATTTGGGAGATAAAACAAGTGAACATTGCTTCTTGCTGAGCTCTGGATCTGGTTCTTACACCGTCTCTAACATCTCCAATGAATAATTATGGTGGATGGTCTCTCAGCCATCTCACATCAGGTTGAAGCAAGTCAGTTGGGTTTAGCTGTCTTGCAGCTGTGTTATCTTGGGCAGCTCTTTCATCATCATTCATTCAGATTTTCCAGCTGTCTTTGAGATTCAACTATCTCATCTTCATCTTGGTTGATTACTCTTGCTTCACTTCAACATAAGGACTTTTTGCATTGTTGGGTGATTCAACTTATCGCCTAACTCTTCAATGTCTTCTCCATTTACATTAGGTTCATCAAAAACCACATGAATAGACTCTTCTGTGACCATAATCCTCTTATTCAGCACTCTATAGGCTTTGCTCTTAGCTTAGTATCCCAAAAAGATACCTTCATCAGCTTTAGCATCAAAAGCCTTTAGATTATCCTTGCCATTGTTGTTGTTGTGGATGAAGCATTTACATCCAAATATTCTCAAGTACCCAACATTTGGCTTTCTCCCCCGTCCATATTTCATAGGAGTCTTGTCACCGTCTATTTATCATGCATCTATTTTGAGTATAGTATGCGGTGTTGATGGCTTCACCCAAAATATCTTTAGGTAGTCCACTTCAACTAACATGGTCCTTGCAGCCTTCCTTGAGAGTTTTGTTCCTTCTTTCACTACTCCATTTTGTTTGTGGAGTTCTTGTCATGAGATAACTCATGAGCAATACCATTTTCAACACAATATCGAGTTATTATCCCATTCACAAACTCGGTTCCTCTATCGACCTTATCTTTATAATGGTTTGACTCTTTTCATTTTGAACTCTTTTCATCGATTGAGGTAACTTCGCAAGGTTTCCTTCTTTTTGCACATGAAGATTGTCCATGTATATCTTGAATAGTCATCTACCACCACTAAGGTGTATTTCTTCCCACTTATGCTGGCTGGTTCAACTGGACCAAATAAGTCCATATGCAACAGATGTAGTATCCTTGTTGAAGAAGGGCTAGGCTTCTCCTTGAATAAAGATTTGATCTGCTTTCCCATCTGGCATGCATCACATACACTTTCATTCTTGTACACTGAGTCTGGCAGTCCTTCAACTAGATGACTCCTTGCAAGCTTGTTGATTGTCTTGAAGTTCAGATGACTCAGCTTCTTGTGCCACAACCAACTTGATTCGGCTGTGCTCTTCGCTAACAGACAAGTGCTTGGTGTGGCAGTAGACCAATCTACCACATACATATTCTTTTGTTTGATCCTTGCAGCACTATTTCATTTGATTCAGCATCTTTAATCTGGCACACTCCCATATTGAATCCAACATTGTAGCCTTTATCACAAAGTTGACTTATGCTGAGCAAATTAAATTTGAGTCCGTCAACATAAGCAACATCTGTGATTTCCAATCCATTTTTCTTGATGGATCCAGTGCCTCTTATTTCCCCTGGAGCTTCATTTCCTCCAAATATGACTTTTGCGCCTCTAATCTCCTTGAATCTTGATAGATTTTTCTTGTTGCCTGTCATATGTCTGGAACAACCACTATCCATGTACCAGGTTCCTTGGCACTCAGCTGTTCCTTGAACCTGCAGTCAAGGAAATTAGTTTTTAGGTACCCATGCTTGCCTGGGTCCTGAGGGGTTAGTGTTGTAAGATGATCCAACCAACCTATAGCCAAATGATTTGACTCTAAGAGGTTGCCATCTATCTGTGCCATAATCATAATTCACGTTGGCAAATTGCTTGGGGGCTTTAGGTTCATACAACTATCTCTTTTGTCTGTATGCCTGTGTGTGTGTTTTGGCAATTGCCTTCTTTGGGTAGTTGTGATATTTTTGAGTGTAATGCTTGGGTGCATATGTGTGCTGATAATAGATCTTTTGCCTTTGGAATGACCTTTGTTGAGGTCTAGGTCTTTGCCATCTAGGCTTGTATTCCATTGGACTTTGCTGATATTTCACATTATTCCAATCAGCTTGTCTCGGGTAATTTATACCATTCCCATCATATGTGTTTCTTTGATAAAACTTCTAGGGTTTTTGGTAGCTCTGTTTATTCTTCACAGAGTACTTCCTATTTGGAGTTTGCTGAGAAACTCTGCTGGATTTCTTCTCAGCTGTCCTCTCAGCATACTCAACTGGCTGTTTTCCTTTTCCTTTATATCCAAGGCCAGTTTGTTTGTGGTTGTGCTTTGGAATGAATGTGGGTGCAACATTTGGTGTTTTGGATTTTTGAGATGCTTCATTACTTGAAGATCCTTTTTCCAAAATTACTCTGGGAGTTTGACTGTGCACAAAGGAATTGAATCCTATGCCTGTCTTATCTCCACATTCTTTTTGGCTCATAATAAGGTCATCCAATGATTTAGATGCCTTTGTAAATGAAGCAATCACATTTTTGAGATCATTTTCCCTCTTTTCTATAGCAGCTATCTCTGCTATTAGTTTAACATTCTCAACCTTCAGCTCTTTGTTCTCATCAAATATGTGACTTAGAGTACTCAGCTCCTTAGTCAGCTGTGAGTTTTGGCTTTTTTGGCTCATTTAATAGTGTGTGTGAGGATTTAATGTGCTCAAAGTCTTTCATCATTTTGCCTAATGAATCATAAAGATCGAGTGGGTGATGAAGTGTGTGTATCACAATCACCATCACTAGAATCGATCGAGATGAGTTAGAGTGTACCTCAACTTCTTGTCCGTTGATCTTGTTCTTTAGCCATTAGACAATCATTGCTTCTTCTTCAGAATCACTTGAGTAGTCAGCTTCACTACTCTCTGAGTCTGCTGCTTCTTTCGACTTAGTTGTTTCAGCAGTCTCAGCAGCCAACATGGCTTTCTTCTTTTCTTGTCTTCTTTCTCTGAAGACTTTTCTTTCTTCTTCATCCCTGTACTTATTGACTGGTGGATAGGAACAATCAATTGCAAAATGTCCTGGTTGTCTGCAATTCCAACACAGGTTCTCAGCTCTTTGATCAGCTCTATCTGTCCTTAGGTTATCAGTTCTCTGATATTCAACCCTTTGATGCTCAGCTCTCTTAGGTGGCCTGTCTTCGCTTGACTTGGAGGGAGCTGAATGTCTCCTGGAGGATTCACCCTTGTTTCTTTTATAGTTCTTATTGAAGAATTTGTTGAATCTTTTAACCATCAGGGCAATCTCCTCCTGGTCTATGACTTCCTTGACTTCAACTCTCTTTCCATCCTTGACTATAAGTGCAACTATTTTGGGTATAGCTGTCTCCTCTTGATCCTTTCTTCTCAGTTCAAACTCATAAGCTTTGAGGTCTGAGAATAGCTCATGTTGGATGTTTTTGATAAGTCCATCGAGTGCCTTAGAGCCATGGTCTTCATTTCCCACTCAGCTGGGAGGCTCCTCAAAATATTCATACAAATCTCTTTTTGTGTGTATTCCTTTCCAAGTGCTGAGAGCTCATTTGTGATTTCAGTGAATCTGGCATCCAGTTGATCCATTTTTTCACCTGCAAGCATTTTAAAGTTTTCAAACTTTTAAACAATAGCAGATAATTTATTTTCTTTAATTTGCTCTGATCCTTCACAAATTAAAGTCAGTTTATCCCAGATTTCTTATGCTGTTTTGTAGGATTTGACTTTATTGAACATTGCTTTGTTCAAAGTCTTGTAGAGAATATCCTTGGCCACATTGTCCAAGTTGTATCTCTTTCTGTCATCATTCGTCCATTCAGTCCTTGGTTTTTCAACTAAGGTTGATCTTGCCTCAGCCACAACTTCTTCTCCTTGAGCTGCAGTTGCTCTCCTTGCGGCTGTGTTCACTTTCAGTATTTGCAGTGGCCCATCCTCTATCACTAGCCACATTTCATCATGTAAAGCAGATAGATGAGCCTGCATACGAATTTTCCAGTCATCAAACTCCTCAATAGTGAACATAGGAATGCGTGTTAGATTTGCTACCATGATAATAAGTTTTGCTAAGAATGAAAGATATTTAAAAAACAAGTGTTAAAGATCTTTTAGAAAAGATAGAGATCTAGTTCAGTAACCAGTGCGGAAGGCTCAATGAACCAACCGCTCTGATACCACTTGCACGTCCCAAGGGGTGTAAGTAAGGTTTAGAAGCGGGGGTTGAATAAACCTTACCAACTTTTCGATTTTAGTCCTTTTAAAATATTACAGGGTTAATACAAACAGCTAAGTCCTTGAGGGACAACTAAGTTGGTTATTCAAGAGAGTTAGCCCACTCAACAAACTCGATAGAGTCATTGATAGAATAACTCAACCGTTTAACCCGATACTTAACTCCACCGTGTTGAGTTTTTTTTGAAGACTTAACACCTTTTGATTTGTTTTGAACTTGTTTTAACACTTGATTTTATCACTTAGTTAATTATCAGTTGGATATCAAATTATCGGCAATATAAGTATGCAGAAATAAAAAGTGCTGAAATGTAAATGACACAAATGATTTTTATAGAGGTTCGAAGATGGGGTAATTCTTCTAATCCTCTCTTCTCCAACTCTTGAGGAATCCACTAAGTAATGATCAGTTCACAAAGTGGTTATCAGTCTATAGACAAGTCTTGATCACACAGTTGACTTGCTGATTGGACTCGATCGAGATGCTTTGGTCACACAAATGCTTCTCGTCCGACTCAGCTTCTTCACACAGGAAGTCACCTTGCTACTTCAGCTTACTTTCTTAAGCTTCTTGGATTTGATCACGAAGCCCTCCAATAACTTGAGATTGGTTCGACCTTGAACCTTCCTACAATCCTCCTTGGAAAGTAGACCCCTTTTGATTCTTCAAAAGTTTCCTCTTCAACAGTTTGAAGTTGTCTTTCCTTCACAGCTTTGTGTTGGATTGATTTCCTTCGAGATTTAGGCTTGAGGATTTTGCTTGAATATCTTGAGAATATTTTGCAGGTTACGGTTTGAATAATGCTTGCTCGTTCGTGGCTTAGGTAACCTTTTCTCAATGAGATTCCTCAGCCTTTTATAGTGAATTTTCAAAAATTTGCCCGTTGAAGAGATAGGCTGATTTTCGAAAGTCACTTGTGTTCGTTGGCTTGTCTTTCTTGGTCTTCAGTCTTGAGATGTAGACCTTTCCTCGTATTAAATGAATGTCTAGCTTTTCAGGTTCTGACACGAGGGGCAGTGCTTCCCATTGGTTTATTCCTTTTGCACACTTTTGGGATGAACACTTTAAGACCTGGCAGCATGGAAGTATTATTAAGTAATGTTCTTGACTTCTGTGTAACGGATTTCTTTCAGTTGACTTCTCTTGGCTGTTGCCTATTTCCCCAGGTGACTTGAGTTAGCTCCAATCATTTGAAGACTCAACTGTCACTTTCAACTTGTGACTTTGCTTCTTGAGATGACTTAGACTGACACTTCACACAATTGTTCCTCAGCTGATACATCTTCAGTCAAGTTCTTGATCTTCCTTCTTGGCCATACTCAGCTATTCCACAGCGGAGTCTTCACTTCACTCTTCAGTTGACTTCTTGTACTTCCAGGCTTAGCTAACTTGACTCAGCTTATCCAACCCTATCTATTACAATGAAAGTTACAAGGAAAATGGGGTGCCAACATTCTAATCTAAGTTTTACATGGCATTCATCAAAATCTACAAAATAATTTCCCAACAATTATCAATTCATCCATTGTTTTAGATGATTTGCCGAGTGATACAATAACACTTTCGAGTTCCTGTTCCATCTTTTCTCTAGCAGTACACTCTGCTTTGATCATTTCAATCTCAACCATCAATCTTTTATTCTCATCAACTATGTGACTTAGAGCACTCAACTCTTTAGAAGTGTGTGAGGATTTAATATGTTCAAAATCTTTCATCATTTTGCCTAATGAATCATAAAGATCCGTGGGTGATGATGATGTGTGTGTCATGATCACTATCATCAGAATCAGAATCAGAATCAGATGAATTATGAGTTACATCACCTACTTGTTCTTTGGCCATGAGACATATGAATGCGTCTTCCTTAGTGTAAGATGAGTAGTCAGCTTTACTGTTGTCTGACTCTCCTGATTTCTTTTCTTTGCCCATTTATGTCTCGACCACCATGGCTTTCTTTCTCTCATTTCTTTTTTCTATGGAGATATTTTTCTCTTCATCATTCCTATACTTGTTGATTAGTGGATAAGGGCAGTCAACTGCAAAGTGACATGGATGTCTGCAATTCCATCACAAATATCCTGCATTCTTGTCAGCTTTCTTTGGTTCTCTTTCCTCTTTTTCTTTAGAGGGAGAGGAATCCCTTCTTGAGGACTCTCCTTTGGTGCTCTAAAAAGTTTTTAATTCTTGAAAAATTTGTTGAACCTTTTAACCAACAAGGCAATTTCTTCCTTATTAATGATATCCTTTGAGTATGCTGTCTTAGAGTCACCTGCTATCAATACAACAGTCTTGGGAGCAATAGTCTCATCCAACTCTTTCCTTTTGAGCTCAAATTCACATGTTTTTAGATCTGAGAAAAACTCATGGTTTGACATTTTTTTGAGATCCATTGAGTACCTCATTACCAGAACCTTCATTTCCCACTCAGCTAGTAAGGCTCTAAGAATTTTCATACACATTTTCTTTTGTGTATATTCCTTTCCAAGGGCAGACAACTCATTTGTTATCTCTAGGAACCTTGCATCCATCTGATCCAATGATTCTCCTGACAACATCTTGAAGTTCTCAAACTTTTGTACTGCTAAAGTAAGCTTATTCTCTTTGATCTACTTCTTTCCTTCACAAATTAGAAGCTTATCAAATATTTTCTTTGATATTCTGCATGATTTAACCTTGTTGAACATGACTTTGTCCAAGGGTTTTATATAAAATATCCTTTGCGATATTGTCCAAATTATGTCTCTTTCTATCCTCATTTGTACATTCATTACAAGGTTTGTCGATTTCCACTGCATTAGCAGCCTCATCTCCTACAACTACTTCTCTTGCTACATATGTATTTACTTTCATGATTTTAATAGAGCCATCTTCGATGACAAACCGCATTTCATCATGTATCGTAGAGAGATGTACCTGCATATGTATTTTCCATTCATCAAACTCTTCAATGGAGAACATAGGAATACGAGTTAGATTTGCTTCCATTATAATAACTCTGTAAAAACTTTAAAAACTCATTGTGTTGATGCTGTTGAAAAAAAGACCTAGTTCAGTAACCAGTGTGGATGGTTCTTTGAACTAACCACTCTAATACCACTTGAAGATCCCAAGGGTTGTCAGGTAAAGTCTGGAAAAGGGGATTGAATAGTCTTTACAATTTTTTGATTTTCCAAATAAGAGTTTTAAAGAAAATAACTAATTCCTTTCAGATAATTGGGTTGATATTCAGCAGGAGATTTAACCACTTAACAGATCTCTTAATATTGCTGTTGATAGAATAACTCATCTGAAAAATAAGAAATGCATTAGAAATCAGTTTTTTTTAGTCAGCAAAAGACTTACACCCTTGTGAGTCTTGTCAATCAATACTTAGTATTTTAGAGAGTTATGATTCAGATTGGATAACAATAGTGATATACGAAAGTAAAGTGTAGTAATGTAATTTGCAGAAATATAAAGACACAATATTTATAGTGGTTCGAGGATAGCGCAATTCCTCTACTTCGCTATTCTCCTACTCCAATAGGAATCCACTAAGTAACATGTGACTTTTGTTACAAAGCACAATAATCCTAGTAGCGTTGATCACACAACCAGCTACCATAGGGACTCAACTCTTCACTAGACAACTTTCTAGTTACTTTAGTTCTCTGAACTTGCAGGATTTGTTCAGGAAATCATCCTACAGATCAGATTTTTGGTTTGTCAGGAACCTTACTACACTTTTTCAGTCCAAGGCAATGTAGAACCCAATTATCTTTCACAGATTTTCCTGTTCAACTGTTGAAACTCCTTCTATCTTTCACTAAAAGTGTTGGATGAAGTTTTCTTAATGAAGTATGAGGATTGCAGGTTTAGCTTGAGATAGATTTTTGAATTTTCAGATTCTTGCACTTTTTCATGCGTAGTGTCTCTTGTGTCTTGTGTGTATCTCTTTGGAAATTCTTCATCTTTGAAAATTCTTCATCTTTCAAGTACATATATAGTTTTCTAAACATCATTAAAATCTATACAATAAATTTCCTAACACACAGGCCCCAAAATATTATAAAAATACAATTGATAATATTACAAATATTCCAACGGGTTTGGGTTTAGGATCCGTCTGATGGATTTTGGCCCGTTAGACTATTCAATAGCAGTTTTTGTCTTTATTGAATCTTTGGATCACTGAATAGATTGGACTACTATTTTAAAAAAATTAACTACGTAGTGTGTGTATATATATTGTTGAGAAGAAAATGAATTTCGTGTACGGTTTCGACTCGGGAACACATGCTAAATTTATAAGATAATACATATAAAAGAATTCCTACAGGCCTCATGCAATATATAAACAAATAATTTCTTAATATATAGTACATTTATAATTAATCAATGAAAACTTCCTAAAATATGATTCAATTGTTATTTGTTTCTTGTTGAAAATGATGTCACGGTTATCTCTGACTTTTAGTGTGGTTTTCCATAATTCAACAGAAAATTATTCAATGTCATTGTTGTTAAATTATTCAATCTCTGACTTTTAAATTAATAGATTGTTAATTCATCGATTGTTTAATATCTCGCTAAAATTAATAGGATTTGACAGTTCCAATGTTATTAATTTTATAGAATTTTAACTATAAACTCGATCGGTTACAGGACCTTGACCAACTGTCCATAAACTATGGTCAATGGTCAGTGGATTTGACCAATAATCAATCCTTAAGTTTAAGGGTCGATTAATGGTTGGGATTTGAACAAACTCGTGAACTAACCATGTAATACACACTTATTTTATTACTATTACTATTTAAATTATTTGTATTCATTTTTTTATATAATAATAATACTACAAGAATATTATGTATTATATATATTATAGATAACAATTATTTCGGGAAAGAACATTTACTAGTAAAATTTGAAATTTTGTAGATACGTTTCATCCCCGAAAAAATCTACTAAACCTCCCACTACTCCCACATGTCTCAGCAGTTAAGGAGAACTAGAACCTGAAAATCTCATATCTCTCTCACGTTTAGCAATATTTTCTCGGACGAAAACTCCAAACTCTTTTTTCTCTTGAAACTACTGTTATCACACATTCATTGAAAATTTCCATATTTCAAATAGCCATATGTATATCCCAAGGGGTGTCAGCTAAAATCTAAAAGCGGGAGGAGAGGAGGGGGGTTGATAACTTTACAATTGTTCGAATTTCACGAATCAGAGTTTGAAGTAAACAACTAAGTCCTTAGACAACTGGGTTGAGATTCAACAGAAGAGTTAACCACTCAATAGTTCTCTTGAAATAATTGTTGATAGAGTAACTCAGCTGAAGAAAGTCAACTATTTATAAAATCAGTTTTCTTTTAAGCCAATAGAAGACTTATACCATTATGAGTTTCGTTAATCAACACTTAGTGCTTTTAGAGAGTAATATATCAGTTGGATAGCAAGCAAACAACAGAATCTAAATAGCAGAAATCTAAGTGCAACAATGTAAAGACATAATATTTATAGTGGTTCGAGGATGAGTTAATTCCTCTACTCCACTCTTCTCCTACACCAGGAGGAATCGATTGAGTAACATATGACTTTAGTTATAAAGTAGTACGACCCAAATAGCTTTGATCACACAACCAGGTACACAGTGGACTCAACTCTTCACCAGACAACAACCCAGTTACTTCAGCTCTCTGATTTTGTAATATCCACAAAATTAGGGGTAAAAATTTAAATTAGGGTTCACAATTGGGGATTCAAATCCTTAATTCTATAATTAAGGCAGATTCAATTTAGGGTTTTTAACTCTTAATTAATAAGTTTTTATTTATTTATTATAATTTAGAATATTATTAAACATTATAAATGCAAAATATCAGTTATGAAATGAAAAGTCCCTAGATTAATGAGTAGTAGATGAAGAGAAATCAAATTATTTTCTAACGTAGACAACATTAATCTGACTATTTCAAAAATCCCCTATAAAAACCCTTTTCTTCACAGTTTCTTCTCATACCTTCATTGCTTTGCAAACCAAAGGTAAATTTTCTTTATATCCCAATATATATATATATATATATATATATGTACTACCTCATAATTACCTAAAAACTCATAGCCTGGAAACCACCATATTTTTGTCGCCGGTCTATTGGAGCAGCCGCTGTCCGTCGTGAGTCGCGCGCGGTGTAGAGGATCAGGCGTGGGCGTGGGTGAGTGGTGGAGGAGTTATGGCAGGAGAGGGGTTGGGGTGTGAGGGAGAAAGAAAAATATAATGAAGAAAAAAAAGAAGAAAAGAAGAAAGGGAGGGGCGAGCGACGAGAGAAGGAAGAAGTAAGAAAACAAAAAGAGAGAAAAATCGAGAGTTGCGAGAGACGGAAGAGTGGGAGAAGAAGAAGGAAAATAAAATAGAAAAAGAAGGGAGAAAAAAAACGTGTAGAGAGAAAAAGAAGGGAGAGAGAGAAAAGAAATAGAATTTTGGGTTTTTATTTTATTTTATTAAGCCTAATAGCTTTTTTAAAGCCTAAAACCCAAAATCTTTAAATTCTTTTCCATATTTTAATTTTTTCCAACCCAATCCAATATCTCCTATTTCAATTTTAATTCTTCAATTTCTTTTCTAACCCATCCAAATTTCTTAAATAATTTTTAATAAATATATTTTTTATAATATATGTAGGAATCGAGAATCAAGAGGATTAGGATAATTATTTCATTTTCTACGAGGATTTACAGGAAACAGTTGAGGTAGGGATTTTTAATTCTTATTTTTATATAATGTTTCACGTGAGTATTTTCATTTATATATGATATGCAGAGGAACTAGTCAGGGACCGTAAATAGGTGCGGGATCGAAGTTGATCTTCGGGTTAAGCCCGCCGTACTAAATTTATTAACTGGCCAGTCAGAGGAAATTACAGAGGAAAATTATAGAGGAATTACATGTTATACTATATCTGAATATGCTTGTATGTTATATTATGTATTGACAAAAGTTGGTCCCTACTGAGCAAGTGGAAGCTCACCCTTCATTTTATAATTTTTCAGATTAAGGAGTCGGGCTGAAGATACGCCAGTGATGGATAAAGGCCAAATTTAACTTTGGAATTTGAATAATTTTATTTAATGTCTTGGAACATTTTGATAATTTTTCAGTAGTAATGTGACTGATATTTCTCTATAGTTAAATATTTAGTTTTATTAAGTTAATGTGTTAAAACTCGTGTTTTTATAATAACGATTTCCATAAAAGTCGGAATACTTTTATTTTTGTAAAATCGGAGCATTACAAAAGTGGTATCAGAGCAGGTCTATAATTCGTAAACTTAAAAAAAATATTTTTTTATGATTTAGAGTCATCCATCACCGTCATATCTCAGCTGGCTACCTCAAGGTATGTGACAAATTTATTATGCCATTTAATTTCTTTTTATATGACAGTTGTAATACATGTTTTCATACGTATATCGTACAATTTTATGCCATTTGTTAGATAATAATTTATGCCTTGTAATTTTTTTTTATTGATGTTTAACGAATATGGCTACAAATATAGATGTCGCCACCAAGACACACTGCTAGAAAAAGGGTGCGCGATTGGAGAATTAACAATATCTCAAATGAGCTAACTAATTACCTTAATTACAAAATCGAAGATGGCGATAACATAGGAAACTACGTGGTAAAAATGCATCAGAAATTGTATGATGTGCATTTTCTGAGTGGTGCTCCAGATTAGTATGGTGCTACACGCAGGGTGGTTGATTTGCTGCCACCCAAACGGAAGGGTGAGGCTGAATATTTGTGTGGAACAATGGTAAAGTATGACACACAAGACTATACACTCAAGATTGACTATGAGGCATTCACTACAAGATTGTTTGCAAAGTGGATTGACCATATAACTGAGGCCATGAAAGAAGATGAAGAGGAGGATCCGAATGAGGAGGGAAATGAGGAAGAGGGCCAGAACTTTTGAGTTTTTTTTTATTTAAAAATCTGCTTTATTTTTCCTTGTTAAAGGGTTGAAGTAATATTATGAGTGAAAATCTAATATTCTGTCTACTATTATTTGTCTACAATTATTTTTCTTATATTGTGCTTGTAGTAAGACTCAATATTTGATTATTACGTTAGTTAAGCATTATGTATACTTGTAGGATTATGGCTCCCCGTAACCGAGCATGAAACCGTACGAATGAGAATGGCAATCAAGCCAACAATGAAAATCAAGCTAATGTTGGAAATCAAGCCAATGTTCCTGTAGGCGATGTACTTGCTAAATTCCTGAGGGCAGTGCAAAACAATAACAACAACACGAGGATTGTGGAATAGTTTTGCCATTATCATCCACCTACATTCAATGGACGTGATTGTCCAACTGCTGTGGAGGAATGGTTCCGATCTTTGGAAAGAGTTTTCCGACTCATTGGATGCACTGACGAGCAAAGAGTCACATGTGCCACCTTTCAGCTAATTGAGGATGCTGATCATTGGTGGGAAGGATATTGGAGAACTAGAACCGAAAAGGAACGAGATGCATTGACTTGGAATGGGTTCAAGGAAGTTGTCATGGGCAAGTTCTTCCCGCGATTGTATCGTGATCAGAATGAGACATAATTTCTAAACTTCAAACAAAGAAACAAGACTGTGACTGAGTATGAAAGAGAATTCAACCAATTGAGTCGGTCTGCGCCGCATTTGGTTTAAACTGATATGAAGAAGGCATTGAGGTTTAGGAGGGGATTACGATCGCAATTGTCCAGTATCCTGTCTGCTCGGGGATTTGGAATATTCTGAGATGGTAAAAAGGGCACAAGAAATAGAGGCAAGCATGGTAGAGGATGACGTCGGTCAGAAACCGGTTATGGTATCTGAAAAGCGGAAGTGGGATGGGACAAAACAAAATAAGAATGGAAATCAGAATAAGCAGGCAAGGACTGATGGGAATGTCCCCCCAAATACTCAGAACAATAGACCGCTATGTCCTAATTGCAAGAAAAACCATTATGGCGAATGTCTGGCCGGGCAAGGAAAATGTTATAAGTGTAAGAAGCCAGGACATGTGACCACTAATTGTCCTCTTTTAAATGATGTTGGGAACAAAAATGGTCAGACTGGTGGAGGAAGAGCTCGGATGTATGCTTTGACCCAAGAGGAAGCAGACCAGAACCCAGGTGTGATGACAGGTATGTTAACTGTATCAGGAATACCTTCTTTAGCACTATTTAACACTGGTGCGTCACACTCGTTTATATCTGCTAAATTTCATGCCATAATTGGATATAAGAATGCTAAAGTAGATGAATATCTTGAGGTTAGTTTACCTTCTGGGAATTCAATAACTACTGATTCCATGGATAAAGGTGTAAATTTGGATATAGGGGAAAACATTTGGAAGCTGATTTATATGTTATTGGGAAGAAGGATTTTGATTTGATTTTAGGAATGGATTGGCTTAGCAAGTACAACACTGACATTAAGTGTCAGGAGAAGGAAATAATACTTAGACTGCCTGATAATGATGAAATAAAATTTTATGGTGTTAAGTCTAAGTATATGCCTAAAGTTATAACTGCAATGAAAGCATTGAAGATGCTGAGAAAAGAAAATTGCCAAGGTTATCTGGTAAACTTGACTGGTACCTCGATGACGGAGACTTCACTTGTAGATATACCTATTGTCTGTGAATTTTTAGATGTATTTCCAGAGGAATTGCCAGGAATTCCACCAGATAGATAAGTTGAGTTTTCAATTGATTTGGCACCTGGAGAAGCGCCAGTATCTAAGGAACTTTACCGGATGACACCAAAAAGAGTTGCAAAAACTAAAGGTGCATATACAAGAACTCCTAGATATAGGATTCATTCGACCCAGTGTTTCTCCGTGGGGAGCACCAGTCCTTTTTGTTAAAAAGAAAGACAGGTCACTTAGGATGTGTATCGATTATACAGAACTTAATCGAATCACAGTAAAGAATAAGCACCCATTACCAATAATTGAGGACTTATTTGATCAATTAAGGGGTGCTAGTAATTTTTCTAAGATTGACTTGAGATCCGGATATCACCAATTGAGAATTAAGGAAAATGATATTCCAAAGACGACCTTCAGAACTCGTTATGGGCATTATGAATTCGTTGTAATGCCTTTTGTATTGAGTAACGCACCAGCAGTGTTTATGGACTTGATGAATCGAGTGTTCCATCCCTTTTTGGATCAATTTGTCATAGTCTTTATAGATGACATACTGGTGTATTCTAAGAATGTGGAACAACATAAAGAACATTTGAGAATAGTGTTGGAGACACTTCGCAGAGAAAAGTTGTATGCAAAGTTTAAGAAGTGCGAATTTTGGATTAATCGAGTTGTATTTCTTGGGCATGTGATTACTACTCAAGGAATTGAAGTAGATCCAACTAAAGTCGAAGCAGTCAATGAATGGAGGGCTCCTAAGAATACGAGTGAAGTTCGCAGTTTTCTGGGTTTAGCAGGGTATTATCGAAGATTTATCGAAGGATTTTCAAAAATAGCTGGACCCATGACCCGACTGACTAGAAAAGGAGAAAAATTTATTTGGACGGAGAAATGCGAGAAAAGTTTTCAAGAATTGAAATAGAGATTGACCTCTGCACCTGTTTTGACAATTCCTGACCCTTCTAAGGAATTTGTCATTTATAGTGACGCATCTAAACAAGGATTGGGATGCGTGCTGATGCAGCATGGCAAAGTGGTTGCCTACGCCTCAAGGCAACTGAAGCCACATGAATTGAACTACCCTACACATGATTTGGAACTAGCTGCTGTGGTTCACACCTTAAAGATTTGGAGGCATTATTTGTATGGAGGAAGGTGTGAAATTTTCACTGACCACAAAAGCATAAAATATCTGTTTACTCAGAAAGAATTGAACATGTAACGCCCCACTTTTTTATATACGAAAGTGTTTTCTTAAAAAAAAAAGAAAATAAAATTAACTTGGGACGCCACGACTAAAAATGGGAGTTTTCAAAAAATATAAATAATATATTGTTTTTTTTTATTAGTATCTTCAAAAAAACATAAAATTAATATTTTAACGGAAAATTTAATGCGGAAGCGATTTAAACAACTAAAAGAAAAATAGGCATTCATTATAATAAGTCAACAGAATTTAACCATAGTCAAACATATTTCAAAGCTACAAAAACGAAATAGCAGGATAATAGTAGTTTAACAAAGCATTAAAATCGAATGTTCAAGTAGACATTAAAATATTCATTCAAAATAGAAGACTTATTTTATTTATTTTAAATGGAGATTAAGCCGTCATTCCTCCTCGCCTTGCCGCGCCAAACTCCATCCGAAAAATCATTGGTAATAATGGGGTGAGTAAAAACAATTACTCGGTGGAAAATCACATTTGTTCAAGCTAAATAAAATGCATGTATCACATTAATGAAAAACTTGCAACATATACCATAGCATCATAGCATCATAGAATCATGTCATCATAGAGTTCCTAGAGCATAGAGCTCATGTAACTTGAATCTTGGAGTTCCTAGAGCATATAGCTCATGTAACTTAAATCTTGGAGTTCCTAGAGCAAAAAGCTCATGTAACTTGAATCTTAGATCATAGAATCCATTGAGCAGAATCCGTAGGATATAGCATGTGCACTTTAAACATTAATGTAAACATTCATAATATTTAACAGGAACAAATAGTAAAAATTCCCCACCTTGAAAAAGATCCGATGCAAATTATGTGTTGATATGCCTTGGACTCCTAGATCTCCTCTCTACCCTCGTCTCCTATTACGATAAAATAATTTGTCTTAGAATTCTTAAATCTTAGAACCTAAAAATTAATAATATTATTTATAAGGTAAAAATTGATATGTATGTAAAATATTGAGAAAATAATATAGATCTAATATAATGGTTTAGAAAATATATATAGATCTATCAAATCTTTTAAAATTTGAAGACTCTGAATTTATAAATATTATAATACTAAAAAAATACTAAAGAATACAAAACAGATTTATTAATATTCTAAATAAATCATACACACACATACATCACTATTCTAAATAAATCATACACACACATACGTCACATATATATATCATATATATATATATTTTAAACACACATATATGTATACATCACACACATATATGTATATATATATAAACACACACATAGATATATCATATACACACATATGGCACATGCACACATGTATATATCACACATATATATACATATATTAAGCACACACATATATGTAACATAATAACAATATATATTATATTGTCTGCACACACACCACACATATATCATTACACTTGCAAACAAAAGTATTGTACCAAAAGAAGAATTAAAAGAGCAGATAGCAAAAATGAAAACTGGAGAGGGAATCGGTAAAAGAATAAAAGAAATGTAAGGAAATCTTACCTTGGTTTATGGTGTAAATTGGAGGGGTGAGAGTTATTATATAGGGTATTAATAATAATTAGTGGATTACTAAAGAAGTCAAGATAACTTGACTAATGTGTAGAGAATTAAATATTTGTTGTTGATAGTTGGAAGTTTGTCCATCATAATAAATAGGTTAGCTAATAATAAATGAGCTACTACTAGTTAATACAATATAATAATAATAATAATAATAATAATAATAATAATAATAATAATAATAATAATAATAATAATAAAAGTAATATTGGGTATTACAGAACATGAGGCAGAGGAGGTGCCTAGAATTGGTTAAAGATTACAACTGTACCATCAACTACCATCCTGGGAAAGCCAATGTAGTTGCTGATGCTCTAAGTCGTAAAACCAAAGAAGAAATATCGAGTTTAATAACTGAACAAGAAGAACTAGTGAAGGACTTTGCCAGAATGAGGATTGAGGTAGCCGTACCACCAAAGAGTACGGAAGCGATATTAACATCTTTAGTAGTGCAACCTACTTTAAAGGAGAGAATTAAGGAAGCTCAACCTCGGGATAAATTTCTGAACAAAATGAAAGAACGAGCCCAAAAAGGGAGTGTTAAGGGGTTTCTTTTAACATACAAAGGTGTTTTAACTTATGTAGGAAGATTGTGTGTTCTTAAAGAAGAGGAACTTAGAAAGGAAATTCTTGAAGAAGTTCATTGTACGCCATACACGGCTCATCCTGGGGGTACAAAGATGTACCGAGATCTAAAGGGAATATTTTGGTGGAGAAGTATGAAGAGAGATATTGGAAATTTTGTAGAGAAATGTTTGACTTGTCAACAAGTGAAGGACGAGCACCAAAGACCCTCTGGTTTGCTAAAACCACTTGAAATCCCTAAATGGAAATGGGAACATATAACTATGGATTTCGTAGTAGGACTTCGAGATAAATTAAAGGAAATAAGACTCAAGTTTCGGTTATAGTAGATCGGTTGACTAAGTCGGCTCACTTTCTACCAGTCAAAATGACGTATAATATGGAACAATATGCTCAAATCTATATGAGGGAGATCATGAAATTACATGGAGTGCCGGTGTCTATTTGTTGTTGATAGTTGGAAGTTTGTCCATCATAATAAATAGGTTAGCTAATAATAAATGAGCTACTACTAGTTAATACAATATAATAATAATAATAATAATAATAATAATAATAATAATAATAATAATAATAATAATAAAAGTAATAGTGGGTATTACATCCTCCCCCACTTAAAAAAAATTTCGCCCTCGAAATTTCAAAACTACTAACCTTGATTAAGGAAATTTGGATACTTAGCAATGATCTCGTTCTCTCGTTCCCAAGTTGCCTCATTTTGCCCGTGACGACTCCACTGTACCTTGATTAAATTGATATCCTTATTCCTCAATGTATGTGTCTTTCGATCTAATACGGCAACTGGTACTTCTTCATAAGATAAGTCTTTATTGATTTCAAATTCTGAGTAGTTGACTATGTGACTTGGATCATGCACGTACTTTCTCAACATCGAAACGTGGAAGACATCGTGAATGGAGGCAAGTTCTGGTGGTAGAGCTAGCCTATAGGCCAAATATCCAACTCGAGCTAAAATCTCAAATGGACCAATATATCTTGGTTGTAGCTTTCCTCTTCTCCCAAATCTACTGATGTATTTATTCGGTGCGATCTTTAGAAATACCTTATCTCCCACATTGAACTGTAGATCTTTTCTCCTTTTATCGGCATATGATTTTTGTCGATCTTGTGCTACTTTGATTCTTTGTTTGATCTTTTGAATAACTTGCACAGTTTGTTCAACGATCTCAGGTCCCAAAATTTTTCTCTCACCCACTTCATCCCAACATATAGGCGACCTACATTTTCTTCCGTACAATGCTTCGTAGGGAGCCATTCCAATCGTTGCTTGATGACTATTATTATAGGCAAATTCCACTAATGGCAGATATACTTCCCAACTTCCTCCAAGGTCCAAAACACATGCTCTCAACATGTCCTCCAAAATTTGAATGGCCCTTTCAGACTGACCATCTGTTTGTGGGTGGTAGGCAGTACTAAAATTTAATTTAGTACCCATAGCTGATTGTAGACTCCTCCAAAATTTTGATGTAAACCTTGTGTCTCTATCCGATACTATTGAGACTGGAATACCGTGTAGTCTCACAATCTCCCTAATGTAAACCTGTGCATATTGATCCATGCTATAAGTCATCTTCACAGGTAGGAAATGAGCAGACTTTGTTAATCGGTCAACCACAACCCAAACAAACTTGATTCCCTCTTGGCGACCGAGGTAATCCCGTCACAAAATCCATTGATATATTTTCCCACTTCCATTCTGGAATCTCAAGCGGTTTAAGAAGTCCAGAGGGTCGCTGATGTTCAACCTTAACTTGCTGACATGTTAAACACTTCTGAACAAAGTTTCCTATACTTCTCTTCATACCCCTCCACCAAAAGATTTCTCTCAAATCTCGATACATTTTTGTACCTCCTGGGTGAGCAGTATATGGAGTACAATGGGCTTCTTCAAGGATTTCTTTCCTTAATTCTTCATTCTTTGGCACACATAACCTACCATTGTAAGTTAACGCACCATCACCGCAATTGAAAACCCCTTAATGCCCCCGTCAAGGGCATGATTCCTCATTTTGCACAAAAAGACGCTCATTGGCTTGTGCTTCTTTTATCCTTTCTCGTAATCTTGGTTGTATCACCATAGCTGCCAATATTTCTTCAATTCGTTTCAGGTGGTGGCACAACTTCGATTTTTAACTTCGTAAATTCTCTTATTAATTGTGCCTCTTGTGTAAGTAGACTCGTCAATTCCCCTCTTTGTTTTCTCGCTCAACGCATCAAAGAATACGTTTGCTTTACCAGGGTGATAATGGATGGTGCAATCATAGTCCTTCACCAATTCCAACCATCTTCTCTCGCCTCATATTCAACTCCTTTTGAGTAAAGAAATATTTCGGACTCTTATGATCTCAGTATAGATCTCACACTTTCCCCCATATAGATAGTGTCGCCAAATCTTCAAGGCATGAACTCTTTGCGGCTAGTTCTAGGTCATGGGTAGGATAATTCAACTCATGTTGTTTCGATTGTCTCGAAGCATAGGCAACAACCTTGCCGTGTTGCATCAAGACACAACCCAATCCTTGTTTCGATGCATCACTATAGATGACGAATCCATCTGATACCTCTGGAATGGTCAACACGGTCTTGATGTTAGTCTCCGTTTTAGTTCTTGGAAACTTTCCTCGCACTTTTCTCGACCACCAAACTTTTCGCCCTTCCTTGTCAATTTGGTCATGGCGCTGCAATCTTTGCAAATCCCTCAATGAATCTTCTATAGTAACTCCTTGCTAACCCTAGAAAGCTACGAACCTCATTTGCATTTGTAGGTGCTTTCCAATCATTCACAAACTTGACCTTAGCCGGTCAACTTCTATTCCTTTTGATGTAACAACATGTCCCAAAAATACGACTCGATCTAACCAAAACTCACACTTTTTGAATTTTGCATACAATTTCTCCCTGCGAAGTGTTTCCAGTACGATACTCAAATGCTCTTGATGTTGTTTCTCATTCCTTGAATAGACCAATATGTCATCAATGAACACTATGACGAACTGGTCTAAGTACGAATGGAAAACCCGATTCATGAGATCCATGAACACCGCTGGAGAATTGCTTAAACCAAATGGCATCACCACGAATTCATAATGTCCATACCGGGTCCTGAACGCAGTCTTTGGTATGTCATTATCCTTGATTTTTAACTGGTGATAACCGGACCGTAAATCGATTTTCGAAAAGACACTTGCTCCTCTTAATTGATCAAATAGGTCTTCTATTCTTGGTAACGGATATTTATTCTTGATTGTGAGTCGATTAAGCTCTCAGAATCGATACACATCCTCATTGATCCGTCTTTCTTTTTAACAAATAAGACCGGCGCTCCCAAGGTGAGACACTTGGTCGAATAAATTTCTTATCCAATAACTCTTGTAATTGCACCCTTAACTCTTGTAGTTCCTTTGGTGCCATCCTGTAGGGTGCTTTTGATACAGTCTTTGCTCCGTGCACTAAATCTATTGTGAATTCCACTTGTCTATCCGGTGGAACTCCTGGAAGGTCTTCCGAAACACATCCCCATAGTCACTTACAATTGGAACATCGCTGAAATTCAACTCCGTAGATTTGGTGTCTTGTATACTCACCAAGTACCCTTGGCAATTCTCTTTCCTCAAGATTTTCATCGCTTTCATAGCCGATACAACTCTAGGTATTGCGCTAGACTTGGCTCCATAAAAGTGAATTCATCTCCTCCTGGTAGATGAAACACTATCTCTCTTTTTATGACACTCAATACTTGCTCGATTCTTCTTGAGCCAATCCATTCCTAAAATTACATCAAAGTCTCTCATGTTTATGATGTGTAAATTTGTTACTACGATTCTTCCACAAATTTCTATTTTCACGTCCTTAGACAATTCATTGATCATTAATGTCTTTCCTGAAGGTATGCTAACTTCAAGGGGAATGTTCATTATATCTCTCTTATTTCCAATTTTCTTATGAAACTTAGCAGATATAAATGAATTTGTAGCACCAAAGGTCAAACAATACAAGAGCGGGGACTTCAAATATTGTCAAGATACCGTCATAGTGTTGGGTTCTTGATCAGCCTCTGTCTGCGTCAGTGCAAATACTCGCCCTTTTCCTGCAGGTACTTGAGCCTTTTTCCCAGAGTTCTCTCCCGGATATGTGGAACACTCGTGTGCTTGATGCCCAGGCTGTTTACATCTATAACATTTTCCTTTTCCGAATAGACACTCTCCCCTATGATTTCTTCCACATTCTGCACAATGTGGTTTTTCCATTTGACTGTTGGGCCCCATATTTATATTCTGTTTGACTTGTTTATTCTGAACATTACCCTTAAACTGGTTGAGGGATTCCAATTTCCTCTTCCCTTGAACCTCCACAAACTTCTTGTTTCCGACATCCATGTTTAGGCGAGTAGCGACCGCCTGTGCCCGTTCTACGACATCCGCATAAGTCATTGCACCTTGCCCAGCGAGTATACCTCCAACTTCAGGACGCAAACCTCTTTCAAATCTTCTAGCCTTCTTTTGGTCAGTGTCCACAAGATGTGTGGCATAGCGAGATAATTGGTTGAACCTTCGCTCATATTCAACCACCGACAATCCTCCTTGTTTGAGTTCCAAGAACTCAACTTCTTTACGGTCTCGGTATGATTGAGGAAAGTATTTGTTCATCACCACATCCTTAAACTCTGTCCAAGTTAGAGAATTACGTTCTTCCTCAGTTCTTGTTCTCCAATACGCCTCCCACCAGTGATCAGCATCTTCAGTAAATTGGAACACAACACATGATATCCTTTGAGCATCAGTGCATGCTATGTGTGAAAAGATTCTTTCCAACGAGCGTATCCACTCTTCAACAAATGCAGGGCCATCACGTCCGTTGAACCTTGGGGGTTGGTAGCGACGAAACTGTTCTACTACTTGATTCACTTGATTGATAGGGACTGTATTGTTTTGGGCCATTTGCCCTTGCTGAGCAAACCCTTGGAGCACAGTGACCAAATTGGCAATTAGGTCATGTCCATTTCCATTGCCATTCTCGTCTCCGTTTCCGTTAGTTTGACCTCGTGTTTGAGGAGCCATTGGTTCCTATTAAGAGGATGGTTGTACCTTAGTTGAAATATTCATGAAGAAATTATCAATATAATCCATACTCAAATAAAATAAGTAAACATTCATTCATGGTAAACTCTTGAGGTGATAACAATGTTTATCCTTAGAAAAGCAGTAACAGACATCGAAATATATATATATATATATTAACTACTAAGTTTTCCGAGTTTGCGTAGTTCGAGTTTCTTAAGACGATTTAACTGATTCCGATGTCTTAAAATTAACATCCTCTTCTGGGTCCTCTTCTTCACTCTCCACGTCACTTGGAAAAGGGTCATCATCAAATTTTATCCATTTCCTAAAGCATGCCGCGGAAAACTCCACATAATCTATGATTGCCCCTCTCTTGTTGTCCACCTCCAAGTGTTCTTCGAGTAGCCGACGTGCCTGTCTTTTCCAATAGGATGGCATGGTGTCAACTAACTTTCGAGCGGCTTCATAGTGAGTAACTCCATTAGGTAAGTTTCGACATTCTTCCACAATTTCAAAGATCGTGGCTATATGTACTCCTAGATCATCATCTTCCTTGGCCTGTTTATACTCTATATATTCTTGTAGGCGGTTGAAAGGGCCCAAGGGCGGCCCTGTGCAACCCTTTCTAGCAGTTGAGAGAATACGCATCTAATACACAACTAAAATGTAAATTATTCATATATCAATCATGCATTATTGTTATCATTGGCATACCCATCAACTACCCTTGCTATCATAATGAACTTGCAAACGAAAAATAAATTTCATGTAAACTAATGATCGATTTATGAAATAATATGCATATTATGTTATCTTGGCATCATAGAAATCATAGCAATTGTATCATGGAATGGCATATGTTAGTATGAAAATATGTACCTTTTTGTAGCTGGCGAGCGAGGTAGAGGTGAATGACTTACAACAAAATATCTTGTCCTTATTTATAATTTGTTTTTTTTTTTAACTCAACATATACATAGTTTTTTTTTTCCGAGTCTTCAGGAAATCAGACTCGCTCTGATACCACACTGTAACGCCCCACTTTTTTATATACGAAAGTGTTTTCTTAAAAAAAAAACAGAAAATAAAATTAACTTGGGACGCCACGACTGAAAATGGGAGTTTTCAAAAAATATAAATAATATATTGTTTTTTTTATTAGTATCTTCAAAAAAACATAAAATTAATATTTTAATGGAAAATTTAATGCGGAAGCGATTTAAACAACTAAAAGAAAAATAGGCATTCATTATAATAAGTCAACAGAATTTAACCATAGTCAAACATATTTCAAAGCTACAAAAACGAAATAGCAGGATAATAGTAGTTTAACAAAGCATTAAAATCGAATGTTCAAGTAGACATTAAAATATTCATTCAAAATAGAAGACTTATTTTATTTATTTTAAATGGAGATTAAGCCGTCATTCCTCCTCGCCTTGCGCGCCAAACTCCATCTGAAAAATCATTGGTAATAATGGGGTGAGTAAAAACAATTACTCAGTGGAAAATCACATTTGTTCAAGCTAAATAAAATGCATGTATCACATTAATGAAAAACTTGCAACATATACCATAGCATCATAGCATCATAGAATCATGTCATCATAGAGTTCCTAGAGCATAGAGCTCATGTAACTTGAATCTTGGAGTTCCTAGAGCATATAAATGTAACTTAAATCTTGGAGTTCCTAGAGCAAAAAGCTCATGTAACTTGAATCTTAGATCATAGAATCCATTGAGCAGAATCCGTAGGATATAGCATGTGCACTTTAAACATTAATGTAAACATTCATAATATTTAACAGGAACAAATAGTAAAAATTCCCCACCTTGAAAAAGATCCGATGCAAATTATGTGTTGATATGCCTTGGACTCCTAGATCTCCTCTCTACCCTCGTCTCCTATTACGATAAAATAATTTGTCTTAGAATTCTTAAATCTTAGAACCTAAAAATTAATAATATTATTTATAAGGTAAAAATTGATATGTATGTAAAATATTGAGAAAATAATATAGATCTAATAGAATGGTTTAGAAAATATATATAGATCTATCAAATCTTTTAAAATTTGAAGACTCTGAATTTATAAATATTATAATACTAAAAAAAATACTAAAGAATACAAAACAGATTTATTAATATTCTAAATAAATCATACACACACATACATCACTATTCTAAATAAATCATACACACACATACGTCACATATATATATCATATATATATATATTTTAAACACACATATATGTATACATCACACACATATATGTATATATATATAAACACACACATAGATATATCATATACACACATATGGCACATGCACACATGTATATATCACACATATATATATACATATATTAAGCACAAACATATATGTAACATAATAACAATATATATTATATTGTCTGCACACACACCACACATATATCATTACACTTGCAAACAAAAGTATTGTACCAAAAGAAGAATTAAAAGAGCAGATAGCAAAAATGAAAACTGGAGAGGGAATCGGTAAAAGAATAAAAGAAATGTAAGGAAATCTTACCTTGGTTTATGGTGTAAATTGGAGGGGTGAGAGTTATTATATAGGGTATTAATAATAATTAGTGGATTACTAAAGAAGTCAAGATAACTTGACTAATGTGTAGAGAATTAAATATTTGTTGTTGATAGTTGGAAGTTTGTCCATCATAATAAATAGGTTAGCTAATAATAAATGAGCTACTACTAGTTAATACAATATAATAATAATAATAATAATAATAATAATAATAATAATAATAATAATAATAATAATAATAATAATAAAAGTAATATTGGGTATTACAGAACATGAGGCAGAGGAGGTGCCTAGAATTGGTTAAAGATTACAACTGTACCATCAACTACCATCCTGGGAAAGCCAATGTAGTTGCTGATGCTCTAAGTCGTAAAACCAAAGAAGAAATATCGAGTTTAATAATCCGAACAAGAAGAACTAGTGAAGGACTTTGCGCGAGAATGAGGATTGAGGTAGCCGTACCACCAAAGAGTACGGAAGCGATATTAACATCTTTAGTAGTGCAACCTACTTTAAAGGAGAGAATTAAGGAAGCTCAACCTCGGGATAAATTTCTGAACAAAATGAAAGAACGAGCCCAAAAAGGGAGTGTTAAGGGGTTTCTTTTAACAGACAAAGGTGTTTTAACTTATGTAGGAAGATTGTGTGTTCTTAAAGAAGAGGAACTTAGAAAGGAAATTCTTGAAGAAGTTCATTGTACGCCATACACGGCTCATCCTGGGGGTACAAAGATGTACCGAGATCTAAAGGGAATATTTTGGTGGAGAAGTATGAAGAGAGATATTGGAAATTTTGTAGAGAAATGTTTGACTTGTCAACAAGTGAAGGACGAGCACCAAAGACCCTCTGGTTTGCTAAAACCACTTGAAATCCCTAAATGGAAATGGGAACATATAACTATGGATTTCGTAGTAGGACTTCGAGATAAATTAAAGGAAATAAGACTGTTTGGTTATAGTAGATCGGTTGACTAAGTCGGCTCACTTTCTACCAGTCAAAATGACGTATAATATGGAACAATATGCTCAAATCTATATGAGGGAGATCATGAAATTACATGGAGTGCCGGTGTCTATTGTATGAGATAGAGATACAAGATTTACATTGAAATTCTAGAGAAGTCTGCAAAGTGCAATGGGCACAAGATTGAAATTAGAAGATAACTTATCATCCACGAGACATGCAGGCGTCAAAAGGATGATGATATTGATTAGAGGATATGTTAAGAGCTTGTGTGCTCGATTTGGGGAGTAACTTGGAGACTTTATCGTGTAATGGAGTTAAGCTTATAACAATAGTTATGAAACGACGATTGGGATGGCTCAGTATGAAGCATTGTACGGACGAAAATGTAGATCGCCGCTCTATTGGAATGAAGTTGGTGAGAAGAAAGTTTTGGTGCTAGATCTGATTCAGGAGACTCTAGAAAAGATAGCCAAAATACAAGATCGAATCGAATGGCTCAAGATAGACAAGAGTCATATCTTTGACCAAGAAGGAGAAAGCATATACAATTCAAAAAGGAGAAAATGTGTTTTTGAAAGTGGCTCCTATAAAGGGTGTTATTCGTTTTTGTGAAAAGGGAAAATTGAAGCCAAGATACATTGGACCGCTCAAATCCTTAATCGTATTGAGATCTGCTTATCAATTGGCGTTACCACCAAGTTTGTCAAGTGTGCATAACATTTTTCATGTTTCGATGCTGAGAAAATATGTTCACAATCCAAGTCACATCGTGAACTATAAGGATTTAGAAATTAACAAGGATTTGATATACGAGGAAGGGCCAGAGTCGATTTTAGAGTGCAAGATCCACAAACTAAGAAATAAAGATGTTGCGTTAATCAAGGTTCAATGGAGACACTATGGCAGAAATGAAGCCATCTGGGAGCGAGAAGAAGAGATACATGCCAAGTATCCGATTTTTTTTATCCAAGGTAAGTTAACGAATTTTGAGGATGAAATTAATTTTAAGGGGTGTAGGATGTAATATCCACAAAATTAGGGGTAAAAATTTCATTTAGGGTTCACAATTGGGGATTCAAATCCCTAATTCTATAATTAGGGCAGATTCAATTTAGGGTTTTAAACTCTTAATTAATCTGTTATTTATTTATTTATTATAATTTAGAATATTATTAACCATTATAAATGCAAAATATCAGTTATGAAATGAAAAGTCCCTAGATTAATGAGTAGCAGATGAAGAGAAATCAAATTATTTTCTAACGCGGACAACATTAATCTGACTGTTTCAAAAATCCCCTATAAAAACCCTTTTTCTTCACAGTTGCTTCTCATACCTTCATTGCTTTGCAAAACCAAAGGTAAATTTTCTTCATATCCCAATATATATCTACCTCATAATTACCTAAAAACCCATAGTCTGGAAACTACCATATTTTTGTCGCCGGTCCGCTGGAGCAGCCGCTGTCCGCCGTGAGTCGCCGCCGGTGTAGAGGACTGTGCGTGGGCTGTGTGAGTGGTGGAGGAGTTATGGCAGGAGAGGGGTTGGGGTGTGAGGGAGAAAGAAAAATATAAAGAAGAAAAAAAAAAGAAAAGAAGAAAGGGAGGGGGCAGTGAGCGACTGAGGAGGAGGAAAAAGTAAGAAAAAAAAAGAGAGAGAGAAAGACCGAGAGTTGCAGAGACGGGAAGAGTGGGGGAAGAAGAAGGGAAAAGAAAATAGAAAAAGAAGGGAGAAAAAAAACGTGTAAAGAGAAAAAGAAGGGAGAGAGAAAAGAAATAGAATTTTTGGTTTTTATTTTATTTTATTAAGCTTAATAGCCTTTTTAAAGCCCAAAACCCAAAATCTTTAAATTCTTTTCCATATTTTAATTTTTTCCAACCCAATCCAATATCTCCTATTTCAATTTTAATTCTTCAATTTCTTTTCTAACCCATCCAAATTTCTTAAATAATATTATTAATTATATTTTTTATAATATATGTAGGAATCGAGAATCAAGAGGATTAGGATAATTATTTTATTTTCTACGAGGATTTACAAGAAACAATTGAGGTAGGAATTTTTAATTCTTGTCTTTATATAATGTATCACGTGAGTATTTTCATTTATATATGATATGCAGAGGAACTAGTCAGGGACCGTAAATAGGTCCGGGATCAAAGTTGATCTTCGGGTTAAGCCCATCGTACTAAATTTATTAACTGGCCAGTCAGAGGAAATTACAGAGGAATTACATGTTATACTATATCTGAATATGCTTGTATGTTATATTATGTATTGACAAAAGTTGGTCCCTACTGAGCAAGTGGAAGCTCACCCATTCATTTTTATAATTTTTCAGATTAAGGAGTCGGGCTGAAGATACGCAAGTGATGGATGAAGACCAAATTTAACTTTGGAATTTGAATAATTTTATTTTATGCCTTAAAACATTTTGATAATTTTTCAGTAGTAATGTGACTGATATTTCTCTATAGTTAAATGTTTAGTTTTATTAAGTTATTGTATTAAAATTCGTGTTTTTATAATAACGATTTCCATGAAAGTCGGAATACTTTTATTTTTATAAAATCGGGGCGTTACAGATTCTTGCAGGATTTGATCACACAACCTTCCGTCATATCAGAATCTTGGTTCGACTTAAACCTCACTACACTCCTTTAATCAAAGGTAATGTAGAGCCCAGTTTTGTTTTTACAACATCATTTTCAACTAAATAACAACTTCAATCTTTAACAGTGTGTTTTGGATGAAGTGTTCTCGAGTAAGCTTGAGGATTGCAGATTAGCTCGAGAGAGAGTTTCTCAATGGGATTCCATGCCTCTTGCCCTAACTACTACCGACTCCTCGTGCCTCAACCGGATCTTCTTTATTAGCACGAGCAGCTGTGTTAGCATGCTAAGCTAACTATGCCTCAACTGTGTTAATAGCTTCACTGGCATCAACAATATCATCCATTTGAGTTTCCGGTGCATCAGCTGCCTCAACAACGTCATTTGCAAATGATCTAGCAGCTGAGGGGGAGGGTCAACATCACAAAGCCATATTGTGCAAAGTTGGGCCCTGCTGTTTGATCTTCATTATTTGGGTCAGACTAAACTATATCATCGATTTCCATCTCGACAGTTGTGTCTTGAGCAACTATGTCACCTTTAGTAGCCTCAGATCCTTTTCCTTGTGAATCAGCTGGATTCGAAGCATGTTCTTGTTCTACGTCATCTATTTCATCAACATCCGTCGAGTTAACTGGCGGCTCTGCTGATTCTGTACCCAAATTTGGAGCTTCTTCAACCACAACCTTATCCACATCAGTCTCAACCACTGGGACCTCAACGATTTCACTCACAGGAGTCTCAACCGTTGGAGTATCCACCAAACTTTCTTCATGTACCTCTATTTCAACAGTCTCAACCACTGGAACATCATCGGTTGGCAGTTCATCAATCCCCAACTCCTTATCTACCACCTCTTCTTCAGGTTCATTTTTAGCAACCTGCTCAGCTTCCCCAATATAGCTGTCTCATCAGCTGGTTCAACATTGATATTCATGGGGTCAGTTGACAGGGGTAATTCAGGTGTTTCTTCAATGGCAACTGTAACGACCCTAATAATTGAAATCGAGAGAAGATATTATTACCGGATAGAATTCAATTAGGGGGTTATATATGCATCATCAATGTATTATCTAACTTAGTTAATTTATTTGGTAAATTAGATCAATCTAGATTTAATATGTGAATAAGAATGTTGATCCAAACCTAGTTCATATCTGTTTTCTCAATTGTTTAATCGCATGATTGATTGATAGATATTTTGCTTGTGAGTTTGATGAGATAATTTTGAGTTCCTTGGCGTTTTATCCATATCGTTTCCGCCTGGATTATTTTATGTTCAATTTTAATTGGTCTTTTATTTATTTTTCTTTAGTTAATTAAAACCATACAAATCTAGTTAGAGTGTTTAGGATTTATTTTCTTTTTATTGTGACACACATTAATTATTTGCTGGCAAAGTCTTCCTTGAGAGACTACTTGTGGTTAATTCGTCGCCTTATGATTGATCTCATTCTCTTGCGAGGATCGTTAGACTTTCATAGGTGTTTAGCGATTGAACATATACAATATTTATTGGATCATTGCTCTATTTGACTTCCACAGAACTGACATCACCTTTGAGGTAGGTGTATGTGCAAGATTTTAATCTGCACCAAAGGAAAGTCACATGACTGCAACCAAGAAAATTTTAAGATAATTTAAAGGAAGCCAAGAAGTTGTATTATGGTATCCTAAGGAAGGAGGCTTCAAGATTATAGGCTACTCAAATTCAAATTATGTTGGATGTAGAGTTGACATGAAGAGTACATATGGTACATGTCATTTTCTTGGAAATAGATTGGTTTCTTGGTTCTGCAAGAAATAAAACTCAATAGCTGCATCTACAGCTGAGGCTGAGTACATTGTTGAGGCAACTGTTTTGCAAAGGTTTATATATGTGATAACAGCTGAGGGACGATGTCATTGAGAAGAATGAAATTCCAATTATGTTTGATAACGCAAGTGCAATTGCAATCGCTCAAAATCCAATATTGCAGTCAAGAACCACGTACTTTGTTGTCAGATATTATTTCATTAGAGATCATGTTGAAAATAAAGACATCATATTGGAATTTGAAGGGTTGAAGAATGAACTTGGACTGATTGAGCTAAGTTAACTCCTTAAGCAGCGCCGCTCAGAAGAGTCCAAAATGGGAAGAATAGCATTTCAAAAGAGTTTCTCTTTCAGCAAAGTAAAATAGCATAACAAAATTTTTAGCACAGTTAATCATTCGTACAACTGAATGATATCAGTTGACTAGTTTATTTAGAAGAGTCAACGGTAGCCAAAAGTCAATGAATAGATATATTTATTGATGAAAGGTCGAAAATGGTGTCGCATTTGTGAAGCAGGAATGTTCTCTGAGATAATGTCAGCATCATTTAATGCAACACAATAACCCGAAAAAAAAGCTGCACCATTACTGTACAAGAAAGCTTATGATTGGCCATAAATGTTGCAGAGCATTTAATGTGGAAATTAAAGCGTCTTCAAGATTAAATCTCAACCGTTGATCAAAATCCAAAATATTTGATTTTGGTCACGTCGAATCACATCTTTTATAAACCCTAAAAATTTTCTCTCTCTCATCACACTTTCAGAAAACTCTAAAAAATTCCCAAGTTTTTCTCTGCAAAACACTCGTTCGATATCTCTCAAATCTCTCATACTTTTTAATGGCTCCCAAGAAAAATGTTGCTCTTGCTCTTGACTTTGTGAAAATGGCTGAAAAGGTGTACTCCGGTGCACTTTTTGGATTGGAAGGTTTGGTCAAGCACTCTGCTGACCAAACTAGGGGACAACAGATCATTACGTGCTTGGAGAAGACGAGGTTGATCGAAATCCTCACCTTGAAAATGCCACAAACGCAATAGGAAGAGGTAATAATATTTTATGTAAACGCCTGGAATTCACTCTTCAGTGAATGGGAAAGATGTTGCTATAACAGCTGCAGATGTGAGTGAGCTGTTGAAGTTGCCCAACTCTGGTCTGAGTGAGCTGGAAGACCATGAGTTCGATTTGGAGAAGACATGGAAAGAGATAGTTATAGATTAGGAGGCTGGAAACTTCAATCCACCTGCAACGAAGGCTGCAGTAAAGGAGTACCACAAGCTGATGGACATTGTGTCCAAATGTGTGGATATTAAGTTCATATCTTACAATCAGCTGTCAACAACCAAATTAGTGGTTATGTCAGCTATCATTTAAGAGATGTAAGTCAACTGGGCTGAGTTTGTATTTGATAAGTTGACATAGAACGTGTTGCATTGTGGGGTGGCAGAAAGAAAATTCAAGAATACCCTAGGTTATGGGTTGGCCCTTGGGTACATTTTGGGGAAAGAGGGTTTACCCCTGAGGAAGGGGAAACCATTCCATGTTAATAAGAGGTTGTTTCAAGGCAACCTATCAGTTGCTTAGAAGAAGGTCCATGTCAAAAAGAAGGGCACTTCTGAGGGGAAAACAGCTGAAAATGAGCCAACTGCTCCAGTTCCTAAGAAGAGAAGAACAACTACTCCCAAAATACTAGCAGCACTGAAGAAGTAGAAGGCTTGACTGAAAAGTCGACTGCGTGACGAGCCAGATGAGTAAGCTGTGGCGGCTGACTCTGAAGCAACTGAGTCTAAGGCAACTCCACTTGAAGTTAGATTGAAAATAATGGAGGATAGGCCATCAGTATTGGTTGCCCGTACATTGGATGTGTCAACTGCTGAGAAAAAACACTACAAGAAAAGTCAAAAATAGCTACGGAAATTTCCGTAGCTAAACATAAAAAATCCATAGCTATTCAGTTTTAGCAACGGATTAGCAACATAACATATCCGTAGTTAAAATGCGGGTCGCTAAAACTCTAACGACGGAAAACAAAGCCGTTGCGAATATTGCTACGGAAATTTCCGTTGCCAGATAAAATAGTTCGTCGCTATTAATGGACGACAATATATATTGCACAACCAATATAACAATAGTTTAGCAATAAAAATTTCGTCGCTAAGTTAGTAACAGAAATTCCGTAGCTAATTTAACAACGGAAATTCCGTAGCTAATTTAACAACGGAAGTTCCGTTGCTAATTTAGTGACGGAAATTCCGTAGCTAATTTAATGACAGATATTCCGTTGCCAATTTAATTTATGTTAAATTGGCCATTCATATTAGTAACGGTGTCTTTCCGTCGCTAATAATTTTTTTTAAAATAAATAATGATTATACTATAATTTCATGTAATATACATGTGCGCGCGCGATAATTGAAACCTAAACTATAAAATAAACCAGAAATCACAGTCTAATATAACAAATTCGTCACATTGTCGAATCAAAACGCAATGTAAACTACAATTAATGACGTCAAAACAAGTTATACTTCAATACGCAAAATACAATAAAAAGCAACGTCTAAAATGACTAGTAGCACCACCACATTTTTTTTGGTATGGGTATGCGTAAAAAACTCAAATTCAGTGGGTGGGCGCCCATACTTCTTTTCCTACATCCACAAAAACAAACAAATGAATTATATAATTTATTTTTTAAAAATCTATAACTAACACTTTGAAATCTAACAAAAATTAAATCTAAAGTCATTACCAGATCATGATAGTGCTCAATGGTTGAGCGAGATCCTCCGGTATGGCGAGAGCAACCACTGCGAGGTCCGCCCACCTCACTCTTCCTATTCTTAGACTGTTGTTCAGATTTAGCTTTAACTTCAGGTATATCCCAATATGCCAACTAGTTCTTCTAGTCTCGTTCAGACACACAATCTGGTCTCTGCGGGCATTTCCTCTTCAAGCGATGCACCACATCTCTGTAGCGGTCACCAGCGTGATCCATGAAAGCATCATGCACCTATCTATCTATGGCTGGATCCCACCTATAATGCTTCTGCAAACATAAGAAATAATTAATGAACATTTAATTTAAAACAATACTCTTAAAAAATGCAGCAAATCTGTTTTGTCAAATTACTCAATTTCAACCAAAAACAGAAAGCATACACAAAGGAATCCAATTGTCTAAAATGACTTCCTCTCTATTAGATGCTTCCAAAAAAACACAGGAACATATTTTAACACCATTCATCAAAATGCAAATGGGAAAAAACTTCATTAATATAAAAGTCTCAATGAGATTTATAGAAGGGAGGAAAATAAATAAATAAACAAAGAGGGTGTCGTACGAGACAAATTAAAGTTCAGCTAACATCGTCCCATTAAAAACAAAATACAAGAGAAAAAACTATTATTTTGATTGTGGTCTGAGTATCACGAATGACTAAAAAAGGCTGCAACACAACATCCCTCAAATTGTCAAAGAAAATAATTTTTAATTTAATGATATTATTTTGTTGCCTTGCTTCTGATACAAGGGAAGAAGCCCCAACTGACGTAATTATCAAGAAAAAGTGAAGCTTAATAAGCATATAATGTTAATACTTATATTAGACATCTATAGGCTATAATAATTTTTTTATGATATTCAACAATTTATAAAGGTCCGACATGTACTAATCAAAGGAATAAACTGAAGACACTCTCTCCTTCCATATTCTTCCATCCTGATTCATCATCAAAGAAATAAAGATTCGATGTTGTTACCACAGTTCAATCAAAGTATCAAGCCCAAAATTGAACCATCTCAAGAAGAATACCTCTTATCCAGTTAATCAATAGGGAAAGGCAGTAAGTCTATATCCACAAGTGACTATAATCACTACAAGAAAAATGCTCAACAACAACATATATAATCTGTTGTGTATTAATATAATGAGGCGTTGTAGTAGATGGTGTTGTAAAAAAATCCGCTCAACAATAACAGTTACAATCCGTTGTCGTTAATAAGAAGACAACGGTTACAATCCGTTGTCTTTTAATGCTGAAAGACAACAATTGGGACAACGACTAGTATCTGTTTTTGAATTATGAGATACAACAATGTATTTGACAACAGTTAATATCCGTTGTGGTGTTGAATTATCACAACAGTTCTACAAGGCTTTAAAACCGTTGTACTTTGCAACTATTTCAACAACAGATCAAATCCGTAGTGGTTTTGATGTATTACAACAGTTTAACAAGCCATAAAAACCGTTGTAATTTTAAACCATGGCTAACATATTTTATATTTGGTGTCTATTATTTTTTCACTTGTGGTAATATAACTTTCGATTTCATATATGAAAAAAACAAACACAATACAAGAAAACAACATATAACTAACTAAAACAAAACATGACATTCAAGTGATTGTATCTAGTACATGTCTGCAAAAGTTTAACAAAACAAATATATAAGAAATATATCTAACAAGTGTTTAACAAAACGTCTAACAAGTGTTCTCAGAGTTACACTAATTCTTTCATTGAGGGCAGCTGCAAAAGCACTCAATATCATGCCCCGAAATAATAAGTATATACATCAATTTACATAATTTAAGTTCATGCCTCCAAATAAGAAGTATATACATCAATTTACATTAAAATCAGATTCACTCAATTACAGAATGTGCATTCTTTATAACTATAAAAATTTGCATATAACTATGAACAAAATACCTATTCACTCATGTATATGGTCTTGGACGCATTCTGCCCACTCCGATCGCACTTCATCAAATTGAACTCGAGAATACTCCACATTTGAGAACTGTGAGAAAAAACATAGGTTTACGTATTATAATTGGCTCCAATTATTAAACATTTGCAAAAAACATGAGAACTCCAAATTTTAATATAATTTACCATTGATCGCAATGAAGTCATGTCTGTAGTTGACTCTTCTACAATTTGTCTCATGTACCTCATCACAAAATAACCGCATTGGAATGCATCAGGTTGAATAGGAGCCTATGTTTGAAATAATTTTAAATGACATGAGTAGCAAGCTAAATTTATAAATTCACAAATACCAAACCAAAACACAACAACAGTATAACACTTGAATGAAAAAATCAATAAACCAGTTATCCCTATTCCTCACAGAATCCTTATTCAAAATATATTCTCAACAATAAAATTTGCAGTCAGTCCCACACCCAATTTAGAGATCATGTGGTATGCCAAGATTTTAATCAAAATGTAATTGCACAATGGACAATTCAAAAGATGGCCAATCAAAATGTAATTGCACAATCAACCATTTTTTTCTTCCCTACTCTAAAAATATTTAAAGATGGCCAACCAAATACCATGAACCCACTTTACTAATATCCAACAAAGATGGCATGTAAAAACAAATGAACAAAGACCACCACAATCTCGGACAATTCAAACAGTTTAGACCAACAATTTAGAACAATTTCCAACCTGCAGAAAGCAGATTTGTGGTCATGTGAGAAAAAGATTTGTTCATAGGAATAATTCAAACTACAAAACAGCTGCATGACTGATAGAATAATAGATATGTACCAATACCAAAGGCCACATATATGCAGTTAGCTTCAAAAGTCAATACACCCAAATAACTAAAGCTGCAGGAATTCTTAGTCATCAATTAAAGACAACTTAACTATGCAGAAACAAGATTATGGAAATTCAAATATGAATTTACATAGAAACACATCCATTTTGTTTATTTATTTTTCCAACTATCAAGGTAGTTACCACAATGAACATTTCCAAGATTTATTTTTTCACAAAAACATAGTTCTGAAAGCAAGAAATGGAATAACAGAGGAGAGACCAAAGAAGTTAAGAGTATTGTCCCACTGCAGATCAGGTTAAGTGATTAAAAAGTATCTAGGCAACAATACATAAAGCAAAGAACGATGAATCAGTATAATATACTCACAGCTAGGAGTGGTCAGTTTTAGCGTCCTAAAGCAAATATCATACATGTAAAATGGAATGATAAAGCCTTAAAAATTCAATATTAAGAAACATGTAAAATTGGACGGTTCAAAATACCTCTTTAAGTATGTCCCAAATAGGTAGCTTCTTGACATTCTTGTGGATTTCCGTATTGAACATTCGTATGGCCCTAAATTCACAAGTTCATTCATTATTATCGCAATAGGCATGAATTAAGACATAAAACTAAATCAGAGAGAAGTAAAACGAAATCATACAAATCCACAATTTGTTTCCAAAGTGGGTTGTGCATCCGACGAAAAAGAGGATCCAACAAATAAACAACCCCTTTGTGAGGGTTAATAACCATCAAAATCCAATGTTCACTACATAATATACACAGAGTTAGTGAAGAGAAATAATCAAGTTATTAAAGTATGCAACTCGAAGGTGATAAAATAAATACTTACCCTACATTACATGATGCTAACACAAGTTGGTTAGGCCGAGTACCATTCAGCCTATTTGCTAAAGCATGTGCCCTCCATTCCATCTCTTTGTCAAGAAAACCTTTATCGTCTCTTGTTGATGGTACATGCCCTATATTCAATGGATCCACGAATCTGTACTTATCAAGCTTGTTTTCCCGCACTATTTTCTTATATAAGTGCCTACCAATCATTTTAAAAATAATATTGATTAGTAAAAAACTAAATGCATAATATATGAATTTTAAAACCATACAATTCTTACCATATGTAGACAAAGATACACGTGTAGGAAATTGGCTTTAACTGACAGAAGGGAATGATGTCTTCCAAGTTGACATAAAGTGTACGATCACATCACCATAATATAGGTTATGATGTCTAAAAGTGTACGATAATGGTTGGAGTTATCATGTGACAACCTATCATTTGACATCCAATTTTTGTCCATATTTCTGATGCTAGTCTAAATACATGAAAAATATAGGGAGTTAGCTTAGAGAAACAGAGGAGTTATTACTGTGCCACTCACACGCATACTAAAGGCTTTATTGCAATTTTGTCTATTGTCTTTTGTCTTTTTAAGAGTTTAAACATTTGCAATAATAGCTGAAAATGTCCTTTTTAATAATTATCAACAATTATACAGTCAACAACTAACTATAACTACAAATATTCTTCTTAAAGATTCCACTAGAACCACTTCTTCCAATTCTTAGAGAGTATAAGAACGATCACAGTCAACTAGATACCGAAAAGTAACAAAAGCAGTTGTTTAACAAATTCACTATATGACACAAGCACAATCAAACCAATGAAATAAATTACAAATGGGGCCTATTAATCAAAATGATGTAATAATAGTTTCTGCTATTCCCAAGTATCAATCATCCAATTATAACTGAGTAACTCTTTAACTAAATTACAAAGCGAATTAATCAAAAAAAAAGATCAGTCTCAAAATCGTTATGAATCAAAAACCCACTCGAACGAGCCTGCACACGCAAAAAGACACAAACATGTTCACAGAAGTTCGATAACTTTCTAGTATAATACGATTAGAGACCAAAAAGGAATAATCCATGGATTTAATCATAATATCGAGCTTTCAACATAAATCCTTATATACAATCAACTCAAGCTGTTGATCTTGAGCTTTTTTTAGTTTAGATGAATCCTCACCCTGGTATTCTCAGAGCTTAGACGCCACCGGCTTCTCTAACAGAAATGGAAAAGATTTGGGGATTTTAGTGGATGGGAAAAACTCACCAAGAAATCACTCCGAGAAGCAGCGGCCGAGCTCCTATTTGCGCGGTGGACGTCGGTGGATGTCGGTGAAGATCTTGCGGTAGACGTTCTCTTCTCGTTCACTTCTCAGCCTTCTCCATCGTTTCTCTTTTTTTTTGATTAAGTTGTTTGAGTTGTTTAAGTTGCTATTATGTACATAACTTTTAGATTGTGTGTTGTTTGATTAAGTTGCTATTACTCAACTTAAAGTTGCTAGTCTTTTTTATTTATATTTATGTTTAAGTTGCTAAAGTAAAAAGTCTAACTTTGAAGTTGCTAGTTATATTTTTAGACTTATGTTTAAGTTGCTAAACCAAAATGTTTAACCTTGCTAGTTATATTTGATTATTATTTTTTTCAAATGAATTAAAATTTGATAAAAAAAATATTTACAACTCCCAACACTTTTAGAATTATGGTAAAGTTGCTAAAATAAAATTGATAAGTTAACTAAAAGTGATAGTAATATCATGAGATAAAAAATTGATAACAAAATAAAAATTAACTCTTAGCACTTTTAGAAATTTGCTAAAGTTGCTAAAATAAAACTGATAAACTAACTAAAAGTGCTAGTTATACCATTAATATAAATAATAAATAAGGACATGAAAAATGCCTATCGACTCCAGTTTATAACTGTTGTTAAAATTGTTGTCTTTAAGGAAAAAAATGACCCTAATTACAACGGTATAACCAACCGTTGACGAAAAGGATGAATAAATGTTGTATTTTGAAAAAGATTAGGCAGTAATCGACAACGGATTACAAAAATATTGTCGAAGACCCAAGAAACGCGTTGTGAAAAAATAAAAAGACCGCTAATAGACAACGCTTCAAGAAAGTATTGTCTTAGGCTTGAGTGAACTGTTGTCGTTAACAAAAAATCCGCTCATCCACAACGTTTTAGCGAAAATCTGTTGTGAATGCTTGTAAGGACAACGATTTAGCTAAAATCCGTTGTTTTTAGGGTGTTGTTGTTGAGCATTTTTCTTGTAGTGAATGACTTAGTTCTGTTTAACAATCATCTAAGTCGCTAAATAGCATCATGTACAAGTAGACTCATACTACACCTCTCGCAAAACATTTCGCCTCCAAAGTACAAATAAGATGGTATGATCATGTAAGAAGCTGATTATGTCAGCTTTCAATTATAAAGACTTTTTATAGGATTTTCAGAATAATATTAGCCCCACCCTTCACCCCCCCAAAAAAAAAAGAAAAAAAAAAGAAGAAGCAAGAATATGATGACGATGATGATTTTTAGTGCTCTTTTCATACTACATCTAAAGAATCATGGCCAGAGTTGATTATCAACCAGAAGGACGAATGACGAAAGTAATAGATGGTTCTATTTGGTGCTTGTAAGTCATAATCAAGCTATAAATTACTGAAACTATTCTTGGAATCGTTATTCTTTATAAATTTGGCCAAGAAATAAAACACACACACACACACACATGAAAGCTAAGTTCACAAGCTCATCATCATCATCCCACCACTCCATTAATTCACACTCCACAACTCCAACATTCATAAAAATCATTAATTTTTTCACTAGAAAATATACTATCTGCCATGATTAACTAGTAGACATGATTATGTTGACTAAATATGAAAAATCCCCAGAAGATCAAATGGAACAGAAAATTGTAGGATAAATTTACCTTAAACTCCTCAAAGTAACCCTCCTTATATTCGGTCGACACATTCTTCCAGGTGTATCCTTTAGGGTGAAGGCGTTGTAAAAAGATTTCTCTCATCTTAGCCGAACACGGATTTTGCGGCTACAACCTGCACAAATAAAACATTTACATCAATTTAATGACACCAAATATTATTATCATAACGAATATGTAATGCATGAACATATATTATCTAAGTACTTGTCATGCTCAACAAGGGTAGAGGGCAAGTCCGTGACCACAGGTGACACTGATGCGGCAGATGTAGATGTCGCAAGCCTATCAGGAACATGTGATGATGATGGACCTCCATGCTCAGCAACGGCAGGCGGTGCTACGTGTGGCGTAGCAGCTGCCAAGTCAACAGTCTCCTCGATGTGAGGAGGAGGAACTGGCGGCTGTAATGGTGCAGATGTATGTGTGGGTGCAGACGAGGATGGTTGTGATGTCAAAGGACCATCCCCTCGTCCACGTCCTCCTCCTCGCCCACCTCTGCTATAACCTCTACCCCTACTTCTAACCATCGGAGATAAAAAAAGAAAAAAAGAAAAGAACAAAACTTAGGTTGCATCAAATCTTTCAATCAATGACATCGGTCATATAATTTTAGATAAGTTGAAATTTTTTTAAAAAAAAGGAAAGAAGGATCTATTCAAAAAGCCGAACATTTGATACATATCCATCAGGGAATTTGAGATTCCTCACCCAATCACACAATGTTGTTCTAGCTTGCTTGTCAAGTGTGTAACAAGCTTTCGGGTACTTCTCGGTCTCAACGTCTCGCTTCAACTCAGGCCGACAACAGTACTCATTCAACCCCTCTCTTGATTTGTAGGTGTCTTTTGTTTTTCCTTCAACATTCATCACTGTGTTGAAAATATTATCAAACACATTCTTTTCTATGTGCATAACATCCAAGTTATGTCGAATTAAATTGGAGCTCCAATATGACAAATCCCAAAAAATACTACGTTTTTTCCAACCACAAGTTTTGGAAATCGATGCATTAACATTAGTTGCATCTAGATCAGTGACCTTCTGTAGGCCTAACACCTGTAACTCCATAAGGATCTCAAATCCTGACCGAACTACTGGTGGACGAGTTTTAACTGATTGTTCTCTTCTAAACGCCGTCGTATTTTTCCGAAATTTGTGATTTACGGGCAAGAACTTTCAATGGTTATCAAACCACGACTGTTTTCCGCTGCACCTAAGAGTGAACGCATCTGATTTGTCCAGGCAGTACGGACAAGCTAATCTCCCAGCTGTACTCCACCCTGACAACATCGAATAAGCGGGGAAATCACTAATTGTCCACATAAGGGCAGCACGCAAGTTAAAATTTTGCTTTTTTGAGATGTCAAACATACGAACACCCACTTCCCATAGGTGAATCAACTCTGCTATGAGTGGTTGTAGGTAAATATCAATCTCTCTTTGGGGTTTTTAGAGCCTGGAACCAATACGGTCAAGAACATATACTGCTCCTTCATACACATCCAAGGACGAGGTAAGTTGTACGGTGTTAGTATAATCGGCCACGATGAATATTGTTGTCCTGATTGTCCAAATGGCTGAAAACCATCGGTGCACAAACCTAACCGACATTGCGAATTTCATCATAAAGTCGGGATGAGTCTGTTGAAATGCTTCCAAACCATGGAGTCTGAGGGATGACGCATGACCCCATTTTCAACTAAGTGGTCAGCATGCCACCTCATATCATTTGTTGTAGCATTAGATGCGTATAACCTCTGTAGTCGAGGAGTAAGAGGAAAGTAGTACATCTTCTTGAATGCTACATTAGTCTTTTGTCGTTTCTCAGCACCCTGGTGAGTTTTTGTAAATCGGTTATGGCCACAAAACTTACAACATATCATATCTGAATCGGATGCCCAATATATCATGCAACCATTTATGCAACAATCGATCTTCTCAACTGGCAATCCTATACCCCGCAGTAACTTCTTGGTGTTATAGAAGTTATCAGTGACTAGATTGTTCACTGGAACAATCTCTTTCATGAGCTCCGTAATCTGGTCGAAACATTTTTCAGACATCCGATTCTCTGACTTTAAGCTCATTAAGCGAGCTACCAGAGATAACTGAGAGTGTTTTTCACACCCAGGCCACAACTGTTGATCTGCAGCTTTCAACATGTCATAGAACTTTTGGGCCTCGGGATTCGGCGGCTCCTCTATCTCATCCATATTAAGTTCAGGACCAGCAGCATCCAAAACCATTGTGCGGTATGCATCGGAAGCTTCTTCCCTGTCAACGGATGATGGCCAATAACACTATGGTCAACATTGGACCCCACATTCGCTTCTCCTTGGAAGGTCCAAATATGGTAGTTTGGCACGAATCCATATTTCACCAAGTGGTATTTTACTGTGGGCACATCAAGAAATTTCATGTTTCAGCACTTGCGTTGATTACATGGACACTTAATCCTTGTCCCGTCCATCCAGTCAGGTTGATTAGTAGCAAACTGGATGAAAGTCTCAAGCCCTTCAATGAACTCCCGAGATAAAAGACCATTTCGAATTCGTGCATACATCCAATGACGATCAGAGCTCATTTTTATGATGTCCTATATTGATAAAAGAAGGATACTAAACAATATTCATCTGGTACTCTCTTTCAGTTAATAAACTAATCTCTTCAATAATAGCTAACTCCAATTAAACTAAACATATTCTCAATTTTCACAAAGAAACCAAAAAAAATCTGAAAATTTATTTTTCAACACTAGAAAGTGGACTTGTCACTGTGAAAGCATAAACTTAAAAAAGAACTCGATTAACTTAAGTATTAATTTCTCGACATAAAATAATGTGTAAGCAAACATAAGGATCGGAGCGTCGTCGCATTGACCAATTATAAACTAAGAAATTGAATCCAAAAAAGTTTTTGTGTTCAAAGAAATAATCACTTTACTTATGTTAATCATCTCTTCATCTGGGTTTCCCCCAGTCTCTCGGATAACATTGACTGGATAGGGATTGGGGATGCTTGTAATTGTTAAAGTTACTTTTATTAATTTTCAAAGGTTAATTTTATTTTATTTCTTAAAAAAGCTTACTTGACTCTGAGTTCAATAATAAAAAGACATAAAGTAGGATTGATTTTCCAAAAAACTGCTAGTTTTAGAAAAGCAAGGAAACCCAACTGGGATTTGTGCATATCTTATTTTTGTTTTTAAAAAATATCTGATTTGTTTTTAATTTATGCACATCCGGATATATTCCCACAAAATTTTCTCAGTCAAACTCTATTTGAGACTATATGTGTGTGTGTTTTTTCCACTTAGTTGAGTACAAATTAAAGGTTTTCCTCCAACTACAACATCATATCCCTTCCACAAAACAAATTCAAGCTTGAATGAAAAAAGAAAATCACCCAACTTTAAATGTTATTTCAATACATAAACAGTAAAACTTTCAGTTCAAAAACCCAGAACCAGTCCTTCCAAACACTCCCAAAATTACCATTTGCACAAGGGCTCAACACAGCTTCAAATAGAAGTAAATCGATCAAACTCCATACGAACATTACTGTGATGGTCAACTATCTGCACATATACTCAATGTACACTTCAAAGACAATATAATAGACTACGAAATTACATACCCAGTAAACTAACATAAACCCCCACCAAAAACGTCAGTGAAGCACATTGAATTCAAAACACCAAACACTCAAAACATTGAATCCTTACATCAAATAGAGTAAGTTCATACCTATTGGTGTGATTTAAACAGAGCCCATCAATTTTTTTTGAGATATCCATTACTGGCAAGCCCTAATTCGCAAATTGGGAAAAAAATAAAAAAAACAAACCTTAAAAACTGAACCGATGTTAGGGGCGGGGTTCTTTGGTTCTCGATGATGGCAATGCGGGGATCTTTGGCGGTGGCGATCCGGGAGTCTTTGGCGGTGGGCGAGTGGGAGTGTTCGTGGTGTTAAAGGGGAAAGGAAAATTAGAGGTGTTATGTTAAAGCCTAATTAAACCCACACGTCTAAAATAACTCTTCAAAAAAGATCCCACGTCTAAAATAATGAAATAAATTAAAATCTTGTGACAGATATGATATCCGTAGTTAATATGGAAGGGAATTGGCAATGGCCAATCCGTCGTTACTTCACAACATATATAAAATTTGTTGTTAAAATTAGATGAAACGATGCCGTTCTTTTATAATAAACATACCAATGGAAATTTCCGTCGCTAGTAGCTACGACTTTATATCCGTAGCTAAAGGTTGTAGCTATACCGTTGCTATTCCGTTGCAAATATTGCGCGGTAAATTTGGCACCTTATTTGGCAACGGTTTACCAACAGAAATACAGTCCGTTATTAATTTCTGTTTCTAAGCCATCGCGATTTCGTAGTTTTATCCTTTTAGTTTAAAATTCCTATTTCCGTAGGAATTCCATTGCTATTCCGTGGAAAGTTAGCAACAGACTCGTTTCGTAGATAAAATCCATAGCTATTTTACAGTTTTCTTGTGGTAAGAATGGAAGGAGCCGCCACTAATGTGGAGGAAAGAGTCGTGGATGCTGTTGGTGAATCAGCTGGAGAGGCTAGGACTGAAGGAGAAGTAGGCCTGCCTGTAGTGTATATTGATTCTTTGCCAGCTAACTCAAAATCAGAAGAAGATCACTCCTAGAGGTGTCAATCATATCGTGTTTCATTTTCGCGGGTCATTTTCTGACACATGTATTACACGTTTGATACATACAAGAACACGACATGTTTAATTATTTGTGTAAAGATGCACCACACGAACACGACTTGATTATGACACGGGTAATAAAACACAAATGAAATACCTATATAATTTAAAGTTGACACAAAAAAAGAATAAAAAATTGATAAAAAGCAAATGTTACAAATAAAAATACAATATATTATAGAAAATGCATTTAATAATTTGCCCAACATAATATAACCAAATAAAACATCACAAAATATAAAAATAACATGTATCTATAAAATTAAATGGGTTAAGTATGTCAATCATGTTCACACGTGGGTCGATCTAACCTGATCTATTTTTTATCTAGTTAACCGTGTCCAACTTGAATTTTTCCCAAACCTGCAAAGGGTTGTACCTATACCTGCTAAATTCATGTCGAGTTATCATATCGAGTCATAAATTGACGCCCAATTTAACTCCCTAGTATATCCTGAAGTTATGCTGAGGATATCAGAATGGGTCATGTGGAAGCTAAGCAAAATTAGAACCCATATTGAGCGCCCTGGAATGATCAAGGAGGAGGAATAGATCCTCACTTTCCTAAATGAATGATCCATTCCCCACTAGACCAGCAGTTCGTATACAAGTTGTTTTAAAAAAGGCGAAAAGAGGAGGAGATGGGTTGGAAAAGGATAAGGCAATGGAAGGGTCACACAACTGTATGTTTGAAACAACTGCTGACCTATTATCAGGATCTAATGACGAGATCTTAAAGATGTAGAAGCTACTGCGCACATTAACGTCGCACCTAACGAGCGCAGCGCGTGCACGCGACCTTACAACCACTGCCCGATGTGCGTGACCGCGCACTTTGTGCTTGTCGACGCACCCTCAAAACGTCAGAATTGGGTCTTGTGTCCCATATGAATTGAGTTATATCTCTTAGCTTTCCATATACACTTGAATGATCTCTATATCAATTTTCTAGAGAGAGTTATGGCTAAAATACTAAGACGTGTCATTTCCAAAATTTCATGACACAATTTTTATTTACACATTATTTTAACCCCTCCAAACATCTTTATTGGCAAATTAGTAGCATAAATAAACCTTGTAGAACTTTGTCTTATCCTTTTAATGGTGCATGAATCATGTCAATTGGACTTTAGATGAAAATATTATGTCCTAAATACGAAGCCTGTCACAGTTGCGCGAGATGACTTTTTGACGTTTCTTGCTCCAAAACTTGTTTATTCCACCAACACATAGAAAATCATTAAAATAACACAACATCACAGTAAACACATGCAATATTCAAATAAAATGATATGGATAAAATGTCACAATAAATAGAAAATAAATCCTAAACACTCTAAACCAGATTTGTATGAATTTAGTTAACTAAAGAAGAACAAATAAAAGACCAAATAAAACTAAACACAAATAAACTCGGTGAAAATGATATGGATAAAATGTCTAGGAATTCGGAATTATCTCATCAAACTCAGAAGCAAAATATAAATTAATTGATCATGCGATTAAACAATCAAGAAAACAGATATAAATTAGGCTTAAATCTGATAACTTTCGTATTCAGAGACTAAGTCTAGATAGATCTAATTTACCTAATTAATTAACCAAGTTAGATAATACATTGTTGATTCATATATAACCCCCTAATTGAATTCAATCCGGTAATAATATCTTCTCTCGATCTCAATTATTACCTTAGAATATTAATGGTTGGCCAAAAATCAAGTATAAACCAAATCAATTAAATAAAGCAAGGCATAATCAATCAATTAATATTCATGATTGTTCGTTCGAATCAATTCATCCTAATCTTAGAACAAAAAAGTTAGTTCATGCTTGTAGATGGATTCATCAATTCAAATAAGAAGAATAGAGCAATTATAAATATGATCATGAAATAACAACAATCACCAAGCAATTGAAGATCATATAAAGAAGATGGAGAAAGCTTACGCTTTGATCTAGCCATAAAATATTCCTGTGGAAGAACAAGCAATTCCAATGTCGGATGTAGAGAAAAGTAATGAAAAAGGGTTTAAAAGTGCTATGAATTAAAAGTGTTCGAAAATATGAACTCTCAAAGTCTTATTTATAAGCCTTGTAAGTCCCAAAGGGTGTTTGTGTAAGTCGGGGAGGGGGGGAGGAGGAGTAGAATAGACTTAACCAATTTTTAATTTTTGATCTTTAAATCAGAGTTTTTACACAAGTAGCAACTTAGTCCTTTTAAGACAACTTAGTTAAACCTCAACAGGAGAGTTAACCACTCAACAGACTCAATTGAGCCGTTGATAGAGTAACTCAACTGAGTGAAGTGAGCTCTTTAAAAATTCAGCTTACTTGGTTTTTAACAGCGGAAGTCTTACAACCTTTTTGTTAAAGGGTTTTACAACACTTGTTTTGATTAAGTTATTATCAGTTGAGTTTGGAAAATATATCAATCAGCAGAACACAGTGTGAAGAAAATAAAATGGTTAAAGGTAAAAGAGAAAAGGCAATTCATAGTGGTTCGAGGATGAAGTAATTCATTTACTCCACTCTTCTCCAACTCCTGGAGGTAATCCATTAATGCAACAACTGTTACAAGAGGGATACAACATTCCAAGTAGGCCTTGATCACACAACTGACTTTACTCCTGTGACTCAACTTCTTCGCAAGACGACTGTCTTACTACTCACTACAAGAAATTGGAGGTTTACCTACACATATATGTGGGTAAAAATATGTTGATGTGTGGGTAAAATACTTTACCTACACATTATGCAAATGTCAACAAATGTCACTATATTTCTGTAGAAAAATATTTTTAGTGACACAATTATTTATGTGTGGCAAATCATTGTTTTTTACCTACACATGTATGTGTCAATAAATATTTATATGTGTAGGTAATATATATACTCATACACCACTACAAAACAACCATTTTACATCAGTTCTGGGGCACATTCCACATTGTATTCAAACCGATGTATAATCCAACATGTAGAATGTGGGCCTTTTTTACATCGGTCATGGAACCGATGTACAATGTTATTTCTACATCGGTTACAATACAACCGATGTAAACAATTGACCATTTACATTGATTTCCTTACTAACCGATGTAAATGCTCCATTTTACAATAACCGATGTAAACAATGGACCATTTACATCGATTTCCTTAGTAACCGATGTAAACCAAACATTTTACAATAACCGATGTAAATGGCCGATATTTTACATCGGTTTGTTCTACAACCGATGTAATATCTTCCTTTTTTTTTAAAAAATAATTTCATATAGAAATTATAAAACCTGAAATTTCATCACCGCACAAATCCAACCAAACAAATCACATACAACAAAGACATCCACTATACATATTCAACAACGTACGAGAGTAAAAACTAATAGAATGAAACATAACTTTGAGGTTGTAAAACTAATACAATGAAACAACTAATTATCAAGATAACTACTAAACGATGACATAATTGAAACATGAAAGACACAATGAGACAAGAAACAAGGCATATAATATGAGGGACAACATTTTTTTCTGTAAATCATTCCAAACAGAAATTAAAGAAGCAAGCTATCTGTTAAACACTCCCATTTTTGTCTCAGACATGCACTAGTCACCAGCAGCAGTTTGAAAGGTTCTTAGGAAACTCTTAGGTGGTTGGCCTCCACTCAACTGGTACTTCCCATTTACCTGTCATAAAAAACTGTTGGTTAACATTTTACTAAATACATGCTAGCATTCAAAGTTGTGATAATTACACATACTACCCTTGAGCTTTAACATAATTACAAAAGGTAACTCGATTTTTTTTGTAAGTAAGCTAAATTTCAGGGGTAGTTTTTATAATTATCCAAGTTTACCACACATGATTAAGCATGACTCACCACATAACGAGGGACTCGACCAATATGCGATGAATATTTCTTGAGTTCCTCCTTATAACCTTAAAGAAAAACACAATGCAAGATTAAATTGGTCGAAAAGATATGAAAACTAATTTGATTCCAGACGAAGACACAATCCAAATGTTACTTCCTTTAATCCATTGTTTGGATCTTCAAGAAACTTTGCTGCTCCTTCGACTCCGACCTTTTTGGCAGTTTCTAATAGAAATTCCCTTCAGATGCAAAGAGGCAATGGTAGTTTTATTAAACTCCAAGGATGTGATAGAGTAACCGCTAGCAATAAATGGTTATGTTCCAAACAGATAACATAATTTCTGCAGCAACACAAGATGGAGTTCAACGCATTTATAATAATTCTCACTCAGCAATACAAGTTTCATAAAGAAAAGAAATAACAATACAAGCATAATAATGAAGAAATAAAAATTTCCTGGATGAAAAAACCAACTACTTAACCGTCAGATACAATATAATTATGTTGGAATAGAATAAGGAGCAACTTAACTAGTGCAAACTGAGACTTTTTCTCAGTTTCTCATTATCCATTACACCATTAATATGAGGATCACACAAGTCGTTGAAACTTTTTCTCAGTTTCACATTAATGCAGTTCAAGACATCAAAAAACTAAGTTATGAAATCTCACTTTCATCATTGCTCCAAATACACCATCTGCAAAGAAAGATCAGTTAGAGGTTAGTATCCACATCTTGAGATTTTGACAACGTGACATTTAATCGTGTGACCGACCTCAGCCCTGATTCATTGAATCCCCTGCATCAGTCCTAAGATGCCACATCCTATGGCTACAAATAGTATTTTAATAACCAACAGTAACCAAAATTCAATTTGTTTTACACGTCTGAAATCCCACTTAATAGTTTTGTAAGAATTTTATTCTTTCCCTTACACTCTAGGTTCGAATGTTATAATTCAAACTCCCTAATTGACCAATTAACATGTGCAAGGCTCCACAACGAATTCGAGGTTGTAACATGAGCATGTGTGCAGAGGTTTTCTCAAAATAATGGGCAAAGGACTTTAGACTCAACATGAATGCAATTAAGAGTTGAAAACGATGTTTCGGGTATCACACTCCAGAAAACCAAAATAAACATCCACAATTGAAATTTTGGCTCTGGGACACACACGTATATGTAGAACTACTTTCTTAGAATCAATGTTCCTACTCATAGTTTTTGCATATCTATGAATTGTAGATTAGTAGGAAATTTGGCAGAGCTTAAAGAGTAAAGCAAAAGAACTATTGGAGAAGAAGCTAATCATAACTACTATCAATGTAAAGGCAAAAGGCATACACACACATACACACACACATATATAAAGAGATGTAAGAAAATGCCGATCACCTTTAACTGCATCCATCATGTAAGCTTTCCGATATTTTTTGACCAGGGAAGCATAAAATTGTTTTGCTGCATCAGGAGGTATTGCCGCATCAAAATTAGGTTTGTTTCCTTTTAATACCCCATATAATGTGAACTGACTTACTGCACAAGATTAAAACCGGCCTATCAGCACCAACACTACACAACTACCAATAAAATTTCCAATAACTAACAAAACAAGGTCTACAAACCTGAATGGAGAAAAAAGTAGAAGGTAGAGACAGAATATAATACCTAACAGAACTTCATAATTTCTTTGCATAACCTGTCAATAAGCATTAAAGCCATGGATATCATCCCTTAAGCAATAGCATAAGTGTCAAATTTTTCAAAAGCTGACCTCTTCTTTTTTTCTAAATTATAAGTAAAACAGAGGAGCAACTTTTTTACTACCAAATTATGTGTCTAATGCTGAAAATGCATCTGGTTCTTTGGAATTAAAAAATAAAGAAACATGGTTACACTTACAAGTTCCATTCTTGTTTCGTTTGAATCAATGCAAGTAGTATGTTTTCACCATTAAACAAAACAGAGGCAAAATATCACTTAGAGAAAACGAAATCTAATAGATAGGTTGTTTTAGCTTAAGCTAGAGGGCAGTTATGTTTTGTAAAATATGAACTTGAATGCATAATGATGAAATAAGCGACAGGGCAGTTTAATTGCTCATAAGTTCCAAATCATACAGTTTAAACAAATTGAAAAGCTAGCTCAAGAAGGAAATATTTCTAGAACATTATCAAAATTAACATCACCAAGTATATCCTTACAATTTAGTTACTTAATGGAGTAGAATATAGCATATAAAACACAATTCAGGTGGAAGTGTTTACCCACAGCTGTAGATAACATTGTGAATCATATTGGTTCCACTTAGCTCATCTATGATAGGTTCAAAACATTCATCCATGACAGAGAAAGCAACATCTAATTTGGAATTGCTTTCTACCTTTGTGAAGTCACTATTAAGAGATGCATCACTATTAATAGCAAGATGCTGAAGAATAGTACATGAAAATCCTTCTTCTAGTTCATGTTTAGCACTTTTATTGTAGTGAAGCTTCTTATCTGCAGAATACAAGTACTAATTACTACACAACTTCTCACAAAACACCTAAATCAGATTGTCTTTGGATACTTGCATCAAGCAAATACAATGACTTGATTGATAAGAGCTGGCACTCAATGGGCTGGTTAATGCAACATCTAAAAGGCAATAAGAAGAAAACCATTACCATATGATGAAGAACGGCTATAGCATATAAATTTCTGATTATTTTTAGCACGAAATTAAAGCAAGAATGACAAGTTAATCATTACCGCCTAATAGCAAGGCCACCAAGGATTTTGAATCGAAGGGATTCGGCCTGGGAAATGGCGCAAAGTCCCCTATTGTTAACCTTCTCAGCCTACAACTGAACACTGTTATCAGGTAACTTGAACCTCATCATAAACTGAACAAAAAATAACTTAGTAAACACTAAATAGCAGTAACCAAATTAAAGATGGATTTTGGGGGGATGAGATTCAATATATTATTTGCTTTTCAAGATTTAAAAAAAAAGAATTGCAGAATTTCGGAACACTATTCACCGAACCCACCGATTAACTATAAATATCAAATCAAAAGATAAGGAAAAGGAATAAGAACTTATCCAATAACTGAGTCTCAAATCGCGATGGTGTGAAGAAAATTGAAAATGCTGTGAGAAGAAACCGTAACCAAGAACAGAGTCTAACAGTCTCAAGGTGTGAACAAAATTGTGAAGAAAATCGAAAGGGCGAAAGGGCTGTGAGGCTGTGAGAAGAAACCGTGACCAAAGAATGAGAGTCAATTGTAGGGTTAAAATATGATCTAAGTTTAAAACACGTTGTTAATAAAACCCTTATGTGGCAACTTTTTCCATGTCATATTTTTAAATAAAATAATCAATTTTTTTATGAGAATAATCACTTCAATAGCCACACATTTTTTTCATTTAGTCATATGTGTAAGTAAATTGTGTATGATTTCCCACACATTCTTAACATTTTCAATTCTGTGTGGGTAATTTTAAATAATAAAAGATACACGTAAAAATTATCCCGCTCTAAAACTGGAGGGATTTTTTTTCCTCCATATTTTAATGTTACCAATAGTTATCAGTGACATGTAAAAAATGTCAATATGTAAATTAGATTGAGTTATTTTATTACCCACACATATCTAAATTATGTGTTGTTAAATACCCACATATAAAAATGTGTGGGTAATACTTCAATTTCTTGTAGTACTTCAACTCCTTCAAACCCTTGGAATTGATCACGAAGCCCTCCAATGGATTCAAAGCTGGTACTAACTTGAGCCTCACTGCACTTCCTTCAATTTTTGGATGTGCAGACCCATTTGTTCTTTAAAACAAATTTCCTCTTCAACTGGTTGAAGTTTTCTTCCTTCACTGAGTGTGTTGGATAGATTGAGTTCGAATGTAGGCTTTGAAGATTTGAGTGTATTGCTTGAGAGTGTTTTTGCTTGCTTGCTTTGCTCAGATTTTCACTGGTGTCATTCGTACTCTCTCACATAAGTTCCTCAGCCTTTTATAGTGACAGTTTGAAAATGTGTCCGTTGAAGAGATAGACACTTTTCAAACTTTACTTCTTGATCGTTGGCTTGTCTTGTTGTGCAGCAAATGATATTGACCCAACCTTAATTTAATGCCTTGCAGGTTGCGTGAAACTCTGCAGCATTCTGCGAACTTCTCATTGGTTCCCAGCCTCTTGCACTCTTTCAGCATGCCAGCTTTAAGGTTGTAGTCTGTCCACTTTCTACTTTGGGTAACTTCTTGACTTTTTATTCCAACGGACTGCTTTAGCTTTCTTTGAGTCATTTTGCTGATTTACCCATTTATTGAGTCTTCTCCATACTTCTGGGAGTGACTCAGCTGTTAGTCTGCTGACAAACACAACTTTTTGGTACTTGACTGAATCTCTTCTTTGATACTCAGCTGCAACTCAGTTGATTCTTCACTGCGTCCTTCAGTCAATTTCTGTGATCTTCAACTTGGCTGTTTTGATACTCAGCTTATAGATCCTATCTATTACATAGTTGAATAACAGAAAATGGGGTGCCAACTTTCTAATCTAATTTTTACATGCATCATCAAAATCTATACAAATAATTTCCCAATAATTTCCCCCTTTTTGATGATGCCAAAACTTAAGATAAAATTACAATGTAAAAAGTGCTAAAATAGAATGAGCGTAAGAATGTATCATTTTATTGATCATCATTCTGCACTTTAAATATACTTACTGTATTTTTGTGTATTGACAAACGTGTGAAAATACAATAAAATTTTGAGCAACTGTTTTCATCTCCTCTGCTGCTTCTTCCTTCTTTCTTCATCTTCTTCTCGCCTACGATGATTTTCATCCTCATTTCTCATCTTCTCCTCAGCTTCCCTCCTCTTCTTCATTTCATAGTTTATTTTATGCCTCTCATCTTCTCTCAATCTTTCTTGATATATATTCTCTGTTTGCCTCACATTTTCTTCTTCGTACTTGCGTGCAAGTTCATCGCTTCGCATGGCAGCCTCTCTATTTGCAAGCTACCTGTATCCAAGCCAGTAAGTACTCTTTGTCCTTTTTCATATGATCAACATACATGATTTTTAGAGGCCTTCTTGGTGGAGAACCTCTGCCTCTTTCACCAGACTTGGCGTCTCATCCTCTTTCCCTAATAGGGTTCGCTCCCCTGGGAGTTTGATGACTGGGCTGAGCCCTCGAAGTCTGCTGACTCTTTCATGAATGAGTCTGCTGCTTCTTGGCTAAATCAACAACTACAAGCCCTTTCTCCAGTATATTTCCCAAGCTTTTTCTAGATCCATCCCCTCAAAATATCCTTCAAACTTGAGAGTTTCAAACTTTTCAAGTGATCTTCCCACAAAGTCAGCTGGGGGAGTGGATTCTTCAGTTGCGTCCTGGAGCAATCCTGATGGTGGACCATGGAACCCCAGGCTTTCAAACTCTCAATCTGCCATGCTACCTTCTCTCAAGCTCCTCTATTTCAGCTTGAGATTCCTGGAGCGCTAAGTCAACTTTTTCTTTAGCTGACAATTCCTGCGGCAACTGAGAGAGAAGAGAACTGGTAGATGAACCTTTTTTATCTTTGAAAATAATTTTCAAGGGAAGGGTCTTTTTGACTGATTCTTCCCCCTTACTACTTTCCCCCTTTTTGGCATCATCACTTTTAACTAGAGAGAGATGGAGTCGAATGAAGAAGGGAGTCGAGTTTTTGATGAGCGATGGAGTCTGCTGTTCTTTGCTCGGTATGTAGAGTATACAACTCTGTCTTCATATCAATCATTTCACTCACAGTACTTTCCATGTGCTACATATCCTTTTTGAATTGAAGTTAGAGCAGCTCCATATTTGTCATGTGTGTTCTTTCTAGCCTATCAATGTTGTCCCGCTGTCTCTGCTGAAACTGAGCTTGTTCGCCACACCAGATCACAAGTTTTAAGAAAAGTGACCTGAAGTAGCCAACTTGCTCCTTGCGAAGAGCCTTCATTTGTGTAGTCCATTCCCTAATCCGTAACATAACTCCTCTTATATCACCGGATATCATTGCATCATGGTTGTCAATCCTTTGGTTTAAGGATTGAGAGCAAAAATCCACGTTCCATAGCTTCCATTTCAAAGACACTTGGCTCGGAAAGGCTTTTCTAAAGTCAGCTGCCTTAGTAGATGAATCCTAAGGGATTCAAAATCGTAACCAAAAGGAACAACTATCATGTCGTCTTGGAGCTTGGAAGTCTGCTGGGCTAATGTCAACATGATATCGTGCAACTTTCTCCATAGTTTAACTTCAATGGGAACTTCATCGACGTATGGAAAGTCTATTTCATAAAGGCCACAAGGTACTGAGGCACTTCTCTTAGTTCCCTGGCTACCAACTCTTTGTGCCTCGGTTGTTTGAGCTTCATCGACAGACGCAACTATGGAAACCTATTGAGCTGACTGGTCCTCAGCTATCTTAACAACTTCATTGGCTCCAACATTGTCATCCTTTTAAGGTATCTGAGCCTCAATTGCCTTAGCAACATCACGGGCTGGTGATGGCACCATGGGAGGTGGTCCATCAACAAAAATAAATTTTGAAGAGGCAACTTTTGCACGAGCCTCTTTCATTTTGGCCTCCAATTCTCGTTCTTCTGGATCTGACTCAGCTTTATTTTTTCAGAGTCGATGAAATCCAGGGCTTCATCATCTGAGTCATGCAAAGCACCAATCTCAATAAGTTTTGTTGACTCAGACTCTGGCATATTAGGAAGGGCCTCAGAAACATTCACATTCTTCCTGGAAGTCTCAACATCCTTGGGGTCTTCGGCTACCTTGGCAGTAGTCTCAACAGCTTCAAGGCCTTCAACTGTCCTTTTTGCAGACTCAGTTGCATTAGGGTTTTCTATATTGGCATCCTTCGAGATCTCAACCTCTGGGATTGCATTTTTAAGACCAGCGGTCTCAACTGCATGGTCCTCCTCATTCCATCATGTGCCTTAGTTACCTTAGTAACTTCATCGGCCTGCAATGCAGTTTGTTCCTTAGATGAGACAGTTTTAATAGTCAAAGCGTCATTAGTCCCAACTTGCTCTTCTTCTGGAGTCTCACCGTCGCCTCCTAACACAAATTTTTCATTGTATCCTACAACCTCCTCCGACCAGGTTATAGTGTGTTTAGCTTCCCCCTCAGCTGGTAATCACTAGCAATGGGGTCAACTGACATCGGAGACTTGGCTGTTTCCTTTGAGTGTTCAACCAAATTGACAGTTGCCTAAACAACTTCAATAGGGCGTGGCTCAGTTGGGTTGTCCTATTCTATTCTTTCCCAACTTCATCGCCATCCTCCCTAGTTGGTTCCTTGGAGTGAGCCAGTGAGGTGGTTGCATCAATGGTCCTCACCATGTCAAGAATCGCAGGGGTTGGAGAAATGGAGAGAGATGTTTCTCCAGCACCCTTGAGCATGGATTGCTCATGTAGCTCACGGGACTCATGCAGCGCTTGCTTCAGCTGAGCCTTCTCCACAGGGCAACTGTATCAATGACTTCTACGTTATTGCTGCTGTCACTTTCAAGAGCCTCCTCAGGAATATTTGGGTCTGGGAAGGGGCAAATGCGAGGTTCAGGTGCCTTAGCTTTCTCTAGAGCCTTGGCCTTTGCAGCGTCTTTCTTCTCAAAGAGGATAGTTGTGTAGTGTATCACATTAAGACCATAAGAAACATGAGAATTATCTAGGAATCCAAGGAGGTATTCCTCCTCATCAATCATTTCATGCCTCATAATCTGGACTCGGCTGGCACTCAACTTCCAAAGCCTCCATGCGTGCAACCGTTCTTCAATATCTTGACATGCTGGGGACTCTGGGCGTTCATCAACTACATTTTCTTGGACAGGTTCTTCAACTTGATCAACCTTCTTTGTCCAATCACTTGCCTCAGTATCAATTATTTAAGTCTGAGGGTTGACAGCTGAACTATCTTGAGTTTCTTTAGCATCAGCTCTTTCAGCGACAAATGAGCTATTTTGAGCTTCTTCAGCATCAGATCTCTCAGCTATATAGTTGGGGGGGCAACTGCTGAATTATCTTGAGTTTCTTCAGTAGTGCCTTGTTCACCATTGCCATCCTTTGATTTCTGGTGAACACTGATGGCAGCTGTTTTGGTCTCAACTGTGGTTGTTGTAGCTGTCTTAGCAGCCTTTGCTGCAGAAAACTTCTTGACAAGTCATCTCTTGGAGTGACTCTCCAAGGGGACTTCTTCCTCCTCAGGTTCTTCAGCCATAATGGCTGACTCTACTGCGGGCTGAATCTTCTACTTCTTGACAGTTGGCTTTCGAGGAGCAGTTGTCCTTCTCTTTTTTGTCAATGTGGGAGTGATAGCAATATGTTTAGGGGATGGAGCTGGAATGGAGGTAGCTGTGTCCTCGGGGACATGTTCAGCTGATTCCCCCTCAGAAGTGGCAGTCTTCTTAGCATGAGCCCTCTTTTAAGCAGCTGAGAGGTTTGCCTTGAACATACTCTTGTTAGAATGGAGAGGCTTTCCCTTGAGTACACCTTTCTTCTCCATCAAATAGCCTAAGATCAAGCCATAGCCTAGGGAATACACAAGCTCCCCATTAACCAATTTTGCATTGTGGATGTTCTGGCGGAACTTCTCAAAGATGAACTCAATCCAGTTCATCTTAACCTCCTCCATTATTGCATCCATGACAATCAACTTAGTTTGGGACAGCTGATTGAACGATCCAAACTTCATGTCGACACACTTGGCCACCACATCCATTAGCTTGTGGTAGTCATCTTTGATGGCTTTCTTTAGATTAGAATAGTTCACTTTGCCAGCAAACTCAGGCTTTGCAATTTCCTTCCATGCCTTCACCAAATCAAACTCTTTCCCAGTAAGTTCCTTGAGTCCGCTAGATGGAATGTGTAGTGTTTCTCCAAGTCAGCCGCAACCAAGTTGATCTCCTTTCCATTCACAAAAGAATGGATCTCATCATCGTAAACAGTCTCGTTCACAGAGAACATAATAACCTCCTCTTGGAAGGTTTGAGTCATTTCTAGAGTGAGAAATGTCTTCAGCCCAGACTTCTCCAAATGTCACGCGATCTTTTAGCCACTTTCTTGTCCACTGCCTGCTTGACGAGGCCTTCAAAATCCAGCAACACACTGGTGTGGATCTTCTCAGCGAGTTTTCTAAAGTCGAAAGCAACTTGTTTTGGGCTATTTCGAATTTTTTTTGAGTATGAACAAATAACTAGGGTTTGGTTTGCAGAAATAATTTCTGGAAGTCTTTTGAATGCAAAAGAATGAAAGTGAAGAGAAAGAAAATGAAATTTCTCTATACATGTGACTTGAGGACACAGTTTCAGAATTCCAAAATTTTGAAAGTTGATCAACGGCTGAGATCAAGTCTTTTAAAAGGCACTAATTAAATCGCATTAAATGCAGAATCATTTATATCCAATCATAACTAAACCATCGCAACTTTTCACTAACAGCATTTAATGATGTTGTTGTCAAGTGTAAAACATTCCCACTTAAATGCAAACAAACTTGATTTGTCAATTATCTAAAAAATGCTTCAACTATCTTCGTTTATGGCTTGACTCCGCTTCTCCTCTTCCTTCGATTCAGCTGAATGACACTAGACTGTCCAGCTAACTCTATTATGCTGAATAGCCATAAAAGCTATTTCACTTGGTTGAATGAGTGAAACCTTTCTGATATTGCAATTCTTCCATCTTTAACTCTGCTGAATGAGTCTTTTGAGCATTCCAACATAGCTCAATCAATCCAAACTCAGTTTTAAGTTCTTCAAATCTTGATTCACATAAGGGCTTTGTGAATATATCAGCTAATTGCTTCTCAATTGATATGTATTCCAATGTGATGCCTTTCTTTTCAACATGATCTCTTATAAAATGATATTTGACATCAATGTGCTTGGTTCTTGAGTGCATACTGGATTTTGAGTGATTGCAATGGCACTTGTGTTATCACACATATTGGAATCTCTTTTTCTTATATGTCATAACCCCTCAGTTGTTGCCTCATCCATAACACTTGGGCACAACAGTTGTCTGCAGCAATGCACTCTGCTTCAACTGTGGATGTAGCTATTGAGTTTTGTTTCTTGCTGAACCAAGAAACCAATTTGTTTCCAAGCATTTGACATGTACTAGATGTACTTTTTCTGTCAACTTTACATCCAGCATAGTCTGAGTCTGAGTATCCAATCAGCTTAATTCCACTTTCCTTTGGATATTATAAGCCAACTTCTTGGATTCCCTTCAGTTATCTCAAAATTCTCTTAGTTGCAGTTATATGACTTTCCTTTAGAACAGACTGAAATCTAGCACTTACACCTACATCAAAGGTGATGTCTGGTCTGCTTGCAGCCAAGTAGAGCAATGATCTAATAAGTGCTCTATATCTTGTTTGATCAAGTAATTTTCCTTTTGCATCTATATCCATCTTCACAAAAGTATTCATGGGAATCTTCACAGATGACTTCTCTTCCATACCGAATTTCTTTATTAAATCTCTGGTATATTTGGTTTAACTTATGAAGGTTACATCTTTCATTTTCTTGACTTGAAGACCTAGGAAAAAAGTCAGCTCTCCCATCATGCTCATCTCAAACTTCCCTTGCTAAGGTTTGAGAATTTATCACGCAGCTCTTTGTTTGTGGATCCAAAGATGATATCATCCACATATATTTGAACAAGCAGTATACGCTCTCCATCTTAAATTCTGAAGAGTGTTCTATCAACTTTGTCTTTGGGGAATCCATTGTCTATAAGAAACTGAGACAATGTATCATACCATGCTCTTGGTGCTTGATTCAAACCATACAATGCTTTGTTGAGCTTATAGATTTTGTCTCCAATAGTTATGCTCAAAACGTGGAGGTTGTTCCACATAGACTTCTTCTTCTGAAAATCCAGTAAAAAATGCACTGTTTACATCCATTTGATAGACTGTGAAGTTCTTGTGTGATGCATAAGCAAGAAACATCCTTATTGCTTCCGATCTTGCAACCGGTGCAAAGGTTTCCTCAAAATCTATTCTTTATTCTTGGCAATACCCTTTGGCTACCAACCTTGCTTTGTTTCTCACAACAAATCCTTCCTCATTCATATTGTTTTTGAATACCCACTTAAACCAATAACATTTTTGTGGGTAGGCTTTAAAACCAATTCCCAAAATTTATTTCTTTCAAACTAATTCAGCTTCTCCTGCATAGCTAGAATCTAGTGAGTGTCATCCAATGCTTGTGATTCATCCTTTGGCTCAGTTTGAGAAATAAAACAAGTAAACATGGCTCCATGTTGAGTCCTGGATATGGTTCTGACTCCTTCTCTAACATCTCCAATGACTAACTTAGGTGGATGGTCTCTTAGCCATCTCACATCCGGTTGGAGTAAGTGTGCTGGGTTGAGCCTTCTTACAACTAAGTTGTCTTGAACAACTTCTTCTTGATCTTCATCATTCAGCTGCAAGCCTTCCAGCTGTCTTTGAGATTCAACTATCTCATCCCAGGGTCGAGTCTTCTGATACTTGCTTCAGCGTAGGGACTCTTCTGAATAGTCAACTGATTCATCTTTTTAGCTAACTCACAATGTCTTCTCCATTTACATTAGGTTCATCAAAAACCACATGGATACACTCTTCTGTGACCATAGTCCTCCTGTTCAACACTCTAAAAGCTTTACTCTCAGGTGAATATCCTAAGAAGATACCTTCATCAGCTTAAGCATCAAAGGCTTTCAAATTATCCATGCTATTATTTTGAATGAAACTGTTTCTTCCAAAGATATGAAAATATCCAACATTAGGCTTTCTTCCTGTCCAAATTTCATAGGATGTTTTGGATAGCTGCCTATTTATCATACACCTATTATGAGTATAACAAGCAGTGTTAATGGCTTCAGCTCAAAATCTCTTAGGCAATCCAACTTCAACTAACATGGTCCTTGCAACTTCCTTGAGGGTTATGTTCCTTCTTTCAGCTACTCCATTCTGTTGTGGAGTTCTTGCAGCTGATAACTCATGACCAATACCATTCTCTGTGCATTATTGAGTTATAATCCCATTGACAAACCTAGTTCCTCTGTCAGACCTTATCTTGATAATGGTTTGGCTCTTCTCATTTTGAACTCTCTTCATAAGCTGTGGAAGTTTCTGCAAAGTTTCCTTGTTTTTACACATAAAGATGGTCCATGTGTATCTTGAATAGTCATCCACCACCACTAATGTGTATTTCATTCCACTGATACTAGCTGGTTCAATAGAACCAAACAAATCCATATGCAATAAATGCAAGATCCTAGTTGAAGAAGGACTTGGCTTATCCTTGAATGAAGACTTGATTTGCTTTCCCTTCTGGCATGCATCACAAATACTCTCCTTCTTGTATACTGAGTCTAGCAATCCTTTTACAAAATGACCTCTTGCGAGCTTGTTGATTGTGTTGAAATTCAGGTGACTCAGCTTCTTGTGCCACAACCAACTTGACTCAGCTGTGCTCATTGCTAATTTGCATGTACTTGGTGTAGCAATATACCAATCCACTACGTACATATTTTTCTTTCTTGTTCCAGATAGCACAACTTGATTTGATTCAGCATCATTAATTTGGCAAACACCCATGTTGAATCATACATTATAGCCTTTAACACAGAGTTGGCTGATACTTAGTAGATTGAAGTTCAGCTCTTCAACATAGTCTACGTCTGTGATTTCCAATCCATTTTTCTTTATGGATCCAGTGCCTTTGATTTGCCCTGAAGCTTCATTTCCTCCAAATATAACTTTTGTTCCTCTTAACTCCTTGAAGTTGGATAAATTCTTCTTATTCCCATTCATGTGTATGCAACGACCACTATCCATGTACCAGGTTCCTTGGCACTAAGCTGTTCCCTGAACCAACAATAAAGGAATTCAAGTTTTAGGTACCTAAACCTGTCTGGGTCCTGAGGGGTTAGCACTATAAGGTGATCCAACCAATCTATATCCAAAAGATCTGACTCTGAGGGGTTTCCACCTATCAGTTCAATAGTAATAAAGAAACTTAGCAAATTGCTTAGGAGCTTTAGGAACATACATCTGTCTCTTTTGTCTGTATGCCTGTGCATGTGCTGGTGCATTTGCTTTCTTTGGATAATGTGGAAACATTTGTGCATTATAGGTATTGTGCTTTGGTGCATAAGTGTGCTGATATTGATTTGTTTGCCTTGGGAATGACCTATATTGAGTCTGAGGTATTTTCCACTTGGGCTTGTATAGGACTTGGCTGATATTTCATTTGATTATTCCAATCAGCCTTAGTAGGATAGTTTCTACCATTCCCTTCATATGATTTTCTTTGCTGAAACCTCTGGAGCCTTTGGTAGTTCTATTTTGACTTCACCGAATACTTTCTGTTTGGAGTCTGCTGATGGACTCTTCTGAATTTAGTTTCAGCAGCCCTTTCATCAAACTCAACTGGCTTTTTACCTTTGCCTTTGTAACCTATGCCAGCATGTGTGTGCTTGTGATTGTAAGTGGGTGCAATATATGGTGCCTTTGGCTTTTGGACTCCCCCATTGCTTGAGGATCCTTTTTCCAAAGTCATTTTGGGAGTTTGAGCATTGACAAAGGAATTAAATCCTAATCCTGCTTTATCTCCAATTTCTTTCTGAATCATCAACAATTCACCCAATGTTTTGGATGACTTACTAAGTGATGCAATCACATCTTTTCTCTTCAACTAAGTCTTCTTTACCCTTAGATATTTTAGCCTTCAACTCTTTATTCTCATCAGCTATGTGATTAAGAGTGCTCAACTCTTCAGTTAGCTGTGAGTTTTAGCATTTGAGCTGGCTGTTCTCCTCATTTAAAAGTGTGTCTGAGGATTTTATGTGCTCAAAGTCTTTAATCATTTTGCTAATGAATCATAAAGATCTGTGGGTGATGAAATGTGTTTGTTACTATCACTATGATAAGAATGTGAACTAGATGAGTTAGAATTTACCTCATCTTCATGTTCCTTGGCCATGAGACATATCAATGCTTCTTCTTCGTTGTCTGAGGAATAGTCAGCTTCACTGTTGTCTGACTTAGTTGTTTCCTTGCACTTAGCTGTATCAGGTTCAACAACCACCATGGCTTTCTTTCTTTCCTATCTTCTTTCCCTGAAAACTTTTTTCTTCCTCGTTTCTATATTTGTTGACTGGTGGATAGGAACAGTCGACTACAAAATATCCTGGCTGTCTCTAGTTCCAGCACATGTTCTCAGCTTTTTGATATTCAACTCACTAATTGTCAGCTCTCTTTGGGGTTCTTTCTTACTTGTTCTTGGAAAGGGCTGAATGACTTCTTGAGGTTTCACCTAGTTCTTATTGAAGAACTTGTTGAATCTTTTAACCATTAGGGCTATTTCCTTTTGATCAATGATGTCCTTAGATTCAACTTTCTTTGATTCTCCCGCCAATAAAGCAGTTTTCTTGGGTACAACTATCTCTTCTTGCTCTTTCCTTCTGAGCTCAAATTCATAGGCTTTTAAGTCTGAGAATAACTCATGGTTGGAGGTTCTTGTCAAGTCCATTGAATGCCTAAGGGCCATCACTTTCATTTCCCACTCAGCTGGGAGCGACCATATAATTTTCATACACATTTCCTTATGTGTTTATTCCTTTCCTAGAGTTGAAAGTTCATTGGTGATCTCAGTAAATCTGGCATCTAGCTGATCTAGAGTTTCACCTGCAAGCATTTTCAAATTTTCAAATTTCTGTACAGCAACAATTAGCTTATTCTCTATAATCTGCTCTGAGCCTTCGTAGATTAGAGTCATCATTTCCCATATCTCACGAGCAGTCCTGCAAGATTTGACTTTATTAAACATGGCTTTGTCAAGAGTTTTATATAAAAAGTTCTTGGCCACATTGTCCAAGTCATATCTCTTTCTATCCTCATTGGTCCATTCGCTTCTTGGTTTTTCAACCATAGCAGGCCTTTCAGCTGCAGCAACACCCTCTACAGCAGCAACAACTCTCACATCTATATTCACTTTCATGAATTGTATGGGTTTATCTTTAATGACGAACCAAAGTTCATCATGTAGTGCCGAGAAATGTGCTTGCATACAAATTTTCCAATCATCAAACTCTTCAACAGTGAACATGGGAATGGGGGATAGATTTGCTTCCATGATAATAACTTTTCGAAAGAAAATTTAAAAACAGTCAAGTGTTGAATCTTTGAAAAGATTGAGATCTAATTCAGTAAATAGTACATAAGGTTCTTTGAGCCAACCACTCTAATATTACTTGTAGGTCCAACAGGTGTTTGTGTTAAGTCTAGAAGGTGGGGGTTTGAATGGACTTAAATAATTTTCGATTATTGTTCTTTAAATCAGAGTTTTTACATAAGTAGCAACTTAGTCCTTTTAAGACAGCTTAATTCAACCTCAACATGAAAGTTAACTACTCAACAGACTCGACAGAGCTATTGATAGAGTAACTCAACTAAGTGAAGTGAGCTCTTTAAAAATTCAGCTTAATTAGTTTTTAACAGCGTAAGTCTTACACCCTTTTTGTTAAATGGTTTTACAACACTTGTTTGATTAAGTTATTATCAGTTGAGTTTGGCAAATATATCAATTAGCAGAATAAAATGTGCAGAAAATAAAGTGCTGAAAGATAAAAGACACAACACAATTTATAGTGGTTCGAGGATGGGTAATTCCTCTGCTCCACTCTTCTCCAAATCCTGGAGGTAATCCACTAATGCAATAGTTGTTACAAGATGTATACAACAGTCCAAGTAGGCCTCGATCACACAACTGGCTCTACTCCTAGGACTCAACTTCTTTCCAAGACAGTTGTCTCGCTAATTCAGCTCCTTCAAACCCTTGGAATTGATTATGAAGCCCTCCAACGGATTCAAAGTTGGTTCTAGCTTGAACCTCACCACACTTCCTTCAATCCTTGGATGTGCAGACCCATTTCTTCTTTAAAACAAATTTCCTCTTCAACTAGTTGAAGCTTTTCTTCCTTAACTGAGTGTGTTGGATAGATTGACTTCGAATGTAGGCTTTGAAGATTTGAGTGTATTGCTTGAGAGTGTTTTTGCTTGCTTGCTTTGCTCAGATTTTCACTGGTGCCATTCGTATCCTCTCACATAAGTTCCTCAGCCTTTTATAGTGGCAGTTTGAAAATATGTCCGTTGAAGAGACAAGACACTTTTCAAACTTCACTTCTTGATCGTTGGCTTGTCTTGTTATGCAACAAATGATGTTGACCCAACCTTAATTTAATCCCCTGCAGGTTGCCTGAAATTCTGTAGCATTCTGCAAACTTCTCATTGGTTCCAAACCTCTTTCACTCTTTCAGCAAGACAACTTTAAGGTTATAGTCTGACTCCTTTCTACTTTAGGCAACTTTTTGACTTTTCGTTCCAACGAACTTCTTCACCTTTCTTCGAGTCTTTTTCCTACTTTACCCCTTTATTAAGTCCTCTCCATACTTCTGGGAGTGACTCAACTGTTAGTCTGCTGACAAACACAACTTTTTGGTACTTGACTGAATCTCTTCTTTGATACTCAGCTGCAACTCAGTTGATTCTTCACTGCGTCCTTGAGTCAACTTCTACGATCTTCAACTTGGCTCCTTTAATACTCAACTTATAGATCCTTTCTATTACATAGTTGAAATATAACAGAAAATGGGGTGCCAATTTTCTAATCTAAGTTTTACATGCATCATCAAAATCTATGCAAATAATTTCCCAACAAGCCTAGAGTTCAATACAAGGTGGAAGAGCCAAAAACAAAAATAAATCGTGAATTTGATGTTAAGGAAGTCTACGTGCGTGACCGCGCACCCCATGGCCTAACCACACACAATAACATTGCACCTGGCAAGCACGAACGCGCGCGCAAGTTTTGGCTACCACTGCCCGCTTTACGCGACCGTGCACTTTGTGCACGTCTGTGCACCTACAAAATATCAGAATTTGGTCTTGGGTCCTTCATATGAATTGTATCTCTATGTCTTAGATTTCCATAACCACTTGAATAACCTCCACATCAATTTTCTAGAGAGAGTTATGTCTAAAATACGAATACGTATCATTTCCAAAATTTCATGACACTATTTCCATGTGCACATGATTTTAACCCCTAAAAATGTCTTTATTTGTAATTAGTAGAAGAAAATAGACCTTGTAGAACTTCGTCTTATCTTTCGAATGGTGCAAGAATCATGCCAGTTGGACTTTAGATGAAAACATTATACCCAAAATACAAAGACTGACGCATTTTTGCGAAATGACTTTTTGACGTTTCTTGCTCGAAAACTTGTTTAATCTACCAACACACAGAAAATCATCAAAATAACACAACATCACACTAAAACATGCAACATTAAAATAAAATACGCCAAAAATATGCACAAATCATAACACAAAACACACAAAAAAACATGCAAAATAGTATACCCTGTTTGATCTATTCATTTTCCTTGAGCATCAAGATCAATTTTTTATGGAAGTGTTCATTGGTATCTTGACAAATGACTTCTCTTCCTTGCCAAACTTCTTCATTAAATCTCTTGTGTACTTGGTTTGGATTAGGAAGGCCATCCTTCATTTGCTTCACTTGAAGTCCTAGGAAAAAAGTTAATTCTTCCATCATGCTCATCTCAAACTTTCCTTGCATAAGTTTTGAGAATGTCACATAAGTCCTTGTCAGTGGATCTAAATATGATCTCATCCACATATATTTGCACAAGTAAAATGCTCTCTTCATCTTGGATTTTGAATAAGGTTTTGTCAACATTGTCTATGAGAAATTGAGAGAATGTATTATACCAAGAATTGGGAGCCTGCTTTAATCCACAAAGGGCTTTTTTCAGCTTATACACTTTATCTCCAATAGTCTTATACTCAAATCCAGGAGGTTTTTCAACATACACTTCTACCTCCAATAATCCATTAAAGAAATTCACTCTTCACATCTATTTGATAGACTATGAAGTTCTTATGAGCAATATATGCTAGAAACATTCTGATAACTTCATGTCTTGCATTTGGAGCAAAGGTTTCATCAAAATCGTTACCTTCTTCTTAGTTATACACTTTGGCTACCAATCTAATCTTATTTCTGACAACATTGCCTTCTTCATTCATCTTTCTGAATACCTACTTGTACCAATTACATTTTGGTGAGTATGTCTTTCAACCAATTCCTAAACCTTATTTATTTCAACTGATTTATTCCCTCTTCATTGGATAGGATCCAATGTTTGTTATCTAAGGCTTCTGACACATCTTTTTGTTCAATTTGAGAAATGAAACATGAAAACATGGTTTCATGTTGAGTTATTGATCTTGTTCTTACACTTTCTCTTACATTAACAATGATTAACTCAGGTGGATGATCTCTCAGCCATCTCACATCTGGTTGTAGTAAGTCTGCTAGATTATTTTGATTAGCAGCTAAGTTGTCTTGAATAACTTCTCCTTGATCATCAATATTCACATGTAATTTTTCCAGCTCTCTTTGAGATTCAACCAACTCATCCTCATCAGGATTGAGTCTTTTGGGAGCTGACTCAGTATAAGGACACTTTTGTATAGTTGGTAGATTCATATTCTCAGCTAACTCATCAATGTCATCTACACTGACATTGGGTTCATCAAATACCACATGTATTGACTCTTCTGTGACCATTGTCCTTTTATTTAGAACTCTAAATTCTTTGCTTTCAAATGAGTATCCAAATAATATTCCCTCATCTGCTTTAACATCAAATGCCTTCAAACTTCATTGTTGTGAATGAACTCTTGCTTCCAAAGATATGGAACCATCCCACATTTGGCTTTCTTCCTATCCAAATTTCATAGGGGTTTTTGGATAGTTGTTTGTTTATCATACATCTGTTCTAAGCATAGCAAGCTATGTTAATGGATTCAGCCCGACATCTCTTAGGCAACCTAGTTTCAACTAACATGATTCTGCAGCTTCCTTGAGTGTCATGTTTCTCCTTTCAGACTCTATTCTGTTGAGGAGTTCTTGTAGTTGACAACTCATGAGCAATCCCATTTTCTACACAATACTGAGTTATAATCCCATTGACAAACTCAGTTCCTTTATTAAACCTTATCTTGATGATGGATTGACTCTGCTAATTCTGAACATTCTTCATCAGTTGAGGAAGTTTTTGCAGTGTTTCCTTCTTTTTACACACAAAGATGGTCCATGTGTATCTTGAATAATGATTCAAAACCACTAAGGTGTATTTCATTCCACTTATTGTTGCTGGCTCAACTGGTCCAAATAGATCCATATGCAGCAAATGCAAATTCATAGGTGATGAATGATTTGTCTTTTCCTTGAATGATGATTTGATCTACTTTTTCTACTAACAAGCATCACAAACACTCTCGTTTTTATGCACAGAATCTTCTAGACCTTCCACCAGATGAATTCTTGCAAGCTTATTGATTGTCTTAAAATTCAGATGACTCAGCTTTCTGTGCCACAACCAACTTGCTTCAGCTGTACTTTTGGCTAGCAGACATGTGCCTGGTGTGGCAGTTGACCAATCTACCACATACATATTCTTCTTACTGATCCCAGATAGCACAATTTCATTGGTTTCAACATACTTGTTTTGGCATACTCCCATGCTGAATCCAACATTGTAGCTTTTGTCATAGAGTTGGCTGATACTCAGCAAATTGAAGTTCACACCTTCAACATATGTAACATCTTTAATTTCCAAGCCATTTTTTATTGACATAATGCCATTGATTTCCCCTGGAGCTTTATTTCCTCCAAATAACTTATGCTGCTCTTTCTTCCTCGAAATTTGTCATATTTATCTTATTTCAAGTCATATGTCTGGGACAACCACTATCCATGTACCAGGTTACTTGGCACTCAGCTGTACACTAAAACTGCAATCAAGGAAATCAAACTTAGGTACCCATACATGTGTAGGTACTATTCTGAAAATATGCGCACTATACATGTGTAGGAAATCAAACTTAGACAACCACAGATTAGCTTCAGTCTTAAGAAGGTCTTGCTTATGTTGAGCTTTTAGCAACTCCATGTATTATATGTGCACCTGGTCTATTCTGAAAATATTTCCCCTCTGCCTCTGTTGAAATTTAGCGTTTTTCGGACTCCGAATCACCGCTTTGCAAACAGGGGACTTGAAGTAGCCGACTTGCTCCTTCGAGTGCCTTTGTTGGCTGTCCATTCCATGATTCTTAGTACTGTGCCTTGAATGTCTCTAGAGATTGTTGCATCGTGATTGTCTAGTTGTTGGTTAAGAGCAACAAATCCCTTCTCCATGTTTTCTATTTCTGTAGCCTTGAAGGCTTTTCGAAAGTCTGTTGTGTCAATTGACTGCTCTTCTGGCCATACTGCATTGAAGTCACAACGGCACTACTCAGAGATCATCTGGAGCTTCAAATTCTTCAGGGTGGATTTCCATGGTATATTTGGCACTTTCAGTAGTGGACTCTTTTTCAAGGGGTACCTCAAGGCAAAATGAATTTCTCCCACTCTTTCTTTAGGAGCCTTTCCTTTTGTCCTTGAGACTTGCTTCAACTCTATGTGCCTCAGTTTTTTCAGCTTCATCGGCAGTTGCAGCTGTGTTAGCCTGCAGAGCTGACTGATCCTCAGCTGTCTTAACTGCTTCATTGGACTCAATTTGTGTTTCCTTTTGATTAACCTTTGCCTCAGCTGCCTCAACAGTGTCATGGGCTGGTGATGGCACCATAGGGTGTGGGTCATCAACCAAAACAAACTTCGCGCGAGCAGCCTTTTTGCTTTCCTCTCTCATTTTGCCACAACTTTCTCGATTTATGAGTCCTCGACTGGTTTTTGTTTTTGAGCGGACTCAGCTTCGTCTTTTGTATCAAGAAATTCTACAGAGACATTTTCTTCTTTAGAGTCATGTAGTGCACTAATTTCTTCCATTTCAGTTCCATCCTTCTCCACAGCTGCAGCAACAACTTCATTGGCCTGCATCACAATTATGATTTCAGCTGAGACAATCTTAACCATCTGAGCCTCGTCAACCCCACTCTGCTATTTTGTTATAGTCTCCCCATCGCCTCCAATCTTCAAGTTAGTGAGGTCTCCCACAGCCTCCTTCAACCCGGATGTGGTGTGTACAGTTTCCCCCTTAGTTGGTGCACCAGCTGATTCATAGTCAGTAGGGTCACTGGACACTTGAGACTCGACTAATTTTCTCTCAGAGTGATCAGCCATCTGGCCAGTTATCTCAACAACTATAACAGGGATTGGCTCAGCTAAGGTGTCCTCTACTTCCCCTACCTTAGCTTCATCGCCAGTTTCCTTGGTTTGTCCTTCGGAGTGCACAGGTAAGGTTACGACATCAATGGTCCTCACCATTTCCAATATATCAGGGGTAGGAGAGATTTGCATGGATGAAGACTCTCCAGGCCCCTTTCGCAAAGTTTGATCATTCATCTCATTGGACTCTTTTATGGCTTGCTTCAGCTCAGCCTTCTCCACTGGATCAGCAGCCACCAGCACTTTGACATCGATGTCACTGCTTGATCTTTGTAACGCACTTTCAGGAACATCATCAAAAGGACAAGAATGAGGTTTCTTTGACTCCTCAATTGCCTTCGCCTTCATCTTCTCCTATCGTTCTTTTGATAAAGTATTGTAGTGCATAAATCTTGGTCCAAAGCTGACCGAATTGCAATGTTTCCCAAGAAACTCAGGATTTCTTCCTCTTCTTCAATAAACATCTTCTTGTTAACATGGAAGGGTTTCCCATTTCGGAGAGGAACACCCTTCACCTCCTCCAAGTCGCCTAAGATCAAGCCGTATCCAAGCAAACTTGAAAACATCCCATCTTCTCCAACAGTCATGTTCATCACGTTCTTGCGCAGCTTGCCAAAGATGAACTCTGCCCAGTTAAGTTGCTTCTCTTCCATGATCACAACCATGACAATCAACTTAGTCCAAGAGAGTTGATTGAATGATCCAAACTTCATATCTATGCATTTAGCCACCACATCCATCAGTTTGTGGTAGTCTTCTTTGATCTGATTCTTTAAGGCAGTGCAGTTAGGCTTTGCATCAGCCTCGGGTTTGGCTATCTCCTTCCAGCAATAGCCAAATCCACACTTTTCTCAGTTATCTCCTTTAGTCCAGTGGTTGGGAGATAGCAATGATCAGCTAAGTCCGCACCTGTTAGCTTAAAGTCCTTGATGTGGACCGATGAGCAGATACCATCATCGTGAACCTGAGCATTCATATAATACATAGCGACCTCCTCGAGGTAAGTGTGAGAGAACTTCATAGATAGAAATCTCTTGAGACCAGCTTTCTCAAGTTTCTTAGTGACCTTATTGGCTAAAACCTTGTTTACGCCCTGTTGATAAGGCCTTCAAAATCCAAAGTTGCTCCTGTGTGGATCTTCTCAGTGAGCTTTGCATAGTCGTATGATGGTGCCATTTTTGTCCTTAGATTGAGATTCGAACGGAGAAAAGAGCTAGGGATTAAACTTAGTTTGCAGAGAGAAAACACTTGAGTTTTCTTTGAGAGCAAGAGTGTATGTGAGGAGAGAGCAAATTTAATTTCTCAATATATGGGACATGAAAGGACAGTTTTTAGAATTCAAAAAGATGAAAACTGATCAACGGTTGAGATCACGATTTGAAAAATGCATTAATTTCCCCACATTAAATGCAACAGACTCACGCAGGCTTTTACTGACATCATCATTACCGCTGACGCCAAGCCTAAAAACATTCCCGTTCACAAAAAACGACTGTGTTTTGCCAGTTAGCTCATAAATAACTCAACTATCTTCATTTATGACTTGGCTCTGCTTCTCTATTGGCTGAATAACCACTCGATACAGCTGACTAGCCGTCTTGGTTGTTTCACTTGGCTATTAAGTGAAACTCTGCTAAAATCTATTTCTTTATTTTTTAACCCCACTGAATGAGTCTTCTAAGCTTCCTAACTCATATCAATCAACCAAGCTCATTCTTAAGCTCTTCAAATCTTGATTCACATAATGGCTTTGTAAATATATCAGTTAACTGCTTATCAGTTGATATGTATTCCAATGTGATGTGTTTCTTTTCAACATGATCTCTTATAAAATGATATCTGACACCAATGTGCTTAATTCTTAGTGCAATACTGGATTTTGAGTAATTGCAATGGCACTTATGTTATCACACATAATTGGAATTTCTCTTTCTTCTATATCATAATCTCTCAGTTGTTGCCTTATCCATAAAACTGGGGCACAACAGCTGCCTACAACAATGTACTCTGCTTCAGCTGTGGATGTAGCTATTGAATTTTATTTTTTTCTGAACCAAGAAACCGACCTATTTCCAAGCATTAGATAGGTACCTGATGTACTTTTCATGTCAACTCTACATCCAACATAGTCTGAGTCTGAGTAGCCAACTAACTTGAATCCTCCTTCCTTTAGATATCATAAGCCAACTTCCTAGCATCATTTCAAATACCTTAGGATTCTTTTCGCTGCAGTCATGTGACTTTCCTTTGGAGCAGATTGAAATCTAGCACATACACCTGCAACAACGGTGATGTCTGGCCTACTTGCTGTCAAATAGAGCAAAGATCCAATGAGAGCTCTATATCTTGTTTGATCGACAGTTTTGCCTTCTGCATCCATGTCTATCTTGACTGAAGTATTCATGGGAATCTTCACTGATGAATTCTCTTCCATACCAAATTTCTTCATTAAATCTCTGGTATATTTGGTTTGACTTATGAAGTATCCATCCTTCATTTGCTTGACTTGAAGACCTAGAAAGAAAGTCAGCTCTCCCATCAAACTCATCTCAAATTTTCCTTGCATGAGATTTGAGAATTTGTCACACAATTCTTTGTTTGTGGATCAAAATATGATGTCATCCATATACATTGTAACAAGCAATATACTCTTCCCATCTTGAATTCTGAAGAGTGTCCTATCAACCTTGCCTTTGGTGAATCCATTGTCAATGAGAAACTGAGACAATGTGCCATACCAGGCTCTTGATGCTTGTTTCAAACCATATAATACCTTCTTGAGCTTGTAGATTTTATCTCCAATAGTTTCCTGCTCAAAACCTGGAGATTGCTCCACATAGACTTCTTCTTCTAAAAGTCAATTCAAAAATGCACTCTTCATATCCATTGGATAGACAATGATGTTCTTGTGTGCAACATAAGCAAGAAACACCCTTATGGCCTTCAATCTTGCAACAGGTGCAAATGTTTCATCAAAATCTATGCCCTCTTCTTGGCCATACCCCTTAGCTACCAATATTGCCTTGTTTCTCACTACATATCCCTCTTCATTCATCTTGTTTCTAAATACCAACTTACTACCAATAACATTTTGGTGGGTAGGCCTTTGAACTAATTCCCAAACCTTATTTCTCTCAAATTGATTTAGCTCCTTCTGCATAGCTAGAATCCAATATGTGTCATCCAATGCTTGTGACACATCTTTAGGTTAAATCTGGGAAATGAAATAAGTGAACATGGCTTCATGTTGAGTTCTGGATCTAGTTCTTACTCCTTCTCTAACATCTCCAATGATAAGCTCTAGAGGGTGGTCTCTCAGCCATCCCACATCTAGTTAGAGTAAGTCTGCTGGATTCAGTCTTCTTGAAGCTAAGTTGTCTTGAAAAACTTCTTCATCATTCAGCTGCAAGTTTTCCAGCTGTCTTTGAGATTCAGCTATCTCATCTTCATCTAGGTTGAGTCTTCTGACATCTGCCTCAACATAGGGACTCTTCTTAATATTTGGCTGATACATCTTGTCAGCTAAGTCATCATTGGCTTCTCCTTTAACATTAGGTTCGTCAAAAACCACATGGATAGACTCTCCTGTGACCATAGTCCTCTTGTTCAACACTGAAAGCTTTACTCTCAGCTGAGTATCCCAAAACGATACCTTCATCAGCTTTAGCATCAAAAGCTTTCAAGTTTTCCTTGCCATTGTTGTGAATGAAGCACTTAAATCCAAATATATGAAAATATCCAACATTTGGCTTCCTCCCTGTCCAAATTTCATAATGGATTTTAGACAGCTGCCTATTGATCATACACCTATTGTGAGTGTGGCAAGCAATATTGTAGGTCCCAAGGGGTGAGTTGTAAGTTTTTGAGGGGGGGGGAGGGGTTTACTAAACCTTACCAAATTTTCGAACTTAGTTCTTTTTAATAAGTTTTACAGAGTTAACTCAAATCAGCTAAGTCCTTGAGGGACAGCTAGGTTGATTTTCTTCAGCAAAGTTACCCACTCAACAGACTCGACTGAGTTGTTGATAGTGTAACTCAGCTGGGTCAGCTAACACTTAACTTTATAGTTGATTTGATTTCATTCAGCAGAAGACTTTTCACGCTTAATGTTTTAAACTTGTTTTCAACACTTGATTTTAGCAAGGTTATTATCAGTTGGGTTAAGCAGATTTAACTTACCAGATATGCATAATATGCAGGAAAATAAATGTTGTAAGTAAAAATGTCACAAGCAAATTTTATAGCGGTTCGAGGATGGGGTAATTCCTCTAATCCAGTCTTCTCCAACTCCCGGAGAATCTACTAAATAATGAGATCCGTTACAAAGCGATTATCGATCTGAGTCAGCCTTGATCACACAGCTGGCTGCTCCTGGGACTCAGTTTCTTCACAAAACGGTTGTCTTGCTACTTCAGCTCCCTCGAACTCTTGGAATTGATCACACAGCCTTCCAACGAGCCCAAAGCTTCTGGTTCGACCTTGAACCTTACTACTTCTCCTTCAACCTTGGAGATTAGACCCCTTTTGTTCTTCAAATAGTTTCCTCTTCAACTTGATGAAGTATTCTTTCCTTCACTGAGTGTGTTGGATCGAGTTCCTTCGATTTTAGGCTTGAGGAATAACTTTGAAAGCTTGAGAGTATTTATAGATTTTCTTGCCTGAATGCTTGTAATTCGTGGAAAATTGGTTACCTTCTCTCACTTGCTTCCTCAACGTTTTATAGTGAGGATTCGAAAATATGTCCGTTGAAGAGATAGACATATATTTCAAATCCCACTCGTAGGTTGTTGGCATGTCTTTTCCTTGCAGCATTAATGAGGATCGTAGCATGTTTTTAATACTCTACAGCCTTTCCTTGGTCTCTGCAGGTTTGCAGGTACATCCTATTGGTTCCTTTCTTTTTGCACTCTTTCAGCAAAACATGTTTATTGCTGGCAGCCTGACACATGCCTATTTTCAGCAAAGTCTTAACTTGTGTTGACAACGGATCTCTATCAGCTTTGTTCAAGTCTTGTCTGCTGCAAACCCCTTTGACATTCGATTCCAATCATTTTGGAATGACTTAGCTGTCAGTCAGCTGACTGAGACAACTTTTCTGTTACTTTATTGATTCTTCACTTGGCTTCACACAACTGACACACTGCTGGGTCTTCACTTCAATCTTCAGTCGACTCTTGTATTTCTTCAACTTAGCTGACTTCAACTCAGCTCATGCAGTCCTATCTATTAAAAGTTGAAATACAAAGAAAATGGGGGTGCCAACTTCATATTCTAAGTTTTACTTGGTATCATCAAAATCTAAACATAAATTTTCCTAACAAGTATTAATGGTGCTTCAGCCCAAAATCTATTAGGCAATCCAGCTTCAGCTAACATGGTCCTTGCAGCTTCTTAAGAGTTATGTTCTTTCTTTCAGCTACTCCATTTTGCTGTGGAGTTCTTGCAGCTCACAACTCGTGAGCCATACCATTTTCTATGAAATACTGAGTTATAATCCCATTGACAAACTCAGTTCTTCTATCAGACCTTATCTTGATAATGGTTTGACTCTTCTCATTTTTGAACTCTTCTCATCAGTTGAGGAAACATATGTAAAGTTTCCTTCTTTTTACACATAAAAATGGTCCATTTGTATCTTGAATAATCATCTACCACCACTAAGGTGTACTTATTTCCACTAATGTTGGCTGGTTCAACAGGACCAAATAAATCCATATGCAATAAATGTAGTATCCTTGTTGAAGAAGGACTTGGCTGATCATTGAATGAAGACTTGATTTACTTTCCCATCTGGCATGCATCACAAATACTTTCCTTTTTGTATACTGAGTCTGGCAATCCTTCCACAAGATAACTCCTTGCAAGCTTGTTGATTGTCTTGAAATTTAGGTGACTGAGCTTTTTGTGCAATAGCCAACGATTCGGCAAAGGCTTTTGCTAATAGACATGTGCTTGGTGTAGCAGTTGAACAATCCACTACATACATGTTTTTCTGTCTTTATCCTGATATCACAACTTTATTAGATTCAACGTCCTTAATCTGGCAAACTCCCATGTTGAATCCTACATTGTAGCCCTTATCACAGAGTTGGCTGATACTCAGCACATTGAAATTCAACCCTTCAACATAGGCTACATCGGTGATTTCTATTCCATTTTTCCTTATGGATCTTGTGCCTTTGATTCCCATGGAGCTTCATTTCCTCAAAATATGACTTTAGCTCCTCTTGCCTCTTTGAAGTTTGATAAATTCTTTTTGTTCCTTGTCATATGTCTGGAACAACCACTATCCATGTACCAGGTTCCTAGGCACTCAGCTGTTCCTTGAACCTGCAATAAAAAAAATTAGTTTTTAGGTACCCATTCTTGCCTGGGTCCTCAGGGGTTAGTGCTATAAGATGCTCCAACCAACCTATAGCCAGATGATCTGACTCTAAGAGGTTGCCACCTATCAGTTCCATAATCATGGTCCACATTAGCGAATTACTTGGGGGATTTTAGTATCATACATCTGTCTCTTTTATCTATATGCCGGTGTATTTGTTTGACCATTTGCTTTCTTGGGGTAGTAGTGGAATTTTTGTGCTTTATGGGTTTTGTGCCTAGGTGCATATGTGTGATGATAATGGTTCATTCGCCTTAGGAATATCCTATTTTGAGTCTGAGGTCTTTGCCACTTGGGCTTGTATCCCTTAGGACTTGGTTGATGTCTCATTTGATTATTCAAATCACTTGGCTATGATAATTTCTACCATTCCCATCATATGATTTTCTCTGCTGAAACCTCTGGGGCTTTTGGTAGTTCTAATTTGATTTCACAAAATATTTTCTGTTTGGAGTCTGCTGATGGACTCTTCTGAATTTGGTTTCAGCTGTCCTTTCAGCATACTCTGCTGGCTTTTTGCCTTTACCTTTATATCCTAGGCCATCGTGGTTGTGATTGTGTTTGTGAGTGGGTGTGGTTGCAATATATGGTGCTTTGGATTTTTGGACTCCCTCATTACTTGAGGATCCTTTTTCCATTACCACTCTTGGAGTTTGGGCATGCACAAAGCAATTAAATCTTATGCCTATTTTATCTCCACTTTCCTTTTGTATCATTATCAATTCATCCAATGATTTAGATGCCTTAGTAAATGATGCAATCACGTTTTTCAAATCTTTTTCTCTCTTTTATGTTTTAGCTAAGTCAGCTTGGATCTTAGCTATTTCAGCCTTCAACTTAGTGTTCTCAGCAGCTATGTGACTTAGAGTACTCAGCTCCTTTGTCAGTTGTGAGTTTTGTCTTTTGAGCTGGCCGTTTTCCTCATTCAGGAGTGTGTGAGGTTTTTACATGCTTAAAATCTTTCATCATTTTGCCTAATGAAAGATCAGTGGGTGATGAAGTGTTTGTGTCACTATCACTATCATCAGAATTAGAATGAGATGAGTTAGAATGTACCTCATCATCCTGTTATTTGGCCATGAGGCATATCAAAGCCTCTTCTTTTGTGTCTGAGGAGAAATCAGCCTCACAGCTGTCTGACTCAGCTGGTTCTTTGCACTTGGCTATGTCAGTAGCTTCAGCAGCCAACATGGCTTTCTTCTTTTCTTGTATTCTCTCTCTGAAGACTTTTCTTTCCTCCTTATTTCTATATTTATTGACTGGTGGATAGGGACAGTCAACAACAAAATGTCCTTGATGACATCAGTAATTCCAAAGATAGGTTTTCGACTTTTCTCGAAGTCACTCTATCGCTCTCGATATTCGATCCTCTCGATAGTCAGCTCTTTTTGGTGGTCTATCTTCCCTTGCTTTGGAAGGAGCTGTGTGTCTCCTGGATGATTCACCCTTGTTTCTTTTATAGTTCTTATTGAAGAACTTGTTGAATCTCTTTACCATTAGGGCAATCTCCTCCTGATCAATGGCTTCCTTGGATTCAGCTCTTTTAGATTCTCCAGCCATGAGTGCAGCTGTCTTTGGTACAACTGTCTCTTCTTGCTCCTTTATTCTAAGCTCAAATTCATAAGCCTTTAATTCTGAGAATAGCTCATGGTTGGATGTTCTTGTAAGATCCATGGAATGTCTCAAAGCCATCACCTTCATTTACCACTCAGCTGGGAGCGACCTGAGAATTGTCAGATAATGAAATTTTCAAACTTTTGTACAACAACAATTAATTTATTTTCTTTAATTTGATCTGATCCTTCACAAATTAACATAAGAATCTCCCATATTTATTTAGTCGTTGTACAAGATTTCACTTTATTGAATATGGCTTTATCGAGGGTTTTATACAAAATGTCCTTGGAAACATTGTCCAAGTTGTATCTTTTTCTATCCTCGTTTATCCACTCGCATCGAGGCTTTTCGACTATGGCTGGTCTTGGTGCAGCAGGTACAACATCATCTCCTTTAGCAAGAGCATCACCTCTTACAACTGTATTGACTTTCAATATTTTAGTGGCACATCCTCAATGACGAACTACATCTCATCGTGTAAGGCTGAAAGATGTGCCTGCATGCATATTTTTCAATCATCAAATTCCTCAACAGTAAACATAGGAATGCGAATTAGATTTGATTCCATGATAATAACATGTTTTGCAAGAAAAGCTTTAAATTAGAAAGTGTTGTATGCTTTTAAAAAGAATGAGATCTAGTTCAGTAACCAGTGCAGAAAGGTTCAATGAAACAACCGCTCTGATACCACTTGCAGGTCCCAAGGGGTGTTAAAGTAAAGTCTAGAAGGGAGGGGGGGTTTAAATAAACTTTACAAAATTTTGGATTTAGTCCTTTTCAGATTCAGAGTTGTCTCAAGTCAGCTGGGTCCTTGGTGGAAAACTTAGTTAGCCGCTCAACAGACTCAATTGAGCTGTTGATAGTATAGCTCAGCTAATTCAGTTAACTATTTAAATATTCAGTAGACTTGGTTTTTACAGCGGAAGACTTTCACCCTTGTTTGAAATATGTTTTTCAACACTTGTTTTAAGCTTAGTTATTATCAATAGTCTTAGCAAATTTAAACAAAATGCAGTATAAATATGCAAGAATAAAAGTGTGTTGTAAATGATACAAGCAATTTTATAGTGGATCGAGGATGGGGTAATTTCTCTAATCCACTCTTCTCCAACCCATGGAGGAATCCACTAATGTAATTGTAACAGTCCAAGCTTGGCCTTGATCACACAGCTGGCTCAGCTTCAGGGACTCAACTTCTTCACAAAACGATTGTCTTGCTGCTTCAACTCCTTCAAACTCTTGGATTTGTTCACATAGTCCTCCAACGAGTTTAAAGCCTTTGGTTCGAACTAGAACCTTATGACACCTCCTTTAACCTTGGAGTGTAGACCCCTTGTTCTTTGAAACAAGATTTTCCTCTTCAACAGGTCTGAAGTTGTCTTTCCTTCACTGAGTGTGTTGGATTGATTTCCTTCGAGTTTAGGCTTGAGGATATGAATAGAATGCTTGAGAGATATTTGCTCTTACTTTTCATGTTAATGTCTATTTGCTTGCTTGCATTCATTTCTCCTAGTTTTTCTCTCTCAAATGAACTCTCAGCGTTTTATTTTGCATGTTTGAAAAATATATCCGTTGAAGAGATAGATGTATTTTTCAATGCCTTGCAACTTTGATGTAGACTGATCCTTGAATTTAATGCTCTGCAGCCTTTCCTTAAACTCTGCAGGTTTTTAGGTACATGTCATTGGCTCCTTGCTTTTTACACTCTTTCAGCAAAACAACTTTAAGGTAGGCAGTCTGACACATGCCTATTTTCAGCAAACAATTGACTTTACTTTGACAACGGACCTCTTCAGCTTTCTTTGATCCTTTTTGTTGCATAACTCCTTTGACAGTCAACTCCACTTATCTTGGAGTGACATAGTTTTCAGTCTGCTGACTGAGACAACTTTTCTGTCACTTGACTAATACTTGACTTCACTTCACTCAGCTGCCACACAGCTGATTCTTCTCTTCGATCTTCAGTCAAGTCCTGCATTCTTCAACTTGGCTGCTTCTACCCAGCTTATAGAACCCTATCTATTATAAGTTGATTTACAGTAGAATTAGGGTGCCAACTTCCTATTCTAGGTTTTACATGGTATCATCAAAATCTAATACATAAATTTCCCAACACAACTTATAGCAAAATAATCTGACTCTAAGGGGTTGCCACCTTTCCATTCCATAATCATAATGAATTTTGGCAAACTGTGTGTTTTTGCCACATACATCTGTCTCTTTTGTCTATATGTTAGTGTATGCATGAAAATATTTACATTCTTGTAATAGTATAAAAACTGTTGTGCTCTGTGTGCATAATGTTTTTCTGCGTAAGTATGCTTATTTGCGTGTCTAGGGGTTGGCCTACATTGATTTTTAGGCTTTTGCCTTTATGGTTTATTTCCATTAGAATCTGCTGATATTTCATGGGTGGGTTTTAATCTGCTTGTGTTGGGTATTTTCTACCATTTAAATCATTTTATTTCCTTCTTTGAAAGTTCTGGGGCTTTTGATAGTTCTGTTTTGATTTCACAGAATACTTCATGTTAGGAGTTTGCTAATTGACTTTTCTGAATTTATTATCAGCAGTCCAGTCAGTGAACTCAGTGGGCTGGTTTCCTTTGCCTATGTATCCAAGTTCAATATGCGTTTGCAATAAATGGTGTCTTAGATTTATTGCTTCCCTAATTACTTGTGGAGCCTTTCTCTAAGATCACTCTTGGGGTTTGTGCATTCACAAAGGAGTTAAAGCGTAGTCCAGCTTTGTCTCCAATCTCTTTATGTATCATCATCATCAACAACTCATCCAATGTTTTAGATGATTTGCTGAGTGATGCAATGATATTTTTAAGCTCTTGCTCTCTCTTTTCTTTAGCAGTACACAAAGCTTCCACCTTTTCTATTTTAGCTCTCGACTCTTTGTTCTCATCAACTAAGTGACTTAGAGATCACAACTCTTCCATCAACTATGAGTTTTGGCATTTGAGTGGGTTGTTTTCCTTGTATAGAAGTGTGTGAGAGGATTTTATCTGCTCAAAATCTTTCATCATTTTGCCTAATGAACCATAAAGATCTGTGAGTGATGATGTGTGTGTCATGATCACTGTCATCATAATCTGAATAAGATGAGTTAGGGATTACCTCATCTTCTTGTTCTTTGGCCATTAGACAGAGGAGTGCATCTTCCTCAGTGTCAGATGAGTAGTCAGCCTCACTGATGTCTAACTCTTCTGCTTCTTTGCACTTGGCTGTTTTAGTCTCAGCCATCATTGCCTTCTTCCTTTCATTTCTTCTCTCTCTGAAAACCTTTTTTCTTCTTCTTTATTTATGTACTTATTGGCTGCTGGATAAAGACAATCAACTACAAATTGACCTGACTGTCTGCAATTCAAGCACAGGTCTTCTACCTTTTTATCAGCTCTCTAGGGTGGTCTTTTCTCTTTTTCCTTGGAGGGAGCTGAATGCCTTATAGAGGACTCTCATTTGTTCCTCTAATAATTTATTTAATGAATTTGAGTCTGCTGATTTAGACTCACATGCTAGCAAGACAGTAGTCTTAGGAGTAGCAATCTCATCCTGCTCTTTCCTCTTGAGCTCGAATTCATAGGACTTCAAATATGAAAATAGCTCATGGTTTGATATATTCGTGAGGTCCATGGAGTGCCTCATTGCCATGCCTTTCATTTTCTATTCAGCTGGTAAGGCTCTAAAGATCTTCATACACATTTCCTTTTATGTATATTCCTTCCAAGGGCTGATAACTCATTTGTTATCTCTGTGAACCTTGATTCTAATTGGTCCACCGATTCTCCAGATAACATCTTAAAATTTTTGAACTTTTGCTGCAATTGTAAGCTTACTATCATTAATCTGCTTTGCGCCTTCACAGATTAAAGTCGGCTTATCCGAATTTTTTTTTGCCATTTTGAATGATTTGACCTTGTTGAACATCGGTTTGTCCAATGTTTTGTATAGGATGTCTTTTGCAACATTATCCAAGTTGTGCCTTCTTCTATGCTCATTTGTCTATTCACTCCTAGGCTTATCATCCTCAACTGCTCTTGCAGATTTATCTCCTGTAGTTGATGCTCTTGCCACAACTATATTCACCTTTGTGATCTTAATGGGTCCATCCTCGATGACAAACCACATTTCATCAAGTAGTGTAGATAAATGTGCATGCATACTTATTTTCAAGTCATCAAATTCTTCAATAGAGAACATATGAATACGAGTTAGACTTGCTTCCATATTGATAACTCTTTAAAAACTTGAAAAACCATATATGTTGATATTTTTGAAAAAGAAAGATCTAGTTCAGTAACCAATGTGGAAGGTTCATTGAACCAACCGCTCTGATACCACTTGTAGGTTCTAAAGTGTGTCAGGTAAAGTCTAAAGGGGGTTGAATAAACTTTACAATTTCTCGAATTTCACGAATCTGAGTATGAAGAAAACAACTATGTCCTTAGACAATTGGGTTGGGATTCAACAAGAGAGTTAACCATTCAACAATTCTCTTGAAAGAGTTGTTGATAGAGTAACCCAGCTGAAGAAAGTCAAATGTTTATAAAATCAATGTTCTTTTAAGTTAGCAGAAGATTTACACCCTTATGAGTTTTGTTAATCAGCACTTAGTGTTTTTAGAGAGATATATAACAATTTGGATAACTTAAGCAAACAAGAGAAAGTAAATAGCAACAATTTAAGTGCAAGAATGTAAAGACACAATATTTATAGTGGTTCGAGGATGGGGTAATTCCTTTACTCCACTCTTCTCCTACTCCAGGAGGAATTCACTAAGTAACGTGTGACTTTAGTTACAAAGTAGTGCAACCCAAATATTTTTGATCACACATCCAGCTACACAATGGACTCAACTCTTCAACAGACAGCAGCCCAATTACTTTAGCTCTCTCATTCTTGCAGGATTTGATCACATAACCCTCCTACATATCAGAATCTTGGTTCAACTTGAACCTCGCCACACTCTTTCAATCATAGACAGTATAGACCCTAGTTTTGTTTTTACAAAATTCCTCTTCAACTGAATAAAAGCTTCAATCTTTCATAGTGTATGTTGGATGAAGTGTTCTTGAGTAAGCTTGAGGATTGCAGATTAGCTCGAGAGAGAGTTTTTGAATATTAGATTCTTGCTTGTTCACTTGTCTTGTGTCTCTTGTTACTCTGTGAGAATCCTCAACTTTTATAGTGAGGATTTGAATTTTGTCCATTGAAGAGAGACAAATTCAAATCCCACTGTTAGACAGTTGTCATGTCCTTTTTTGCAGCTTTAATGTTGACCTTTACTTGTATTCTTTTGACCTCTGAACCATTTAAAATGATGCAGTATGTAGGTGCTTCTTATAGACTGAACCTCGTTGCCTTCATAAATGTCTTGCATATTTGTGGTCAAACATCGTACTTCATTTATTTCAGAGTATATCCTCCTTGGACAGAGTGCAACGAGTTTCTTCAGTTAACTTTAAGTCCTTCAACTGCTTTAGCCCTTTAAGACTGATACTTGAATCTTCTGATAGAGTCATCTAATGTACTCTACTGTTAGTCTTCTGAAAGACTTGGCTAATATACTCTGCTAAGAGTCTTCTTACAACATACATAGCTGTGAATTAGCTGAATCTTCACGAACTCAGCTGCCAGTCTTCTGATACATTGTTCAATAAGTCTTTTGCAATTCTACCTGGCTGCATTTGAGTTAGCCTACATACAAAATACAAGTGTAGAAATTACAAGAAAATGGGGTACATACTTTCTAATACATTGTTTTTTATGCATCATGAAAATCTATACAATAAATTTCCTAACACCAGAAAAATTTAAAAGTAATTTATTTTTCTCCTCACCAAATATCGTAGTTATTGTTAACAGTCTTTGCCAGAAAGGTTTAAGGATATGAAATATTTCTTGGTTGTCGACTTGTAAATGGGTGTGGGATTTCCAGAGTTGAAGGTGTGGCTAGTGGTGGTCTGGTTTCACCGCTCTTCGCCGGTATTGATGGAGGAACTTTTGGTTGGTCTCGGAGTGGGGTCTGTGTTTTCCAAATTTTTGGTATGTGAAAATCAGTGTTTGTTGTTTGTGTATTGTGTATGTGATCGAGTGTGCTAATGTGAGGCTACAAGGGGCTGCGAATTTGAGAAAAATAAATTACAGTCATTCCCCGTTGGGGTCTATGTCATCGTTGGATGTGGAAAATGAATAGGAATGGAGGGGAGATGGTTATTGTGTGTTTATGTGTGCAGAGCGTGCGTGAGTGCAAATTTCACAGTGCAGTGTGTATGTGGTTTGGTGTGGATGTGTGCGATTGGGGGTGGCCATGTGTGTGTCCGATTTGTAAGTGGTAGGGATGACTTCGCCAGACTACCATCGGCCGAAGCGGAGTAGGAGAGACGGGATTAGGAGTTTTGGTGAGACAAAAAGGAGGAGTTTTAGAACATGGATTATTTTGTAAATTTGAAATAGTTTCATATTTAAAAGAAAATGGGATTTTTAAAATTTGGCCCCACCTCTTTAATTCATAAAGTCAGTATTCTCAAATTTAATCCCATGGACCGAACTGTAGTTTCTGAATTTTTATCTATTCAACCACGACCATTTACATTTATGCGCAATGTTCATATTAATTTCCAATTTTCCTTAAAGTGATCCCCAAACTTAATATAATATCCTAGTTTAATCGAATTAACCAATACCCTTTCGAATTTAGTCCAAAATCTTAATTTAACTTTCAGTTTATTTCTTCTAAGCCCTAATATTTATATTTTTTTAACTCATATTCACCTACTAAAAGCCCTAAGTTATTTTATAAATATAATTATTTTAATTAGAAGTTAGTATTGAGTCTTGAGGACTAAATCATGTTAAATCTATATTGTAGGTGACGAGGAACCGAACAACTAGGCTTCCTATATTCGAGCTTTGTGCATCTATTACTTGCTATTAGGTAGGATCTTTTTTACACTTTTTAAGTGCTAATTTTATTGTCCTTATTAAATATTCATGGAATTTTGACACTTTAAATTGGGGATTTTTAATTCATGTTTTGCGTCGGTGTGCAAATTACACCTTTATAGTGTGAAGCTTTCTTCTTCGTCGATCGAGGCCTGCTCCGGCGGCACCATGACGGAGCTCCTTGGGCTCACGTCCAATTTCAGTCCTTATCAACGGCCCTCACCCCCACGTCAACCTTCCCTGCCACGTCAGCAATAACCTCCATGAACGACATCCATCTTCAACATGCAGTCCAACCAGGTTTTCCATCCGCTTCAGTTACTCCGATGGGACGCCACGATCCAGTCTACCTGCACGCCCTTGCGGGTCCTGTTCCGCCGGAGTTTTATCTCGCCCCATCACCAGCACATCCATCATCAAACCCTACCATCGTCTCCGAGCAACCTTACTTGCAGGTTTCCGACGAAGAACAGCAGTCGCCATATCCGCAGCTTGTTCATCAACCTCCAGCGTTTTATCCCACGCCTCAACGCACGCTCCTGGTTCCGTCGCTCCGGGCAAGTCCTCCTTCTACGGTGTGACGTGGAACTTCCTTCCACCTAGGACTCCGACTTCTCACGAACAGGGAGTCTCCTCCTCCACTTGTGCGCCGGCGACGATGAGGGAAGGCTCCGGGGGTGGGCACCCCCAAGCCATATTGTTGCGCCTCTATTTACCCCCATGGCTTCCCTTCACCATGGGGGCCGGCCCTCCAACTATTCCAATGGGGGCCAGCCATCAGTGTGCCCCTCAGTGGTCCCCTCCCGGGGAGTGATGACCCCGGCCACAGTCTCCCATCCTCAAGGTGCTCCTCCTGCATGCCCATCCTTGGGCCCACATCCTATTACAGATTCAAAAAATGCGCCACAAACTGCTGGAAATCCTGCTCCAACGTCATCCGATTCTGAAATGAATCTGCGACATTCGGCTCATTTTGCTAAAATAGTTGCAGGTACCAATCATCTGGATTCCACTACTCATGCCCCAGGTAATGCTAATTTGTTTTCCATAGTGGTTTCTGGTAAAAATTAGTCTATCCCAAAACCGGTTCGAAAAGGTGATTACTATTCCGTTACCATTGATGATAATGTTTACCAACAACGTGTCACTGAATTTTCCTACTCTTTGATTGGAAGGGTTATGTTGGGAAAAGGTAACAAGCCATGGGCGACTATGCTTTTGCATAAACGCATGTCTGAATTATGGGGTATTAAGAATGACTGGAAATTAATTCCCTTGGGAAATGGATTTTTTTGCGTCAAATTTTTTAGTGTGCAGGATCGTTCTCAAGCTCAACAGCGCACTAACTGGACGCTTAACCCTGGTACTATACATCTATCTCCATGGGTGCCAGACTTCAACCCTTATAAGGTTTAAACCTCAGTGGCCAGCGTTTGGGTACGCATTTTTGAACTTAGTTTGGAATACTGGGGCCCCAACAACATTATGGGAATCGCCAGTGCTCTTGGGAATCCTTTACAAATTGATCAGTGATCACTGGATGGTTCTTTGGGTGATTTCGTTCGAGTTTTGGTGGACGTCGATCTCTTTAAGCCATTGGAAGAACATATCATGGTAGAACGCACTGGCAAGTGCTCTTTTGTTTCGGTGACTTATGAAAAACTCCCTGAGTTTTGCTCGAGGTGTGGTGTTACGGGACATTCTACAACTTCTTGCGTTTTAACAAGGAGGGTAATCCGGCTACGGAAGGGCGTGCTTCACTGGCCCAGGGCCACCCACGGGCGTCGGCTTCTCGTCATAACTCAGTGCAGCGCGGGCGATCCATGGTTCGTAAGGTTTATCGTTCTGTTCAGCAGGACAAGGGCAAGGCCGTTGATAACTCAATGGAAAATACGGGATCAGCTATGCGCGCAGGTCCTCCGCCTCGCGAAATAGTCCCTTGCTCTTTGAACATCCATCTTGGTAACTCCTTTGAGGCTCTTGATTCAGTCGACTCCAAGGATCTCCATCCTGCAGATCATCAAGCCGAGTACCCAGCTAGGGAATCATCTCCCAAGGCTAACACTTCCAACACGGGAACGGTCTCCATGATTATGCCTATTACTGTTCAGTATCCTTTGGGGAAGCCTATTCGTGCATTGAGTCGTGCTTTCCGGGACAGCTCCTTGGACCCGGATAAAGATAGAATTCTCCAGAATGTTACTTCAGGACCATCACCCCCTGTTCACGAAGTTACTATCGAATCGGAGAGTTCAGAACCACACGAAATGAACTTTGCCGCTTCCAAGAGATGGACAGATTACGCAGACGAAGTGGGTCACAATCAATCGTCAGACTCCGCTACGAACCACATGCCTGTTTTTACCGTGTGATTGTCACGGGCGCCACCCCCTTCGCCGTCTCAATGAATTGCATCTTCTGGAATATCCGGGGGATCGGGAACATTTCATCTCAGAATGTTCTTAAGGCTTTATGTCATAAACATAAACATTCTATCTTAGCCATTTGTGAACCTAAGGTGGACATCTCATCCATTGCGGATTCTTTTTGGAATAGCCTCGGACTCAGGTTTGTGGCTCAGAGTTTCCGGGCGAATGGACGCCTGGACATCTGGGTGCTATGCAACGCCAACATCTCAGTCCATAATTAGGTGTGGTGGTCTTCTCAATGTCTTATTTTGCAGATTCAGTTTGGATCCCTGATTTTTCATGTTGGCTTTGTTCATGGCTTGTGTGATCATGTTGCTCGTCGTGCCCTTTGGCTGGATTTTAGGAATTTGAGCCTTACTGATCTCCTGCTCATTGGAGACTTCAACGCTGTGCTGGGTCACCATGAGCGCTCGGGCAGTGGTACTTTATCCCAGGCCTCTTGTCAGGACTTCAGGGATCTCTTGGAGGATACAGGGTTGTTTGTGGTGCCAACTAACGGGAATACATTTATGTGGTGCTCCCCCATAGGCCTCTATCTCTTCTTCAGGCTAAGCTAGATCGAGCCCTAGCAACTGGTCATTTTTTCTCCTTTTGGCAAGTTGTTAAGGGCTTATTCCTTCCGCGCATTGGCTCTGACCACCACCTCATAGTGGATTCAGCACGATTTCTTCTGGGGTATGGTCACGACCTCTTGGGCCATCCCGTGCACGTCGCCCAACCCTATGCAGCGCGTCATGTGGAAACTCAAGAGGTTGCGACAGACGATTAAGGTTTGGAATAAGGAGGTTTTAGGGGATGTTAATCATCAGATGGATCATCAGATGGAAAGGGTCTGTCAGATTCAGGCAGACATTGAATCCGACAGTTTCACCGAGGCTCGCAGGGATATGGAGTTGGAGGCGCAGTCTGCGCTGTCTCGCATATTGCTCATGCAGTCGGAATTCCTTCAGCAGAAATCACGATCGGATTGGTTAAAGAATGGGGATCGTAACACAGAATTTTTCCATCGTCGCTGTCAGATTCGAAATGGACGCTCACAGATACAAGGTTTGATGGTTGATGGTGTTTATACAGAGGACCCGGTGGCTCTTGGGAATCACATTATCATCTTCTATATGGACCTTTTCGCGGACATGGGGCAATCCACTTCGGACTACACTCTGGTCGATCACCTTATTTCTCCGATAGTTAGCACGGTTGATAATGCGCTTTTGATGACTATTCCATCAGAGTCCGAAGTTAAAGAGGCGGCATTTGATATGGGTTTGGGCCCGCCCTGTGCGCCGTTTTGATTTCAGGGGAGAGATTTTATCATCATTTTTGGGATATCATTTTTGAGGAGGTGGTGGCCGCCATCCGGTATTTTTTCATCACGGCTTCCTTCCCGGCAGGTATGAATGCAAGTTTTATGGCACTTATCCCAAAAACCATGGAAGGTAATGCGGTGGTAGACTTTAGACTGATCGTGATGAGTAATTTCCTTTTTAAGATTATTACCAAGATTCTGGCGACGCGCCTGTGCTCTATCATCTCTTCTTACTTGTCGCCTACACAGTTTGGCTTTATCCCGGGCAGGCAGATCCATGACTGTATTCCGTTGGTCTCGAATGGGTTCAATATTTTACAGGGTCGTAATGACGCCAACATGATCTTAAAGACTGACATCCGGAAGGCATTTGATACAGTTAATTGGGGCTTCTTGATTCACGTGTTACGTCGCTTTGGTTTCTCTGAAGTGTTCATTCTCTGGATTGAGATCATCCTTCAGTCTTCCAGAATCTCAGTCCTGCTGAATGGGTCACCAGTGGGTTACTTCTCATCCTTTCGAGGGGTTCGATAGGGGGATGCGTTATCTCCTCTGCTATTTTGCATTGCGGAGGACGTTCTGAGTAGATTGGTCGAGGACGCGGTCAACTGGAATCTACTCCAGCCTTTCCGGGCGCCTAATCAGGTGGTTTTCCCCTCGTCCATTATGTATGCAGATGATATTGTGATTATGTGTGGGGCATCCTCGAGCAGTGCATGTGCTATTATTCAGATGCTTAACCTCTACGCAGACATGTCGGGCTAGATTTTCAATCCTAATAAATCTAAAGCTTATTTTGGAGACCGGGTTTCTAATCATGTGCGAGGTCGTATTCAGACGATTACTGAGATGCATATGGGCGCATTCCCTACAGTCTACTTGGGCGCCCCCATCTTCAAGGGTGCGCCTAAAGTGGCCAACCTTCAATCCGTTTTCGACAAGATTATTTTCAAGTTCAGAAGGTGGAAAGGTTCTGCTCTGTCTATTGCTGTCCGCGTTTGTTTGGTGAATTCGGTGATTACCAGCTCCATTGTGCATACGATGATGGTATACAAGTGGCCCAGAACTTTGCTACGGCAAATGGAAAAGGCCATGCGTAATTTCATCTGGACTGGCAATGTGAACTCGGGTTTCTTGGAGGACTGGGGTCGTTGCTGCATGCCCCGGGCGGAAGGCGGTTTGGGCGTCCGGTCTATTGTGGTCGCCAACAATGCTTTCCTTATGAAATTGGGCTGGAAGATTATGACTTCAAACTCTTTGGTTTACAACATCCTCCGTAAGCGTTTCTTGGCTTCTGATGGATCTCCACACCGTTCTTTCATCCCTCTTCCATCTGGAGAGGGATTTGGCTTGGGATCTCGGGTTTCTTGGAGGACTGCCGCTGGATTCCAGGATGTAATTCCGGAGTTCGATTCTGGCTGGATAATTGGTTGGGTTACACCATTGCTGATAGGATTGGGATTCCTAAGGAGTACAAGCACTTATTTCGTCATCGCATCTCGGATTACTTTTATGACGGGACATGGCACTTTACTTTCTCGTTCATTGAGGCTTATTTGGATATGGTCCGAGATATTGTTAGATTCCCCATCGCTCTGGCATCGTCGGATATGCGGGCATGGCTTCACTATGGTGATGGATGTATCACTTCGAAGTCAGCCTACACATTTCTGCGTCCTCGCGCTCCGACGGTTCATTGGGGTTCCAGGATTTGGTCTCCTCACATTCCAGAAAGACGTTCGATTGTGGCATGGCGGGCTATCCACAATCGTCTTGCAATTTTAGAAATGTTGCGCCCGCGTGGCTTCTTCACAGGACCCTCGGTTTGCGGTCTTTGTTGTGCTAACAATGAATCTGTTGATCATTTATTTGTCTCATGTGGTTTTGCAGAGGCCCTATGGCAGTGGATTTTTGATGCCTTTAATATCAATTACTATAGGGCTTATAGCTTTAATGAATTTCTAGTGCGTTTGATGCGTTTTCATTTCAGTGATCAGGTGGCCTTTCTCTGGCGCGCGGAAGTTCTATCCGGTATTTGGCTCATCTGGGAAATTAGAAATGACTTGACCTTCAACGACAAGATTTGGACACTGGAGGCGGCCATCCTTTGCCTTCGTGTCCTAATTCTGGAGTCATCTTCCTTGGACCGAGGTCGCATGCAAAATGATCAATAGGACCTATTCATTCTCCGCAGACTTCGTGTTCCTGGGCGTCCTAGACAGGCCCCAAAGATTGTGCAGGTTACTTGGCAGAAACCTTTGCCGGGATGGATCAAAGTTAACACAGACGGTAGCGCTACGGGGGCACCCGGAAATCTCACAGCTTCTGGAGTTTTTCGCAACTGTAGGGGGTTTTTTCGTGGGTGCTTTGTGGAATGATGTGGTTTTGGTTTTTCTTTTGAGGCGGAACTTACAGCGGCAATGCGGGCCATCCAGTACGCTTCCTTGAAGGGCTGGAACCAATTATGGCTGGAGTCGGATTCGGTCTATGTGGTGGAGTTGCTGCGAAAGAAATCCACTGGAGTTCCTTGGTGCCATTTGAGTATGTGGAGATACACTCTCCACCTTCTTTCTCAAATGGATTTTGTGGTCTCGCACATCTTTAGGGAAGGCAACCGGGCATCGGATATTCTAAGCAAGTCGTCGCACGTGGATACGTGGTGGGGGTTGCCCCCAGCGTCCATTATCCAGTCCCTCACTCAGGATTATGTTGGCCAATCGAATTATAGGTTTGTTCATTAGTGCGTCGCATTTTCAGCCTTGTCTGCTTTTGGGGCGCTTTTATCATGGGGGGTACTCTTTTTCCTTCCAGGGTTTTTCCCACAAGGGTGGGTTTTACCTTGGAAGGTTTTAACGAGGCCCCAACCATTCAGCCATATGGTCGGCTTGTGACCATTTCGTTATTTTCTTTTGACTTTGTTACCAGGCTTTACTTTGGTTACCTGATAAGCCTGTGATCAGGATTACTCTTTTTCATTTTTATATATATATCGCATTTATTTAAAAAATTAAATATTTATATTCATTATTTCATTAATTATTTACTTGCAAATGTTATTTTAATAGTTAACGTGATGTATCATACATGGAATTTATATCATTATTTCTATATATATGATTGCTTCGGTCAATGGCAAGGTATATGTGATGGTTTCGAACAATTGCGATGTATATGTGATGGTTTCGACAATGGCAAAGTATATGTGATGGCTTTGTCCAATAGCTACGTTTATGTGATGGTTTCGGCCAATGGTGGCAAAGTATATGTGATGGAAAAGTATGACTTTGGCCAATGGAAAAGTATATGTGATGGGTTTGGCCAATGACAGGTGACAAAGTATATGTAATTGCAAAGTATGACTTCAACTAATAGCAAAGTATACGTGATAGTGTCAGCCAATCAAAAAGTATATGTTTTTTTAAATAAATTCAAAATATATATAAAAAATGAAAAGAGAGTATTCCTGATCACAGGCTGATCAGGTAACCAAAAATAAGCCTGGAAACAATGTCATAATTGAAAATGAAATGGTCACAAGCCGACCAAATGGCTGAATGGTTGGGGCCTCGTTAAAACCTCCCAAGGTAAAACCCACCCTTGTGGGGAAAACCCTTGGCAGGAAAAAGAGTACCCCCCATAAATGAAAAAGCATCCAAAAATAGGAAAAGAAACCTAAAGCCAGGACGCACTAGGTAACAAACCTATAGTTGGATTGGCCAACACAGTCATTAGTGAGATAATGTACGAGCTCCGCAGGCGGGACGCCCCACCATGTACCATACTCCATCTTCTTGCTGAACATGTCTGCCACCCGATTGCCTTCCCAAAAAATATGTGAGACCGCAAAATCCATATGAGCGAGAAGATGCAAGGTGTATCGCCAAGTGCTAAGGTAGCGCCATGGGACCTCAGCAGATCTCTTCTCCAGCAAGTTCAGCACATACACCGAATCCGACTCCAGCCAAAGTTGTGTCCATCCCTTGATAAAAGCATACTGAATCGCCCACATTACTACGACCAATTCAGCTTCAAATGCATAGCCCGAACCACAACGATTCACGAAATACCCCTGAAAGAAACCTCTACAATTCTGGAAAACCCCGAAAGCTGTGAGATTGCCCGACGCCCCTGAAGAACTGTCATTCGTATTCACCTTGATCCAACCCGGGAGGGGTTTTTGCCAGTTAACTTCCACGATCTTCGGTGCTTGTCTAGCCCGCCCAGGAACTCGCAGCCTACGCAGGATGAAAAGGTCCTGTTTGTCGTTGTTCATGCAACCCCAATCTAATTAAGATGATTCAACAATGAGAACCCAAAGATGGAGAATAGCCGCATCCACCATCCAGATTTTGTTGTGGAAAACCAACTCATTCCAGATATGCCAAATGAGCTAGATGCAGGAAAGGATAGCCACATGCCAGAGGAAAGCAACCTGCTCACTGAAATGAAAGATCTTTAGCCGCATCAGGAATTCATTAAAACTATGAGCCTCAAATGGATGAACGTTAAATGAATCAAAAGTCCATCGCCAAAGAGCCCCTGCAAAGACACAATAGACAAATAAATGGTCAACTAATTCGCAAAGGCACGATAAAGAGCACAAACCGATGGGCGATAAAAGCGCGCCCGCCCATAATAAATCAAGATCAAATCAATTGTGGATAGCCCGCCATAACACCATCAACGCGTTCCGGGATGTGTTGCAACCAAATCCAAGAACCCCACTTGACCTCCGGATAGTGGGGACGAACATGAGCATATACTGCCTTCGAAGTAACCAAACCATCCTCCGAATTTAGCCATACACGTGTATCCCTCGAGTTAGGTGCAATAGGGACTCGCATGATAGCCCGGACCAGATCCAAATAAGCCTCCACAAACAAGAAGGTGAAGTGCCAGGACCCGTCATAAAAATAGTCCGAAATGCTATGGTGAAATAAGTGTATGTGTTCTTGTAGTATACCAATTTTGTCTATTATAGATTAACCCAGCCAGTTATCAATCCAAAATAATACCTCGGAATTAGCCCCTGGTATCCAACGAGAGTCATCCAAGCAAGCCAAAATGCAAGGTAATCCCGGTCCAAATAGAAGAAGGAATAAACGACCTTCGGACCGCCCCATCTACCATCAAATAGCGCCTACTGAGGGTGCTAAAGATCACCGAGTCGGAGTTCATGACCTTCCAGCCCAATTTCATCAAGAAAGCCGTATTAGCCGCAAGAATCGATCGGACGCCCAACCCCCTTTCATTTCGAGGCGTGCAACACCGATTCCAACTAACCACCACTGACCCCTTTGAATTAACATCCCCAGTCCCAATGAAGTTACGTATAGCCCTTTCCATTTGCTTGAGAAAGGTGTGGGGCCATTTGTAAACCATCATTGTGTGCACAAATGAACTAGTAATCACGAATTAACGAGACAAACTCGACCAGGAAGGAAAGAGAAGAACCTTTCCATCTTCGATTTTGAGGATGACCTTATCAAAGACGGGTTGAAGATCCGCAACCTTAGGGGCACCCTTGAAGATCGATGCGCCTAAATATACGATGGGGGAACATTCCGGCTAGATCCCCATGATAGTTTGCACCCCCCCATGTACATGCGATGAGACCCGGAGCCAAAGAAAACTTTAGATTTTCGAGGATTGAAAGTTTGGCCGAGATATCGGCATAAGGGGTGAGAATCGAAGAAGGATATGGGCATTGGCTAAAGAAGCCCCACACATAATGACAATATCATCCGCATATAAAATGGATGATGGGAAGATAATCCATCTGGGCGCAACGGCGGATGTAACCGATTTTCAAAGCAAAGCACGACTTCAATGAATTTGCTAAGTATCTCCTCCGCGATGCAAAACGATAACGAGGATAGAGGTCACCCTGTCGACCCCTCTAAAATAGGAGAAGTACCCCACGGAGTCCCATTAAGTAGCACTGATATTCTGGACGACCAAAGAATAACATCCAAGTGAATAAAAATCTCTGAGAAACCAAAGCGGAGCAAAACGTGTAGTAAGAAATCCCACTTCAATGTATCAAATGCCTTACGGATATCAATTTTCAAGATCATATTCGCATCCGATCGACCATGCAAGACATTGAACCCTTCAGAGACCATGGCGATAATTGTGAATCTGCCTCGCCGGAATAAACCCGAACTGCGTAGGAGATAAATAGGCAGAAATAATCAAACCCAAACGCATAGCCAGTATCTTAGTAATAATCTTGAAAAGAAAATACTCATAACAATCGGTCGAAAGTTCTCAATAGCATTAGCATCCTTAGTCTTTGGGATGAGCGCCATGAAGCTAACGTTCAAACCCAATGGTAGACGAGTTAATGAAGAAAATCCTGACGACAATGGGCGATCACCTCGACGGAGATGACATCCCGTAAGCGATAAAATGTCCCATTAAAACCGCCTGGTCCTGGAGAGCTATCTCGGATCCATATCATAAACCGCTTCCTTGATCTTTGAATCCGAAGGAATGGCAGTCAATCTAGCATTATCCAACACCCCTACCCTAGGGGAAATGACCTGATCAACTATATTATAATCCGCAATGGTACCCCCAATGTCCGCAAAGAGCTCCTTATAAAAGGAAATAATATAATTCCCGAGAACCGCTGGATCATCAGTGTAACTGCCATCAACCATACGACCATGAATCCATGTGCGTCCATTACGAATCTGGCTACGGTGATGAAAAAATGTTGTGTCACGATCCCCATCCTTAAGCCATGCCAAACGTGGCTTTTGCTTAAGGAATTCAGATTGTAATAGCAACATGTGAGACAACACCTTCTAGGCGTCCATCTCCTTGTCCCGACGAGCAGCTGTATAGCCCAAAGTCTAAATATTTGCCTGAATCTAACGAACTTGCTCCATCTGATACTCCACACTACGATTAACATCCCCAAAAACATCTCTCTTGTAGACCTTAATAACATGCCGCAACCTTTTGAGCTTCCACATGACGCACAACAGAGGGTTGGGCATGGAGCAAGTAGCAGCCCAAGAAGTAGTAACCAAATCGCGGAATGTGTCATGATAAACCCACATACGCTGAAAATGAAATGGAACTAGACCCCTGCCAATGGACGATGAACAAGAAACCAAAATTGGATGGTGATCGGATCCAATGCAAGGAAGAACTAAGCCCTTGACAACTTGCCAAAAGGAGAAAAATTGATAAGTTGCTAGAGTTCGATCCAACTTAGCCTCAAGGAGGGATAGAGGCATTCAGGGGGATCACCAAGTAAATGAATTCCCCGTAGTCGGCACCGCAAACAAACCAGCATCCTTCAAGAAGTCCCTGAAATTCTGACAAGAGGCTTGGGATAAAATACTCGCGAGCGCTCATGATGTCCCAAGACAAATAAGTAAAATCCCCAATAAGTAAAGCGGTCGGTAAGACCCAAATTCCTCAAATCCAACCAAAGCGCACGCCAAGCAATATGATCACACAAACCATGAGCAAAGCCAATATAAAAAACCATAGTACCAAATTGAACTTGCAGAATAATACATTGAGAGGAAGACCAAACCTGACTTTGGATAGAAATACCAAAGATCACGGAAGACCCAAATATTCGGACGTCCGTTAGCCCTGAAGTTCTGAGCCACGAACCTTAATCCCAAACTCCTCCAATAAGAATCTGAAATCGATGAAATGTCCACTTTAGGCTCACAAATAGCTAGAATAGAAGGTTTATGTTTTTAACATAACGCTTTTACGAGAGGCAATGTTCCCAATCCCCCGAATGTTCCAGAAGATGCAATTCATTGAGATGGTGGGGGGGTGGTGCCCGTGATGATCACACGGTAAAAACTGGGGTGTGGTGTGCTGCAGAATCTGACGACTGAGAGTTGGCCACTTCATTTGCATAATATGCCCATCTCTTAGAAGCTGCAAAATCTAACTCATTCGGCCCTGGGCGATCTGGTTCAATAGTAATGTCATGAATTGCTGGTGATGTACCCTTAGTAACACTCTAGATTAATCTGGATTTAGCATAATCAAGGGAGCTATCCCGGAAGGCACAACTCAGGGCCCGAATAGGCTTCATCAACGGATGCTGAACCGTAAGAGGCATAATAGTGGAAACAAGGCTGGTATTGGAAGTAGAGTCGTTGGGGACCCATTCCCTCTCTAGATAATCTGACTGAGAGTCTGCGGATGGTTGGTCAGGGGTGTCATCCGAAGCAAGAGCCGCAAAAGTGTTACTCATATGTATACTTGAAGGGCAATGGACTATTGCACAAGTAGGGGATCCTGCTCGCATAGTCGAACCCATTTTTCCCATTGAGTCATCAACGGCCTTTCCCTTGTTTGCACAGGACGATAAACTTTACGAACCCTGGAACGTCCCTGTTGAACTGAATTCTGACGTGTCTCTGAGTTACCCGCAGGAGTAATACGGCAAGAAGCCATCGAATGTCTCATAACACTACACTTCGAACAAAAATCAGGTAATTTCTCATAACTCACTGACACAAAGGAACACTGGCCAACTCGTTCCACCATGATGTGATCCTCCAACGGTTTTGCCAGATCAATATCCACTAATACCCAAATGAAATGCCCAGAGAACTATCAAGCGATCGATGATCAATTTGTATCGAATTTCCAATCGCACTGGCGATCCCCAAGATATTATTAGGATCCCAGTACTCCAAACTGAGCTCAAAGATGCGGACCCAAAAACTAGCCACCGACGTGTGTACCTTGTACGGGTTGAAATCCGGGACCCATGGAGGGAGTCAAATAGTTCCCGAATTAAGTGCCCAATTAATACGTAGTTGAGCTCGAGCTCAATCCTGCGCATTAAAAAACTTGACACAAAAAAATCCCTTACCCAAGGGGATTAGTTTCCAATCGTTTTTAATTCACCATATTTCTGATAGGCGTTTATGCAAAGGCATAGTCGCCCATGGCTTGTTGCCTTTTCCTAAAATCACCCTTCCAATCAATGAATAAGAAAATTTGGTGAGGCATTGTTGATAAACGTTTTCATCGATAGTAACGGAATAATAATCTCCCTTTCTAACAGGCTCAGGGATAGAATGGGATTTTCCAGAAACTACATGGGAAAATGGGGTGAAATTACCTGAGGCCTGCGGAGTTGAATCCATAGAGTGGTTAGTACCTGAAACAATTTTAGCAAAAGTATGGCCAAAATTGGATTGAGCATTAGTATTATGAGCCGAATGTCGAGGGTTCGATTCATAATCGAATGTGATTGGGGTAGAGCTTCCAGCAATCTGAGGTGCATCCTTGGAGACATCTTCTGGGCGTGGGCCTGTGGACGGGATTCCATGTAGACGGACGGCGACCCGGGGTCATCACTTCCCTGGGCGATCTTGAGGTGAGTATCGCAGCCGGCCCCCCATAGTGGCACCCAAGGGAGCCGGACCCCCCATAAATAGCTGCAGGCATAGGGGGGAACTCCCCAACAGCAGCGGCAACATTGGAGGAGTGAGGGGCCGCCCCCTAATATCCAACAAGGGAGTTGCAGGCCCAACGGAGGAGACATGTTATGACTGTGACGACGCCAAGTAGCTTTCCTGCGGAACTAACCCCGCGAAGGCGTGCATGGGGGCTGGGTTAGGAGTCGCGTGCGAAGGGAGAAAACTCTGAGGAATTCTGTAACAAGGCAACATAGCTGAGATTGCAACCTGGGAGCCCGTCGGAACAACAAACGCGGATGGAGCAGATGAAGCAGCCATTGACGTTGACGCAAAGAGAACCGGATTTGCAGCGCCCATTGAAGACGATCACAACAGGATGGAAGTTAGAGTACGAGCGTGAGGAGGCAAGAAGTTCGAAGTTAGACCATGCAACATGTATAATGAAGTCATGAGAGCACTGCCGGCGACATTAAAAGAGGGAGTGGTCGGACCGGTTAGAAGAGAGAGAATAGAGCATTAGGGTTAATCCTGTCTCTTTTTATATGTGCACATTCATGTTATGGTGTTGTTTATATTTAATTTGGACAGTTGAATCCCTACGAGTTTGTGTTGCGCACCCCCTATAATTACATTTTTCCAAACTATTCAAATGGAAGTGAAACCGATGAAAGGGGTATCTAATGAAGGACTTTTGTCTATTTCCAGTTTCTTTAAATCACTAAATTTTTTTAAATAAGCTTAAAAATATATAAAATAATGAAAAGAGTCATGATCACAAACCGATCAGGTGGCTTAAGTATGGGCCTCGTTAAAACCTACAAAGGTAAAACCAACCTTTGGCAGAAAAAAAGTAACAAAACATCCACAGAAGAATGCATAAATAAAATCACTAAACAATTACTCTAAAATCCTTTTTATTAGATGAACCCACTTCATCAGCATAGTCCTCCCACCTTTTGGTGGCAACCACGTTTAAGGGTTTGAAGCTATCAGATTGAACATCTTCCAAAAGAATGAGATTATGAATTGGAGGAGTTGGGCCTTGTTGAACATCACAAAGAAGTTGTTGTTTAGAAGCCTCCAACGACTATCCCAAATAGCCTAACAAAGAGGATGAATGGGCCTGGCCAACTTGTATTCAACTGTCCGCGGCCACCTCTTGATTTCAGAAAAAGTGGGCAAGGTGTCCCTCGTGAAGGGTGGGGGTACCCTAGATACAACATTCATTGCGGTGTTGTCCAATTCTTAATGTGCATCTAAAGAAGCCAAATATGCCAATGAAGAAGGCGAAGCCAAAGATGAACTGGCATGTTCCTGCATAACAACCAAAGTGTCTTCCATGCAGTAGAAGCCAGGGCTTTATCTTGATCATCCTTCCATCCATTAAGTCATATGCATCCTCTAAAGCAGCAAAAGAATTTCCCAAAGGGACACTATTAGACTTTGAGATCATACCAGAAGAAACATTGGTAGAAGCATCAACATGCCTAGGCAAATGAACCACGGTCGGAAGATTAGGATTGTGCTTCGTAGTGCTAGGTATCCCTACCTTACCCTTAACATTGGAAGGACAATAAACTTTACGAACACGAGAATGGCCTCGCCTTAGGAGTGTCCGACGCCCATGCTCCCCGGAGCCGTATCCGAAGGATTTTTTCGACGACAAGTCGCAATAGAGTGTCCCGTGATATTACAGTGAGAACAAAAAGCTGGAAGGTTTTCATAACTCAGCAAAACGAATGAGAAATGACCCTCCCTCTCAACCATAACATGATCCTGAAGGGGTTTAGACAAATCTACATCAACTAGACACGGGCAAAATTCCCAAGAGAACCATTAAGGGCCCGTTCATCAATTTGAAGGGAGTCCGAATCGCTTGGCAATACCCATTATGATACTCGTTCCAATATTCAATGCTCAATTCAAAAATTCGAACCCATACACTAGATTTAGATGGATAAACCTAGTATGGATTAAAGTCCGAGTCTAGGAGATAATCGAATAGAACCTGGATTGATCTACCATGAAGAGCGTATAGCCGCCCGAGCCCTATCCTCATTTGACGAAAATTTGATACAAAAGTACCCTTTACCCAAAGGAATTAACGCCCAATTATGTAGGGTTTTCCTTAATTCTGCTAATTGGGTTCGAAGGGGGATTAAATGCCAGGGCTTCTCCCCTTTACCAAGCAAGATGCGACCAATCAATGAACAAGAAAATTCACTAACACATTGCTTATAGAGATTTTCCTCAATAGTAATCGAAAAATAATCCCCTTTTTTAACAGTTAATAGTATCAATGTTAACCAAAGAATCCATAAACGTCGGATTAGCATGTTTAACCAAAGAATCCCTAAAACTAGAGTTAACATGTTTTACCAAAGTATCCCTGAACATTGGATTTGCAGTAGGGCATATGGGGCATCATTGCACCAGCGCCAACTTGTTGCATCCTAGTATTTGGAGGAGGGACCACCATAGAGGGAGTTATGGATGCCATCAAGGAGGGAGAAGGGACCACAGCCGCATCTCCTCTTGATGTGGAGGCCACCATATGAGGATTGGTTGGGACCACCATGGGAGACACGTTTGTTGTAACCACCTGGGGGGTGTGTGAATCTGGGACCACCATGGAGGATGAATTGGTTGCACCCACCAAAGAGGCGTGTGGCAGCAATGGCGTCCACCTAGAAGGGACCATAGCGGCATTAATCAACATGTTGGTAGCATCATAAGCATGGATCGCGGTGGCCTAATGAACAATGGAGGAGAGATTTGCTTTGGGGCAAAAAAAAACATAGGAGAACATAAAAGGGGAAGAGATGAAGGAATATGCCTTATCCGTCGCACTTTCTGTTGTAAAAGCCACCGGAAAATCCATGGAAGGGGACGACTCTGGCGAACTTAAGTTATTTCAATTTTAATGAACGACTATAGTTTAATTTATTTTTCATGGGATGATAAATTTCGTATGTTTATTTCTTTAGGATAATTGGTAAATTTCTTGTTTATTTTGAAATTTCAATTATGCTTCCGCTATAGAGGTTATTTATTTATGTATTTAAAAAATGATTTTTAATTCATTCTAGTAATAATAAAAACAAAAAAATTATGAAATAGAACGTTACAATGTGGTATTAAAGCTAGGTTTACCTTCCTATAGACTTGCAATTTCTTTAGAAAAATGGTTATCCCTCCATGGCGTTGTATCCATAATCTAATATCCATTTATTTCTACATCATGAGAAATCTTGAGAAACGTCAATACGATATGAAGTTAATTGAATTATGTGATTATTTTTCATAAATATTATCAATGTGATAAATTTATGTTTAAAAACTATAGTTTTACCCTAGTTTTTTGTTCATATTCTCTCATGACCAAACCCTAGTTTTTGTTCATATTCTCTAAAAAAAATCAAAATGGCCCCAAAAGAAGCTGCTCTTGATTTTGGAAAACTTGCTGAGAAGACCACATTGGCTCCCTGGTGGATTTTGAAGGCCTTGTCAAACAGTCTGGGGACAAGGTTTTGGTTGAGAAGATCGCTCGTCATCTGGAGAAGTATGGGCTGAAGAGATTTCTCTCTCTGGAGATGACTCAAACCTTCCAAGAGGAGGTTGCTATGTTCTACAGGAATGCAGTTGTTAACGATGATGGTATCCATTCTTCTGTGAATGGAAAAGAAATTAAGTTTGTTGCGGCTAATTTGGCTAAGTACCTACACCTTCCATCCAGTGGACTCAAGGAACTAACTGGGAAAGAGTTTGATTTGGTGAAGGCATGGAAGGAGATTGCTAAGCCAGAGTTAGCTGGCAAAGTGAATAACTCTGCGCTTAAGAAGGCTATTAAACATGACTACCACAAGTTGATGGATGTGTTCGCCAAGTGCGTGGATATGAAGTTTGGGCCATTCAATCAGTTGTCCCGAACTAAGCTAATTGTCATGGTTGTGATAATGGAGGGGGTTGAGGTGAACTGGAGTGAGTTCATCTTTGAGAAGTTGTGCCAGAATGTTCATAACGTGAAGGTAGTTGGTGGGGAGCTTGTGCATTCCTTGGGTTATGACCTGATCTTAGGTTATTTGATGGAGAAGAAAGGTACCCCTTCGTAGAGGAAAGTCTTTCCATGCTGACAAGAGGATGTTCAAGCCCAACCTCTCAGCTGCTCAGAAGAGGGCACATGCAAAGAAGACTGCCACTTCTGAGGGGGAATCAGCTGATCACGCCCCCGAGGACACAGTTGCCTTCGTTCTTGTCCCCTCCCCTAAACCTATTGATGTCACTCCCACAAAGTGACAAAAAAGAAGCCACCGTCAAGAAGTAGAAGACCCAGCCCGCAGTAGAGTCAACCATTGTGGTTGAAGAACTTGAGCAGGTGGAGGAAGAAGTCCCCTTGGAGAGGCGCTCCAAGAGACAACTTGTAAAAAAGTTTGCTGCTATAGATGCTACTGAGACAGCTGCAACAACCATAATTGTGACAGAAATAGCTACCATCGTTGTCCACCCAACATCAAAGAATGGCGATGGTGAACAAGGCACTGCGGAAGAAACCCAAGACAATTCAACAGTTGCCCCTAAACCATAGCTGTGAGAGTTGATACTGAAGAAGCTCAAAATAGCTCAGTTGCTGACCCTCAGGGCGAAATGGTTGATACTAAGGGAGATGATGGTCCATGAAGGCTGATGTTGAAGAGCCTGTGTCAGACCCTATTATTGATGAACTCCCAGAATCCCCAACCTATCTAGAGATTTAAGAACAGTTGCGCTTGGAGGATTTGGAAGCTGAGTGCCAGCCGAGTTATCCTTGAATTCTTGGACAATTTACGAGGCCTAACATGATCGATGAGGAGGATTATATCCTTGAATTCTTGGACAATGTGTAGGTCCCAAGGGTTGTGAGTAAGGTTTAGAAGTAGGGGGTTGAATAAACCTTACCAAATTTTTGATTTTAGTCCTTTTAAAATATTACAGAGTTAACACAAACAAATTGAGTCCTTGAGGACAGCTAAGTTGGTTATTCAAATGATTAGCCATTCAACATTTCGATAGAGCCGTTGATAGAATAACTCGATTGTTTAACTCCGAACCTTAACTTGGTTGTGTTGGTTTTATCAGGAAGACTTAACACCCTTTGATTTATTTTAAACTTGTTTTAACACTTGATTTTAGCTCTTGGTTATTAATCGGTTTGGATAGCAAATAATTTTATCGTGAGATATAAGGTAAGTATGCGAAAATGTAAATGTCTTTGAAAAGTAAATGACACAATTAATTTTTATAAAGGTTCGAAGATGGGGTAATTCTTCTAATCCCCTTTTCTCCAACTCCTGGAGGAATCCACTAAGTAACAAATTAGTTTACAGAGTGGTGAATGCGATCTAGAGAACGACCTTGGTCACACAAATAGCTTCTCGTCGACTCGAATTCTTCTTCACAGGGCAAATTTTGCGCTTGCTCACTTCAACTCACTTTCTCAAGCTCTTGGATTTGATCACGAAGCCCTCCAATAACTTGATACTGGTTCGACCTTGAACCTTCCTACAATCCTCCTTGTAATGTGCATCTTTTCAGGTTCTGACACGAGGTGCAGTGCTTACCATTGGTTTATACCTTTTACACGCTTCTGGGACAAGTACTTTAAGACCTGGCGGAAGAAGTATTACTTATTTAAGTAATGTTCTTGACTTACGTAAACGGATTCATTTGATTAACTCTCTTGGCTCTTTGCCTATTTCCCCAGGTGACTTGATCTGTCCTAATCATTTGAAGACTCATCCGTCACTTTCAATTTGAGACTTAGCTTCTTGAGTTGACTTTGACTAACACTTCACACTGCTGTTTCTCAGCTGATACATCTTCAGTCAAGTTCTTGATCTTCCTTCTTGGCCATACTCAGTTGTTCCACAAAAATGAGTCTTCACTTCCGCCTATAGTTGACTTCTTGTATTTTCAGGCGTAGGCCGACTTGACTCCTTTTCCAAATTTATCTATTACAATGAAAATTACAAGGAAAATGGGGTGCCAACTTTCTAGTTTAAGTTTTACATGGCATTCATCAAAATCTATAAAATAAATTTTCCAACAATTTCCCCTTTTTTGATGATGCCAAAACTTAAAAACATTCAACAACATGTAAACAGCAAAGATACATACAGACAATGCAGTAACAAAGAATGTATGCATTGAATAGATCGTTTTGTTGATCATATCATTCTTGTCCTTTACACAGCTGTTTACATTTAGTATCAGAGCATTCTATATCAAAGCAAAATACAGACATCTATGCTAGGATACAAATACAGAGTGAAAAATTTCAGAAAACTTCACTAAGTATACAAATGACTTACAAAAATGTATTTCCATTAGTAAAATACATGAAAGGTTCGCAGCAACACTTCAACGCCTTTGCTGCCTCCTTCTATCCTCATCAGCTCTGTCGAAGTCATCAGCTCTCTTCCTTTTCTTTTCTTCTTCCTCAGCTTTCTTGTTCTTCTCATAGGCTCTTTTAGAAGCATCATCTTTCCGCTTCCTCTTGAGCCATTGGTCATTTGCCTTCTCGTTTCTCCTCTTCCTGTCTTCTCACGGCTTCAACATTCTTCTTTGCCACTTCCAGTTGCCACTTCATCATACCCAACCCAAAGAGATCCTTCCCTCTTTCTTGGATCTACATATTCAATGTTCTTGGGTTTTGGATGAGGTCGAGAACTTCTTCCACCACCACTTCTTCCTCCTCCTCTGGGTGTATACTGCACATGAGTCTTCTGCTTGCCACCGAGTGGTGGTTCCCGTAGTTTCTTTGCCTATATCCTTCTTCGCACAATGTAAGACCCTTCTCCCAGTACAGATCCCAGGCTTGGGCTAGTGGCATACATTGGAATGCGGGCATCCGTCTTTTCGAATTCTACCACCCCTGCTTCTATGATTTGCCTTTTCTCCGACATTGGCACATCAGAGTTTTCGATCGGCAGAGTCACTGGAAGTTTGCTGATAATTGAGGCCGTAACATGACCCTGCTGAGGGGTTTCATCTATCATTAACGCAAATCTTTGACCGCTCCCCTCGCTATTTTTCCCTTCTTCTTCTTAGTCATTGTCATCTTGGCATCAGACTCTTTCAACTTTTCTTCTTTTAAACTCCTTAGGGACTCCTCTTCCCCCTTTTTGGCATCATCAAAGGAGAGAGGGACCCCAGGGAACATGCCTGCGAGCATAAAGTCGAGTCTGCTGAGTGCTGAATTTTGTTTGGAGTCTCCTGCTGCGTAAGCTGTCCGAAATTCTTAATGAGTGGCTTTGGACTCGGCTGCCACCAATTTCATTTCAGCCATGAGAAGGCTGAATTTTGCATTCATGGTCTCGTCAAGGCACATAACTTCTTTTCTCTGAAATTCACGAAGTAGCTCCATTTCTATTGTGTGAGAGGCATGTAACCTCCCAATATATTCTTGCATTTTGTGCCTGTTAGAAGTGTTGTCAGTGCTCCAAACAAGCATTTTATTGTATAACACCTTGAAATAGTGAACTTGCTCGTATCACATGGCACTCTGCTGTTGAGACCATTCCCTGATCCTTACCACTATCCCTGTTAAATCTGCTGTGAGGGTGGCATCTCTATTATCCAATCGTAAGTCTAGTGAGGCTTGGTGCCGTTCGATCTTCTGAATCTCTTCATAGATCTTCTTGAAGACCTCACAAATCTCAGTTGTCCCACTTGATTCAGCTGTCGGCCATTCTGCATCGAAGTCAAAATTTGCTGGCACAATAGAGTTGGTAGGGATTACGGGATCTTCTCGTATAGTGTATCATTGTTTCTCTCTAGCGGTCTGTTCCTCTAGCTCAGGCAACTCGATAGAAAAGGGAAATACTTGCTCAAAAGCATCATCTCGCACATATGAGATAATTTGTGCGGTTTGTGCCTGTGATGTGTCTGGTGGAGTTGTGACTGCTGCAGTTGTGGGAGCCTGCGCAGATGACTCGGTTTCAGCTGGGGCTTTTGGAATGTGTTGCCCAGCTGACTGAGCCTCAACTGTCTTAACATCGTCTTCGGTCTTAGTCAATTTCTCTAAACGAATTACCAGATCCTCTGCTGCATCATCAGCATCATCGGATGATGATGAAACTTTGGGGCTTGGTTCATCATCGAAATTGAATGTTTGACGAGCAGCTTTGTAACTCGGTTGACTCGTATTCTTGATGTGCAACGGGTGTGGACTCAGCTTCATTTTCAGACCCCAGAAATGATATGTCAGGATTCTCCTGGGAGTCATGAAGTGCACTTATCTCCTTCTCAGATTCTGTGTTGTGAACAGGAGGAATGTTTTGAAATTCTTCAACTTTACCCAGGGAGGTCTCAACTTCCCTTGGGCCTTCAATACCTCCAGCAGTCTCAACTGCAGCGAGGCCTTCAATATTCCCTTTGACAGTCACAGCTATCTTGGGGTCTTGGACCATCGCATCCATAGGAGTCTCAACCCCTAGGATTGCACTTTCACTGCCCAGAGTGTTAACTCCCGGGGCATTTCCATCATGTGCCTCGATTGTAACAACAGTGTCATTAACCTTCATAGCAACTGACATTTCAGCTGGGACAGACTCAACTCTACGAGCCTAGTCAATGCCACTCTGATGTGGTTCTGTTTCAGTTTCTACTTCGCCACCTTTCTTCAAAAGAGAGTCATCTGCAGCATCCTCCGACCCTGCTGCAGTGGAGTGAGTTTCCCCCTCAACTGGCGCACCAGCTGAGTGACGAATGGTGGGGTCACTCTTCTCCTGACTTGCAGCTGCTTTCGTTGAGTGCTTAGTCGTTGGGGCAGGTGGTAAAACACCTTCATTAGGGGTTGGCTCAACTGGGGTGCCCAAGATACCAGTTTCATTGCCAATTCCCTTAGACCCATCCTCCGATAGAGCTGGACGTGGCTGCAGCGATGTCTGAGGCAATCTGTTGCACCACTCCCAAAGGGTCAATTTGCAGGAGAGATTGAGATAACTCTCCGGTCCTTCGATAGTTGTTGCTCATGCATTAGCACTGGAATCCCGTAGAGCCTGTTGCATATCCGACTTCTCTGCTGCAGCAATGGGATCCATATCTTCATCACTCTCTGAGAACACATCCAAATGAGAGTGAGTGTGTTCTAGAGTTCTAATAAGCGGGCATATCTTGGTTTTCTCGAGAGCTTGTGCTTCCTGGTCTGCTTTGTCTTTTTTCTTCTCCTTGAAGATGTGTAGAATATTCAGGAAGTTATCTTCATCCAGGGCCTAAAGCAGAGTGTTGACTCCGAGAAATTGCAGCAATTCCTCCTCTTCTTCGATAAACTCAGGGCGAGCAAACTGCGCCCTTGAGTAGTCTAGCTTCCACGCCCTCCATTCGCGTAGATGGCGCTGAATATTTGGGTATACGGGAGAATACATGATGACATCATCATCATGCCCTTCCTTTTCAGAGGTTGAAGGCAAGAGACTCTGCTACTCCTCTCCTTCAGCAGCATATGTGGCAGGCGGAGAGACAACCTTTTCAACAGGATGTTCAGTTGTCTCAGCTGTCTTATCTTCTTCAGCTGTTTGACACCCAGTTGAGTCTTCGATAGGCCTCTGCTGATCATCCTCAACAGACTTGGAAGTTTCATCTATAACTTCAGGAGACTGCTCTTCTAGATGACCGGCAGTCTCAACTTGTGATTTTAGCTGAATAGCAGATTCATCTCTCTTTTCAAGCTTTGACTGCTTGAAAATTCTTCTTCTTTTGGTCCGAACCAGAGGGACTTCTAGTTCTTCTTTTTCTTCTTCTGAATCTTTGGCGGCGGGGGCCGGGGCATCCTTCTTGGAGGGAGCCGCCTTCCTTGATTTGGCGCCCTCTTCTTCGTATGGCCGAGAAAGGGATTTGAAGTTCCTTCTCACCCTCGGGCCGCAGGGGCAGGAGACACGGGCCGCACCTGGCGGCGACTTACTGTAGGGGCTGGTGCGTCATTTTTCTTAGCCTAGGCAGCTTTTTCTTTCTGCGACATTTAGGGGCCTTTCTTCTTGGGAGGAGGGGATTGTGTCCTCTGGTTCACCGATTCCCCTTCATTGGGTGTCCACTTTCTTCGTGGGCTCTCTTCCGAGCTCCGAGAGGTTAGCCCTGAACATTTTCTTGTTGACATGGAAGGATTTTCCATGTCGAGGGGAATGCCCTTCACTTCCAACAAAAATGGCCAATCACGGGCGTATCAAGAGATCCTCCAAAGGATCCATCATGCTTGAACGCCTTATTCAATACATTCAAAGCAGCAGTCCGATGTATATAAACTCAAATTCGGCTTGACTTTCTTGCCCCGCATGATCGCGGCCATGACGACGCCTTTGTCTTGACAGCCGATTAAAGCTTCCAAACTTCATGTCTACACACTTTGAGACGATATCCATCAACTTATGATAGTCATCCTTCAAACAGCCTTCTTATCAACTCGTGGTAGATCACTTTAGCAAAGACACACTGGGTTTGGCTACCTCTTTCTCGCAGCTAGCCAAATCAACACTACCGTTTATCTCCTTCATGCCATCGACGACAACAAAGCGATGCTCGCAAGGTCCTTAGCATTTATCAAAATATCCTTGCGGTGGACGAAGACTTGATTCCTTCGTCTCCGCACTTCGCGTTAACGAGAACTACGCTACCTCTTCTAGGTAGGTGTGTGAATATTCCATAGTCGAAATGCCTTGAGACCCGACTTTTCTAGCATTTCACTTATTTTCTTGACAAGGGTTTCATCTAACCCTTCTTCACCATACCTTCAAAGTTCATCACGATCCCGAGTGGATTTGCTTCGATAGCTTGACGAAATCAACTTAGGTGCCATTTTTAGAGATTTTTATCGATTAAAACTTGAAGAACTTTGCTTGAGGACACTTATAGGGTTTTCGAGAGAGAAAATAGTTTGCTTTCTTTTTGCTTTGAAGATGAATCAGGTTTCCGAATGTGAGAGAGAAAGCCGGAAAATGTGTATATAAGGGTTATGAAAGGATGGGTCTTTGATTTTGAAATATTGATCAAAATCAACGGTTCGATTAAAGACGCCAAACCGCATTTAATTCCTGCAATTAATTAATGCTGCAGATTTATATCCAATCATATGCTTACATCGCGGCACTTTTTTGATCACCCCGTCATTATTACGCGACGTCATCCTTAAAAATATTCCCACTCATTTAAAATGACTTGCATTTTTATCACTTAGCTCATAAACGACTCAAATTATCTCAAAAAGACTTAACCCTTTCTTCTCTCTTTTCATTAAGCGGACTCACTGTCATTAACTCGATCTGGTGACTTTCCGATATGGTCAAGTTTCACTTGGGTCGATGTGAGAAACCCGTTCAATTTTCATGTTTTCATCTTCCATTTCTTCTCGATTGAGTCTTCCGAGTGTTAACTCAAAGCTCAATTAACCCTAGCTCATGCTTAAGCTCTTCAAATCTTGACTCACATAAGGGCTTGGTGAATATGTCGCCTAATCGCTTATCGGTTGAGATATATTCCAAAAGTTATGTCTTTTCTTTTCAACATGATCTCTTATAAAATGATATCCGACATCAATGTGCTTTGTTCTTGAATGCAACACAGATTCGAGTGATTGAATAGACTTGTGTTATCACACATAATTGGAATCTCTTTTTCTTCAATCTCATAATCTCTCACCAAGTGCCTAATCCATAAGACTTGGGCACAAATGATTGCCCGCAAGCTATGTACTGCCTCACCGTGTGGATGTGCTATAGAGTTTTGCTTCTTACTAAACCAGAAACCAATCTGCTTTCCAAGATTTGACATGTACCTGGCGAAGTACTCTTCCTGGCAACTCTACATCCAAAGATAGTCTCGAGTCCGAGTAACCAATAAGCTTGAATCCTCCTTCCTTTGGATACCATAAAGCCAACTTACTGGCATCCCTTCAAATTCCTTAGGATTCTCTCTTAGCTGCAAGGTCATGTGGCTCTCCTTTGCACAGATAGAAATCTTGCACATACACCTACCGCAAAGGTGATGTCTCGTCTCATGGCTATTAAGTAGAGCGTTGATCCAATAAGTGTTCTATATCTTGTTTGATCAACAACCTTACCATCCGCATCCATGTCCATCTTGACCGATGTGTTCATTGGTATTTTCACGTAAGACTTCTCTTCCATATCAAATTTCTTCATTAAATCTTCGTGTACTTTGTTTGACTTATGAAAGTTCCATCCTTCAATTGCTTAACTTGAAGTCCCAGGAAGGTGTCACCTCTCCCATCATGCTCATTTCAAATTTGCCTTGCATGAGGTTTGAGAACTTATCACAGCTTCTTTATTTGTGGATCCAAAATAATATCATCCACATATATTTGAACAAGCAAGATACTCTCTCCATCTTGAATTCTCAAGAGTGTTATGTCCACTTTGCCTTTGGTAAATCCATTATCTCATTAGAAATTGAGATAATGTATCATACCATGATCTTGGTGCCTGTTTTCAATCCATATAATGCTTTCTTGAGCTTGTACACCTTATCTCCAATAGTCTTCTCGCTCAAAACCTGGAGGTTGTTCAACATAGACTTCTTCCTCTAACTACCATTTAAAAATGCACTTTTCACATCCATTTGATATACAAGAAGTTCTTATGTGCAACATAGGCAAGAAACATCCTTATCGCTTCTAATCTTGCAATAGGAGCAAAGGTTTCATCAAAATCTATTCCCTCTTCTTGCAATACCCTTTGGCTACCAATCTTGCTTTGTTTCTTATCACAGACCCTTCCTCATTCATCTTGTTTCGAAAACCCATTTTGTACCAATAATATTTTGATGAGTTGGTCTCTCGCACCAATTCACATACTTTGTTCATTTCAACCCGATTCACTCTTCTTTCATGGCTTGAATCCAATGTGTGTCATTCAATGTTTGAGACACATCTTTTGGCTCTATTTGGGAAATAAAACAAGTAAACATTGCTTCTTTGAGCTCGATCTGGTTCTACACCATCTCTAACATCTCCAATAACTAACTCGTGGATGGTCTCTCCCATCTTACATTAGGTCGAGTAAATCAGTTGGATTCAACGTCTCGTAGTCGTTGTCTTGAACAACTCTTTCATCATCATTCACCATAGACTTTCCAAATTGTCTTTGAGATTCATCTATCTCATCTTCATCTTGATTGATTGCTCTTACTTCCGCCAACATAAGGACTCTTCGCATAGTTGGTCGATTCACTTTTATCACTAACTCTTCAACGTCTTTCTCCATTCACATTAGGTTCATCAAAACTACATGAGTAGACTCTTCTCGTGACCATAGTCCTCTTGTTCATCACTCTATAGGCTTTGCTCTCACCGAGTATCCCAAAAAGATACTTTTCATTAAAGGCTTTTAAATCAAAAGCCTTTTAAATTGTCCTTGTCATTGTTGTGGATGAAGCATTTACATACAAATATTCTCAAATATGCAACATTTGCTTTCTCCCCGTCCATATCTCATAGGGAGTCTTGGTCAATTGCTTGTTTATCATGCATCTATTTTGAGTATAGCATGTTGTGTTAATGGCTTGACCCAAAATCTCTTAGGCAATCCACCTAACATGGTTCTTGCACTTCCTTGAGAGTTCTTTTCTTCTTTCACCTACTCCATTCTTGTAGAGTTCTTGTCACAGATAACTCATGAGCAATACCATTTTTAACACAACATACGAGTTATTATTCTATTGACAAATCTTAGTTCCTCTATCGATATCTTTATTATGGTTTGTCTCTTTTCATTTTGAACTCTTTTCATCACCGAGGTAACTTCGCAAAGTTTCCTTCTTTTTGCACATGAAGATTGTCCATGTATATCTTGAATAATCATCTACCACTACTAAGGTGTATTTCTTTCCACTTATGTTAGTTGGTTCAATGTGCCAAATAAATCCATATGCAATGATGCAATATCCTTGTTGACGAAGGACTAGGCTTCTCCTTGAATGAAGATTTGATTTGCTTTCCCATCCGCATGCATCACATACACTTCCTTCTTGTACACCTGAGTGTGGCAATCTTTCCACAAGATGACTCCTTGCAAGCTTGTTGATTGTCTTGATGTTCGATGACTACTTTCTGTGCCATAGCCAACTTGATTCTACTGCTCTTTTGCTAACAAACAAGTGCTTGGTGTGGCAAAGAGACCACCACACCACATACATATTCTTCGCTTGATCCTTGCAAGACTATTTCATTTGATTCAGTATCTTTAATCTGCACACTCCCATATTGAATCCAACATTGTAGCCCTTGTCACAGAGTTGGTCAAGTTGCTTAACAAAGTTGAAGTTGAGGCCTTCAACATATGCAACATTTGTGATTTCCAATCCATTCTTCTTGATGGATCCAAACAGCCTTTTATTTCCCCTAGAGCTTCATTTCCTCCAAATATGACTTTTGCACCTCTAATCTCCTTGAATCTTAAACTTTTCTTATTTCATGTCATATGTCCGGAATGTGCCCACTATCTATGTACCAGTTCCTTGCACTTAGTTGTTCCTCAACCTCATCTTCTTTGGTCCGGTTGATCTTGTTCTTGGCCATAAGACAGATCATTTGCTTCTTCTTCGTAGTCACTTGAGTAGTCACCACTCACTTCCTCTCGAAATCGCTTCTTCTTTTGACTTAGTTCTCAAACCAACATGGCTTTCTTCTTTTCATGTCTTTTTCTCAAGACTTTTCTTTCTTCTTTATTTCTCAGATTTGTTGATCGTGGTGGATAGGAACAATAACCGCAAAGTGTCCTGTTGTTCTGTAATTCCAACACAAAGTTCTCGACTCTTTGGCGCCTCTTTCTTCACTTATCGCCTCGATATTCAACCCTTTGTGTATATTCTTTCCTGGCTTTGACTCGTTTTGATTTCGGTGAATCGCATCCAACATCCAAGATTTCACTTGCAAGCATTTTAAAATTTTCAAATTTTTTTACAAAGAACATGTATTAATTTATTTTCTTTAATTTGCTCGTATCCTTCACAAATTAAAGTTAATTTATCCTGATTTCTTTTGGTGATTTGCAAAATTTGACTTTATTGAACATTGATTTGTCCAATGTTTGTAGAGTTTGTCCTTGGTCACATTGTCCAAGTTGTATCTCTTTCTATCATTGTTAGTCCACTCGACTTGGCTTTTCAACCATGGCTAGTCTTCCTTCATCTCGCATACGCTACTACAACCGCTATTCTTACAGCCTTTGTTCACCTTAAGTATTTGCAGAGGCCCATCCTTCTATCACTAGCCACATTTCATCATGTAAAGCGGATAGATGAGCCTACATACGAATTTTCAAACATCAAATTCCTCAACAAATGAACATAGGAATGCGTGTCAAATTTGCTTTCATGATAATAACTTTGCTAAAAATGAAAGATTTGGAAAATACAAGTGTTTGAAACCCTTTTTGAAAAGATAGAGATCTAGTTCGCAAACTGATGCGAGGATGCTCAATGAACCAACCGCCTTCGATACCACTTGTAGGTCCCAGGGTGTGAGTAAGGTTTAGAAGGGGGTTGAATAAACCTTACCAAATTTTCGATTTTTATCCTTTTAAAATATTCTGAGTTAACACAAACAAATGAGTCCTTGAGGGACAATTGTTGGTTATTCAAATTAGCACACTCAATGCGGACTGGATAGAGCATTGATAGAATAACTCACTGCTTAACTCGAACCTTAACTCGTCGTATTTGGTTTTATCAGCAAGACTTAAAACCATTTGATTTGTTTTAAACTTGTTTTAACACTTGATTTTAGCTCTTGGTTATTAATCGCTTTGGATAGCAAATAAGTTTATTAGGATATAAGGTAAGTATGCGAAATGTAAATGTGCTTTGAAAAATAAATGACACAGCTTAATTTTTATAGAGATTCGAAGATGGGGTAATTCTTCTAATCCTCTCTTCTCCAACTCTTGGAGGAATCCACTAAGTAAATGTATCAATTTACGAGTGGTAAATATGTCTAGAGACAACTTTAGTCACATAGTTGGCTTCCAACCGACTCGGCTTTTCACAAAGGCGTACCTTGCTACTTTCAAACCACTTTCTCAAGATCTTGGATTTGATCACGAAGCCTCAATAACTTGATACAGGTTCGACCTGAACCTTCCTACAATCCTCCTTGGAATGTAGACCCTTTTGATTCTTCAAAAGTTTCCTCTTCAATAGTTTGAAGTTGTCTTCCTTCACATGACTTTGTGTCGGATCGATTTCGCGAGTTTTAGGCTTGAGGATTTGCTTTGAATATCTTTGAGAATATTTGCGGGTTTTGACTTGAATATTGCTTGCTTGTTAGGTAGTTCGAGTAACTTTTTCAATCAATTTCCTCGGCCTTTTATAGTGAACTTTCAAAAATCATACTATCAAAGAGATAGGCTGATTTTCAAAAGACACTTTGGTTCGTTGGTTTGTCTTTTCTTGGTCTTCAATCTTGAGATGTAGACCTTTCCTCGTATTAAATGAATGTGCAACTTTTTCGTGTTCGACACGAGGTGCGATTACCACCATTGGTTTATACCTTTTGCACGCTTAAGGGACAAGTACTTTCAGACACAGCAGCATGGAAGTATTACTTATTTAAGTAATGTTCTTGACTTCTCAGGCAACGGATTCATTTCGATTAACTCCTCTTGGCTCACACCTATTTCCCCAGGTGACTTGATCTGTCCTAATTATTTGAAGACTCATCTCATCACTTTCAATTTGAAACTTGGCTTGAGGTGACTTTGACTAACACTTCACACAAGTTTTCTCACCGATACATCTTCATCAAGTTCTTGATCTTCCTTCTTGCCATACTCGGTTGTTCCACAAATGAGTCTTCACTTGATCTATAGTTGACTTGTATTTTTCAAAGGCGTTGATTTACTTGGCTAAACTTTCAGCCCTATCTATTACAATGAAAATTATAAGGAAAATGGGGTGCCAACTTTCTAGTTTAAGTTTTACATGGCATTCATCAAAATCTACAAAATAAATTTCCCATCACAATGCTTTCCATCGCTGCTTTGCCTCGATGCAATGTATCGCACCATGATCCTTTATGAGAAGGATTAGGAGAAGGCTAAGGCATTGGAGAAAGCTAAGGCCCTCGAGCCTCATGTTTGTTCATTTTTTGATCCAAATATTCCACCAAGCTTTCGGCGAGTGGAAGCAGCTGACGAGAAGTTATCGATGGAGGCGACCCTGTGTAGAAGGCTCACCAAGCAGCGTTTTTTTTTTCATGTGTCCCGTGAGTCGCATGAGCAATCTATGCTCGGGTCTTTGGAGAATCATCTATCTCCAAACCCTTTAATCCTCGACTTAGTGAGGACCATTGATGCAACCACCTCACAAGCTCACTTGGAGAACAAACTATGGAGGATGGCAATGAAGTTTGGAAAGAAGTGGAAGAGGGCAACCTTAATCGAGCCACGCCCTATTGATGTTGTTGAGACAAACAACCCAATTGGGCTGAACACTCAAAGGAGCAACTAACCAAGTCTCTGGTGATTCGACCTTGTTGTTAATAGAATCACCGTGAACCAACCGTGAGGGGCAGATCACACTACAACTAAGTCGGAGGGAGTCAGAGGAAATAAAGAAAATCCGGTGTTAGGAGGCAATGGTGAGACTCTGAAGAAGAGCAATTTGAGACTAACGACTTATGTCGGTTAAGACTATCTCAACTAAGGAACCAACTACACTACAAAGATGTATTTGAAATGTAATTGAGGCACGAAGATGGAATGAGAGAGACCAAGGCAACGCTTGAGATCGGGCCGTGCTTGAAAGTGCAATCTCGTAGGTTGAGACCTCGAAGGATGCCAATAAAGATGACCCTAATGCGGTGAGTGCCGCAAAAGGGTGTTGAAGACCTTGCAAGATTGGGATCTGCTGCGGCGGTAGCGAAGACCCTAAGGAGGTTGAAACTTGGCTGAAATGTGAATGTTTACGGGCCCTTCCAACATGAAAGATTCAAAGTCAACTGACCTTATAGAGATTGATGCATTGCATGACTCAAATTACGAGGCCACTAGATTTCGTGACTCTGAAAATGAAGTTGAGTCAATCCAGGATGAGGAGAATAAAGAGGCCAGGATGAAAGAGGTCAACTCAAATAGCCTCTTCAAAGTTTATTTTTGTTGATGGACCACTCTCCATGGTGCCATCCTGCGCGTGATGTTGCTAAGGCAAGTGAGGCCTAGGTACCTCAAAGGATGATAATGATGGTGCCATAAAGCTATTAAGACATCGAGTCGATCGGCTCAACAAAGCTTCCACGGAGTTGCGAATGCAATGGTTCAAGCAGTAGAGGCACAAAGAGTTGGTAGCCGAGGGAGCGAGAAGTGCTCTCGAAGGAGAAGTGGGACCTTTCCTTAGTACCTATTGGCCTTTCCGAAATAGATTTTCATACGTTGATGAAGTCCCCTTAGACGTGATACAATAAAAGAAGTTGTACACTATCACATTAATATAAGTCTAGCGAGACTTCCAAGCTCCAGATGACATGAATTGTTCTTTTGGTCACGACTTTGAATCCCTTCTTCCGGAGGATTCATCTCTAAGGCACTGACTTTAGAAAGGCCTTGAGTGCAATATGAAAGGAAGAATGTGAGGCTATGGGCGCCGATTTCCACGATCTCAGCAAGGATAGACAACCATGCGATGCTATGATTTTGGGAGATATCGAGGAAGAAGGGTCAAGAAAGGACTACTCAAACAAAAGCTCTTCGCAAGGAGCAAGTTTTCCTACCGGATCACTTTTCTCCAAACTTGTGATCTCGGTGTGTGGCAAGCTCAATTTCGTAGAGAGATGGGACAACATCGATAGGCTGGAAAGAACGCATATGATAGGCAAGGAGCGGCTCAAGCTATAGTTCAAAAATCATATGCAACATATGGAAATTCTTTGGTCAGATGCTTGATATGAAGGCGGTAGTCGATATTCTCCGTCAGGAAGATGCATAGAGCGAAGACTTCATCACTCGTAAAAAAATTCGACTCCTTCTTCAACGACTCCGTCTCTCTCTCTCTAGGAAAATGTGATGATGCCAAGAAGGAGGAAAATAGTAAATGGGAAAAATCGTTTTGAAAAGACCCCAGAAAATCATTCTTAAAACTCCCAAGGAATCATCTACACGTTCTCTGTCTATCTCAAGACTTCCATAGGACTTGTCATCGTGAAAATAAAGTAGCTTGCCTTCAAGAAACAACAAACTAATCTGGAAGATCTTGAATGAAGGCGGCATGGCGGTATCTGAGAGTTTGAAAGCCGAGTTCCATGGTCTCACAAGCAAGAATGCTCACGAATCAAGAAAAATCCTTTGGTACCCCACCGACTTAAGTAGAAGGTCACTAAGAGTATGAAACTCTCAAGTTTGAAGGATACTTTGAGGGGATGGATCTCGAAAGATGCGTGCGATATATCTTTGGGAAAAGGACATGAAGTGGTAAATTTGGCCCAGAAGTAGCAGACTTCAGGGGCTCGTGCTGTCACAAACTCAGGTGCCGACCTGTTGGGAAGAGGAAGAGACTCTAAGGTCGGTGGAAGAGGGCCGAGGTTCTCCGCTAAGAAGTCCTAAAAGGTTATGTGTAGATCCTCGGAAAAGGATCGATTGTACTAGATGGGCTTCTGAAGAACCTTAGAACAGGAAGTTGCTTATCACATGAAGAGAGCTTGCACTAAAATATGAAGAAGATAATGAAAAAGCGGGGATATAGAGTATCAAGAAGACTCGAGGAATAGGAGAAGTTGAAGAAAAATTATGAAAGGAGGAAGAAAAGAGAAGTTGAAGAGAAGAAGAGGAATGGGATGAAGATCGCAAAGACGCGAGAATAAGATGAGAAAGAGAAGGAAGAAGCATACAGAAGATGAAGACAATTGCACTAAATTTTGTTATATTTTCACTCTTGTGAATACACAAAAATACTATAAGTATATGTAAAGTCACTGAGAATATGTGTTCAATAAAATGATACATTAATACAATCATTCTTTTATTTTAGGACTTTTATGTTGTATTTTTATCTTAAGTTTGGCATCATCAAAGGGAAAATTGTTGGGAAATTTATTTGTATAGATTTTGATAATGCATGTAAAACTTAGATTAAAAGTTGGCACCCATTTTTATTGTAATTCAACTTTTTGTAATAGATAGGATAAGTTGAGTATTAAAGCGTGAAGTTGAAGATGTAAAGTTAATCGAAGACGATGAAAAATCGATTGAGTTGTTTGAATGTGAAGAGATTCGATCATGTGTACAACAAGTTGTATTTGTCGGAGACTAACAAATTTGGTCATTCCCAGGATGCATGGAGCAGACTTAAAAGGGGTAATTAAGCGACAAAAAGGACTCACAAAGAAAGTCAAGAAGTCCATTGGAGATGAAAAGTCAAAAAGTTACTGAAGTGGTAAATTGGACGAGACTACAACTTAAGTTGTCTTTAGCTGAAAGAGTGCAAGAGTGGGAACCAATGAGATATTCGTAGAAAGTCAGTGGAGTTCTAAGCAACTGCGGGACATTAAATGAGGTTAGGTCAGCATCTTTTGCTACATAATAAGACAAACCGTGATCCCAGTGAAGTTTGAAAAATATCTATCTCTTCAGCGAAGACGCTTTCAAACTGTATCCTTTAGTTTTTAATAAAATAGAAAATATATATAAAAGAAAAGAAAAAGATGGTACCTCGTCACAATGCCATTCGACGTAATAACAGGCCTTGTTAAAAATCTACCAAGGTAAAACCCACCTTTTGGAAAAATCCTGATAGGAAAAGAGTACGAATGAGTCGTAAATGTCATAAACAAAAGCCCACAAAATCTAAGAAACAAATCGAACGGCTTTGTCCAACATAATCATCGATGTGAAATGGAATAATATCTCGAGAGGAATGTCCCGCAAGTAGTAATGTCGTTGTACTTGTTGAGTTGATCGATCGGTGATTACCTTCACGATAAATCTGAAATGACAAAATCTAGTGCGCCATGAAACGGATGTCACTCACGGTACGTAGTAGATCAACCATGTACATAGAATGTTTCAAACTATCACTATAAAAGGTCATGAATATTTGTGAGAGAGTACGAAGGCAATAAGAAACATTCGAGCAAAAAGAAGAAAAAAAAATACTCTCGAGCAATCTATTCTAAATCCTCAAAGCCTACATTCGAAGTGTACCTATCCAACACACACAGTGAAGGAAGAAAAGCTTCAACCGGAGTTGAAGAGAAAAAATTGTTTTAAGAGCAAAGTGGTCTGCATCCAAGAAGTGAATGAAGTGTAGTGAGGTTCAAGGTAGAACCTAGGAACCTTTGAGTCCGTTGGAGGGCTTCGTGATCAATTCAAGGGTTTTGAAGGAGGTGTTTGAAGTATTGAGACATCATTCTTGTGGTTGCTCGAGTCCTAGGAGTAGAGCCGGTTATGTGTGGTCGATGTCTGCTTGGAATGTTGTATCCATCTTGTAACAGTTGTTGCATTAGTGGATTACCTCCAAGAGTTGGAAAGTAGAGTAGAGGTGAATTACCACATCCACGAACCACTAAAATCGCCTTGTCTATTTATTTTAGCTTTATTTACTTTGCACATTTTATCCTCTTTTGATAGATATATTTGCTTAACTTTCAACTGATAATAACTAAATCAAACAAGTGTTGTAAAAACCATTTAACACAAAGGGTGTAAGACTTATTTGTTAAAAACCAAGTAAGCCGGATTTTTAAAGAGCTCAATTCACTCATTGAGTTACTCTATTAACAAAATTTCAATGAAACATTTGAGTGGTTAACTCTCTGGCTGAGGTTGAACTAAAGGTTGTCTTAAAAGGACTTGGTTGCTCTTGTGTAAAAAAACTATGATTTAAAGATAAAAATCGAAGAAAAATTGGTTAAGTCTACTCAACCCCTCCTAGACTTAACACTCTGTGGACCTACACTAAGAATTATAATTTTAAAAGAACATTAGGATTTCTATAACAACGTCGAAGGATTTATAAATATCTCAATTATATAATTTCTTGGCTATGTTGTTTATAAGATGCGCATTAAATCCTCTCTCTCAGTGTTGGATTAATATATCAAGCATAAATAATTAGTGATCAAATAATCAAGATGGAACTAATACAAATAACCGCAATAAACCGTGAATTGCTTGAAACATAATAGACATACTAATCAAACATAAGATCCAACAAGATTACATAAACTTATGAATATATCTAATTAATTCATGATTGATATCAAATAATCCATAAGATATGTTTTGATATGTATGAATTAATGCAAGAAATCAAAACGAGAAGAAGAAAGAACTTATGCTTGGAGATTTGATTGGTAATTCTCTATAGATTAGTTGAAGAATCACTTTAGTTCCTTTATTATCTTCTAGAGTTGTACATAATTCTTTGTCCTTAACTTCATGTTCTGTTGTTTCTCCCCATGTTCTCATTCCGGAGTATGCGAGATGGGTTAATTATCACTCTTCATTTACTATCTCGTGTAAGTTTCAAGTAATGATCCAGTAGTCGTATGCACAGGGTCTTGTGTTGTCTTCTCGAGTATAGTTGTTCCATTATTGGCTTAGTGGATTGTTTTACCATTATTTCTCCGATAAAACATGTGAAAATGTTTGTCAAATATATCCATGGTTGTCATCAAAAAGTTGTAGAAATGAACCAAGTCGTTCTCCTTTTAACTAAATCGCAGCATTTCCATTTATTTAATCAAAGTTGCGACATTGAGTGACATAGCCACGACTTTGGTAAAAATTGTTGGTCAATGTCAGCCTTGAGGAGCAAAGCCGTATGTTTGAGGCTTAATTACAAAGAAGTGTGGCTTTTGCTTAATTAATCCATTTTAACCTTTAATTAATTTATGTAAAGTCATTGGCTTTGATTTTTCAAAGCCGTCTTCTTCTTTAATGTTGTTGCTTTTGATTTTCAGTCATCCTTTTCTGACTAGTCATGTTGTTTCATTCTTTAGCGTGTTGAGACTACGATATTGTACTTTTGGCACAATTTTTAGTTTTAATGAATAACTTATCATGTTTTGCTTCTAAAAATATGCATTTGCTAGATTATTTGCTTTTATGATTTACTATATCAATTTTTTATTTAAATAAAGACACTCAAGCATTATTCAAACCATTTTTTCACACAAAATTGAGGTGGGAGACTACACACTAACAAATCTCCAAACTTAAACAATTGCTTGTCCTCAAATAAAACACAAAAACCAAACCAAACAAAATGATAGACTCTGTTTTTATATCGAAGATTATACATAACAACGAGTCATATAATCGGTAGAATTTATTTCATTTCAATATTCCATATGTAAATTCTTCAACTATATGATCTTGTGTGTGTGTGTGTTTGACCATTTGTTCCAATTGATTTCACCCCATTAAATAAGTTAATAATACCGCACATTTTTTTAGTTCTCTTTAAAAAATAATAGTTGAACGTTACTAAATCAGATATATGCTTGTTTTCATTAATCTCCACTAATGTAGGCTAGTCATAATATTAGACTCGATGTGACTTTAAAGCGTTGTAATGTAGGCTTGGTGAAGGTAGATAAATATGGATATGAATAGCTTAGAAATCACCTAAACACACAATTACCACTTGCTTATTGGCATCGGCTATCAATCTTTGCATAATCCGTCATGAGCTTCAGTTGTGGACTTTCCTTATGTTCCCACTTTTTTTGTTCTCGTTTTAAGTCATCCTTTTGCTTTTTTTTCACAACATTTTCATTACAAAAAACTTGTTAATTACTCCAATATTGATGGGTCTCCGAGACAAATTGTGTGTATAAGTGAAAAGAGTTCGTTTTGAGATTTTTTTTTTATTCGGTTAGGAGATTATATAGTTTTTGAAAGAAAGTGATTGAATAAGTTCAATTGGGGACACTAGGGATATGGACCAAAGGAGAGGCTATTCAAAGCGCAATCGGGCAAAAATGGCATATATTATTTCTCAATATTATCTCACACGATAATTACGCCGACCGATTATCAAACAAGTCTAGTATTTTGGTGAATTATTGCAAATATTTTTGGTAATAAAACTTTGTCTAAATTAGTGATGTAATTAAAAACAATTTATTTGTGCTGAATTTTAGAAAGAATCATAAGTTTTTTAATACATCACACATATAAATATCAAAATCAAAAAATGTTCATTGATTCTTCAACCCGTTTATCTCGTAACACTCTTTACCTCAGAACATGTACTCATATAACATAAAACACTTACTAGTTTATAAACCTTTATTGCATATAAGATTATAATTTTAATCGACCTTAATCCTTTTGCACGGAGCCTTAAACATTTACTCAAAAACATTTAACAATGCTTATTCACACGTGTTCATTTATCCATATTATAGGGCATTAACGATCGTGCCACTTTTATATACAAATCAAATTAAAACTCCCAATATGAAATGCAAATGATGAGTCGAGGGAAGGATGGGAATCGGTCGGCCGACCTTGATCCATGCTTTAAACTTCTACCACACTTCACAAATCGGCCTTTTCGCTACAGAAAAACTAATAGACATTGGTTTTTAGCCGATGTCTAATGATGAAAACAATCGATGTTAAGAAAGCCACTGATGTTAAAGGTGATTTTCAACATCGGTTTCTAACAGGTAATGCTCAATGCGTGAAAACATCGGTTAAAAGCGATGTTGTTTAGATATAAGTGATGTTAAAGCCCTCAAGTTGTTAAGTGAGAAATATTTAACAACGGTTTTTAACCGATGTTGTTTCCTTTAACAACATCGATTTTTAACATCGATTTTTAATAGATGTTGATACCAGCAACCACAACGGCTTATAAGTGTTGTTGTTTTGGTTTATATAGTTAGGAAATGACATCGTTTGGAAAGCGATGTATAATAGTATAACTATTGTCGTTAAATTTTTAACACATCACTTTTAACGGATGTGGTTTGTTTTTTAAACCGATTTCATTTCGTTCAGCAATATTGTGTTTTTACCCCTCTAATTCGACAATAGCACCAATATTAACCAATCTAAATCAACAAACAATTAAAGTTTAATCAAAATAACAAATATAACTCGCATTAAAGCCGTTTTCATTCAAAATGCACAGACAAAGTATACGTAAAAAGGCCAAAATGTGGGCTTATACAAACGTACATAAAGGCCTTGATGTTGCAACATCCTCATAGTTCCCATTTGTCAACTTACATTGCAAATCCTTACTAGTAATGTTTATAAACAAAATCTAATGACACGGTGAAAATAGAACAAACCGTCCTAAAGCATCATTAGAGCCCTGGTAAAACAACACGAAAAGATGAGAGCAATTCAGCAATACGTAACT